>JARWLC010000009.1:150365463-150965463 GCA_033318265.1 Phyllotis vaccarum
TTTTAAAGCTTCAGTGTTAAACACATGCACACCTGTAATTGATTTACTTATATTTTAGATGATTCAATTCCTTCATTGGGACATAATGTATCTTTTCTTTCTTTTTAATATTTTGTTCTTTGCAGTCTACTTCTTGCCATACTGCATAGCTAATTCACCTTAGTTTTGGTTAGTGTTTTCATAATTTTTTCAATATTTTGCCCAAAGTTATGCATTTTATATTTTATGTTTTATCTTCTTTTTAGTCATGTATTTTCTATTTAAGCTATATTTATAAAAGGTGGCATAATGCTGGCTCAGACATTTTAGGTTTAAGTTTTAAAGATATTTTTTGATAATTTCATATATCATCTCTACCACTCCTTCTCCTTCTTTCAATTTCTCCTGTGTAACTTCCATTTGCTCTCAAATTCATCACCTATTCTTATTGCTACATATATATATATATATATATGCACACTATACACACACCCATATATCCCATATATTAGGTAAAATATTAGGTGGCTTTTTTCTATAGAAGATGCAATTTTTCCTGTGTCAGAAGCCCTTTATTGTTTTAGCAATTCATCTAGGGGTGTGACCTTGTGGAAATTCTTCCATCTAAGTTGGCTAGGCAACTAGTGCTATCATTATAAAGATCTTGTTTAGGCACTTATATTGTTGACAATTTATGGGTGTAGCATCTTGATCTTGTCTAGAAGCACTATCTAGTAACATGTATCCTGCTCCTCTGGATTTTAGAATTTTTTTGTTCACTCTTTCATGATCTTTGCTGAGACTAAGTATAGGGGTTTAGCTGTAGTCATAACAATTGGGACTGGGCATCGCACACCACTTTTTCCCCTCATTTTGATCTGTCATAAATCTCTGTAATAGTCTCCATATGTTGCACAAAGAACCATCCAAAGGGTTGATAATATACTTATCTATTAGTGTAATGTTAAGTATTCAGAATACAGTTAGAAATTATACTGATGTAGGAAAATGGCAATAGTGGGTTTCCTGCTGTGGTTTATAACTTGTCCAACTACAGGTACTTGGTTAGGTTTGCCAGATTTACAGTACCCGGCATAGATTCCCTCCTATTGAGAAGATTTTTAACTCCAGTTACATAGCTATTGTTTATTCCCATGGAAAAGTGTCACTATTGTACCCTTGGAGATATCAAGCTTTTGTTGTAGTTCATAGAATTTCTTTGAGTAGGACTATTCATTGCTTTTTCCCCTTGGCAGCTGTGCCTTCTGCTACTATGAGAGCCAGTCCTCATGGAGGAGATGCCTCTTCTAAGTCCTACATCTGAAATGGATGCTATCTTCAGAGGCAATCGAGGGCAATAGCAATAGTCTGTATTGTTTGGAGACTCTCTGGAATACTCCTGACCAACAAAGCAAAGTGACATGCTATTTGTATTCAAAAGATGCTTTAAGAGGTTAGCATTAGGAAATTTGGGGAAGCTACTGATAGATTTGTTGGCTAATTAAATTTAATACATGTATTCTCGGCCATTTTTTTCTATTCATTTTTCTGCTTTGTAGTGAGCCAGGAACAGTATCTACCTTTTCACAGGCCTGGAAAATGACCATGCAATCCAAAGACATATTTAACAGCCAATAGGATAATATTAATTGGTGTTGGATATCTTTCTGTATGCTGTTAATAAAGAAACTGTCTTGGCCTATGGTGGGGCATCTTAGAACCAGACAGGGAAATCAGAGCATAGATAGGGGAAGGAGGGTGGAGTCAAAAAGAGACATCATCCAGTTGTCCAAGAATCAACATGTAAAAGTAACACAAATAAGCCATGGGTCACATGGCAAGAAAGATTAGTGGGTATGGGTTGAATCAAGATGCAAGAGCTAGATAGCAATATGCCTGAACAGTATGAAATTAATATAAGCCTTTGTGTGATCATTTGTGTCTAAGTGAGGGTCTGATCCTCTGGTTCTCTGGCTGGACAGGCCAGAAACCTCCTATTACAATTAATTGTTTATGACCTTCAATTATTTTTTACATTGTAAATTGCAATGTGGAGTGAACATCTGTTCTATGGATGAGCAAATTGTTCTAGTCTCTAAGTTTGAAACAACTTTCCCCAGTTTCATACTTCATATAGTCAGGCTTTAAGATATCTTCATGGTTTTTTCAGTGTAAAGAATTTATCATCACTTCACCCAGGGCATTATGCCCTTCTTCCTCACAAGGTCAGTTTCTTTTCCAAGTCTGTCTTGCTTTTTGTCTAGACTCTCTTTTATAATGAGAGCATCCACATCAGGGCCAATTTCTTTTCTCTATACCTTCACTTACAAGATTTACATTTTGTTTACAGCATTGTCAGGACTGTTCTTTGTCTATCTTTTCCTCTCATTCTGTCCTTTTTTTAAAAAAAATCAGGTACATAACTAATATATGAGTTACTACATTTTTCTTCTGTACAAGATCTGAATAGTAGGCTTGCAGTAACAATGCCTAGGCAGATCTTTTTAAGGTAACTTGGTTTGTCACCATCAAGAGTTTTTCAATGCATATGCATTTCTATTATAGTATTTATACATTGGGTTGCGGACTAAATATCTGGCAGTGAATTATTTTCAGAATTATTTTAAGTGACAGTACAAAACTATGAAAATTTTACAGGGCTTAGGGGACCAACTAAACTATTACAACTAAATTTGGGATATAAGTTATGAGAAGTAAAATATGTATTCTACTGGTAAAAATTTAGGACTTTTAATTGGGTTGGGAGATGGTAGGCTTCCATATTGCGTTTTCATTCACACTTCCTTTGCATTGACTCTTTCACTGACTCCCCATTCACCTGATGTGCTTAGACCTCTTCCTGCTTAAGCATCTCCACCTACAGAATTCTACCTCTCTTATTTATCCCATAGTCTAGTCTTTCCCTTCATGTGCTCCTGCCACTAACGGCAACCTCATGGTTTCTTGACTTTCCCTCATGCTCCAAATTTAACACACAGAAAGAGTATTTGAGGCTGGCAACTGCAGATGAGAGAAAACATAAAGCTTTTACCATTCTGGGCCTGAGTCACCTTGTTCAGAATACGTTATGTTTTTCTTTACCAGTTCCATAGCTTTACTTTGAAATTTAATTTTTCTTTGCAGCTGAGTCATATCCCATTGCCTCTGTGTCCCACAGTTCTTGTTTCTCTTTATCTGTTGATATATATCTAAGTTGGATTGATTTTCCAAACTTTGTGAATATCACAGCAATACACATGGGTGTGCATGTGCCTCTCTATACAGTAGGATATAAAGTTCATTGGGTATATGTGCGGGAGTGGTATAAATGGGTCTTATAATAGATCAATTACTGTATTTTTGCAAAGTCTCTAGACTCTTTTTCACACTGACTGTAATAGTTTGCACTTCCACAAGTAGTGTATGAGTTCCCATTAGCCACTTCCAAGCCAGAATTCCTTGTCATTTCTATTCCTGATGATCCCATTTTTGACTGGAGTAAGATAGAATCTTAAAGTAGTCTTAATCTATGTTTCCAAAGCACATTTTAAAGTATTTTCTACTCATTTGTATTTTCTGTTCAGTCCCATAGCTATTTTTAATTGGGGTTTTATGTTTCTAGTTCTTTGAATGGGAACCACTAGGAATTAAGAGACTATGTGGAGGTGGAGGTGGAGGTTGAAGCAGGGGAAATAGAAGGGTATTAGACAGACTAAACTAAACTAAGGGTGCATAAAGAAGCCTTATAGAAATCCACTATTTAGTAGGTGAATTTCAAAGTGTAAGTCAAAAAAATAATTTCAAATGCAATTACTCTGCATGGGTGAACCATGCCACTTTCAGAAGACATGGGTTTATTAAATTAAATTACAGTGTATGATATGAGGTTAATCTGGACCATTTAATGATCACGGAGGCTCCTAAGGTATTTTAAACCACACCAGATATTGCCATTGTTCTTGGTTATTCACCATATCTACAAAGTAATACCCTATTGTTGAAATCAATAGAGATATAAATCTCGCACTGACCTGAGAACTTCCTTCCTTTTGTCTAGCTTCACAAGTCCAGAAGGTACTATGTATGCAGTCTGCTGTAGGAGAAGAACCATCTCATTTTCTCCACTGAATTTGTAATCCACATTATTTAGATTGTTTTTAATTAAAAAGTTTTTCTTTTTACATACCAACTACAGTTCCCCTTCCTTCCCCTCCTCCCATTTTCCCTCCCCACTCCCTGCCCCACTCTTCAAAGAGGATAAGGCCTCTCATGGGGAGTCAGCAAAGTTCAGCATATCAAGTTGAGGCAGGACCAAGTACCAACATCCTTGTATCAAGGTTGATCAAGGTATCCCTCTATAGGGAATGGACTCCAAAAAACTAGTTCATGCACTGGGATAAATCCTGCTCTCACTGCCCAAGGCCCCACAGACTGCTGAAACCACACAACTGTCATCCACATTCAGAAGGTTCCCCGGGTGTCAGTCCAGAGTCCGTGAGCTCCCAGTAGCTCTGGTCAGCTGTCTCTGTGGGTTTCCTTATCATGATCTTGACCTCTTTGCTCATATGATCCTTCCTCCCTCTCTTCAACTGGAATGAGAGTTTGGCCCAGTGCTTGGCTGTGGCTCTCTGCTGTTGCTTCCATCAGCTGCTGTATGAAAGCACTATGATAACAATTAGAGTACTCATCACTTTGCTTACAGGGGAAGGCCAGTTAGGGCACCCTCTCCACTGTTGCCTGGAGTCTTACCTGGGGTCATTCTTATTGATTCCTGGGAATTTCCCTAGGGCCAGGTTTCTCCCTAACCCTAAAATGGTTCCTTTTGTCAAAGTCTTTATTCCATTGTTCTCTCTGTCTGTCCCTCCCCCAACTTGACCTCTAACCCCCCCTCCCAATGCTCCCAATTTACTCAGGAGATTTTATCTGTTTCCCCTTCCCACAAGGATCCATGGATGTCTCTGCTAGGGTCCTCTTGTTACTTAGCTTCTCTGAGATTGTGGATAGTCCATATTTTTAACTAACCACCATTTACCCTCAGGTAATATATTATGTTTTGTAAAATGTAGGGACTTTCAATATATACTTTCTGGTCTACATTTTCAGTATTATGTTTTCTCATATGTTTTAGACCTAAAAAATAAGACCTAAAAAGTAATATAAGGGCTTTCTCAGGTGGTTAAAGCGATGTTTCAGTGTTGAAAAGTGCATTTCTGCAGAAGAACAGAGTTTCATCCTTACTATCCAGAATAGGTGGCTCATAGCCACCTGTATCTCCAGCTCTGAAAGATCTGACACCCTTTTTTGGACTGCATAGGGACTTGTAGGTTAAAAACCCCAAATTACATACATTTATGCATATCATTGAAAATAAAATAGATTTTTAAGAAAAATGAAACTACTTTTTGTATTTAACTTTGTTTTCAATATTTCAAGATTCCATCATACTTAACACAGATTCAAGTTTCTATCTGGAATCATATTTATTTTCAGTGAAAAGCATTCTGTACTTTGAAGAAAATTGTCTTTCATCTGCTTTACTTTTGAAAACCTCGTAAGTGTTAAAAATATAATTTATCTGGTTATAAAGGTGGAAACTGACAAGTCTTTTTTTTTTTTCTAATAATTTAGAGGGTCCACTACATTTCCCCTGCCAGCTTCCCTTGCTTCTAATAAAAATTCTACAGTGTCTTTGTTTGCTTTCCTGTTTATAATATGCCCCCCTTTACTGGTTTCTCTGTATTTTCGATTTTAAACAGTCTGAATAACATGCTTTAGTATTTATTTGAATCTTTTTCTAGCTTGGAGGTTTTCTATAGATCCTGGTTTTGATAACTTTGTGTCTTTTATTATCTTTAGAAAATTACTAGTTTGTTACTTTACATATTTCATCCGTTCTATCTTTCTCCTTATTTCTACAAGGATACAATTATATATTATATTGTACATTTTACATGACTTGTTTCTTTCATACAACTCTTGGGTGTTTTCTCTATGTTTTTGTTTGGGTGCTTCCTTAGGGCTGCTCAAATAATTACCTCTGACATAATTTTCCCAAGTGTCCTTACTTTCCAGCATTTATACTTAATTTGTTTCTATAATTTCCATTGCTCTGCTGAAGCTCCCTGTCTGTTCATGTGTATAAAATATTTTTACACTAAATCCTTTAACACATTAATCTCTGATATTTTCATACCTAACTTGGCTGTATGGATGGTTTTGTATCTTAAAATAAGGTGCTCTTTATCCCCTGACAGAGTATTTCACAGTATTTCATTGATGATAGACATCTGATACACAATAGCAGAGCTGGATGTAAACAGTACTTATTTCTACCTAGAAATTGGCATTTCTAGGCATTTAGGGTGAGACATGTAATCAAAGTAAGGCTAGAGCTAAATTTGCCTTTTGTCATCATTGTGATTAATTTTCGTATATCCCATGCTTCACATTCCTCTGCCAATGGTTTTTTTCTTATAGAAAAAGCTTGAATACTTGCAGACACTTTTCTTAGTACTTGCTTTTCATGTTCAGCCCTTCTGACCAGTGCATGCTTGTAGCACAGTGAAAGCGGGGTCCCTTTGCCCTCTCTACCTCAACAGTCTTTATCTTAGTATATTAGGCCAATAAGGTTTAGCTATCAACTGAAGGTAGAATCTTACCAGATCCATTCTTAGTCAGGTAAGTGATATATGCATGAACTTCAGAGACCCTGGGAAATTCCCCCATTTCCTATATGTCAGTTGCTATCTGACCTTATGTCAGAGATTCTTCTTCAACCCTAGTGACAGAGAATCTCTGTTGTGACTTGCAAAAGATGCTGTGCACAGAACCCTTACTGAACGGTTGGATGCTTTTCTTCCCAGCCCCTCCACTGAATCTGTACATGGTTGAGGGGGGTCTGTTCTTTGCTTCGGTGAGTTTTTGCTTCTCACTGGAAAGATCTGAGAAGGAGAAGAAGCTTTATGCTTTACTAGAGGTGACCATCTATTAACTCTTCCTTTAGTTCAGTATAATTTGGGACTGCTCACAGTAGTTCTCTACCTTGCTTCTGATCTTAATGCGTCCTGTGAGGTTGTTTTAGCATAAAAAAACCTGGAATTGAATGCAAATTTTTATGTCTACATCTCCCAGGAGTGTTATTCAGGCATATTAACTCACACTAGGCAATGACCAATTCAGTTAACTTATTTTTTTTTCCTGCTTATAGGTCTAACTTATTCCTATCACCCCTCTGTGTGTGGTGTGTGTATCCATACCATTCTGGTGCAAATAATATTCTTTGCGTATTTTAATCATTTCGTTGTTCCATGACTTCATAATTTTATACACTCCATTTGTGGGGAGGAGGTAATTTTGAAGTTTCTGAGTTTTTGTTGATGTTTTATGGATATGCAATTCCTGTTTACTATATCATGACATAATTTATAGCCTTAACAAAATGGCCTGATGTGTGCTTAGTGAAAGAGAAAGTGGGAAGTTTTCTGGGGTATTTGGTTTGTACATATAACTCAGTTTTCTCTGGGAGATGTAGCTATCAGAGGAACAAGAATAAGGAAAGGAAGTAGGTTATTGAATAATAGCTTAGCCATGAAGGGCTGCATGGATCAGAGTAGAGGAGGTGGTAGCGATGAGGAATGGGTGAATAGGCTCGTTTTCTTCAAGGACCTTTATAATACTCATTAATGTCCAAGACATGAGTAGAAGAAAAGTAAATGGTTTCAAGTTCAGATCTTAGATCTTTGCCATTAAAGAAACAAGTGGATAACTAGAATTTTTCTGATGGAGTATGGATATACATATTTACCTTACATGAAAATTTAATTTTCTGTACACACAGACACTTGCATGCATAAAATTGTTAAGGTTGGGAGGAATAATATAAAATCAGAAAAAAAAATCTTAAAGTGTGGCTATGTCACATGCAAGGGAGCTATCGCCAGCCCACCACCAGTCATTGCCTCTACTTAACTAAGAGCTTGTGTGCTCACAGAAAAGAATGCTAAGTAAACTCAAAGGTGATTTATGGAGAACATTTCTCTAAACTTTTTTTTTTTCATTAAACACCAGCTGATTTAGAATTGCACATATTATAAATTGTTTTCATTTACTCTTGTGTGTCCCTTAGCATTTGCATAAAAGAGTCTTGCTGTTACATCTCATTTTTTATAATATAATGCTTGGCTTTAAAAAAAGAATCATGAGCATCCTAACAGAAAGAACAAACAGAATAAAATATGAAAGGGGGATATAAATGACTTTAACATGTGCACTATTGGTGCCTAATATTGTTGGGTTACACTTGGGGGACTCTAGGCCTCACACCTCTTTGTCACATTACTCAATGGTGCTGGGAGGACCTAAAGTTGGAGGCAGGGGCCGACTTAGTAAAGTTAAGGCAGAAACTTCCCACAGGGCACCCATTCCCTCCTGCTCCACTCTTACTGATCCTGCCCCTTCCCAAACCCTCATCTTCTCTGAGCACCCATCAGTGATAACAGAGGGGAGGGAAAGAATTTACAAGGATTTAATTTGATCAGAAATCCAGTTGTAATATAGGCAAGGAATAGACATGGGAACAAACCAGGAACAACATTAATTCAGGAACTGGAGCATAAATTATAGCATTTAATTGCCATGGGCTATTTCTACCTGAGATCAGACTCAGAGTCGGAGGCAAACCTCCTTGTCCTCATACTCAGGCAAGCTTATCTCAAGTCTCTGTCTTAGTGCTTACCAAAGACCCTGACTGTGCCTTCCTGCTGGGTTAATCATATTGATCACAGTTTCATATAAAGGTATTGAGAATGATTATTAGCTCCTAAGGGTATTAGTGGCGTAGCTGCACAACTGAGTTGTCCTACACTTCAATATTTACCACCAATAATGTGTCAGCAACAAAGTATTAACAGAAATATATATCTTTTGCCTCACATCTAGCTAAGTCCTAAATGATGTATTATTTTATACTATCAGACTCAATCCAGATCTTAGCCCACTTTTACAATGGGAAAGAATTCCAAAAGGGATTTTTTTCTTCTTTTAGAAGATGTTTCATCTCATGGCCCCTAGTCTTACTGACCAATACTGATTCATACTGATCAATACTTGAAAGGCTTGAAGTGTAGTCCAACATGGAAGCTCCATGATCCAAAAAGTGTTTTGTGAAAAAAAAAGGTGAGTGTGTCTGTCCAGAATTCTTGGCAAGATGGTACAGCCACCATGGTCATGGCAGACTGTAGTATGAGGTTTCTGGCCTGGACTTTCGGGCCTAGCCTCAAGGTTTAGGCCCCCAGACCCGCAGACCCGTTGAGACACACAGGTACTTCCAATAGTTTTTGGCTGATCAACCTAAGGCCCAGGCATATCACTTGCTAACTCTCTACCCTTCATCTATCCCATGATTCATCCTGTTCAGCCATGGGGCTCGGTACCTTTTCTTAGAGCAGCATAGTTGTCCTGTGCTTCTTTTGGCTTCTCTCTGACGTTCTGCCCTGTACTTCCTGTTCTCAGAGTTTTTAGTCTGGTAGCCCCGCCCACACTTCCTGCCTGCCTTTGGCCCATCAGGGCTTTTTATTAAACCAGTGGCTGGGACAATTATTTACCACGAAACAACACAATACCCCTACAGCAGACCTCAAAAATGGAAGGCAGATGTCTGCTGTGTGCTCATCCTTAGAGCCTCTGACACAGTTCTGCTTTCTCATCTGTTCTTCTCACTTCTCCAGGGCCCTCTTCCTGCTCACTCCCTTCTAAGATCATCTCATTCTTGGTTATTGCCTTCCATGACAAAACAATAAAAGGAAGGTACCTCTGCCACTTTGGCTTCTGTACCTGTGTCAAAAGAAGTGAGATGGGGAAAGATGAGTTTAAGTTGTTCTGATAAATACAGAGAGGAAGGACTTTTCATGAAGGGGGAGCAGCATATGCCAAGTATCAGAAGTGTGAGTTAGCATGCCATAGTGTGATGACACTGATAGAGGTAAACTGCATATGATGTGTGTAAGATAAAGTTTAGCAGAGGTTGGGAAGCATGGTAGTTACACATGACACCAAATTCTAAGTCATTTGAAACTTCCAGGATATTTTCTTTTAAAATAATAAAATGGTTAGTTGTGGTAGACTACACCTGGAATCCCATCAAGAAGAAGGCAGAGGCTGAAATATTCAAGTTTGACACCAGCAATGAGTTACACAGTAGGTTCCAGGCCACCCTGAATGATAAGAAGACCCTAACTCGGACAAGCACCAGAAAATGTGTTCTCTGGCTTTTTGACAGAGGTGACAAACTAAGTAGAAAGAGTAGAATGTAAATGTGAAATATTTCTCTTTAATCAAATAAAACTGACAAAAGACATATCACTTAGTGCTTTATCTCATGGTTAAAGTTTTCTTTTTCTTTTTTTCCCCTTAATGACCAAAAGTGAGTTCAGATGTTTCTCATTATTCAATGTCTTGCCCATCCTTCTCTTTGTAACAATAAGTGTTATACTGACTGAAGTTGGTTTATTTCCAGTCACCCTGATGAGTTTTGGAACATTTCTGCATTCACCAAGGAGCTCACACAGTCCATATGGAGTCAGAAATGTGTCCAGATAGCATGTTAAAACCACTTGACTTCTAACACATACTTTTGCATCTCTATATCTATGGTTCCTAATCTTAAGTGGATGGCAAGGTGACATAGGCTTTTTACTGACAGGTACAATTGATCCTTGGCATCCTTGAGGCAGATTACTTGTTTGGACCTTACAGAGGCTGAATGCAGAATTTTAATCAATGTAACAAGTCAAATCTAGTTTTTCCTCTCTGTGTATGTTTGCATACATGCATATGCATGTGCTTGCATATCTCTGTAAAGGCCATGCAGGTTCATGTGGAGTATTTTCCTGAATCACTCTCCAAAATGTAGGTTTTAAGACAATGTCTCTCATTGAACTAGTTGCTCACTGATTGGCTAGTTTGGCTAGCCAGTCTGCAAAGATCCTCCTGTCAATAATTCTCTTGTGCTATATTTATAGATGCACACATCTTTGCTTTGCTTTTTTACGTGGGGTCTCAAGAATTACTTAGGTCCTCATGTTTTCACATGAAGTTCTTTACTAATCGAGTCATTTCCCAGCTCCTGAAGTCCATTTACTTTTCCTTCAATAACTATTGACCATAATTGTATGACCATAGCATTTAAAACTTAGGACCTGCTTTTGAAACAAGATTAATTTTTAGGTGGCCCTATGAGGGGACTGTGTGAGAGTGAATGCCTGTAACAATGTGTGCATGAAAAATGACTTTGAACTGAACATATTAATAGAATTCATGATAAGGTATGGGATGCCATTAGCTCACTAGTGAAAGGCACTCTGTAAAGAGAAGGCAACATCATTTTTATGATAATTGAATGGTGATCATATTCAAACGTTCATGACATGTTGTCCTATTCTTTAAATTGAATGGGTGGCTGTTTGCATAGGTGATGTGGGCTGCATTGTTTGTATATGTAAACACTGTTCTTAGGCAGCTGAAGTTGTAAATTGCTGCACAGTAGGAAGGCAAAGGTTTAGAACTGTCTCTTCTTGAACTTGCAGTAGCTTGTCTCTCTACTAGTCTCTCTAGCCACTCTCAAAGATCTTGAAAAAGTTTGTACAATAATAAGCCCTTTGCAACTATACATCTGATTTATTGAGTTGTATACTTTCCCTTAGATTAGATTGCAGACAATACCTAGATATAGACAGTTAGATATTTATGACAAATTGTGTTGGAAGAAAACATGCTGTAATTTGAATTGAATTTTCCATTGATAAGATGAACAGTTAGAATTACACTTTCAGTCAATGTGCATAGTATTCCAATCAGTTTGCTTATTTACTAAGAAAAATGAGGACAATCAGTTCATTTAATAACATTCAAGTTAGTTTAATTTTTGTAAAGGTGAACAAAAACTTTAAATTGCATGAAGGAAACCCGTGTGAGCCTAATCTTTTTATTCTGGTGATAAACACAGTGACCGGAAAGCATCAAGTGTCTCAGAAGATTTCTCCCCAAAATTATGACATGCTGGGACACTCTTGTTGTGACTCTAATAGTGCTTGATGGTTTTATGATTAGTTTTTGGCAACTCAACACAAGCTGGAATTAAGGGAAAGAAGATTTCCACTAAGGAGTTGCTTCTATTAGTTGTCCTGTGGGCCTGAATATGGGGACATTTTATTAATTTATGATTGATTTTAAAAGGCATAACCTCAGCCAACTATGTGCAGTACCACCCTGGGCAGGTGATTCTGGATTGTATGAAAAAGCAAGCAAAACAGGTTATGGAGGAGCAACCTAGTAGACAGCATCCTCCATGGCTTCTGTTTCAGTTCCTGCCTCCAAGATCCTGCATTGAGCTCCTGTCCTGATTTTCCCTGGTGATGGGCTGTAGCCAGTATGCCAGACATGCCCCTTCCCTACATTGCTTTTTGTCTGTGCTTTATTACAGCCACAGAAACAAAACAGAGAATGATGGTTTTGCCTAAAAACGAATAAGATCTGATAGCACATCTTTCACTGCCACTTGCCTGCGTTTATTGCTCAGGCTTCTGGGAGAAAGAAGCTGTATTCATGAAGAGTTTCTCACTTTGACCTCTTAGGTTTTCCTTCTGTTCTCCTGGGACATTGCTTTTTTAGCCATGTTCATCTTTGGCAATGAATGCCATCCTGCCTTTTCAGGCCAACACCACTTTTAGTCAAGTGTGTCAGCCTTCCTTCAACCCTGAATTTCTGGGTGAGTGTGAACTTAGGTGCATTAAGCTTTGACTAAAAGCAAGTCATCCTCTGCTTCCACAATTACACAGTCAGAATTCCCTGACAACTTCTTGCTTCCTGACCTATGTTTCTCAGCATAAAAGTCAGCTGTTGAACTTGTATTGGTTTAATTGGTGTTTGTAATCACTGTACAAAGTAATGGACTTCGTAATGGTTTTTACATTCTTTACTTTTGCTTGAAGCAATAGTTTTGTTGCTAGTTAAGTTATTTTTTTTCCATCCCGGGGTGGTGTGTATGTGTGTGTGTGTGTGTGTGTGTGTGTGTGTGTGTGTGTGTGTGTGTGTGTGTGTGTGTGTTGTATGTTAATTATGTATAGAATGCAGATACTTCTGTGACAAAGCAGCAGGGCAGGCATCAGTGGAGGTGAGAGAACACCTTGTGTGCCAGTCCTTGCCTTCTGTATGTTTGAGACTAGATTCACTGATGTTCCCTGCTATGTGCATCAGGCTAACTGGCCCAGGGGCTTCGAAGGATTCTGTGGTCTCTGATTCTCATTTTTCCCATAGGAATCCTGGGATAAGAGATGTGCCACTATGACCTAATTGATGTAGGTTCTAGAACTCCTGTTCTCATGCTTGTAAGGCAACACTTTACAGGTTGAGCCATATTTCCAGCCTGCTTTGCCTTTCATGTGTTTGTTTGAGACCTTTCTATGAGGCTTAGGTTGACTATGAACTCCCAGGCTCAAGTGATTCTCTTATCTTAACCACCCAAACTGTTGGGACTAGATAGAGTTATTTGCTTCTGAGACTAACTTATTTTCTCTTAGACATGCATAGAATGAACATATGTTTCGCGTAGAAATGTCAATGATTACTATACATTTAATACACGGTCAGTGTTTTTACATGTACATAACTTCATTTTTTTTCTACAAATTTCAGCATTTTTTCAATGCAACAGCATTCTGTGGTGGACTTATTTCTATATCTTATATTTCAAATTATAAACATAATAAAAAATAAAATCTAAAAATCAACAATTAATATCTAAAATATATAATATAAAAACTTTAAACATTAAAATAACAAATAAAATTAATTTTCTAAAAATGAATCACAACAAACTTTCCAATGAAACTTCCTCTTCAATTATAAATAAAACTACACAAAAAACATAAACTTTATAGCATTCCTAAAAGTACCTTAGATTCCACCCCAGCCTGAGGACCTAAGTATGATCCCTGGGGTACACATAGTGGAAAGAGAACCAAATTCTGAAAATTGTTCTCTGACATTCATGGCTTTGTGGCATAGAAAATCGATCTCTCTCTCTCTCTCTCTCTCTCTCTCTCTCTCTCTCTCTCTCTCTCTCTCTCTCTCTCGGGGTGTGTGTGTGTGTGTGTGTGTGTGTGTGTGTGTGTGTGTGTGTGTATGTAAGTATGTGTGTGTTGTGTTTCCTTCTCTCTCCCTCACACACATACAAAGTATGTAATAATGTGATAAAAAATTACAGCTAAAAATAGGATATGGTTAATAGGTCCCTAGCATGGTTACATAAACACAGCATTGTTGTTTTGAATATGTCCCATAACTGGCAATTTATATGTTAAATCTGTTTGAGACATTATCATACACTATCAGCCATGGCAAGAGGGATTTGGAGAATATGCTCAACATTAACTCATTGTTTTATCACTGGTACTTAGTACCATATCAACTATCTGAGAATAATTTGGCAAATAATACTTTAAAGAATCTATGTCAGGGATCAAAACCATAATCTCAGACTATGAATTACTTGACAGCAATTTAGCTATAGTAATAGAGATTTAAAATACTAGTGAAATAAACAAGAATTGATTATTCTATCACAAAAAGCTTGCAGAAATCATGTGTGCCAAGGAAGGAATTCTATAGTTATCAAGACTATTCCTTTGCTCTGAGGGTCTTAATTGTAGCTTCTACTCACAGCCCCCGAGGGCTGCTCTACCTACTGCCATCACCTATATTCAGCCATGAGAACAAAGAAAAGAACATTTGACTCCCCCTGAAGGGCACAGATTTAAAGTTAGTTATACGGATCTGTCTTCTTGCCACCCAGTCAAATTGCTGCTCTTATCTGTAAATCTAGAAAATATGCTTTTTACCTTGATATCTCCCAGCCCATAAAAAGCTAGATTTTTTTGAAGGACTCAAGTGTCTGGTAAAATACCTTCAAGATTTCACAGTGAGTGGCACTGAGGTCCTGTGTTCAGGTGCCAGTTCTGGTATATGAGATAAAGGGCATTGCAGTAAAAGGGCTCAATTCTTACCTTTGTGGAAGAAAATCTAATAAATATATTTCAGTTAATGGCATGACTTATTTTCTCATTGCCCAGAGTGGCCTCCTTGGCTCTTCCCTTTCCCTTGACAAAAATCCAATATGTTGCTTTGTCTTTTTTAATACCTCTCACATACATCTCCTCCTTTCCACTCACGCTACCACCCTAATTAAAGCCTAATTACATACCACCTGACAATTGTAATTGCATACAAATTGGTCTCTCTTTCCTTAGTATTTCCATTTCCCAATTCATTCTGCATCTCAGCTGCCAAGTTAATTCCTGAATTCAACTTTCATCATCTCTATCATAATACCATAATGGCTTATCACTTCCATATCTGCTATGGCCAATACCTATGTCAAGATACCTCAGAAAGGGCTTGGCTCATTCTTCTGGTTCTGTCATTCTTCCATATACAAATGGTCCTACACATGGCTATGTGTTTTCACCAGCTTAGTCTATGTAAAGTTTACTTTGCTCATGCTGCCATGAGTTAGGCATTTCTGTGATAATCTTTCCATTTCCTTGAAATGAAATGATAATCCTCTTTCAAGACTTAGCTTTGGACACGGAAACCCTTTATTGTGAGATTTCTTGTATTGATTCGTAGGTTTTCACAAGATAATCAGACCCAGGTGATCCACACATAATCAAAACTGTTTATGCTTCTCTCTGTTTCCTTCTCTATGTTCACACCAAGAGACATTGTCATTTTTACTTCCAAAGATCCATCAGTTGTGGCTTGGCATCCTCCCACTTCAATGGTTCAAAATTAGGTTTGTGCTATCCCCACAGTGTTCACCTAGCACTGCAAACCATTAACTCTCTGCTGCATAATAGTCCAGTGAGATAAGTGATTGTTCTTCAATGCAGTAGACCAGTCTATTGTTGAAGAAAAGAAATTTGGCTTCCAATATGGGGCTCTTGCAGTACTGTGAGAACTCTAGTTTGGTGAACACAGTTGTAAATTTCCTAAAATAGAAAATAGGATCTTTATGGTGAGTACTCTACTTTAGTTAATAATTTAAGAGTAGGTTTAAGTAATTTTAGGAACTAATATTTTTTCTAATAGTGAAAATGAAATTCAATTGTACTGTATGTCAATGCTTAGTGTTTTCTGGAATTTTACCTGATGGTCTTATAGAGAAGTTTTAATTTAGCATTCGCTAATGAGAGTTGAAAGTTACTTATTTATCTCAAGGTTTATTGGTCATTTGAATATCATCTTTTGTAAATTATCTGTCCACATGCTTGTCTATTATTTTCTATGATATTTTTTAAACTTTGTATTTAAATTTAAATATACATTTAAACATATCTTAAAACTATCAGAGCTACTAAGGCATAGGTAAACAGATACTAATTATTCAATTTTCAAGATCTGGCACAGTACTCTGCATGCAGCGGTTGCTCAAAAAGCAGCTTCATAGAGCAAAAAAAGCTTTCCCAGGTTCACTTAATAGCACACATAGCCTAGGGAAGATCCTTTCATTGCTTTGTATAACTGCATCTATTGTGAATAGTATTCTTCATCCTTGAAAGACTGCATATCCTCTCACGACCAAGAACATAGCCTTGTGAGGAAGTCCTCTGGGGTGTGTTCTTTGCAGGATTGGGGACCCAGTATGCTTGTTCTCTAGCATGTCTCTTGTGAAAGCTTTAGAGACACCCTGTTAACATTAAAAAAATAAACCAACTAGCTTTTTCGGCCTGTGGAAAACTTAAAAAGTAGGATTTTTAAAACGCAAAGTACCCATATGCTCAGCTCATACTGAGAAATGGTCTCATGAGTAATTAAAAACAGTTACAAAGGCAATGGAGTTGTAACAATTGAAATATCACACCCATATGTGTGCAGCGAATCAGAAAACCACACTATACTCAGTCACTGTGTGTTTCTGCAACTGTGGGGCTTGCTACACTGAGTGAAGATCCTTATTCAGTGCTTACTGCCGAGAGCTCAATCACACCTCAGAGATTTTGGGGATTCCAAGTGCTCCCTTCTGTTTAGAAGCTGTGTGCTGTACTTCTCTTGGAAGGCTTCAGGCTAGCAATTGTCACTTCATGTGACCCACCACTGCTAGTGAGTAACAGTGCCACAATCATGTTGACATCAGAGTATTGGTATTCTCATGTTCCTTTTTCCTTATGCAGGTGTCTGAGTTAATAAGCACTTTCTTTTTCCTTAAAAACAAAAATCCACAACTGTAATTACTACTAAAAATATAAGGCAAGAGCTTATATACAAATCAGGTGAACAAATTCTTATGCATGAAACCAAAAGCAGTCTATGCTCTATAACAGCAGTTACATTTCTTTTCTCTTATAAATGGACTTTTATTAATTTATTTGTCTGTCTATCTATCTATCTATCTATCTATCTATCTATCTATCTATCTATCTACCTACCTACCTACCTACCTACCTACCTATCTATCTACCTATCTCCCTATCTATTTAATCTATTGTTCTTTGCTTTGCTGGCCATATAGTATTTTGTTGCAACTAATTTTGCCTTTGTGTCTATGTGGAAGATACCATGTTTAATACATAAACTAGAGATTATGTATGTGTTCTGATAAAACTTTATTTACAACAACAGGCTGGCAACAGATTTATTGTTTAGGCTATCTTCGGCAGCTCTCTGAAAGAGCATCATTAGCCTCATTTTAACGACTGTGGAACAATGAGGACCAGAAATCAATTGACAATTGTCCCGCCTATAAGTTTATTAAAAAGCCCTGATTGGCCAAAGGCAGACAGGAACTATGGGCGGGGTTACTAGACTAAGAAAACTCTGGGACTAGGAAGAACAGGGCAGAAATGCCACAGGGAAGCCAGAAGATACAGAAGATAATTATGCTGTTCTGAGAAAGGTACTGAGCCACATGGTTGAATGGGTTAAGAATCATGGGTTAAATTAAGAACAAGGGCTAGTAAATTATATGCCTGGGCCCCAGGTCAATCAGCATAAAATTAATGTAAGCATTTGTGTGTCTCTGTGGGACTGTGCAGGACTGTGGGACTGCAGAACTGTGGGTCTGTGGGTTTATGGGTCCAGACCTCAAGGTTAGGCCCGAAAGTCCGAGCCAGAAACCTCATACTACACTGTCTTATGTCCCTTTTCCCTCAAAATCACATGCTATCCTCTCTATTTCTGACCTGGTATCGAGAATCAGAAAATAATCTGGTTTCAAGTCTAATTTTTCCCCAGAAAAATATGATTCACGGAAGGAGGATGTACCTGAAGGTGCATTGTATTCTTAAGAATGCTTTTGTCTTCAATGAATCTACTAGGACTTTAAATAGAGGGAGGTGTGAGCATTTGTTTCTAGATCTTTCTGGCCATCTATCACACAGTACAGCTGACAGGCAATGTTAATAATGGGAAAATGTGCTCAGTATTTCTATACCACCCTAATTCATTTCAACTATTTGTGGAAGTTTTCTGGACATAGAGATCTTCCAAATACTTATAAAGCAGCAAGCATGCTGTGTATGCTGATCTGTCACTTTTCTATCCCTTTTGAAGATTTCTGCAGTGGTAATATAAATAATATATTATGGGGTGTATGGACAGCTAGGCAAGCTGTTCCATGGAGCTTTAAAAACATTGATAGAACTAGAGTCTTGTTTGGGGTCTTGTGCACATCTGTTCTTAATCCTGGACCTCAGTTTCTCGAATGACACAACAAAATGTAAAGCTAGGTGTTCTTTCCTCATCCCTTGGTGTTCTCCAGCTTGTAATTCAGTTTTGTTGTTGGAATTTCTCTTAATTTAAATCGAGTAGAACTATTTCTGTTCATCCCCTCCTGATGCGGTTGTAGAAGCTTTTCAAGAAAACGTAAGTTACACACACTATTGAAATGATTTAAAGGCACTTGGTAATAAACAGGAGAGCGTGAATGTCCCATGAGTAGGAAATGATGGGTAGTAAAGATTGGCTAGGTACTGTACTATCATGGGCTACTCAAGGATTTTCTTTTTTTCTTTTTTATCTTTTTTTCTTTCTTTCCTTTTTTCCCTTTGGAACATGTCATGCTGCAACCAAGGTAGAATGTAAACTTCATATCAAGTATCAAAACCAAGTATTTATATTTCTGAAGGTTGACAGAATTTGGATATGATGAGAGAAACGTCAGTGTAAAGATAGACTAAAACAGGTACGCTTTGTTTAGGGATAGTCTTCTGAGAAAATAATAAGTGGGAGAATTGTATATAAGGAGCTTAGTAAAATAATTCATATACTGAGTTGTAGAATTAGGAGTTAGGGGCACAGGAAGCCTTCACATTTCTGGAGACTTGAATCAGTAGCAATAGCCCTGTTCTGAGATTATTTGACAGCATCACACAGAATGAAGTAGAATTCAATTACCCAAAGCAGGGCTGTTTGATCCAATGGCATGAAGTGATAAGATGGACAGAGTAAACAGATAAAATTAATGTCTGAAAAAGAATTTATAGGATCTGGTGCCATATAGCTCTAAACTGATGTCCATATGGGTGTCCCAAGGTTTGTAACAACAAAACCAATTGCCCTGCATGTAGTTTTCTTTATCATTTTAAACAATATGGTAAACTTTTATTGTATAATCCAAGGTATTAATAGTTTATAATAAGGTGTTTGAAATATACTAAATTATTCATAGGCATCCTTATATATTCCATGCAGAAGGAAAAACATTCCAACAGTACTTATTTTCCATAAGGATTTAAGGGTTCTATTGATTTCTGATCTCAAACACCTTTTTTTCCCTCAGGTTGCTAATTCTGAGACCATTCTTTCTTCACTTTAAACTAATATCTCAGTAATATTTTTTACTCCTCTGCATCACGAGAGAGCTTTGATCTAAGTCCTTTGTCTTGTTCTATTTTAATAATTAGTTTATTTTTAAAAAATTCTTTCTTATAATGCATCTGGATCATAATCTTTCCTCTCCATCTACACCTCACAGATCCTCCCCACTAACCTCCTTACTCAACTTCATGTTCTCTCTCCCTCTTTCTAACAAACTAAAAACAAAAGATAATAAGAGTCCTCATCAGAAATTAATTTTAACTGTTTACTCTGTCCATCTTCTCACTCCCTGCTATTGTTGAACAAACAGTTCTGCTTTGGATAATTTAATTCTACTTCATTTTCTATGATGCTGTCAAAACATAATAAAACAAAAGCAAAAATTCCACAAAAGAAAAAGTAAACAATATTGTGTTGGCCAACTGTTCCTGAGAATGGAGTCTTGATTTGAATATGTTTGGTATACCCAGTGGCACCTCATTGGAAAAAAAACAGTTTCTCCTCTCCCGGTAAGTAGTAATTAAACAAAGCTTCTTTGTTAGAGGTTCGGCCTTGTGTTCATTTCCCTTTCTCTGGAATTTTGTCTAATTCATACCTGTGCAGGTCTTGTGCGTGCTGCTACAGTGTCAGTTCATATGTGCATCAGTTGTGATTTTTTTTTTTTATTTTCTGGAAGATTCTTTGGAATCATCCACCACCTTTACCTCCTACAGTCTTTTAAGATCATCTTCCTCTTATATACCTAAGCTTCGAAGGGAAGAGCTAGATAAAAGTATCCAGTTTACAACTGACTGCTCCAAAGGCTCCCACTCTCTGTACATTGTTCATCTGTGTGTTTCTGCATTATTTCTCACCTATTTTAAGAAGTAGCTTCCCTGATGCAGGTTGAGTGAAGCACCGATCTACGGGTATAGCAATATGTCGCTAGTAGTCATTTTATGGCTATGCACCATTGGCAGAATAATAGTTATGTGTTTTTCCCCTTAGACTCATGACTTTCCTAGGCTCAGGTTCTTGGCCTATTTAGCAGTGTTAGCTGTGGGTTCCATCTCATGGATTGGACCTTAAATTTGTTTTCTGTTTTTTGTTTTTGTTTAAAAGTGGATGATTACTTGCATTATATTTGTGCTGCTGTTATCCTGGAATACCTTGTCAACAGATCATTGTTATAGGTCACAGAGTTGATAGCTCAGTAATACTGATGATTATTTTTCTCCTTCACTAGAGTTTAGAGTACCTTTCAGTCCCACAAATATTAATCAGTTAGGGGTGAGGCTTCTAGTTGGGTATGAGCTTGACTTCTCCATATTTGGTGTCATAAATTGTGTCTTCAGAACTAGAACTTTGTGGGAATGCCCTTCTTTATGCTGTGAATCTCAATCTTTAAATAAAGGAGCTGTATTGGGTCATGGCGGGCACCATAGAAGAAGTGGGAGGAGAAATCAGTTTAGGTAGGAGAAGCAGGGTGGAGTTAGAGGCAGATCGAGCCAGCCGCCCAAGGAGCAACATGTAAGGAGGCACAGGTGAGCCACGGGCCGGGGCCACGTGGCCAACAGATTAATAGAAATGGGTTGATTTAAGATATAAGAGCTAGCTAGCAATGTGCCTGAGCCATAGGCCAAACAGCATGAAGTTAATAGAAGCGTCTGAGTCGTTTCTGGGGGCCTGGGCGGCGGTGCGCGGATAAGCGGTCCCGGGCGGCAGGTCTGTGGGTCCCGGATCTCTGGCGAACGGGACCCGAGAACCCACTACTACAGAACTTCATCATCAAATGTCTTTCACAATAGTATGTGATGTTTAAGGGTTCTCCAGAATTCTTTTTGCCAACAACTCAATGAGATATATCCCATATTTAGTACTAGGGGTTTTACCTGGTGGCAAATGATGTCTAATTGGGTCATTGTCCCTCCCATCATACGGTTTCTTTGTTTAAACTTTTTCTTATATTTTATATTATAGGAAACTTCTATGGTGGTAGGTTTTCATATGGATTTTAAACAGATCTCTAGTGCTAATTGCCCCTCCATATACTCTCCTCCTTACCCTTCCCTCCACAAATTTTCTATTATAGTTTCCTTTATGTATTTATGATCTATACTCTATTTATCTTTCCTAGGAAGATATGCTCCTCCCTCCTGGTCCCTTATTCACCTCATCTCTGTGGTTATTTGGATTAAAACATATATATTTAAAATTTAAAAGTTAATATTTACATATGATAGAAAACATGTATTATTTGTTTTTGAGGTCTGGGATACCTCACTCAGGATTATTATGTTTAACTTTACCCATTTATATCCAGATTTTATAATTCTTGTGTTCCTTAGTAATTTTATTACAAAAAAGTACCAAATTTTCATTTTGAACCCACAGCCTCCAGTTTATTTGTATTTTAGGTTCTTTTGAATTTTCTTCTATTACTTTATAATTTAATGGTTTAAATATATTCAAAGCTAAATATAAATCACAATCAGTTTTGAAAAATTTCTTATCAGTCTAAAAAGAAAGTCTGTACTAAATAGGATTGCCTTCTCCCAGTATCCTTAGCCCTAAGTCATCAGTGACTTAATAATCCAGTCTCTGCATTTTTCTTCCT
Source organism: Phyllotis vaccarum (assembly GCA_033318265.1). NCBI lineage: Eukaryota > Metazoa > Chordata > Mammalia > Rodentia > Cricetidae > Phyllotis > Phyllotis vaccarum. The sequence continues at coordinate 150,387,908 of JARWLC010000009.1, forward strand.
TGAATGTAAGTTGTACTTTGTAATTGATTTCTGTCACTTAGAATACTTTTTTTTAAGTTTCAGGCATATTGTAGCCTATAGGTCAGTGTTTTCTGGCCAGTTAATATGCAATGTGTTGCTATGGCATTTACTCACATGCTACCTTACTGATTCAACCTTCCTAACATTCTATTTCTATTATAAATAATGCTGTAGTAGAAACTTGGTGCATATCTTGTTCAACATGCTTTCAGTTTTCTTGGGTATATGGTTAAAAATGTAATTGCTTGGTCCTATAATGATTGCATGTTTCAAGTTTGAAGAATGAACTATTCCCGTGCCTATAAGACGTTTCAGCCCCCATCATTATTGTATAAACCTTCTGATATGTCCACATCATCTGCCTTTTATATCATTGCTATCTTAACCAGTTTTCTATTTCCATGTTTCTGGTGGCTACTGATGTCTAATGTGTTCACATGTAGTGACTAGACATTTAAAAATAACACTAATATCTTTGGCTGATTTTCTAAAAGTATATGGTATATTTTACATGCCTTATCATATTTTATTGTAATATTTTATATTGATATTTTAAATTAACATATAATTTACAAATACTTTAGATCTTTTAGGTTGCAATGACTCTTTTTCATTATTTTCTGCTGAGCTTGTTTAATATATGTTTCATATTCCCTGACTGTGTGGTTAAGGGTGAAATTGTTGGGTCCCATAGTGAGTACATATTTAAACTTTGAGCAATGGACAGACTGTTTTCATTTCCCTTGTAGTAATCCACTTATTTATGGTGTTATTGACTATTTTTTTTTTGATAACATACCTAAGAAAGCCTCAGTTCATTGTAGGTCTTAATGTTTGCTTGTGTCTTTCCTCCTGGTAGCTTATAGATTTAGTTCTTATATTTATGTCTATGATATATATTTAGCTAATGTTTATTTATGGCATAAATTACAGGTCCAGTTTATTCTCAGGGTGGGTTTTCAGTTGTCTTGGCATCATGGTTAGGAAGATAATTATTTCTCCCATTTAACCATCTTGGTGTTCCTGTCAAAAGCAATCAATTGCAAATGCAACTTACTCTGCTTTTAAATTGTCAGAATTTTAATGTGTATGAGTTCTTTGCCTTTCTGTTTGTCTGGGCACCATGAGTGTGTCTGGTGCCATAGAGCCAGAGGAAGGTGTTTTGATTCCCTAGAACTGGAGTTACAGATAGCTGTGAATTGCCATGTAGATGTTGGGAACTGAATCCAGGTCCTTTTCAAGAACAGAAAGTTCTCATAATTGCTAAACCATCACACCAAGCTACATTAAAAAAATATTTATTGCACAACACTTCAGGAACATTGATGACTACTTGTGACAAAACTTTATCGCATGGGACAAAATCAAATATTCCTAGAGCTGCCTGTGGTGCTCAGCAAGAAGGAATTGATATCCTGAAGTAAGTCATCTCATATTCATTAACAGATAAATAACTTGAAGTTCTAATGCAAACATTCTGAGTTTTATCCTCATGGTTTCAAAGAAGCAACCATAATTCCTTTGCATGGTTGCCCTAATGCATAGAGATACCCACAAGTGTGTTGTGTTTATGAAAGCAGGATCGGGAGATGCAGCTGGGAGAGATCATGACTTTTGGAATCAAAGAAAATGGTGTGGACTAGAGTCTTAACCTCCTTGAACCCTTGTATATGCACTGGGAGTAATAACAACATTCAGGATCATTATGAGAATTTGCCGATAATGTAACTGCCTGGCAAAAAGCCTGCCATCTACATCGAGTTCAAAAGGTTCTACTTTATTTTATATGTTGTTATTTTCTCCAGATGAGAAGTGTGTTCCAAAACATGGCTGTGAATGTGTTTAACTCATGAAAGTGTTGGCAAACAGGAGCTCTATTGTTTGCTTTGCAGTACAATTAGAGAAAAATATATTCTCCTTTTTTGGAGTCTCATTCCTACTTTCCATCTGCCTTATCTTCTGACTTTAATGCTTGGGTGCCCACAGCCCTTTCGCATTAAATTTCACATTTTATGGCTCTGTTATTACATGTAATATCTTCTCAGGCTTCTCTCTTCCCCTCCCTGGTGTAGTATGAAATAAAGTTCATAGCAGCATTTATAATAGACAGATCGGCCAACATCCAAAAGTGAGGTTACCAAGTAATTATCTGGAGGACACTCCATACATGTAGGCTTTTCAGGTCTATATATAAAAAAAATCAACATTAAATTTTCAACAAGCCATGGCCTGCTCCAGCATATGTTTCCTGAGTTTATGACTTTAAAATGTTCCCTACTCACTTAAAAAATCAAGTAATAAATAGAGTCAGAACAACTATTTATTTGTAAATTGGTCTTTGATAAGGATGGAATTCATTCCTTTATAGTTTTGTTGGGAGAGGTGTTGGAAGCTGAGGCAGGTGTAGTATCTAGAATGAGTGGCGTGTATCTTTATGAATTTCCCCAAGGAATCACATCTGTGTCTTATTATGATCCAATCTTTGGCTCATCTGTTTGATTCATAAACCCTCCAGGGTCTTTTAATTTTGACTCTCATATGAGCTCAGGCTAACATTAGGAAGATATTCAACTAACTTTTGCTCTTACAAATTGCTAAACCTGTCCTCTAATCTGTCAGTCATCCTTACATAGCTACCTTCCAAGCACACAACAGTGCATGCTTAGCAGTTATAGTCCAAAGACTCCTGAGAACATTGGATTAATTGGAATGTGGGGAGTTAGTTCCTTTTAAATTAGCAGGAAACCTAGGGACTAGTTTAGGTCAGTGTTTCCTGGTCAGAAGTGTTTCTATACTCAATGAAATCTGGAATTATTCTATAGATTCAAGATACTTCTCCATTCTTCTTTGCATTACTAGGTCCATGGGCAAAATGATGTTCTTTCCACATTCAGTCTTGTCTGTTAAAATTTCACAGAGCCTGGATCTGATATAGGGATTTTGTTTTCCTCCCTCATAATCTCTGTGTCTTACAGAAGTTGATAATGTTATGCAGCTGAGTGATTCCAGTTCTCTCCTCTCTTTTCTTGGTTCTTGTGGTATTATATCTCAAAGCAATATTAATTGGTTTAAAGCAATAATCCCTCAAGATACAAATAAACAAGTATAGGCAGAATTTTTCTGTAGCCACCACTAGTTCTCAAATTACCAACAGGAGGATTTAAGATTACCTATAAATGCTTGGCTAATAGCTCTGGCTTGTAATTAACTAGTCCTTGCAACTTAACAAATTTCTATTAACATATGTTTTGTCCTGAGGCTTGTGGCTTTTACATCTATCTCATTTTGTGTGTTTGACTCTTTCTAAATCTGGTTGGTGACCTTTTGACTGACTCTGCTGTTCTCCTTCCCATAATTCTCAGTTTGGCTCTCCTGCCTAACATTATCAAACTTAGCTATTGGCCAGTCATCTTATTTATTAAACCAACAACAATAACAAATCTTCACAATGTACAGAGGGGTTATTCTAGATCATACAAGTACTCCTGCCTGGAGCAAGGGAATTGGGGCTTCATCTCTTTTCATGCTGGCTGTACTGAAGTGTTGGGTAAATGTAAGGCTGTCGTGCATCTGCGCTTATGAAGTGTTCTGGGGCTTCCGTTATGGGTGCCTAGGGAAGCTGTAAGGATGTAATGATTAAACAAATGGGTGGCATTAGACCGTATCACATGCCACTGTCTTTTATTGTACTATAAAATGGCTCATTTGGGGGGCAATGTGGATTTAAACTTTTCTGTTGTCATGGACTCGTGTACTGGCTTTTAACATCATTCACTCTCTCTTTCTCCCTCCTATCCTTAAGATCTTTTGTTTTTCCCTTCCCTTCTTTCCCACCCATCCCTTCCTCCTTTTCCCTCTCCCTCCTCCCTTCTGATAAACTCTCTTTTTTACTCCCTTCTCTTTTCTCTTCATATCCTATGATTTGTAAACAGGGTCATCTGTATTCATAGCCTTTAATCCTGGGGAATGTGATTTAGGAGGGTCCATAGTAATCACTCATGTAGTCAGGTGTTCTGGTCATCTTGCTAAAGTTTCACAGATCAGAGGGGAGGTGACAGAATAAAAGTCAATTCAAAATGAGGGAATTTACTAGTGTTGTGAGCTGAACTGTACCTACTTCTTCATGCAGAAATTTTTATTCTGACATCTTAAGTCTTAGCATCTCACATGGTCTATGTTCTTGTTTCTAGGAAATTACTGAGTACAGCATTGGATAAATAGCTGAGTAGTATACCTAGGCAATGTAATAGGCATATATACAAGGCCTTAAATTTAGTCTTTGATCCTGCAAAACAGAAATCAATCAAAAAGAGTCACTAAAATGAAGTCAGAGTAGGCTCCAATTCCAATAATGATCCGATGAGAAAAATATCGGGATGTAGATATGTCAATGTGAAAACAGGCATCTGCTATGCAGGCAGAGAAAAGAATCTTTGAAAAATAAAATATCCATAAATATCCAGAAATCTGAGAAATCAGGAAAGACCTGCAGAAGTATAAGAATAATACATCCCATTGTTTCAAGCCACTGAGTCTTTGGTACTTTGATATGACAGCCTATGCAAACAGCCCTGGAAAGAGCTCAGGGGATTTATGTCTATAATTATGATCAGCCTTAGGAGAACAATTTAGAAATGTTAATTTATGAGTTTTTAAACATGAAAGAGGATTTTTATATTAAAAAAATATGTTGTTCACCAAGCAATGAATCATCTCATGCCTGTCCTGGTGACAAAAAGTTAAGGAAGTAATTGAAGTCGACGCTTGCTTTGACTGGGCACAACAGGCTGGTGTCAGTTATGCCTCTGCATAATGCCTTTTGAGCAGCTGCTCAGAATTATCTCTGCCTTTTAATCCTCTCATTTCAAAGTTGTTCCAGGCAGATTACTCCTAAAAAGATCCTGTAATTATTATCAATTATTTCGATTTGCTGGTTTAGTCAATGTCAGATTTTCAGCACAGGACAAGATGTTGTTACTGTAAGTGCTTCCTGTTAATTGCTGAATTGAAGAGTCTCTGTGACAAATGGACTTAAAAATGTGGGTGGCAGGGTGAATATCAAGGTTTAGTGGCTGTAAAAGTTTACCTGCCAGGAAACTTGTAAATGAATAGTTTCTCCTCACCAAATGGTGATGGTTAGGTGTCTTGTGCTACAGGATGAGGTGGTTAAAAGCTCAGCAAAGTGATATGGTGGTTGTAGTTAACCTAGCCTTGGAGTGGGGTTAGAGCAAAAGAAAGCAGAACCCAGGAGCTCAATGACTGGAGAGTGGCCATTAATTGAGCTACAGATTCAGTGATAGAGTCTTTCTTAAACTATAAAGTGGACAGCTTTTAAGGAAGACATCTAATGTCTAGCCCTGTGGCATGGGTTACACAACATGGGTGAAAACCTATACACATAAGAACATCTACACATACATGTACTCTATCCATAAAGAAAATGGTGCATATAAATTTACCATGGAAAGAATCATCATATTTTTATTTTTTTATTTTTATTTTATTTTTTGCCTGTTCTCTAACTGCAAAGGGAAATAGCATCAGAACAGCAGGACTACTTACTGTGTGGTTGAAATGAGCTTACACTGGACAGTTCAGAGGACAGACATGATATGAAGGAATTTCCAAGCATGTGGTAAATGCCACTGTGATTTTGACTTTGTTGTTTTTACTAGATGGTTTAGATGGTCGAGTAGATAAAGAACCAGGCCAACTGAGACGTAAATTCTGGCCCTTAGACTAGTGGACCGTACTTCTCTGAGAAAATTGAATTGTTCAAGGCTCAGTTCCCACCCTAGTATAACAGGATCTTACTCACTGGATTATTGTGTCATGAATGGTAACCACTTCTGCTTGTACTTATGATGCTTGTACTGTGCTGATGGTTTCTGCTGTTTCAGTAACACTCACTTCAAATCTATATAATGAGTAGGCTCTCATAGGTAATGGGATTTTTTAGTGTGTTGTGAATTATTATGAGATGATAAATGAACAGTTTTGGTTTATGGCAAGGCATCTTAAGCAGGCTGGAAATCTGACCAGCCCTGCTCAGGTGGGCCTGAACCTTGGGGCTAGGTCAAAATGAATGGGACATAAACTTCTTACTATATGAAGTGTGACTGTGCCCATTTCCTAGATAAGGGAAATGAGAACAGGAGATAGTAAATGATGGATCTCAGTGTCTCCCAGCATTTTGCAGGCAGTAAAATTTGTGTGTTTCCAAAGCACTACATTTGATTGCCTAAATCATGCAGTCTAGAAAAGATCTTTGCAATTGTAGTTAGTAACTATTTTATCTTGATCTTTTTGCTTTACATTTTTAAAAGAAAGAATTAATGTAAATAAGAGTTAGCATATGAACACTGGGAGGTTCTTTCAGTGCCCCTGACTCAATATAAATCCTGGCTCTGCATGTATCCTCTAAGTAACAGCAATTGTAGGTATCAATATTTACACTCAATTTTGCAATCTTTGCATCCTTTGGTGGGTTCAAGCTTCCTTCCAACTACTGTGCTCCTATTAAGAATTTCCAACCTTTTCACATTTTTACCCACTTCAAATATGGTTCCTTGCATTTTAGTTTTACTACTTTGAGATTAAAGTTTATTTAAACATAACAAAACCCTCTAGGAAACATAGAATAGATCGGAAGGAACAGTACATATTTTCTTTTACATCTACACTTTTCCAAATTTTAAAGAAAATAAAAGAATCCTAATAGTGTATGAAAAACTTTTCAAATGGCACGTCATTCTTTTTCGGTAGGTTATAGCATAGAGACCTAAGTTAAGATCCCATCCACACTGACATTGTATTCTGATGGTATAGGTACCCAGGTCTTCATCCATAGCAGCCGTATTTGGTGGGATTATGCCATGTCTTAGAGGCTCTTGGGGTTTCTGATAGCACAGCTGTGATATAACACGTGAAAACACTTCTGTTCTATAGGCCCAACATTCCAGAATGGATAGAGATATATCCAAAGCAGATGAATGTCTAAAAATATACATGAAGTGCCCAGAGATTGTAAGTATTTGGGAAGGCAGCATAGTGTGATACCCAGGTGAAAATTCTAGAGTCTGACTCTTTGTTGTGAATGCCTGGTCTGTGTTAGAGGATCCAGGCCCTCCATGTAACCAGGCTCTAAAGAAGGAGAGCTAAAAACAAGGCAGCAGTATAGCCATAGCCAGCCCTTCTCATTTCTGCAGGTTACAGAGAGTCTGGCTAGGTATGTCTCTTAGGTCACACATTAATGAAGTCTTACTTCCCTCTCAAGAGAAATGTAACTCCTATCATGTAGAAGAAGCTCCTATGCTTCATGTTTCTATCCCTGTTAAATCGCCCAAGTGAAATGAGATCACTACCGTGCAGTGCAAAACACCAACTTTCCTTGAGAACCTTTTAAAGCAAATAGCTTGCTTTGTATCATGGACCTAAATCTTTAATTCAGATCCCACCATGCTATTGTTGTTAATAAATATCTATTTTTAAAGCGTGAACTGTCTTTATACCTATGTAGAATCAGACATCTCTTGATCTCCCCAAGCCTAACATCAGGTCTTTTGCCACCTGTTTGCCCTGGGAGCATCATAAATCTTTTTGTGTTTTCCTTTTCATCATCTCTAGAAAATAGATAATGACAAATATTGGTCTTGAAGGTGATTTTGAACTTGAAAGGGCATAATTTTGTGATGAAACTCGTATAGATGAATTTTGTGTAATTAACAAATGAACAAATAAAGCTCAGGAAGACACAGTGACATTTGAAAAAAACAATGCAGTTTTTTTGAACATGAAAATTCCATAAAAGTGTATTTCCAGCAGTGAAGAAACCATGGGAGAAATGCTTTCTAGAAAAAAAAAAATCTGAGAATCATCATCATCTCAGATGTGTTAGTCTGCTGACACATTGGTGAAGATCAGGAATAAGGAGAGACTTGGCGATGGCTACATGAAATTTGACCTTGAGAGGGATGACTAAAGCGGCTGTGGAACATGCAGTGCATGAAGAGTAGAAGATGAATATGTGCAAAATGTGTCTGGAGAATCTTACTGGAGACAGCAAAGGTGATGACAGGTCATCGAAGTTCGTGCAATAGGCACGTAGATATATACTTTGGAGGCATTGACACAGATTCCATGTTTAAAATGATAGGATTATGTAGAAGCATCAGGAAACAAGAAGAGTTGAAGAAGAACAAGAAAAGGACCCAAAACCATGTCCAAAAACTAAAAAAAAAAAAAAAAAAAAAAAAAAATTGTGAAGAGAATTGAACCAAAGCTACTGGCCATAGCCAATAGGAAGAGAAGTAAAGAATGGAAAGGGGGAGGGTGTTTGAATTAGGAAAGAACGGCCAGTACCTTGGAAGCTGCTGACAAGTCAAGTCACATGAAGTGCCTGACCGCCCATCAAACTTCTTAATGTGGAGGATGGGAATGCTGATGATCTTGGTAAGGTGGAAATGCATAGGCCATTCTGAATACAAGACCCTTAGTTAACATAATTGGAGGCCATAGCTTACACTTAGTAAGTGTAGATAACCCCTTGAGAGAATTTTTCTGTGTTAGGACAAGGTGAGAAAACTGAGGGGAAATGCTAAAAGTAGGCAATTATGATTAAGAAGAATTCTGATAATGATTGTAGCAGATCTCAAACCACACAGTCAAGGACATCAGTAAAAAAAAAAATAGGGAGACATTGGAGGCTTGAAGAACAGAAGAAAAGTATAGACTTTTTCTGAAGAGTGAGTGAGTGAATGGACCATAGGCTTGTCCCTAGAACCTAGGCATTATTTAATAAGAGTTCACTTAACATTGATGTTCATATGTTCAAAACTACGACATCAGGACATTTATACTTCTACATTGTGCAGTCAGAACCCAGAAGAAAAATAATCAGAAAGTTGTACTTACCTAATACTCAAGTTCTACTAATTGTATGTAAGGAATTATTGTATAAACAATAATTCAATTTAAACACGGAAGAATCTAGGAGACATTGAGAATAAGTAGAGAAAAGGTGTGGCCGGAATTATTTGGATAGGGAGTAGAGAAAGTGCAGGGTACATAGAAATGTGATTGCCGGGTGGCTGTGGATGTTGGTAATGATGGTCTTTGCATCAGAAGCAGAGATGACGGGAGAAAGAAGTCATATGGCAAAATAACCAGGGAAGGGGATGCTGGATATTGACAATTTCATCTTATGTGTAGGAAATCATCAGTTAACAGGAAATATTGAAGCAGACTGAAAGAAAAAAAAAAAAAAAAGAGTTGCCTGGGAAAGGAATCAGGAAATGACTGAAACATAGAGTGGTCACTCTTGACAGTCTGTGTCAAGGGATTCAGAGCTAGAGGCTTTAGATGGAAAAGCAAAAGTAGAGATGCAGATAATGCAAAGGACTGCGCTTCTTTAGCAAACAGAACAGATGCACACATTTAGGGTGCTATATCTCTATCTCTCTCTCTCACACACATACACAGAGAGAGAGAGACACACACACACAGACACACACATACCTCACAGACACACATACAGACACACACATATCACACAGACACACACATACACACACAGAGACACACACCATACACATACACAGACACACACACCATACAGGCACACACACCATACAGACACACATACACACACACATATATCACACAGACACACACACATACATACACACACAGACACACACCATACAGACACACACAGAGACACACACACCATACAGACACACACACACACACACACACCATACAGATATACACACAGACACACACACACCATACAGACACACACAGTTTGATTGGCTCGCAGAAGAGCAATTTTCACAGGAAACTGGATTTAGTTTATTTGGGTTTAGAGGGGAAATACAGAAAGCCTAATATTATAGTAGTTATTTTTATCATTTAAATGTCAAAATCCCTTTTAAAAAAAAAAAGCAACCTAAGGAAAGAAGGGATTTTTAAGGTTTATGAGTTGAAGAGGAAAACATGGCAGCAAAAAGTTGAGGGGCTCAGGCACACTGTGTCTGCAGCCAGAAAGAATACAGCAATTAAAGCTTCTCTTCAGCTCACTTCCCCCTTTTTCTTTAACCTTAGACCTCAGGACAGGAAATAATGTTACTTACATGCCCACATTTAAAGTGAGTTTTATGCAATGATAGACCTTATCTAGAAAATTCCTCACAGATATTCACAGGTATTTGTTCCATAGATGATTTTGGTAGTATCATGCTATGGAATAATCCTTTTCTATACTATAAATAAGTATAACTTTCATTGGTTAATAAAAATCTGACAGGATGGTAGCTGGGCAGGAAGTTAGGTGGTAAAGTCAAACTGAGCATGCTGGGAAGGATGGCAGAGTGAGGGTAGATGCCAGCCAGCTTTCGAGGAAACGGGATGTGTGAAAAATGAGGTAACAAGCAACAAGCCATGTGTCAAAGCTTGAATAGAAATCCGGGTTAATTTAAGTCTAAGAGTTGGCTGGTAAGAAGACTGAGGTATCCGCTGAGAATTTGTAATTTATATTCAGCCTCTGAGTAGATTATTTGGGACTGGGCACTTGGGACAGGGAAACATCCATTTACAATATCAACCATCACAGAAGACATAAAAGACTTAGTTGCTGATGTAGTTGAAATTATAGCAGATAAAGTAGGAGGGGTTTGGAAACTGCAGAATAGTGGAGTCAGGGACCAGAAAGAGGGATACACAAAAGTCGTCTAGCATTGGAACAAATGGGTAAGCAAAGTCTGCTATTTGAGACAGTTTATTTTTAATACAAACGGGAATATGGGACAAAAATGAGACGGATTGCTAATAGACTGGAGATGGTGATAGTAGAGATTAGATTGTCCTGGGCTTGTGGCTCTACATCCTGGATCTCTGTGGATGGAAACTAGAAGACAAAGCACGCTAGTAGTCTATCTCCACCCACATAGGTCTTGATGAAAAGTGGGGGAGGTGGTGGTACTCCTTGTGCAAGACTCCCCCTACAACTGAGAGAGGGAACTGATGAGTTTGGATGAACTTGGTTACAGCTCCTGGCACATGGGCCCTTCTTAGTACCTATCAATGGAGTGTGAATACATCCAGGGAACGCTTCATTGACTAATGATGCTGGGTGCCCATTGATTGACCTTTCTGCTGGTGGTTTTAATGCTGAAAGTTTTCACACTGTGGTTAGCTATACTTCACAGCTGGCTGTGTTGCACTGGGAATCCTTTATGGAAGCGAAGCGCCACTAGTAATCCATCAAAAGCAGGATTTTGTTGTACCAGGCACGTGTTTAAACAGACCCCTAGGGCAATGGCCACAAGCAAACAAAAATTCCTCTTGCAGCAGAGTGTCAGGCTTCAGATGTTCACAAGTAACCCAGGCCTGGAATTCCTCTGGTCTCTGCACCATGATTCCTAGGGATGCAGCAATGTCATTCATTGTTTGCTTGGCTGTCCTGTGGGTTCACTATTACTTTTTTTTCTGTGGATAGCAAATAGCTGACTCTAAGGAAGTTGAGTGCCCTGTGTTTACTGTTCATGCTAATTTGGCTCTGCTGTCAAAGTGTCTGCAGTTCCTGGTGCTCTGTAGGATGGAAATGCACAGCTAGATGCCTGGGAGATGACAAGCAGACACATTAGGCAGGCCGTGCAATGAAGCCGTAAATGGGAGGAGAGCGGATGGGGAACACTGACAAGTGGCAGAGAGAGAAAAGTGACAGAGAATGAATTCCCTAGGGGACAATTAGTGAAACATGCCCCAGTGAAACAGCAGCCCTGAGTTCCAAAGACAATTCTCAATTAAGTCCTCAGATGGTTCACTGCACAGAGTTGATGAATTGGTTTATTCCTCATCACTATCTGCAGAGTATTGCCAAACACCCACATTCCCATCTGTTTCATTAATAAATTAACTTAAATCCATAATGCTAGCAAAGAAATGGACTGTCGGCCCTATGACAAGTGGTCAAAATTCATTCCTGGAACCATCTCCACCGAAGGCTCTGCAGGGACAGGAGTTGAGGAATCAGAGGAATTTTTAAGGATGGCACTTGCTGTGAATTTTCATTTTATTTTTCTACAGAAAGTATAAGTGCAAGAACAAGAATAGAGAGAAATAAATAAATGGACTGCCTCATCATTCTTTGCCATCCTGAACAGGACTCAAAGGGGACTCTAGTCTTATGACATCTTTGACCTGGTAAGGGAGATTTACAGGGAAATTCTAGCAAAAAAAAAATATGCTGGCCAGTTGATCCTTATCTTTATAAAGGTATGAGTGGAGACAGATTGGCATTCAGATGTATCAGCTATGGTGTAGTCTAGGGTTGAAGAGTTAAGGGCTTTGGATAAGAGACAAATGGGAATTTGGAGTATCTTTGTTCCTGTCTTAATCCTTCTCAACAATAAAGGACAGCTGATGGTTTTGTTAAAACATGAATGCATGCCTTGGCAAAACAAAGGTCCTAAGCATGAGAGATATGTGTAGAGTGGTAGGGACTGAAGTGAGGTGGGAATGGGTAGAAAAGAGCAGGGAAGGAGGAGCTAGAGACAACACAAGATGTATGAATCAACCCTGGAAATACCTACCTATCCCTATGAGCATGCTGATAAGGCAGTGGTGTGCATGGAGAAACAGTAGGTCTGGCCTTGCTGAGATGTTGGTGCCTGTCTGGTTGCAGGTGAGAGGAATCTAGAAGACAGACTGGGAGAGAGTGATGGTGTAGGATGCAAGAGCTGTAAACCCACGGAAAGAATCCTTGAGAAGGTAATAGGAGAGAAGGATCCTTTCAAAAGGAGGAGAAAGAGACAATGTGGAACTGCTGAGATGCACACACACACACACACACACACACACACACACACACAGAGAGAGAGAGAGAGAGAGAGAGAGAGAGAGAGAGAGAGAGAGAGAGAGAGAATTATTTATTTGGATTCAAATGCTTAAATCTCTCATACTTTCGAACCTTCTATTTATAACCCAAATTTTGATGCTTTTAAAATGGGGAGGGTTACAAACTTATGCCTTTTGTGATAAACTATTTATTATAAATTTATCATTTCTTGAAAAAAGTACACGCATTCTGCAGTTTTGAAGAGAGCACCAGCAGAACAAGGCAGGGAGAATATTATCTCTAAAAGCTTATGCATCATGCTCTTAAAATGTTAATGTCCCATTTCCAGCTGAACAAATAAACCTCTACAACTTGGATGCAACCAGTCCTAATGAATGTGAGTGCCAGGCTCAAAAATAAAGAATCCGCTTTTGATTGCAGAAAGCATCTTTCACAAGGGAAAAAAAAAACCAAGTCATTATTTAAAAATTGTTCCATTAATGTGCCACGAACAAAGGACAGTTAGCTTGAAAAGACCAAGCAGCTTTTATTTTTCAGCACTTTATTTTCAGTGGGGTTATAAACAGGATCCTCAAGCAACTCTTCAAACAGACAGAACACCAGGATGGAATACTGAGCCCCTTTGGTTCACTTATTGTCTACTGGGTCCAGCTTTCTTCTCATCCTTAATGCAGTGACCGGTTGTTTTCCTGCTATGATTGCCATTGTTGAGTTGGAGGAAAATGAAAGAGTTTTCAGAGGCTACTGTCCTTTGTGAATGAGTGTTGTTTATTAACCAAGTGGGAACACAAAAACTCTTGGAACATCATGCAGGAAACCCACTTGATGCAACTTTTTGTTAGAGGGTACCTCAAAAATGTTCTAAATATTAAACTGGAGGTGAGGATAAGCTTGCTTCTTTTATCTATTTCATTCTATTTCCTTGTTTTGATTTATGAAGGCATGGTAACTGTGAAGTTATTGCTAAGGCTATTTTATACTTTTAGAGACTATATGGAATCATTTTCACACATAAGTACAAGCACCTAAATGACACTGAGGCAGATCTTGCTTCTGCCAATACTAATAGTATAATTTTGAGATCTATGGTTGCGTAAATTGGAGGAGAAGTTTTCATTTGTTAATGTGGAACCATGCCATCTTGAAGAAAGAAGTCATAATCTGTAGGTGCTGAGATTGCTAAAAGTAACATCTAACAACACAATCTGGTTCAACCTATGAACCAGAGAAATATGGGGTTTTTACCCTTGGGGCAAAAAATTAGTTCCTAGGCAGAAATAATATCCTCATCCCAGATGGTCTTTGCAGATTCACTGAGGAACACACAGCTGAATATGAGCCAGTACCCTCAGTCAAGACATACTGTCTGTTCTACTGTCATTATGTTGTTTATTAAAGTCCATTATTTATAAATTATTATTTTGGTTCATGTTTTTACCAGCTACAAGTGTAAAGGATATGGTGATATTTAGGATTAAACATTTGCTGATACTTAGGATTAAGAGATGTGCTCAGAGGCCATGTATCCGCAGATAGACTACTTACCCATGGCTGCAAAAGTCAAAAGAGGTAACAGAGAAACAATATCCATCAGAAATGAGACAGACATTAGCATTTTTTTCATTACTCTTCATAAACCAGGATGACAAGACGTCTAGTTAAGGACACATACTCACAACATAATAAATGAATCTATTGTCAAATTCAATCTGAAGAAATGTTCATGATTCTTTCATATGATAAAATCAAAAGTTAGTTAAACTTAGGATGGCTTTTGAAATTTATGCTATGATACTTTGCATCTGGGAGATGGATCAGTATTCAAAGTGCTTGGTGCATAAGCTGAAGGAACTGAGTTCTGTCCCCCAGCATCTATGGAAAATCTGGGTATAATAATGCACATCTGTATTCATAGGTGGGAATGTGTCTTAGTTAGCATGACCAAGGCATATTAAAGAAGAGAGGTTTTATTTGGGGCTTCAGTTCCAGAGAATTCATGTCTGTAATCATCATGACAGCAGGGACATACTGCCTCTAACAAAGTCACACTTCCTAATCCTTCATAAACAGTTCCACAAACTGGGATTCAATCACTGGAATATAAGAGCCTATGGGGATCATTCTCATTCAAATAATCACAAATGGGAAGAAGATAATAGGAGGGTCACAGGGCCTCTCTGGCTATTCAGTGTGAATGGTGAGTTCTAGACTCAGTCAGAGACCCTGCCTCAAAAAGTAATTGTAGAGCAATGAAGGAAAAAGCTAATCTTGGGCTTCCACATCTGCACTCACAGATGGATATAACATGCCCCCCCCCCCCACAGACATGCACACACTACCACCTGAAAATATGAATGGCTGGCATATGTCTAATTTTAGCACTTAAGAGATTGAGATAGGAGAGAGTTGTTTTGAGTTTGTGGCCGGTCTTGGCTATCCAGTGTTTAAGGCCCAGTCTATGATACGCAGTGGAACCTTGTCTTAAAAAGTATTTTCAGATAAATTTTTATCGCCTTTACCCATCCTCTTTTTCTACTTCCATCCCTCAGCTAATCATTGATTTGTGTCAAGTTCCTTATTGGAATCAGTGAGTTGACATTCAGGTCAGATGGGTCAGGTAACACAAACTCATCTGTGAATATTTAAGCAAGAAAGCATTACTGGAGTGGAAACGGCCAATAGGCTTGCCTGTCTCCACCTCCTCTGCCTAGGAAATATGATCATGTATCACAAGGCCAGGTCTTTTCTTTCTTCAAGTTTTTATTAATTCTTTGAGAATTCTGTACAATGTATTTTGATCACATCTATCCCTTCCCCATCTCCTCAAAGATCCGTTCCACGTCCCTAATCACCCAGCTTCGTGTGCTCTCCTGTTACTGTTTTTAACTCAAATTCAATTTCTTAGTCTATTTAGTCTTGAATATTTTTTTTTTCTTGGGCTCAAACTCAAGTCCTCATTCTTGTAAGGCAAGTACTTTATTGACCTCATTAACACTTTAGCCTCAACATAGTTAAGTACAATATTTTTCTTTCTTTTTTAATTTGGGAGATGGGCCCAGGCATACCATGCTTTCATCAATTACACTTATGTTGAGTCTTGAGCCTTTGCCTTGCTCTGAGCCCATATCAAGAACCTTCCCAGACAGGGAGCTTTAGCAACAACAAACCTATCACATGCCCTTCAGGCTTGCCATAGCTTCTGGGGTGACACTTTTCCAGGGTCTACATCAATTCTTTGCTTAAGACCATAAAGCAAGGGACATACAACTGGCATTTTTTGACTACTTTGTTACAAGAATTTATGCTCTGACAACCCACACATTGTATATATGTTCTCATTTCATCTCCACGACCACCCTATGAGGGTGAGGATGGCACTAAGCACACACATGGCCAGTGCAACTCTGCTCTCCTCCACCAGGCCTCTGATTTTATTATTCTGCACATATCAGGCATAAATCAGCCTTAGCTCCTTTTTGTTGTCACCCTTCTTAATTATTCTCTTATACCCTCTCACCTGACCCAAACACATTCCTTTATGTGTCCTGGCCCTTTCTATGTGCAGCTTTCTACACTGAAGTGCCTTAAACTCTGGATTAAAATAGCAGTCAATCAAGAGGGTATATATAGCCACACAATTGTATGTACTTCTTATGCTTAACATTTGCACCTTGCTTTGCCCATAGAGCCCATTAAAGGGCTCCACAGGACATAATCTGAAAGCTGATTTTCAAGACCACTAATCTTCTAGGTCAGTATTTTATAACCACAAATACATGGTATGTGATAAGTTATGTATTATGACATATTTTAAATTAGAGTTTGGAAATCATTTATTCTGCCAACTTACTTTTTTTTAATAAACTAAGAGAGATTCCGTGGTGTGTTCACTATGTTTCTGCTCTAGTTCTCACCGTTGAGGTAACATGCCATGACCAAGTTTCTTCACCACCCTCTATATCAATGGTTTTCAACCTATCTAATGCTGTGACTCTTCAACATGATGTCACAACCCTTCTTATGTTGTACTGGCCAATAATAACAAAATTATTTTGATTACTACCTTATAACTGTAATTTTGATAATGATGAATTATAATCTAAATATCTTTTTTTTTTCTGAGTGACTTAGTCAACTCCTGTGAAGGGCTTATTTGATCTCCAAAGGGGGTTGAAAACTACTGCTTTATATAGATTTCTGTACATCAGATATTTGCAGAGTATGTTGTATTTACCTGACTCAGGACAACTTGTTGCTTTGAGCTTCCCAGCTTTTTTTGCTTTTACTTGAAACTAGCAAACTCCATTACTTGCGTGTGATCATGGGGACTGGGGGCAGTCAGGAATCTTTGAACAATTCTGGAAAAAGAATACAGTTGTGATCTGAACTGTTTTGATGGCTTCCTCTCATTGATAATTGGTTGGTTATTCTCACTGATTTGTTATTTTCCTTGTTCTTACTGGCCAGAAGCCTCAGACCTCTTTCAAAAAAAATCCTGTTTTTTGACCCCCCCACCCCCCGCCCCGAGACTCACCTTAATCCCTTTCTCCTTCTTTTGTGCAGCAGGCTTGTTGGATACTTCCCCATCCCTGTCATAATAAATGTCCTTTGCCATTAGGAGTAATCAGAGGCTTTTCCTGTCTTTCAGATTGAAGAACCCTGACAATAAAGGTATCAGTTACATGCATTTCAGCTTCAAGTGTCCCAGCATAGACACACATCCTGGGAAAGCTAATAAATCCCATAATTCATCTTATTTGGCTTGCTTTACTCGATGAGTGTGATTTGATATAATTACTTGACAATGTTTGATGGAGAATTGAAGCAGTCTACTTGGTTTGAAGCATGGTACAAACCACACAAGTTATCTACAATGATCCAGAATGTCCTCTTTTCTACCTCCCATCCCCTTCTCCTTTTCCTTTCACGTTCCTTTCTCTTCTCTTACTTCAGTGCTGGGGTGAAAGCCAGAGCCTTGCACATGCTAGACCAGGCCTCTATCATGGGTCCCTGTTTACCAGCCCAGGCCCAGGCATGTACGAATGCAGCTTTGTCTTCCATCTAGTCCCGTAGTGCAGACAGAAAAGAGAGTAGATTCACAGGAACTGCAAGGGAAGAGGTCTAAATCAGAATCCATTAATTCATCATTTGTCTGAGTGTTGGAGCATGTTGCTCTGAGCAGGAGTATGTCTGAGCTAGAGGAGTATGGTGCTCTGATATAATAGGGTTTTCTGCTAGAGCAATGGTTTCCAACTTTGTTAATGCTGCAAGTCTTTAATACAGTTTCTCATGCTGTGGTGACCCCCAACCATAAGATCATTTCCTTTATACTTCATAACTGCAATTTTGCTACCATTAGGAATCATGATGAAAATATTTGATATTCAGGATATCTGACAAACGTTCTCTTCTACCTACATATTTATCAATCCCCGTGAGATCTGATGACATGGTACACTAAGAAAGGAGGTTCAATGGGAGGTCAATTAATGAGCCAACAAATTCTTTTGAATTATTCAGTGGCCTTGCATATCATGCTCAACAGTGGATCCTCCTTATTATGAGCACCCCAGATTAGCTCTATTTTCTTTCACTGATGCATTCACAACACAGAGGAGTGCATGGGTCTGTCCTTCAAAACTTTCCTAAGTTGACAATTTTCATCAAGGAAACAAATAATATGATTTTTCTGTGTGACTCTGAAAACTTTTGCATGGAATCTTTCACCTACATGTGTAGTATGAGGTTTCTGGCCTGGACTCTTGAGCCTAGCTCAAGGTTGGGACCCGCAGACTCACAGTCTCACATCCTCACAGAGAGACACAGACGCTTACATTAATTTTAGGTTGATCAGCCTAAGGCCCAGGCATATAACTTGCTAACTCCTTACCCTTAAACTAACCCATGATTCTTATCCTGTTCAGCCATGTGGCTCGGTACCTTTTCTCAGAGCAGCATAGTTGTCCTCTGCTTCTTTTGCCTTCTCTGTGGCTGTTCTGTTCTTCCTGTTTCCAGTGTTTTCTTAGTTTGGTAGCCCTGCCCATATTTCCTGTCTGCTTTTGGCCAATCAGCGCTTTGTATTAATCTCATAGGTGAGACAGTTATTTACAATGTAATGTCATAAATCCACTATTTGCATGATTTCACTGGAAACCTTAAATTCAAATAGGCCATAGCTTCTGGCCAGGTCATCAAGAAGGCTCTGCTATGTTTCTAGAGATTGCCAAGGATGCTTGTCCTTGGTGGCATCAGGGTGGGTGATGAACTTGTCCTGGTTTCTCTCTGATAAGGCTGTTTCCATGCCATTATGTCTGTATATGATGTCCCCGAGTCCATTTCCCCTCAGACAGGGTTATCATTCGTATGGTCACTGTGTCTTGTTGCAGGCTGAGCTGCTCAAGCATGAATGCATTGTCTTTTTCTTTAAGGAGTTTACTGCCTCAGTGACCTTTATATTTGACAAAAAGGCTTTTTAATCCACCGCGTGGCTGCTTTCCTAAGTGGTTTCTCCTCTGACTGGCGTTATTGAATGGACTTTTCCTGTTGATGAGCACTATTAAGACATGCTGTCTTTTGTATTGAATCAGAACTGGGCTCTTTTATTTACCTTTATTTTAGTGTTTGGTTGTCTGTAAGTGTCCATGCATGCAGTTACATAGGATAATCACAACAATATATATATCAAGCATTGCCACAGAATGTAGCTCATTTCTCCAGCTCTTTCCCATCTTATTTGAGAACAATTTGGGGTAAAAGGTAATAAATGTTAGCCCTCCAAAATTCCTCCCAGGACTCTGAGGACCAGGATTGGATGATGTATTATTTGGCTTCTAGATTACTCCAGTGTTTTAGTGGGTGGGTATTTGCAATGAGGCCTTTGTTCCAAGTCCTCATTTAACATAAAGAGGTTTGTTTTCAGATCCCTGAACAGAACTGAGAAAACATCAGTGAATACTAAAGGGGCTCATGCTTTTTGCCTGTGGTTTGTTACCATGGGCAACCAGCACTCTACACAGGGTCCCTGTGTTGCAGAAAGCATGAACATCTCTTTTAATATTAGTGTAAACAAATAATCTGGATATGTGACCTGCCTTAACGGTTTACTCCTTGAGTACCCTTCGGCAAGTCACTGTATTTCTCCAAGGTGAAATATATATCATCATTTATCAGAAAGCTTTAGAAATATTATATATGTAAAAGAACATTTTATATTTCATTGTTGCAAGTATAAATTGTGTGTAAAGGTGATGGTATTATTATACGTCTATGTGAGTGACTGGGTATATATATCTTTGTATGTGTGAACATTTACATGTGTGTGTGGTTTATGACTATGCTCATGGGTTTGCAGGTCCTAATTCTTATACCTAAGGTAGTTAACTGACTGAGCTATCTCCTCACTGTGTAGATTAATTTCAATAATAGAGTCTACATCAGTTAGGATAAATAGATTATCTTTCAAATAGCCTTGGAGTGTTTCACATTCAATGATAACCTCCTGAATACCAAGAATAATAGATTCTTCACTTAACCCCCAGAGCCCATGAAATAAATGTAATTATTCCTTTTTATGATATTCATTAATTCATTGTGTGTGTTTGTGCATGTACACATACTTTGGTAAGAGGAAGACTGGCCAAGGTGCAGTCCTTCCTTTTGCTGTGGGGTCCTGGTGATTGAAAGTAGGCCATCAGGCTTCTTGTCAAGGGCCTTTCCCTAAAAAGTCATCTTGCTGGCCCTCAGCCTATATTCACCTGGGAAATCTCATGCTCTGATAAGAAAAGCAGGTAGTTGTGGTCACACAGCTGGTGAACAAGAGCTGGCCCCGAGAAAGGGTTTCTCTGGTCTTAAGGCATAAGGCTTGCTTGTTTGAAACATGATCCAGGTATAGAAATACTTGTTTCTTCTGTTCTACCATAAGCAGCTTACAATCTTCATGAAGTTGATCAGCAGCATCTAAGGAAGCAAAGACTCCTCATTCCATTAGATCAGAATTGTTAAAAAAACTTCTTGCAATAGTTACAAGTAATATAATAAATGCACCAGAATCAAAAGCAACTACACATACAAAATTATCATTTTAACAATGAAATATAACTAATTATGCTTTGAATAGACAATCAAACAAAATATGTGAAGGCTAAATTTTATATAGAGCTGACAGCTGACCTTTATAAGAGTGAGAACAAAAATTATTTTTAATTAACATGACTAATCATTTCCCATTACACTGAAGTAATTGGCTTTGCCTATGAGTAGGGGCTGCCCCTGCTCTATAGCTAGTTATAGTTGCCACACACAACCTTAGGGACTTTCTAGCCATACATTACTCTGGCTCAGGAATTTTTCTATTCACTGTCAAAACACACACACACCACACATACACACACACATACACACACACACACACTGCACATACACACACACATACACACACACATACATACACACTACACATACACACACATACACACACACACTACACATACACACACATACACACAGATACACACACACACACCACACACACCACACATACACACACACATACACACACACTACACATACACACATACACACACACTCACATACATACACACATACACACACACACATACACACACACACTACACACACACACCACATACACCACACATACACACACACATACACACACACTACACACACACACATACACACACTACACATACACACACATACACCCACGCACTCACACACATACACACACATACACACACACATACACACACATACACACACATCACACACACCACACATACACACACATACACACACATACACACACGCACTCACACATACACACACACATACACACACGCACTCACACATACACACACACACATACACACACGCACTCACACATACACACACACACACACCACACATACACCACACGTATGCCTTTGATCCTTTGTACTTATGTCTTGTTCTGCCTTTTCCTTCACTTTTTATTCCTTCTTTCCCTTCTTCCTTCCTTCTTCCTGCTGGTTTCCTCCTCCCCTTCTCTCCCCCCCTCTCTCTTTCCATCTCCTGTTTCCTTCCTTACCTTTCTTGCCCATCTATTCTTTCGGCTTCTCCTTACCTTCCTCCCCATTTCCTCTGCCTCCCTTTGTCCCTTATCCTTTCATTATGTTCTTACCTGCTTGTTTATTTTTAGGTAAGTTTCCCCCAAATAACTGAGACTTGAGTTAATTGCCTTTACCATCGTGAGGTTTCAGACCTTTGCACACAGAAAAGGCAAAACAAGATCTGGTCATTTTCTTCTCCATTGGTGATGTCTTTCTCTTCTCAGCTATTTCTAAGGCCTGTTAATCTAAATCACATCACCTTAGGATCCAGAGAGGGACGAGGTCATAGAATAAGAGGGCCACTCAGAATTAGAGACAGTGCTCTCAGCTTGGTGCCCGAGAAAAAGCAGGAGGGACTGTGAACCTAGTCAACTCTCTGCTCCATATCTTTATCCTGATTTTTTTTTTTTTTTTATAGAAGACATATCTGGGACATTTGTGGGTTCTCCTAGTTCCTGAGGTATGACCACAAAGTAAACATAGTTCTATTCTGCTGACATGTCATCACCTTGCATAAAAGTTTAAGAATTGTCGGGATCATGTCATGTATCCACACACTGCAGCCAAAACATCATAGAGAAATGCCACAGGCTAATTGATCAAAATGCACAAGTCCACTGAGCATGGTGGTGCATACCTCTAAATCTATCACTAGAGAGCCTGGGGCAGGAAAAGCAGAGTTCAAGGCTACCATGAGCTTTAGAACAAAGCTCATCTAAAACAAAACACAATACGACAACAACAACAGAAAAAAACCTCATGTAATTCTACCACCACTGGGGTGTGCAGCCTGTTCCCGGGAAAGTTTCCCGCTCACTAGGGCAGTCATGACTGTCTTCGTCATTTCATTCTTGGTTTCTCTTTACCCAGCCTGGAAATCTGCTCCTTCGTTTGTTCCTGGTGATCCTGTGTCTTTCTGTTTATTTATATCTTTAATAACTAAATGAATAGCACTCAAGTATATGCTTTTACTAAGCCTTCAATAACTTCAGATGGGTCAACATTCCTTAATCTATAAAAGAGGAGCTTGACTTCACCCTTTACTCCACACCCACATTCCTGCCAAGCACAAGTTCTCTGCTCAGCTTGGCCCATATCCTTCCATGGATTTCTTTTTGTCTTGTTCATAGAAATTTAGGTGCATTATAAACCTAAATTTTTACCTTAAAAACAGCTTGGGCTCACAGAAGTCTTGACAGGGGGAGGGGGAAGTATAGAGATTTCCTGTACAGCTCCTCCCTCTACACATTATGGACTCTCCTCTTCCTTCCACACACTGACAGCATCCCCACCACTCTGGGCCTTTATCTTAACAGATAAGCCACAGTTGACATAAGATAATATATTTGAGCAGTTTTTCTCCGGTCACACATATTAGCCTAACACATTCCCTATCTGCAGTAGTGAAGTTACCACTGTTTTGACTTTATTTTGACATTTTGTTTGCTTTTGAGTTTCAGGTGAGTATAGTAAAGCTATAGGCAATAACTTTGTACTTGTATCTCTGAATGGCAAAAATAGCTTTATGAAAACAGTTCTAGACACAGGAAAAATAATAGAACTACCGAGTTAATGTCACTACACTTTAAATTTTAGTGCTTATTGCTTGCTTGACTTCCAAAACAGCCATAAAATCTGAGAAACATACTAGCTTTGTGAAGATTATCTACTAGCTCTTATTAATATCAATACTTGCCATTATCAAAGATGTAACACACTGTCCACCTTCTAGGTGAGACATAATGTCTCACTGCTTTGCTTTCATCCTGTTAAAGAGTGCTAAGACCGTAGTGTATCTTCTGTGCCCATAGACCATGGGAATCGCCTTTTACTTTCTGCCTTTCTCTCTGTCTCTGTCTCTCTATGTCTCTGTCTCTCTCTATAATACTATGGCCTCATTCTGATTCCAACATCTGCTTGGCCATAATCCCCAATAACAGCAGAGTTGCTGGTTTTGAAGGCAGCTGTATTTAGATTTATATCCCTGTTGAGTCCCTGCTGAGGTGTATGACTGTGGCAAGTTGTACACTTAGGCTGATTTGCTCCTCAGTCACATCAGTTGGGACAACACTTTGGCTTTAAACGGTATGCTTGCTTCCACTTGTGTATTGAGATGAATCTTAATGGGGAACAAACACCTGGCCATTTCAGTTTACCCAGTGGAGTTCTCAGTTCTGCCAAGTTCCTATCATAATCTTATCAGGTTCATACTTGGGATCTTAGCCACATGCTTTAGAATTCTTCCTATATTCACAGTAATGGAGGCAAATGTCATATATTTTAAATAATGTCTAGGGATAAATGTGAAAGAATTTTACTCTATGTAATAATTTCTTATTTCCTCTACTTGGATTCAGAACGCATGGTCTAGTTGGCTCTCTTATTGTCAGCCTGGATGTGTGACATCCATGCTTCTGCTCTGCCGTCAAATCATTCCGTGTACCTGGGTTGTCATGATAACCCACTAAGCCATCTCTCTCTTTTCCACAATTCCTTTGCTGGCCAGGAAGACTGAGCCTTTACAGAGTTCCATGCCTATGCTTTTAGCTTGTATGCTACTAGCTCCACAAATATCACTTCCAGATTCTGACTTTAATGGAGTTATTACCTCATCTCTCTGAACCTCCTTACCTGGCTGTGAACAAAACAGTGCCGATGTCATCTGACTCTTGTCTTGGATGGGGTCACACAGCACCGCACCACCATTACCCCTTCTGTGGCTGGCTCCTTCAGAGACCATGCTCCAATAATCTTCTCCTTGCAACATGTTTGTCCGCTTTACTGCAATTCCTTTGTAGAGCATAAATGCACAATGGATTTTATTAAGATTCTATGAGCATAAGGCTTGTGTCTTTCCTAGAAATACAACCAGAGGTAAAATGTTAAAATGATGATGAATGATCCCTATGAAAACTAATGTTTGCAAATCACAGCCTCACATTACAGCTTCAGATAAGTGTGAAATGACCCGTTAAAAATTAAAAGTTGGTTGCTATGATTTGAGGAATGAAGTTTTACAGATATTATCAATTTTCTTGAGAGCTATATTTCTAAACGGGTTGAAAGACTTCCCTTGTTCTGTCGGCTGCCTTCTGGGTATCATTTTTCCTTTGTCCATAAGGAAAAAAAGTTTGCTTAAAAAAGGTGTATTTTAAAACTAGAGGCTCTAAAGTGGTGAGTAAAATCTGGAAAATGAAAACATTACATAGTTTATGGGAGTTCAGAGAGCTTTTATGCCAATGTTTCACATAGAAACACATAGTATCATATCTAGTATGGAAGCATGGCACTGTAAGCAGGCAGTTCTGCAGGAAGGGTGGTTGGCTTAACAACATGGAGACTGAGATGCCACAACAAGGAGACAAGAAAGGTGATCTTGCCTTTCTTACATCCCCCATGTTTGTCATAGCACATAAACTAAGACAGCTTTAGCATAAGTTCTCAGGCAGCATTTTCATAGTACAATGGCAGAGGGCTCACCTAGGACCTGTGAGGACCTGGAAGAAACCTCTGTACCACAGAGTAGACACAATTCAAAATATCTATCTTTTCAAAAATTAAAAAATTACATTTCCTTTCGGTTTACTATTTTTGGCAGTTTTATACAAGCATTTTTGAATTTTATATAGTGACATTTTTATAATTCCTTACATGTTTACACTGTATTTTTTCATATTCACTCCATTATTCCCTTGTTCTTCCCAACTACCCCTCAGTGGTATAACCACTGAAAAGTTGCCAGAACTCTAGTAAGTAACACCCCATCCATGATGTCTCATTTCTCCTCCTCCCTGCCCCCACACCTTACCATCATCATCACCACTACCACAAACAATATCCACAGTAAAATGAGAGTGTCATGTGGACTAGTTGAATGTTTCATTTTTCTTCTTTCTTTGCTGCACAAAATCCTTTGGTTACTTTGGTGGTTCCTCAGTTGAGACTAAAATTATGAAAAGACAATGAAGAAAAATAATGAAATTGGAGAGTCCTGCTTCACTTGTTTTACAGTGGAGAGAAAGACCTTTTTGTTCACTCTGACAAAATGATTTCTCATGAATTAAACTGACCCTGGAGTCACATCCCAGCTAAATATTTGTTGATGAAGTGTAAGCTTGAAAATATTTAAGCTGGGAACCAGCCTCTCTGGAGGCTCCTTAATAGACATGTTTTCTCCTTGTCTCCCTGTCCCATTTTCAAGCTGTCCTAAAGACAGCCTTGGTATATGTGTGCATGTTGGTGTGTGTATGTTTTCTTAATTGCAGTTTCTTTCCAGCTTGAATCCAGACTTTCCTTCCACTCGGTAAAAAGCAACATTCACAAATATGTTGTAGAGGATGTGCTAATTAATGGATGTCCAAACA
Organism: Phyllotis vaccarum; assembly: GCA_033318265.1. Classification (NCBI taxonomy): domain Eukaryota; kingdom Metazoa; phylum Chordata; class Mammalia; order Rodentia; family Cricetidae; genus Phyllotis; species Phyllotis vaccarum. The sequence goes on from JARWLC010000009.1 coordinate 150,414,262, forward strand.
TCTGGGGAGAAACAAGTGGAGTTACAGTTAACACACCATAAACAAATACAGAGAGGGCGGACAGTTTGAACACATCAAAGAAGCTGCTTGGGGGAATTCATTGTGCACTTTCTTTGCACCTGTTTATTATCACAGCTTTGTTTGGAAGGGAAGACAGTTTTGTCTCACTGACTATGTTTTCTAATGGAAGCCTGATTCTGTAAGTTAAGTGATTCTAGACTCTGAATGAGGATCTCCAAAGAAAGGTACAAATTATAATTCTACTGGGATTCAGTGACAGCCGGAAGCACACCCTGGATTAACATATCTCAACCCTCACCTTCAGCTGGCCTGAAATTGCTTTGCCATCTCTTCGTCTCCTTGATTTAATTAGTTCTCCATTTTGTGCCCCAGCAGGTCTACAGAAGCAACAACAATTCTGAGACTGTAGTGAGCACCTGCTGAGTACCAGACCAGGGTACTTAATGTGCATTATTCACACCTCACTCCAAGTAAGTTGCTCTTTCTAGTTTATAAAGGAGAAAATTAAAGGACACCAGGATTAGGATGCTTGGTTAATCTCAGGCAGCTATTTTACAGCATAGATACCTTTCAGAGTTTTTGTTCCAAACTTTGCTTAATAATCAATCTTTTATCATATTTTTCACCATATATATATATTGGATATATACAGTTTTATGGATCACTATGTGTGTACACACACACACACACACACACACACACAAATGTATATACACACACATACATACACATAAAACTGGGTGATTCATCAAGGTCATTCATTTGGTCACTCCTGACTCCTGAAGCACTTTCTATCTCAGAGATGACTCAGTAGATAAAGATTCATCTGAAGATCTGAAATGGTTAGTACCCTATACTTCCACTATTATAGCATGTAAATACCTTAGCATGTGTGGAAGATTCTGATAACTCAATTCTGATAGAGAGTACACTTTCTGAAATTACCAGGCTCTAATTTCTAGCTCTTGTTTATGATTGAGAGATTTCCAGATGTTTCTATGGGCCCTTCTCATCTCTTGAGCATCTAAATGTGAATAAACTCTTAAATGTCTTCTATGCTCTCAATCAGTAATATGATATAATGTTAGCAACTGACCAGGATACACCTCTAGTTATAATGTCTCAGTTTTCTTCTAGAAACCCTAAGATAGCACCCAAATAAAAGAAATGTGTTGTATTCAACAAAGAAAGGATCTGGAGAGCTGAAGAACATTTTGAAGGATCTGGAGAGCTGAAGAACATTTTGATATCAGACATGGAAATCCAGAGTTTGGAGTTGGTTGATCAGCTGGTTTTAGTACTGCTTTGGTCCTCAATATCTTCACTATACTTAGATTCCTTGCACTTGGAATGATAATGTATATTCTCTGTATCTTAGTTAGGGCTTTTATTGCCGTGAAGATACACCATGATCATAGCACCTCTTATAAATAAAAACATTTAATTGGGATGTCCCATTTACAATTTCAGAGGGTCAGTCTACTATTATCATGATGGGAAGCAAGGCAGCACGCAGGCAGATGTGGTGCTGGAATTGAGAGTACTACGTATTTCAGGCAACAGGAAGACGACTGAGATACTCAGCACTATTCTGAGCATAGGAAACATCAAAGACCCTCCCCTCCATACAGTCGCATACTTCCTCCAACAAGGTCATATCCACTTCAACAAAGCCACACCTTCTAATAGTGTCACTCCCTATGAGATTATAGGGTTAATTACATCCAAACTACTGCAGTCCACTCATTGGCCCCCATAAACTTATAACAATGCCATAATGCAGAATGTATTTAGTTCAACTTTAAAAAGTCTCCATAATCTATCACAGACTCAAAAATGTTTTAATGTACATAGTTCAAAATCTCTTCTGAGATTCCCAATGTCTTTTACTTGTAATCACCTGTAAAAGTCAAAATCAAAGTCAAAATCAGACCAAATGCTTGCAACATAATGGCACAGATATACATTACTATTTCAAAACACAGGGAAGGGAAAATAGCAAGGAAAAACCTGGACCAAAGGAAAACTGAATGAAGACCAGCTGGACAACCTCCGAACTGCATCTCTGTGTCTGATGTTAAAACACTCTTCAGATCTTCAAGTCTGTTCAGTTTGTTGACTGCAAAATATTTCTTTTTCTTGGGATAGTTCCATTGCTTGTTAGCAGGACTCCTTGGCAGGTATTCCACAACTCTCTAACATCTTGGGTTCTTCAAGGCAAGCCAGACTTCAGCTTCACAGAGTCACACAATGGCCTCTTTCTTAAGCCTCCATTTACAGACACATCTGAAACATGCCTGGCTGACCTCAATGGTTTTCTTAAAGAGTGGAGGCAAATTCCATAACCTTCTCACCTTAATTCTAAAGACAGAATCTTGTGGCTGAAGTTTCCAAGTTCTGCTGCTTAATAAGGCTGTAAAATGGACCCTTATTTAATTACATCTTCACCATCTTTCTGTCCGTCAGTGCCTAAGCTTGGCTCTTCTTGAACTTACTCTGTAGACAAGGCTGGCCTCAAACTCAGAGATCCACCAGCCTCTGCCCTCCCATACTCAGATGAAAAGTATGCCCCACAGTGACCAGATCTAAGATTTTCTTTAGTTCCCTTTCACAGTTGAAAACTTAGCTAGGTGGGATCTTGTCCTGAGGTCATCACTTGGTTTATTCCATTTTTTCTTTCATTTATCTCGTTAAACAAAGAATTTTTCTCTATTCCACTTCCTGATACTCCTTTTCTCCACAAAATTTATGTTTTATAATTTACCCTGCTCAGCTTGCTCCTTTTCATTATACATGTTTATAAGCATGAACACTAGCAACCACATGAGAGTCTATACTGTGCTGTTTTAAGATTTTATCTGCAAATTGAATTAATCCAAAAACTCTTCACTTTATCCTCAGGCAGACTCTTTGGGAAAGGGCAAAATGCAGCCACTTTGTTCAGCAAAATATCACAAGAACAATCTCTATGCAACATATTAACGTTTTTCTCTTCTGAAACCTCTTGATCCCCATAATTCATCAAATCATATTCAGCACCACTGTGTTCCATGATCCTGCTAGTGTGGCCCATTAAGCAGTGCTTAAAGCTTTCTACTGCTTTCCTAACCAAAACTCTCAAAGTACATATTACTTCAAACAAATCCATGGTCTGGACTTTCACAGCAATACCCTGGTCCCTGGTACCAACTTCTGTCCTAGTCAGGGCTTTTATTGCTGTGAAAAGACAGCTTAATCACGACAACTTTTATAAATGAAAACATTTAATTGGGGTGTCTTACTTACAGTTTTAGAAGTTCAGTCCATCATCATCTTGCTGGAAAGCATGGCAGCATGATGCTAGAGCTAAAAGTGCTACATTTTGTAGGCAACAGAATGTTGTCTGAGACACTTGACAGTGTTCTGAGAATAAGGAACCCCAAAGTTCTCGTCACAGTAACACCGTTTCTTTAACAAGACCATACCAACTCCAATAGAGCACATCTCTTAATAGTGCCACTCCTTATCAGATTATGTGGGGCAATTACACCCAAACTACTATACTGTGCCATTAAATGTTAGAAGCTTGTAACATGGTCTTCTATTTTAATTACGCAGGGATATACAGTTAGGAGATTTCTATGAATCTCAAAAGAAGCTTTGAACTTTGGCTGAGAACAATGTTGGGACTGTGATATACTATGGATGGGGACTTTAGAAATTGGATTGAATGCAGGTTTGCATTCTGATATGGCACCAGCCCATGGAAAACAAGTAGTGGAATAGGGTGAGTTGAATGAAATTGGCCCTACAGGTTGATGAGGAATAGCATCATTAAGAAATGTTGCCTTGTTGGAGGAAGTATGTTATTGGAAAGTGGGCTTTGATGTTTCAAGCCAGGCCCAGTGTCTCTCTCTTCCTGCTGCCCACAAATCTGGATGTAGAATTCTCAACTACCCCCCCCCCCCACCCCAGCACCATGTCTCCCTATGTGCCTTCGTGTTTTCCTCCATGACTATAATGGATTAAATCTTTAAACTGTTATCCTTACCCCAAATAAATATTTTTCACTATAAGAGTTTTCATGGCCATGGTGTCTCTTCACAGCATCTCTAAATAACACACATTCTGTGGACTTTGGCTGTACTTAGATTCTTGATCCACATTTCCTAGTTGACTTTGGCCAACATACAAAGGTGTTATTTTACATTTGGAGTTATAATCTTTTATAATTCTGACACTACATTGGAGTTATAATCTATTATAATTCTGACACTGAGTCATCAATTTCAGAAAGAATGATGGTTTGATGTGTGGTCCTCAAACATTTTCAACAATTTTAAAATCATTTAAATAAAAGTTCAATAAAACTATGACATTTTAGGTAAAGTGGATGGGACCAGAAAAATTATTTTGATTTAGGTAAGTTCAGACGCAGAAGAATGAATGCCACATGCTATCTCAAATGTAAATCTATCTTATTGAAGACAGATTCCTTTCTAATACACTACCCTGACCACAGTTTCCCCTACTCCAGTTCCTATCCCCTTTGGATTCATTCCCTACCTGTGTCCCTTCAGAACGGAATGGGACTCCAACAGAGAACAACAAAATAAAACAAAATGAAGTACAACAAGACAAGGCCAAAGTCCTCAGACCACGCCTGGACAAAGCAACCTATCAGGAGGAAAAGCATCTCAGGAGCAGGCAAAAGAGCCAAAGGCACACCAACAAAAGGCAGGGTTTCCATGAAAACAAGAAGCTAATAGCTTAAACAGATACACAGAATACATGTGCAGACCCATGCAAATTCTGTGCTTGCTGCTTCAGTCTGTGTGAGCTCATATGTTCCCTGTTTAGTTGACTGAATGGGCTGTGGGGTCATCCATTCCCTCTGATTCTTCCTATCTCTTTTTCTACCAGATTTCCAGAGCTTTCAGGAAAGAAACACAATTTTAGACTCAAATTTAGACCCTTTCTCCACATGATGTCTGTCTGTGGGCCTCTACAGCTGCTTCTATCTACTGCTTGAGGAAGACTCTCAGATGACTACTGGGCAAGACACTGATCTATGATGATAGCAGCGTATCATTAGGAACCATTATATGATCTTTTTTAGACCAGTTATGTTTAGTTCTACTTTAGGTTTCTGGGTTGTATAGTTTCTTGTTTCTAGCCATCCAAGAAGATTCAGGCATGGGCTCTATTTCATGGAGTGGGTCTCAAGTTAAATCAGTCATTGGTGGCCACTCCCACATCATTACCCCATAATATCTTATAGGTAACAGGTCAGTCTCCGCATGTTCAGTGAGATGTATGGATGTTGTCCTCAGAAATTGGGCTCCGTTGTTATTTTCAGAAAGCAACCCCGTTTTAGCAACAGCCTGGGTTGTTGAGGGATCTTTTTTTTTTAACATATAATTTTTATTTAAAAAGCTTTTTTTCCATGTATACTCCTGCTCACTGTTCCTTCCCTTCACCCAATCCTTCCCAGTTCTCTCTCAACCTCCCTGCACCCCATGCCCCCATCCATTCCCCAAGGAGGGCAAGGCATCCTAAGTTGGGTCAGTTCAGTCTGGTGTACCCATTTGAGGTAGGTCCCATTTCCTCATCCAAATAGTAGGGCTGGGTTAGGTGTTTCTCTGTAGGAAATGGGCTCCAAGATGCCAGTTCACACACAGGAACACAGTCTGATTCTACTCCACGAGGTTTCACCTACTGCCCATACCATGCGACAGTCATCTACCTTTGGAGGGTTTAATTGAGGGCTCTTCATAGAAATACCCTGGACAAAAACCTCAAGAAAGTCCAATCAGGGAACTTGGACTGAATACAAAAGATGGTCAGTTCAGACAGAATCTGTAACTCCCCCCCCACCCACCACCACCACAAAGTAGAAGTCCTCATTAGGCTCATCCTCATAGATCTGTGGAAGTTTCCACTCATAAGATTTTCATATTGCCCCCCACCAAATGCCCCCCATTATAGCCCTTTCTCTCCCTAATTCTCTTCCTCCATCCTGTTCCACTCTACCTGATTTATTCTGTTTCTATCCTCACTCAACCCCAGTCCACCTGAAAATTTTATTTGATTTTTCTTCCCTGGGAGATCCATGTGTTCCCCTAAAATTTCTTTTATTTATCTGTCCTCATGGGGTTTATGGACTATACCTTGATGATGATTTACTTATTGGATAATTTCCACTCATTAGTAAATATGTACCATATTTTTCTTTCTAAATCTGGGTTACCTTACTCAGGATGCTTTTTTTTTTATTTTTTATTTTTTCTAGCTCCAGTAATTTGCAAACAAATTTCATGTCATCTTTAAAGCAACTGAATCTACTTCATTGTATTATTATAATACACATTTTTATTTTTTCCTGCTTCAGTTGAGGAACATCTAGGGTGTTTCCAGTTTCCAGCTATTAGGAATAAACATAGTTGAGCAAGTGTGTAGGATGAGTGTCCATTGGGCATATGCCTAAGAGTGGTGTTGCTGGGACTTTCAGGAGATAGATTCCCAATTTTTCTGAGGAACTTCTGTACTGATTTCCATAGTCACTGGACAAGTTTGTACTCCCAGCAGTGATGAAGGAGTGTTTCCCTTGTTTGTATTCTCATAAGCATGAACTATTATGTTATTTATCTTAACCATTTTGACAGGTATAAGATGGAATTTCAAGGTAGTTTTTAATTTGTAATTCCCTGATAGATAAGCATGTTAAATATTCTTTTAAGTGTCTCACAGCCACTTGAGATTCCTCTATTTTGTATTTTGTTCTGTACTCCATTTTTCAATTAGATTGTTTTCTTATATCTGGTTTCTTGATTTTATTATATATTTCAGATACTAGTCCTCTTTAGGATGTGGAGTTGTTAAAAATTTTATCTTATTCTGTAGGCTGCCATTTTGTTCAAATTACAGTGCCCCTTGCCTTAAAGAAGATTTTCGGTTACATATGTCCCAATTATTAATTTTTGATTTTAGTGCCTGTGCTGTGTTTTGTTCAGAAAATTGTGCCCTGTGCCATATCCTTCCTTCATGGTTATTCCTTATTCTCTCTATCAGGTTCAGTGCATCTATTTTTATGCTGAAGTCTTTTGATTCACGTGGATTTGAGTTTTGTGTAGGGTGATAGATATGAATCTCTTCGCATTCTTCTAGATGCAGATACTCAGTTTGACCAGAACTATGTGTTAAATATGCCATCTTTTTCCAGTGTATATTTCTAACTTCCTCATCAAGGTCAAGTGTCATAGATGTATGAATTTATGCCTGAGTCTTCCATTTGATTTAATTAATTAACTTGCCTGTTTTTATGGTTTCTGTTGCTATAACTTTGTGTAGTACAACTGGAAATCATGTTAGTATTGTGAACAACTCATTTTATTGCTCATGATTGTTTTAGTTATTCTGAGTTTTTTTCCATATGAAGTTGAGAATTCTCTTTTCAAATCTGTAAAGACTTGTACTGAAAATTTGATTTGGATTGCAATGAATTTGTAGATTGCTTTTGGTAGGATGAACATTTTTATTACATTAAGCCTACTGATCCGTGAGCATGGGAGATCTTTCCACCTTCTGATATTTTTTTAAATTTACTTCTTCAGAGACTTTTAGTTTTGTCATACAGGACTTTCCCTTCTTGCTTAGAGTAATCCCAAGGTACTTTATATTATTTGATAGTACTGTAAAAGGTGTTTCCTTGAGTTTTTCTCAGCCCATTTGTCATTTTTATATAGGAAGACTGTTCTTTTTGTTGGTGTTAATCTGTATCCAGTCACTTCACTGAAAGTGATCATCGGTTACAGCAACTCCAAGGTAGAATTTTATGCTCACTGATGTATACTATTGTGTCATCTGCAAATAAAGATACTTTGAATTCAGTCTTTCCACTTTGTATCCCCTTGGTCTCCTTCTATTATTGCTCTAGCTAAAATTTCAAGTACTATATTGAATAGATGTTGATAGAGTGGACAACTTTGCCTTGTTTCTAATTTTAATAGAATTGTTTTTAGTTTCTTTCAATTTAACGTTTTGTTGACTATGGTCTTGCTGTAAATTGCCTTTATTATGCTGAGGTATAGCACTTGCATCCTTAATACCTACAGGACTTCTATCATTAAGGTATGTTGGATTTTTGTCAAAGGACTTAACACAGCTAGTAAGATGATCATTTTTTCTTTTTTTGTTTATATTATAAATTACATTTAAATATTTTCATATATTGAATCACTCCTGCATCTTTAGAATAAAGCCTACTTGATAATTGTGTATTTTTGATATGTTGTTTTAGGTGTGCTCTTAGATTTGGTTTGTATTTTATTGAGTTTTTCTTTTGCATCTATGTTAATGAGAGAGATTAGTCTGTAATTCTCATTCTTTGTTTAGTCTTTATGAGGTTTGAATATCAGAAAACTGTGGCCTCATAAAATGAATTGTTTCTTCTGTTTCTATTTTTGTGAAATAACTTGACAAGTATTGGAATTAGCTATTCTTGAAACATCTGGTAGAATTTTGTGCTAAACAGGTCTATCTGAGCTTTTCTTTAGGTTGGAAGACTTTTAACAACTGCTTCTATTTCCTTGGAAATTATATGTCTATTTAAATTGTTTTTGTGATCCTGGCTTAATTTTGGGAGGTACTGTCTGTTGAGAAAATTGTCCATTTTTTTAAAAATTTTCCAATTTGGTGATAGGAAATTACAAAATATATCCTTATGATTCTCTAAATTTCCTCAGTGTCAGCTGTTGTGTCTCTCTTTTTACTTCTTATTTTATTAATTTGGATACACTCTGCTTTTTAGTAAGTTTGTATCACTTTCTCTAATTTGCTAAACTTTCATGAGAATCAATTCCTTGTTTCTTTGTATTGTTCCTCTTCTTTTCTTGTTTTGTTTTTTTGTTGTTGTTGTTTATTTTTTGATTTAAGCCTCCAGTTTACTTCTTCAGTTTAAGGTATCTCCACCTTTGGTTGTGCTTCCTTCTTTTTGTCCTAAAGCTTTCAGGTACTCCGTGAGGCTTCTAGAATGAGATCTCTGCAATGGTTTTATGTAAGTATTTAATGCTGCCAACTTTTCCCTTAGTGCCACTTTTATTTTGTCTCATAAGTTGGGTATGCTGAATATTTATTGAATTCTAGGAAGTTTTTATTTCTTTCTTTATTTCTTCTGTGACCCACTTTTCAATCAATAGAGAGTTGCTCAGTTTCTACAAGTGTGTAAGCTTTCTATTTTTTCTCTTATTCCTGATATTCAGCTTTATTCCATGGTGGTCTGATAGGATTCAGGAAGTTATTTCAACTTTCTGGTATCTGTGAAGACTTTGTGTCCAAGTGTGTGGTCAATTATAAAGAATATTCCATAAGCTGATGAGGAGAAGGTGTATTATTTTATATTTGTGTACAATATTTGAAAACATCTGTTAGATCCCCTTGGTTTATATCATCATTTGTTATATCCAACATTTCTCTTTATTTATTTTTGTCTGGATGACATGCCCATTGATGAGAATGGGGAATTAAAATTTTCTATTATCAGTGTGTGAATGGTCAATATGTGATTTAATCTGTAGCAGTGTTTTGTTTATAAAAGTGTATGCTCCTATATTTGGAGCATAGATATTAAGAACTGAAATATCATCTTAATGGATTTTTTCCTTTGATGAGTATGTAGTGTCCTACTCCATCTTTATTGAATTTTTTTCTCATGTCTATTTTGTTAGGTATTAAAATGGCTACACTACCTTGCTTCTTAGATCCATTCGTTTGGAGCATCTTTTCCCAACTTTTTACATTGAGGTAATGTCTATAATTGATATTGAGGTTTGATTTTGTATGCAGAGAACAGATGAGTCCTGTTTTCATACCCATTATGTTAGTCTGTGCTGTTTTATTGAGGAGTTGAGACCATTAGTATGGAGACATATCAGTAACCAGTGATCACTGGTGTCTGTCATTTTCTTGTTGTTTGTGTGCATGTTTGTTTTTTCCTTCCTTTTGTTTTGTTGGTGTATTATTTCCTGTGTTTTCATGGCTGTAGTTAACCTTCTTAGGTTGGAGATCTTTTTCTAGCATCTTCAGTAGAGCTAAATTTGTAAATATATATTGCTTAACTTTTATTTTATCATAAAATATTTTATTTTCCCCATCTATGGTGATTGAAGATTTTGCTGGGAATAATAGTCTGGACTGGCATCTGTGGTATCTTAGAGTCTATATCATATATGACCAAGCCCTTCTGGCTTTTTGAATCCCCACTGATAGTTCAAATGAAATTCTAATCTGTCTGCCTTTATGTGTTAGATATTCTTTTTTGTTTCATCTTTTAGTATTCTTTCTTTGTTCTGTATGTTTAGTGTTTTGATTATTATGTGGAAAGGGGTCCATTTTCCCAGTCCAATCTATTTGATATTCTGTATGCTTATTGCATATTTATAGGTACCTTCTCCTTTAGGTAAGGAAAATTTTCTTTTATAATTTTGCTGAAAATATTTTCTGGACCTTTGAGCTTTAATGCTTCTTCTTCCTCTACCCTATTACTTTTAGGTTTGGTCTTAGATTTAACATTTTCTTTGACTGATATATCCATTTTATCTATCATATATTAAGCATGTGAAATTATGACTTCTATTTCTTGATTCTGTTGGTGGAGCTTGTCTATGTAGTTTCTATCAATTTTCTATTTCTTTCTTTTCCAGAATTCCCTCAGTTTGTGTTTTCCTTATTGCTTCAATTTTCACTTTCAGATCTTGACTAGTTTTAATTGTTTGGTTCAACTGTTGGTTTTTCCTGACTTTCTTCAAAGAAATCATTTATTTCCTTCAATTGTTTGTTTGGATTTCTTTAAGAGATTTTTTTTTTCTCTTTTAAGGATCTCAATCATCTTCATTCATATAATTTTTATACAGGTGATTTTAATGTCTTTTTCTTGTGCTTTTGCAATGTTGGAATATTCAGTGCCTGCTACAGTAGGGTAGCTGGGCTCTAGTAGAGACATGTTGCCTTGGCTGTTCTCCATTGGATTCTTAGGCCTGTGTGTGTGCATGTGAGTTTCCAATGATTATGGGTCTATGTGCTGATTTTTAGATTTGTGATTTTTTTTGTTTGTTTTGCATTGATGTTTTGTTCCTTGGTTTCTCTTTCCTCTTTGAAAGAGTTTTGATATGGGATGTCTTTCTGTATGCTGTGAAATACCATTGGATAATAAAGGAACTTTTTGGACTATGGCAAGCCAGCTTTATAGGCAGGCAGGCAATCCAAGCATGGACAAAGGGGAAGACAGGCAGAGTCAGAGAGAGACACTGTGAACTGCTGCCAAGAAGGAAAATGTAAAGAAAATCAGGTAAGCCATGCGCTATGTGGCAAGACAGATTAACTGAAATGGGTTAAGTTGTTAGAGCTAGCAAGCAATATGCCTGAGCTATAGGCCAAACAGCATGTAATTAGCATAAGTTTCTGTGTGTTTCTTTGGGACTTTGGCACTGCTGGTCTGAATCTTAGGGCTAGGTAGAGCAAGGCAGCTACAGGCAGATCCAGACCTTGGGGCTAGGCCAGCGCCCCACCCCCCAAAAAAATTACTACAAAGAGTGATGGCTGCTTGTTGCTTATATTAACAACATGTTTGGATGGTATGTTCACAAGGAATTCCTTCTGAAGTTGTAAGCTGAGATACAGGGAAGTGTTGAGGAAGAAGGGCCAGGAAGTGATGGTTTGTGGCATTCACAGGAGATGTGGAGTCTGGGGAAGGGATGTAAGATCAACCTGCCATGCAAGATGTGCTGACTTAAGCAACAATGGCATGTTGTTGCTGGTATGGAGGAGGTCATAGGTCCTAGTGGGTGGTCACTAAATACTATCATTTAGCTAAATTCACATAGCATCAAATTGCCTTCCATGTATCTCTGCTTATACTCTTAGGCAAATATTATTAGCTTAATCATAGGTGCCTCTATTACAGTTAGTGGTGGTGAATTCATGATGCGTGAGTGCATGTGATGCTAAGAATAGGTGGTAAATGAGGGCAAAGCCTGAAGGTGAATCTAATTAGTCTTATCAATAAAAGAAAAGTGTCAGATATTAGGGTAATAACCTGAAAGGTCGGAAACACAGAGGTGCATCCACCAGCGAGTTCTTATGTCTCTGGACCCTCTGACTAACAGGGCCTGAGATCCTGTCTCCACCCCACCCTATCACATCCTCTGAGTACTGGGATTAAAAGCAACAGTCAACTGATATGAGCATTATCTGGAGCCTTGAGGGGTGGGATCAGACTGTGTTCTTGTGCATGGGCTGGCACCTTGGAGTCCATTCCCTGCAGAGAAACACCCAGCCCAGCATTGACTTTGAGATGAGGAAATAGGACTTGCCTGGTGTTGATGTGCCACGCTGAGCTGACCCACCTTGGGACTTCTTGCTCTTCTGGGGAAAGGGATGGGTGAACGCAGAAGGGCAAGGCTGAAGGCTGACTGAGAGGGATTGGGAGAAGGGAAGAGAGGGGGAGGAGGGGGATATAAAAAGTATAAAAGAGTATCAACTGGAGGATATTATACCCAAATAAAGCTATTGAAATATATGTATATTTGAAAACAGAGAAATTAAATGTCATATTCTAGGGAAGACACAGTAATTGCAAGTAAGAACTGGCAGAAGCTTTGAATTCTGTTTTATGTCTGTGCAAACATGGGTCCAGTTAACAATGGCTATGGATAAAGGAGAATCTCAGGGTTCCCCCCAGTAACCTCTGAACTATTAGATACTGCTATATTCAGAAATAAGTGGAGTAAATGCCTTTACTTTGTTTCCCATTAGAGATACCATTAGGTTCCAATAGGTAGCTCAAGACAGTGGTCACAGGGTTGACCCTGCTTAAATTCAATAGGGTCTCAAATAAAACTCTAAGTCATAAATTTGGGAAAAGTATTGGTGTGGAAGTTGGAGGTGGGTTTGATAAGGATGAAAGGGGAAAAAAAAGACCAGGGCAAGTGCTCATAGTGTATTAAATATATATACTTATATATATTTATGCATGCATTTTGTCAAATAACAAACTTCATGAAATTAATATAAGGCTTTAAAGTAATATAAACAATAAAAACAAAGCCTGAAACAGAGCAAAACAAAATGAGTTGCCACACATTAAATGACAAAACAAAACAATATAATCTTGATAAATTCTCAGAGATGGAAGATTCTAACTATCTGATCCCCTTGCACTTGTTTTCAAGACAAACATCTCATCTTCAGGGATCTTAAAGATCTCCTTTCTTTGCCTACTTTCTCCACTGTATGAATTTCAAAGTACTGCTGACAGCCACTGCCCTCTTTGTAAGCTTGGCCATGTGAGAGGAAGTATTTGACAGAGAAGGGGAATGAGTTCATCTTCACAGGGAGCAGAAAATGAGCAGCTCGGAAATGTGCTGCTTTACTGTGAAGTTGTTATAATTACATGACAACCAAGATGTGAAGGAGACATAATCCACATGAAAGTATTGTGCGTTATTTTTTTTTAAGTATACTTATTTTAGGATGTTTTTAACAGGATTTAATTGGATCTTGCACTCTCTATCTTCTCTTATTAATATCTTATTCTTAGCCCAAATATTTCAAGAAGTTTTTAGTTTTTGTTTTGTTCTTCATTTATTTCAAACTCTATTATATAAAAGTTAAAAATAAAAATTATCCAGAAAAATTAATCAGACCTAAAGATTATACAGTTCAATGAACTTCTATATAGTTAGACCAGCCATTCCGAAGGGAAGCTGTGATGCTTCATACAGGATTCTATCCTTTCGTTATTGAATATGTTTTTATGCATTTACTTACTACTAAAATCGAAAGAAAGTTCACGACGGACTTAAAACTAGGAATACAATTATCTCTATGTCCTCTTCCATAATTTCTATTTCTTATCTGTGTCCAGCTCTTCTCCATCTCCTAATATTTAGTGTTTCTTGCTGTTATAATTGGAATCACACTCCACTGAGATTTCCTCAGTTTGTCTGTATTCTTTATGTCTTCAGGATTCAATGCATAACATCATATTTTGGATATTAAGTTAAAATTAAATTAACTTCTTTTATTGGTGTATATTAATTGTACCTGACTGGTCCTCATTAAGGACATATAATGTGAATATATGACATATGTATATGGTGACTATGCTCTCCCATATTCCCCTTTCCCTCTCTTTTTCTCTACGTCCCCCTTCCCTTCCACCAGTGCCCTCCATCCTACTAGACACTTTCACATCTTTCATATCATATATACATATGTGATTTTATGTGTCAATAGAACATCTCAGATCCACAGACAAGAAAAAAAGCAGCCTTTGCTACTCTGGGTAGTTTAATTTGTTTAACAGTATAATAACAATTTGCATCCACTGTTCTGTAAATGACACAGTTTGGTTCTTTATGGTTCAACAAAACTCTGTTGGATATGTGCGCCATATTTTCTTTATCCATTCCTCTATCGATGGACATCTAACTTCATGCAATATGTTAGCTAGTGCCAGCAGTGTCATAATTAATATAAATGCACAAATATCTCTGTGATATGTTGACGTGAAGTCCTTGGAGTGATAAAAGCCAATTAAAACTGAATTTATGTTCTGTTTTACTCCAGTCAAGATGACAGTCATTAAGAAAACAAATAATAAATATTGTTTGCTTGTGATGATTTTCTATAGCCTTGAGAATTATTCATGGGACAGTTTACAGAAAGTTCTTAATAGTTACTTAACTTTGTTTTTATGAGTAGACTGGTTCAATGTGGTTCAGAGATGATGATTAGGGAGTCAAGTGCCTGTTCTCATTACATCACATCAGTACCATCTTCACTGCTGATGTTAACTTGGAGTTTATGGTTTTCACTGTACTCCCCTGCTTTCCCTCTCATTTTTCAGCTAGAACTGTTTGCATATGTCACTCTGTATTTCTCATTCTTAAGACATTGAAAGTTACATCATGTATTCTATATGTGAAATAAATCCTTTGGGGCTTGTTCACTTGTATCTTCTCACAGTTATTTATTCTATTATTTATTTGCACATTATGAAGTCATGTCTACTGGCCTTATACTTTGAATCATCATTCAGTTTATTTATTTATTTTGTTGATGGAATTGGTTCAATTACAACCATTTAGAGCTCTTCCAGATGAGTATTGGTTTTGTTAGACACAGTCTCATCATTGCTGAGTCATCCAGTTTGTTTAATTTTGTTTAAGTACTTTATTATTTTCCAGCCTTGAAATAT
Source organism: Phyllotis vaccarum (assembly GCA_033318265.1). Classification (NCBI taxonomy): domain Eukaryota; kingdom Metazoa; phylum Chordata; class Mammalia; order Rodentia; family Cricetidae; genus Phyllotis; species Phyllotis vaccarum. The sequence continues at coordinate 150,429,518 of JARWLC010000009.1, forward strand.
ACTCTAGATGTAGCTTGTATATTTTTTCTTTTATCCAGATGCAGCCATTTCTTCAAAGAGATCTTTTTCCTCTAACTGGAGGACGGTATTTGACATTATGATTAGGATGTAGTTGTGCACTTTGTAACTGGAGTAATATTTCTTAAAGTGGGTCTTAAATGTCAACAAAAAAACATGTTTGTATTAACTTGTATACAGAAATGCATGCATAAATTTTCCCACATGTAGACACAGACACACACATACCTTTAAGCTGAATTTTGCTTGTGTTCTATTATGTTTTCAACTCTAATTTTATCAAGGGGATTATAATTTCCCTTGGTATTCCTTATTTTCATTCTAAGACTGAGAAACAGTTCCCATGATTTGTTATACATTTACTTATTTTTCCAACTTCAGTACATATATATGCTAGTATCAGAATATCATCTGTATTTAATGAAAAACCTAGATTATAACACATATGAAAAGTGTTGGCGTTTTTATTGTTGTTGTCGTATCTAGTCTTAGAGAGTATTCTTATTCTCAAAGTCACTGATACCAGAATCTTATGCATTTACTGAGGTTGTTTCATGTATTTAGAACAATGTATAGGTAAATTTATTACATTCCAAACTACTCACCTAACCCACTCACCTTGACCTACTAAATAGTTTTCAAAGTTGACTTCAATGAAAGTTTATAGATTCCTTCAAGGTTTATAGAAATTTCCTATCTGTATAACTTGCTTTCCTGGTGAATAGAATTATATACTGTGTATCTTTTGCTGTCTCTTTAATCTCTCAATGTGTACATAAGATTCCTCTCTCTTTTCATAAGACTATATAGTCCACTTATTTTAGTACTGAGGTAACTCCATATATTTTATATATGTATATATAAATGTATATATATATACACAACAATTTGATGATTAAAAATATTTTGTTTGCTTGCTTCCAGTTATTTCAATTTTGAGTTGATTTTCTATGACTGTTCATATACATTGGGATTTGTTATTGTTGTTGTTTGTTTTGTTGTTTTGCTTCTGTGGGTTTTTGGCTTGGATATGAATTTCCAAATCAGTTGTGTAATATTTGGCATGCAAAGGTAACATTTACTTGACATGCAATGTTAATAAGAATTTGCCAAATTGTCTAATAAGCTCACTTTATTATTTTGTCACTTAGTCATCATTGTATAGCTTGTATACTGATAAACATGTGGTTTTATACCTTAACTATGCCTATAAGTGATGTCTAATTTACAGTTTCATATTGGCAAAGATGTGGCATGTGTCAAGATATCTGCTCGTGCATTTACTTCAATATTTCATAATGGTTTGTTACATTCTTATGTTTGAATTTTGATAGTTCTTTGGATATTTGGCTATATCTTTATCTGATATGTTTTTTACACTTAATTTCTTCATTAAATATGTGCAACATGCAATACTAATTTTTCTTTATTTTATAATTTTATATATTTTTTCAGTTTAATTATTTTTCACTTTATATGCTAAACCCAGTTGCCCGTTCTCCTTCTTCTCCATCCCCATCTTATGCCCCATGCACTGCTCAAGGCTGATAAGGCCTCCCTTGGGAAGTTAACAAAGTCCGGCATATCATGTTGGGGTAGGGCTAAGCTTCTCCCTGCTATATCAAAGCTGAACAAGTATCTTACCATAGGGAACAGGCTCCAAAATGTCAGTTTATGCACCTGGGATAAGTCCTGGTCCCACTGCCAGGTGCCCCACAATCAGATCAAACAACACCACTGCCACTCACATTCAGAGGGCCTCTTTCAGTCCTGTGCAGACTCCCCAGCTGTCAGTCCAGAGTCAGTGAGCTCCCACGAGTTTAAGTCATCATGATCTTGACCCCTTTGCTCATACAATCCCTCCTCCCTCTCTTCAACTAAACTCCAGGATCTCAGCCCAGTGCTTGGCTGTGGATCAGTGCATCTGCTTCCATCAGTTGCTGGATGTTGATTCTATGAGGATAATTAGATACATAATAATCACTGATATAATTTTTGGGAAGAATGCCAGTTCAGTAGTTATCCTTTGTACATTACCTTGTTAACACCTTCTTTCAAAAAAGTACAATTTTTATTTTATTATTTTATTTTATTTCAGTGAGATACAAGTTTGGTAAGAACTGGAGTGATTTCTGAAGCCCTCTATCAGAGAAAGAATATGAGATGACTTTGTTTAGTAGATACTTAATTATTCATATGTATGTATGAATATGCACGCTCAGCTAAGAAATGTATTCCTGTTCATGCTCAGTTTAAGACTATAACTCAGGAAATAATGATGGCGGGAATTTGGCCATGTTTAGCTGAAGGTGATAGAGCACATATTTGACGGGCTATAATGTTGCAGAAGAATGCCTTTGAGCTTGCTCAGTTTGCATAAAAAAAGATGAAAGGCCCACTTATGAACATGTTCATTTTTCTCCAGACAATATTTTAGCTGTAAGGAATGGACAGGAAACTCTAAAGGTGCTTTCATAAGAGAGTTTGCCGACAGATGCTCGTCTGACTACAAAGTGCACTGCTTCATGTTGGTTGTTCCGTCGCATTTCGATCCTATATGGGGCCAGTTTCTTCCTTGTGTTTTTGGCCCCGTTCCTCCTTTTGGATGGAGAACATATATTTACTCCCTTCCTACCACTGTGTATTTGGAAACCGAACACTTAAAAAGAGCTTTTCAGTCTCACAGCACAAGGGACTTCTGCTCAGGTAGAGTCGTATCTCGACTCTCACCTTTTGTGTTTTATTTTTTATTGGAAGTTCTTGAAATTACTTTTTCAGGATTATGTATTAGTTTCTTGCCCACTGCTGTAATAAAATCCCATAACCAAGGCAGCTTAGGAAAGTGAGCATTTAAGTGGGCTTCTGCTTCTAGGTTAATGTCCACAAAGGCAGAGAGGAGGCATAGCAATGGTGACATCTGAGAGCTCACATCTTGAATCCATAACCACCTGTGACACACCACCTCCCACAAGACCGAGACCATACCTTCTCAGGATTATCAAACACTTTCACAAACTGAGGACCTAGTATCCAAACACAGGAGTCCATGGGGTACTCACATTCAATCTACCATGTATAGCATACAAAGCATTTGATTTTACCATGGTATCTTTATGCACACATATTATTGTGCATTTTGATGTCATTACCCTTTCGCCTGTCCTCTCCTCCTACCTCTATTTGGTTACCTTGCTTCTTGAAATTAGCACTGCTGCTTGCTTTTCTATTTAAATATAATTCATTATCCGATCTATCTTCTGTCCATCTTGTTTATTTCATCCCCTTTTATAAATTTTCTTTTTACTTTTACCACACAAATATAAAAATAGAGATATGTATGTATATGTGCACACATATATAAAATATAGGTCTCATGTATGAGAGAAAACACTCACACACAGATACACCATATGTAGATGTGTGTGTATCTGTGTGTGCATGCTTCATAACATGGTATAGGCCAAAGTGAGCTACATAAGATCTAATCTCAAAATATGAGAGGAAATGCATGTAGAAACTTCCAGTTTCACCTCTGATGCATAAATGTCTTGGAAGCCACCACCTCTTCTGCATAGAAGACAACTGAACAAACTGAAAATGATAGACTGTCCTTGGAGTTCTTAGAAAATGAAATTCACAGACTTAAATGCCAGCTTTAAAGCTAAAGAATCAAATGAACTTAGAGGATAATAGCTAGATCTGCATATATAGAGTAAAAACTAGTGATGACTCCAAGTATAAAAATGCTTAAATAACAATTGTGCTGGATTCCTGGAGGGTGAGGATCAAATAGCATGAGACATAAATAGCTCTGCGCAGCACTCTGTGGAGAGACATAGCGGGCACTGTGAGATGGAACTCCACCAGCACCCAAGGATCACTCTGTGATCTGATGAGGATCTGATGAGGAATCCTTCTTGACATTGCCAGTGAAACATATAGCAGTTTATAGAAAATGTAACCCCCAGAACATCCCTGAAGTAAAGGTTACTCATTAGAGCATTAGAGGGAATGATTATAACATCAGAACTCTCCCCATGGAAGTTGGATGGTGTACCTATCACTCTAGTCTCCCCTCTTCTCCCATCACCACCAGAATCCTGAAAACAGCAACACAGAGAAGTCAGCCTGCTAAAATGCTGAGATTTTGGTAAAGTATTGTAGAACTGCCTTTTTTTTTTTTTTTTTTTTTTGCCTAGTGTGTCAATATGGTGTCAGCATAAGAAGTTGAAACTTGAATAATCACAGGATGTAGAGGTCCTCTAACCAGGCAGTCTCAAGGGAAAAATTTAAAGAAAAGAAATCAAAGACATTGGAAGAGTTTGTAGCAGTTGACCCTGTAAACTACCTGAAACATCATACAAAGCCAAAAACCCTTCACAAATTGACATTAAACTTCAAAATGAAGCTACTCCTTATCAGTTGTAAACTAAAAATAATAAAGCATGCTAAGCGTTATAAGAACGTTAATTCTGAAAACATTAAAACATCCAACAGATTCAGCCTCAGGTAAGATGCAGGTGTTGGCATTATGAAGTAGGACATTAAAAAATAACTATAATTAATATGTTAATAGATTTTCTAGAGAAAAGAAGGCTACATGAGATAACAGACGCTTAAGTCAGTGAAGAGATACAAAGTCCAAGAGGAGGGAACAGGAAAATGTAGAAAGAAAAATCCCAAGTATATCAGAGATCATTCTTTTAATGCCTCATCAGCAGACTAGTCACAGTTTAGTCAAGAATCACTGAATTTAAATCAAGGTCAAGGGGAAAATGACAAACAACAGGAAGAGAAAAAGAGTTGAAGGAAAAAAATCACTAATGATGGAATAATTCCAAAAAGCTTTAAAATGCAATTAGTTGTAGTTCTGCATCACAGAGGCACTGGAGTGGTCTACATGGAGTGACCAGTTCTGCATCACAGAGGCACTGGAGTGGTCTACATGGAGTGACCAGTACAGGGGAGAATTCTGTTATCCATGACAGAGATCTCCAAAGATCCAAAAAGCTCAGATCTTTTAAGTAAAATACATTCCAGTGTATTTTACTTAAAATTTAGGAAACAAGTGAACAAATATGCTAAAAGCAGTTGACTAGTAAACAAATAAAAACAAACAGATAAACAAAAAAATTTAACTAGAGAAGAACACAGATAAGAAGTTCTGCAGACTTCCCAAAATAAGCCAGGCAAGTAAGACGTAGAGAAAGGGAAATATTCAAAATAGTTAAAGAAAAAACTCACATGTTTAATTAAAATAGAACAATTAGTATACAATTGTGAATAAAAAAATAAAGACATTTTCAATGGTATACTCTTGTATTTTATTATCAGAAGGCATGATCTGTGAGAAAAGAAAAACTGACTTCCTTCAGGAAAAAGGATAAGATACAAGAAAATGTTTTATTCACCTAAGACAGGAAAAGGTCAAAGAACTAATAAACTAACTAAAGATAGAACTGAAGATAATTATTGTAATAGTAACAAGTATCTGTGTAAATGCTCACTGTTAAGATACATATTTAGTATATAGTACATCTCAGAAGTAATAATGTATTTGGTGATAGAAGCATAAAGATATCTGGAAACAAAATAATAGATACTATAAATAATAAATAATAGTCACAGCATGATTAATGGGGGGAAGGGATATGCAAAGAGGGGTAATGTGCTGTGTCTGCTCTATATGTTAAATGATGTTTTGTTATTCAAAGTGCACTGTAAATTCCACATCAATACTAAATACTTTCTGCTTTATTTTTCTCCATTCTCCTGTAATGCAGAGGATCAAATTGAAAGCTAAATGCATTTTTTAAATAATGTGTGTGTGTGTGTGTGTGTATAAAAGAAAAAAAGAAAATTGAGGCAAAAAAGAAAGGAAATGAAGTGGAAACATATAAAAAAGAAGGGAAAGGAAAAAAAAAAGAAGCTACTATCAAGGATTGAAAAGGGGATAAACAATACCAATATCCCCTGTGAGAAATCATTAGTTATTTTAAATTTTAGCTATCTAAATATAAAAAAATGTAAATATAGAGATATCCAAAGTGAGCAAATGATGACTCAGCTATGTAATAACTATAAGCAAGCCCTTTTATATGTTCAGATATCTTGGTTTTAAAATATGTAAGTGGGAAAAGTTAGAGTGTAGTAACTCTCATCAAAAGAAAGCTGAAATAGCTATGTTAAAGGAATTCTGCAAGAGAAAAAATATTAGGAATAAAAATTAAAGACCCTGACATTAATCCACACATCTTACAAACATCTGATTTTTGACAAAGAGAACAAAAATATACAATGGAGAAAAAACATCTTATCAAATGGTCTTGGAATAACTGATACAACTCTGAGGTACCATATTAATCTGTCAGAATGGCTAAGATCACAAACACAGATGACAGCCTATGTTGGAGAGAATGTGGAGTAAGGGGAATACTTCTCCATTGCTGGTGGGAATGTAAACTTGCACAGCCACTTTGGAAATCAGTATGGTGTTTTCTTAGAAAACTGGAAATCAATCTACCTAATGTATTAGCAATACCACTCCTGGGCATATACCTAAAGGGTGCATATTTTTTTTTTTTTTACCACAAAGACACTCCTCAACTATGTGCATAACAGCATTATTTGTAGCAGCCAGAACGTGGAAACAATCTAGATGCCACTCTACTAAAGAATGGATTTTTTAAAACGTGGTACATCTATGCAATGGAATAGTACTCAGCAGAGAAAAAATTGACATCCTGAAATTTGCAGAGAAATAGAACATGTCATACTGAGTGAGGTAATACAGACATAGAAAGACAAACATAGTATGACTCACACATAAGATATTAAACATAAAGTAAAGAATAACCAGACTAAAATCCGCAACCCCTGAGCAGCTAGGTAGCAAAGAAGAATCTAAGAGTGATATCCATGGACATCAGAATGGGAAATAGATAAAATCTCTTGAGTAAATTAAGATCATAGGGAAGAGGGGGAAAAGGGAAGTAGAAAGAGAATATGCCAGAATTGGATGGTTGAACAATGGGAGGGAGAACAATGAAATGGATATCTTGATAGAGGGAGCCAGTATGATATTAGAGAGAAAGCTGATACTAGGGAAATACCCAAGAACCCACAAAGATGACCCCAGCTAAGACTCCAAGCAATAATTGAGAGGGTACATAGACTGGCCTTCCCATTAACGTCCACTGTATTATTTGTCATTATAGGACCTTCATCTAGCAACTGATGGAAGTAGATGCAGAGATATATAGCTAGGCACTGGGTTGAGCTCCCAGCTTAGCTGAAGAGATGGGGGAGAGATTGTGTAGCCTGAAGTTTTCTGTTTAGTCTACGTCCCTTGGTCTAGACAAAATTCTCCTATCTGTAGTCCTGCAGCTGCTTATAAAATAATTACTCAGAGGCTTTTATTAGTTATAAACTATTTGGCCTGTGGTTCAGGCTTATTACCAACTAGCACTTATAACTTAATTCTGTCCATTTCTCTTAATCTATGTCTTGCCACATGTTCAGTGGCTTTATCTGTCTTTCATTATATCTAGCTTTCTTGGCAACAACTTGCAGCATCTTTCATGACTCTGACATTCTTCATCTTTATCTCTGCTTGAATTATTTTGTCTGCCTCTAAGCTGCCTTGTCATAGGCCAAAACAGCTTTTTTTTTTTATTATTAGCAAATAGTAATAGGTGTATAGGAAGATATCCCACATCAAGATTATATGAACAACAGGGTCAAAAGCATGATGAGAAAACCCACAGAGACAGCTGACCCAAATATTGGGGCTCACTGACTCTCAGCTGACAGCTGGAGAACCTGTGTGGGACCGAACCAGGCCCTCTGAATGTGGATGACAGTTGTGTGGTGTGGGCAGTTTGTGAGGCCTCTGGCAGTGGGACCAGAATTTATTTCTAGTGCATGAGCTGGCTTTTTGGGGCTCATTCCACGTAGAGGAACAGCCTTCTCAGCCCAATACTGCAGGGAGGGGTTTGGTCCTACTTCCACTGGATATGTCAGACTGCATTGACTCACCTTGGGAGTCCATACCTTCTCTGAGGACTAAATGGGAATAAGATTCCTCTCTGAAGAAGCTAATGCATGACTGGAAAGAGGGGTAGGAGGGGGAACAGTGGTAGGTATGTTAAAAAATTATAAATAAAAAAAAATGTGTTAGTAAAGCAGAAAAAAAAGACCAAGTAATGGTTCAGAGATCAGTTCTCTGAGTAGATGTAACAGTAGAAAAACTGTGTGTACCTCACCACGGAGCCAGTGGGAGATGAAAGCAGTATAATCTCAATGTGAAGTAGATTAGTCTACTATGATCGATTTGCAATGCAGATTTTAACAATACTTTTTGTAAGTGATATCTCAAGTCTGCAAAAGAAGAATAAAATCAGAAACGTTTGTGATATTTTGATTGTGTTCTGACAAATGGAATTTGCTTGGAGTCAGAGGGTGGAGCCAGCCTCTAGCTAACCATAGAGGTTTGGAGGACTGTAAAGAGAAGAGACAGGAAGTGGTAAGGCGGGGTTGAAGAGAAGCTAGGCCCCTTTTAGACCAAGAAACCAGAGAAGTAGGAAGTGATTGTGGCTGTTCCCTGCTTCTCTGATCTTTCAGGCTTTTAACTCTGATAACGGACTCCTAATTTTTTATTGATAAGATTAATTAGATTAATGTGTCAGTAGATGATTTGAAAAGCCTTAATTGACATTTAGAGAATGCTTCCTGCAGTATGATCAAAAGGATATCATTTCCAAGCTAACTTGGGTCAGTCATCAATATCTTTGATATTCTGTGCTGTTTTCCACACAATCACAAATCTAAGGGAATATTAACCATACAAAATATGAAGCATAGTGAAATAAAAATAGAAATCATTTATTGAAATTTCAGGAATCACTCAGAATTTTAGAAATTAATAAACAGAGTTTAAGCATTTAAGATAAAATAAGTCACTAAAAAATGTACAACTACTTGAATTAAGCAAAAGTTAATATATGCCACCTATAGTTTAGGTGAAATGAAATTATAGCTTAGAAAAAAGAAATATAATATGAAAGATATACATTAGAAAAGAATAAAAATCTATAAAATTTATAAATTTTTCCATAATCTAAAGTTTTACCTCTAAAGCTTCTTAAAAATTAACAACAAAGCATTTTAATTCACATCAAGCAGAAATATGGTGAAATAAAATGGGTAGAAATGTATTAAATAAAACTAGATCAACATAAAATGTCAGAATCAATTATATGAGTTCAGCCTAATTATAAATCTTATTCTGGGAACTTTAGATAAGAGAAGGGTCAGATATAAGCCAACATCACAAATAAAAGCTGTTTCTATGAGTGATAGGGGAGAGTTTGGAAGGAGGAAAAATAAGACATGGATGTTGTAATTATACTATAATTTTAACAAAGCAAGGTAGGAAATACTAACAATACTCGACAAATACACTTTATTTTCTTAGAAGAAATAAATCATCTTCATGAAAGATGCAACTTTTAAAATTGCACATAGAGAGCTGAATAATCTTTATTAAACAAATAGAACTATTAACAATTTTCCAAAACAGGAATCAGCAGATAATTTCACTGGAAGATTGTAGCAAATATGCAAGAAGGAAATTATGGCAATTTTCTCTATTCTGTCCAAAAAAAAGTGAAGCTGAGAGAACACTCCTACTCAGTCTATATTACTATATGATATAAGCAAAAAGGAAATTAAAGACAACATTTTCAGAAGCATGTATGAAAGCATCATGTATCACATATTTAAAAAATCAAATTCAGGACTATGTGTTAATAATTATATATCGCTGTGAGTTGGAATTTATTCAATGTATGTGTATCTACCTCAACATGAGAAGATCAGTGCAATCAATAACAAGCTAAAGGAGAAAATTGTGCGGTCATTTTAATTGTTGTGGAAAGATCACTTGAAAAGATGAAGCTGATAGCAACCCAATCCCCCAATGATGTGTGTTTGTTCTATAAGTGCCCCTGTCAACCATGGTAGGGACAGTCACAAAACACTCCACTGGGTGGTAGGGAGAGAGTCCCAAGACTTCCCTATTATCAAGTCTATGGATGTACCCCAGGATCACATTCTGATCTAAAGCTACCAGCTGGAAGTTTAGGGTCTATAAATCATAGAAAAATTTAAAAACACCTTTAAGTGTATTCTCTTATATCCATGATGAGCAGAAAGTAGTTTCTCTCCAGATTACACCTAATAGGAAAAATATAATATTTGAGTGGTTTTTTTTAAATGTAGCTTTCTTTACTTTATCTTATATGGCAATCAATGGTTCCATCCATTTTTTTTTCTGGAAAGGATAATTTTTATCATTTACATCAGGAAGAATCTCTCTTCTGTGTACATACCACACTCTTTCAATTCATTTCTTGACGAAGGTCAAGGCTGCTCCATGACTTGGCCATGGTCTCTCTCTGCAATATACTGACTTTGACTCTTTATCAGTACATATCTACAAATTCTATTTAAGACTTTTAAGGAGTCTTAACATCCCTAGTGGTTGTACTAACTTATATTTATACCAGCATTGTATAAGGAATCCATCCTCTTCTTTTATTTCATTGCTGGTAATTTTTGTCGTTTATCTTATTAACAATAGCCATTCTGACTAGGGTGAGATTTCAATTCAAATTTATATTTTTAAAATCTTATAAAGGATGTTTAACATTATTTCCATTCAGCTGTTAGCTATTTACATTTTAACTTTTGAGGCCTATCTGCCCATCTATCGACCCGAACTGTTTATAGTTTTGTGTATATTTGTATATTGCAGGTATTAATCCCCTGTCAGATGTATACATGGCAAAAATTTTGTTCCATTCTGTAGATTTTCTCTTCATTCTGTCATTGTTTGTTTTGCTGTGCATAAGCTTTTTAATTTACAATTAATAATAATAAGTAATAACCTTACTTATTAATTTTTACTTGCTATTTCATAGACTGTTGGAGGTCTTTTTAGAAAATGTTTGTATATATCTATATCTTGAAGCATTTTCTTTGAAAATTTCAGATCTTACATTAATGCCATTGATCTGTTAGTACACATCTATCTATCTATCTATCTATCTATCTATCTATCTATCTATCTATCTATCTTTATATCATCTATCTATATCATCTACCTATCTACCTCTATAATCTATCTAACTTTCTAGCTATTTTTCTATCTATATCCATCTAGTTAGCACTGAATAACTGATATATAGTTTCTTTATTTTAACTTTGGATATCCAATTTTTCAACATCATTTTTTGAATTGGTTGTCCTTTCTTCAGTGTATGTTTTTGACATCCTGGTCAAAGCCCAACTGGAGTCATTTTAGTTCACTTCTGACTCCTCTATTCTGTGCTCTTGGTCAGCAAGTCTGTTTTTGGTGACAGATCTACATTTTTTTTTTTTACATAGCTCTGTAGTTATAGCAGTCAAGGTTCTCTAGAAGAGAGTGAGCTATAGAATAAACATATATTAAATAATTTATTTATTCAGCTTGCTTCAAAATAGTAACAGCAGCAGAATTCTACCAGGCAAGAACCTCAGAACTGGTTATTTAGTCTGCCTAGATGAATATTTCAACAATCCCCAAATGATTGTGGAAACACAGTGGTGAGGAGTGGGGTTACCCCTGACTGGTCCTTAGAAAACAGTGGAAGCTTAGAAACACTGGTTCTGCTGTCAGTGAAGGGGATTGCAACAATAACAACTGGATAATTCAACTTGGGGAGAGAAGGGAGCCAAGCCAGCAAAAGGCCCACAATCTTTCTGCCATTGCTTCTTTTAATCTGAACTGCTACCCAAGGTGATGCCAATATTTGGGGTAGTTCTTTGATTAATTTCACATTAATTAAGGCAATTAAGACATTTCCTCAATTGAGGCTTCCTAATCAGGGAAGTCTAATTTGTGACAAGCTGACATTAAAACCAGCTATCACAGCAATATCAACTATTGCAATCCCTCCTGTATTGACTTTTGCTTGAGAATTTTTGGGCTGTTCAAAGACTTCTGTGTTTTCCTGAGTATTCTAAAATTGTTTTGTTCTATTACTGTGACGAATGTTCTTGAGATCTTTAATAAAAATTTCTTTGTGTCTGTAGGTCCCATCTGGTGATACAGTCATATTCAAAATGCTAATTCTGACAATGGACTGGTGTAGATGTACTTTCCTATTGCAATATTTCCTCCCATTTCTCTCTTTAGTGATTCAAATTTGTATTGCGGATGTCTTTCACTTCCTTGCTTAGCTTTAATTCTAGATGTTCCTGATGATATCATTAATGGGATTACATTTCTGATTTAATTATCAGCGTGGTATTATTGATCTGTAGAGAAACTCCAGATTTGTTTGCCTATGATTTATTATGCTTTTTTGATAGAGGAATTTAAGAAATCTAAGAATCTATTAATGGTATATTTAGCATATTTTAAGTACATGATTATATCACATATGTATAGGACCAATATACCATCATTTCTATTTATATCCATTTTATTTCCTTTTCTTGTCTTATTGATCTAGCAAAGATTTCAAATACTACATTGAATGAGAATGGACAGAGTAGGTGACCTGATCTTAATTCTGATTTTCAATAAAATGCTTTCTGTTATTTTCTCCATTTAGCTTTATATTTATTTTATGTTAAAGAACATGTAAAACATTACATTTAACAATTTTTTACATCACTGAAGTAAAACCAACTGGGTTTTGGTGTTTGATATTTTTTATCGTGTTCATAAATTTAGTTTGAGGTATCTTGTAGAAAATTTTATGTCCATGCTCATGATGGAAACTGTTCTGGATTTTCTTTTTTAGTGTATCTTTGTCCAATTTCAACATGGGATAGTTATAAAACAAGACTGGTACTATTACTTCTTGAATATCTTGAGAAACACTAGATGAAGTCTTCATTTAAAAGTCCAGAAGAATTTATGTAGTCCTGGTATTTCTTTTCTCTGAAGCCCATTAGAGATCTGTTTGAGTTGTTTATATTATCTTTTCTTAATTTTCATAGGTCGTTCACATTTTAAATTTATCCATTTCATCTAGATCCTCTGATGGATTAAATTACAGATTCTAATACATTTCTTAATGATCTTTCAAACTTGATTAATCCATGCTGTTAAGTTCTCTTTACATCTCCAATTTTATGAACTTATTCCCTCTTCTCTCTCTCTCTCTCTTGCTTTCTCCTCAAGGTTCATTTGGTTAAGGGTTTATCTTTTTGAAGAACCAATGCTTTATTTCTTTTATAATTTATGTTTCTCTGTTTGTTTCAGTGTCATTAAATTCTGCACACAGTTTTGTTTTCAACATTTTTACTATATTCATATTTTAGGTTTGATTTCCTTTGTGCTTTTAAGACTTCAAGGTATATCATTGTTTACTTCATATTTTTTGGCATTTCAAGTAAGCACTGTTATTTATGCACAACTCTTTTAGACTTGCCTATGCTTTATCCCAAAGTTCTGGTAAATTTTGTGACATTTACAGCTTATGTATTTGTCTTGTAGTCTACTTTCTCAAATATAAAATGGCTATTTTACCTTTTGTTCTTTCTTTCTTTTTTCTTCATTTTTTTCTCCTTAAATGTGTAGTTTGCCTTCATTTGGCTTTTGAGGTATTTGAGTATTTTCCATTCATGTATATCTCTCGCAACACGATACAACCGTTGGATCATCAGCTTGATCCAAGCTTCCAGTTTCAACCTTTTAATTGAAGAGGTAAGCCCATTAACATGTTGGGTTATTATTGATATATGGCTCCTGATTCCTATAAGTCTATTGCTTGCTTTCCTGTTTGGTTCAATTTCTGTCTGTTCTCTTACTGATTTATTGAGTTGGAGATGTTTGATCCTTCCTGGTTGCTTATATACATCTATGAATCTTGAGACTTATTTTCTGCCGTGCTGTCATGTTTTGACTTTCTTTTTCCTCCTTGTGTAGAATTATTTAAGGTATCTTTTGTAAATACAATTAGCTATAATGTTGGCCAATAAAACTTAAACTCAAAACTGAGTCTCTTTCTACTCTCTAGTGGATAAGTTAAGATTGATATATTTCAATCTTAAAATGTAATATTTGGTTCCAGTGGCAACTAACATGTCATCACTCTAAATTCAGGAAAAGTGTAAATGGATGTTATATGACTAACAGTGTTCCTCTTATCCACATCTGTCAGAAATTTTCCAAAGCTTTGGCCTCTTTGTGGAATGAATTGAATAAGCACCTCAAACACCAAATATCCCAAAATGTCACTATTATGCTTACATTTTGAAACTCTTTGTCAAAAACATGTGTTCTGAATAATAATACTATCCCTCCATCCTGTGACTCTGATCTTTATGTTAGAGAAATACTGGATAATAGTTACCCTGATTTCTAACCCCATAAAATAGTATCTTGGAATTTGCAATCACAGCTACCTTATTTAATGAAGATATCAATCCATGGAAAATTTCCAAGAACCTGTTTGCAGTCAACATGGCATAAAATATGAGGGAACTTTTATGGTGCTTACAAATGCTTATGAAACCTGATTTCCTACAAGCTATTTCTCCATACTGATCACCTATTAAACACACACACACACACACACACACACACACACACACACACACACACACACACACACACACACACAAAGAGAGAGAGGGATGGATGGAGGGAGGGAGAGAGAGAGAGAGAGAGAGAGAGAGAACAGTTCAAAAATTTAAAAGTCCCCAAGGGACTCTAAATGTTCAGTATTACAGCACACAAATTTATACACAAAGAGATTTGAAGGTTTTCTGATTTCAATTAAGATTATTATCTCCTTCTGAGTGATGGTTTCTCTTTTTTCCTCCCAGAAATCCCTTTGGCTGATCTATTTTAAAAGAGCATTAGCTGAGGATAACCAGGCTTATTTGTATTGAGCCTACTTTCCCTCTAGGTCTCTTTGTCTTAAATTCTGAAGCCCTTTTTCCCATCCTGCAAAAGGTTAGCAGCTTGAAAGCAAGGACATGAGTCATTGTTACTTTTCCCATGAAAGATAAGCTCTGTGCCTTTTATAGCAGAAGCTATTTAAGATTCCAGAAATAAAGTAAAAGTCAGAGAGTCCATCTGGAGTAGTGAAAAGTGGTTCACTATCTAAATCAGAAGACCAAGGTCAAGTTATTATTGTATTTAATAACATTTCAGTTTCATTGGTTGAACAATCAAAATCTTGAAGCCTCAGTTTCTTTATCTGTCAAATGGATATACATGGGGAATTCAAGGTTTAATACAATAGATTAAATGATTGAATGAATCATAGAAAGTCTTTTACCTTCTGACTTGAAAACCTATCTGTATAATAATATTATACGTGAATTAATTAAAATATACTTTTAAAATACTCATGCGTTGTTCCCTCAGCCTAATAAGGATGTTGAAGAAAGATTCTTATAGGGTCTTCATTCAAATTTTGTTAATGTACAATTAGAAAAATGATGAGGTGGTAAAATTTGCTCTTATTAGATTAGACCATTGCATGTCCCCATGCATGTCATCCAAAATGAGACAAAGACCATTTCCATTTTCTTTATGTTCCCCCCTAACCAATGCCATCTCAAATTGCATAGACAACTGCTATCTAATGATATGTATTCTTTTCTATCTGCCTTTGGTAAAGTATTAATTTCAAGACAAATCCATATTTCTACCCGTTTTGATATGATATTGTAGAGACCTATTATTATATATGTTATTATAATGTATTTATCAATATACCTCCTTGGATGGCTGTTTTTAATTAGGATATTATAAGTAATGACCTAATAAAACTTCTTGTATGGGTGTTACACAAATTTATGTAAATAGCTAGGCTTGGAATTATTGGTTCTATAGAATAAATAGATGATTGTCTTTAATTGTCTAAATGTTTTTCAAAGTAGTTTCTACATGCAGTGTCTAAGCCTTCTGAGTAACTTATATTCTCTACAGCATTTGGCACTATAAGTCTTTTTTATGTAGTCATTGTAGAAGATATGATATGATGATTCTTACTGTGTCTTGGTCAGCATTTTCTTGATAAGGCACTTCCTTGTCCATTCATGAATAAATTTTGACTTATTTGTTTAAGTATTTTACCCATTCAAAACTTGATATTATCATTTTGACGTTATTTTTTTAACATTATTTGCATATTCTGGATACAATTTCTTGCCCAATAGTATGCATGGCAAACCTCTTCTTTTCTGAGTATGATTCTCTTTTCTTTTTCTTACTGTTTCCCTCCCTCTCCTTCCCTCCCTCCTTGCTTTCCTTTTTTTCTTTCTTCTTTCCTTCCTTCATTTATTTTTCTCAGATCTTGTGATTGAAATCAAAGCTTTGTAACCAGTGATGAACAGGGTATTTGAGGCCTTTCATTTTGAGGCAGTATCTCACCAATTCTTCAGGTAGCCCTGGAACTTAAGATCTTCCTACCTCAGGTTTCCAACTAGCTGGGATATCAGGTCTTCACCACCAACCACGACATTGCCATCTTATATTTTTAAGGATAGTTTTTAAACAATGTGTTTGTTGCTTTGAATAAGTTATATCACCTACATTTCAGTTACTGATGTTTTTCTCTAGGAAGATTTTATCTAGCAAAACTGATAAAAATGATTTCCTATATTTTCTGGTAGGAGCTTTATTAACCTGTTTTTGAACTTAGTATCATATTAAATAAGTTATCTATTATGGACTCTGTGTATCTCTTTGCTTTAACATTGTTAACTGAATAGCATTTCTTTACCTTATTTATTTAGCTTGGTACATGAATCTTTCATTCTAAGTACTGGAAGATGTTATTTTTGGTGTCATGTAATTTTCTAAGATATGATGTCAACTATAACTTACTTAAGATTTAACAATGGAGTCTACCAGTGTACTTTGGCACATGACGCTTCTATTGCCCAAAATAGCACTTTTCTTTTTTGGTTGTACTACCCACAACACAGCTTAATAGCCCTAGAAACTATTCTTGTTTTTCCTCATTTTGAGTGACGAAATTCACCTTTTGAGATGTGTTACAGCACAGGAGATTTATCTATCACATTACTTGTCTTGTGTTAATTTTCTCTTTACTGTACTATCTTCCCAACAAGACACCAGTTTACATGAAAATAAAAAGGCTTCTCCTTTATCTCTGAATCTTTATGACTTGATCATGTGACAGGGAAGAAAAGATAGATGTTCCAGTCATTATTTTAATCAAATTTAAAGATCCTGATTTTGTACAGAAGCAGTGAACTAAAACAAAATATACTACAAGCATTGTGATGGTTCCATTTTTATTTCAATCATCATTTCTGCTGCTGGCTAAAAATGTGAAAAATTTAGACTTCTAAATATTAGTTTATTTTATTAATCAACAATTGCAATAACACATTTAGAGTATCTGTCAAGACACCTAAAATAACAAAAAGAAATGATGTCTATTTTTAATAGTTGCTAAGGAAAGGGTGTGAATGATGTTCTTTGTGTGCTAAAGGGACACATAAAAATCTAAGATGGAAGTCTGATGCCACTAACTACCTGTCATTATATCTAACATCTTTGAACTTAAAGGTATGTAGGAAATTCCAAAGCTACCTCTGTCTGTACATAAAAACACAGAATCACAGTTTAGATTTGTTATGGATGGGTTTTGTGTTTAAATGAAACATAGTTTAACAATCTGTCTAAAGTTTAATAGTGAAAAACCATTATTGAAATTAAGAAGTAATCAAGAATCTTAATAAGATTATCATATTGCTTAAAATTTAACTGAAATAGAATGTCCTTCTGATTCTAAATCTATGCCCAACCTAGATGTTTTAGAAGCACTATACATAGAAGTATAAAACATTCTGGAATCCTAAAGCTAGGGTCATATCCTTGTGCTCATATTTTTATCATGCAGTTTACTTCCATCTTTCCACTAACAGGCATATGAGAAGCTACAGAAATGATATAAATGTGAAAAAAGAATGGATAAAAGAGGGGAGAATTATGTATTCAGAGGATTCAATTAGAAACAATTTTCTTATACAAAGTAAACAAAACTCAAGTGCAGAAGGAGTGGAAGAATTTAGACTGAATCATACCACTTATGTAGCCGTCTGACCTGGTCAGATTTACACTGGAAAAGAGTCCAAGCCTTAAGGTCAAGGCAGAAAGTCATGTTCTCCACCATATTTCCCTTTTGTCTAAATAAGAAAGTTATACATCTAAATATAAAACTATATACAATAGGAACAATTATCAAGTAATGTCCAGAAGAGGGAAAGGGAAATAACATAAACAAAGTAAAATTACAATCAAGAACAGCCTGAAGCATGAAATATATATTAAACGTCCAGAATATTGGCAAGTGGCAAAATACAGAGATTACTTCAAAGGTTGTCTTCCTGAAAAATCTGAATCTAGTACCAAATTGGATCATACAAATATGAGACATTTGTAACTATAGCTACCTACTCTTTAGCCCCAGAAAGGACCTGGGAAGGAAAATATTACCTAAGTAAACAGAGACTCTATTACAGACTGTATTATAAGAAACTTCCAAATTCTAGAAATTACAGAGACATCTGGCTGCCTGGACAGTCATCCAAAGTTCCTCTGCATTGTTGGGGCATCCATCTTCAATCTACAGACCTAGAGTCTCTGGCAGATATTTTAATGAAGCAAGAAATTTGAAGGACTGTTCAGCCCATTTGGGCAAAGTTTGTCAGTCACTTTTTCCTGTGTTATGCAAGATTTTTGGCAGTTTTCTCTATGGAGCAGGAAACTAAAGGACCATCTCAGTTTGTTCTGCAAAAATTCAGTGGTCATTTTCCTATGGCTCCTACATGTCCAGTTAATAAAGCATTTTGTTAAGCAGCTGAGGCAAGAACAGCTTTTTGCCCACTGGTTAACTTTCCTCACAAAGAAAATAAACTCCATATGTAGTTTCTGTTATGCCTATCATTCTTTTGAAGTAAACTGGTGCTTCCAGGAACAAACATGTCTCACTGTCAAGAAAAGTTCAAGTTCTTAAAACATTTTAAATGCCACATCCTGTAGATCCTTGAAGTGTTTGAAGATTATTTATCTGACATATATCTTTGTATACCTAAAAAGCCTAACTACCATGATTTTAAGTTTGATTATTATACATGACTAATTACTAATCTACATTTCTTAATCATATATTACAATTTTAAATGAGTTACATAAACATAATATTTTAAAAAAGAGTAGAAACATACGTATAGCCAAATTAGCTTTAAATTTGTATCAATAAAGCAAAATCCATATCAATATAAAATATTTTGAGATTAACAGTTGTATTTTTGAATCAAAGTAGATTAAATAATCTATATTTTTAAATTATTTCTATATCATATCTCCCCCATTTTCTCTAGAAAGTAATCGACTATGACCATTAACCACTTATAATGAAAATAAAAAGTTATAAACAATATTTGGGGAATTTAGACATAGCTTTTCATACAACTTTCTGTTGATTGGCAGTACTGGAAATGTTATGGGGATGCTGAGAAAATTTAGAATTATGGTTAGATCTTGGTTGTAATAGTCTGTGAGACTGTATCATCTCAGTCCGTATCCTTCGGGGGTCTTGGTAGATCAAACCATATTATCCAGGAAGCAATCAGCAGATTCTCATCTTTTGTGGAAACAAATGCAGAAACACTTTTCAAAGCAACATATCTTTAGACCCAAATTTCAAAGTCAAGGTATCTTTAGAATATATATGTTGTTTCAACTTAGCAGCCTTTATAATCAAATGACTTTCTGTGGTTAGCTCATTAACAGTCAAAATATTCAAATAAAACACAATAATATAAATAATCCAGACTCTCTGTGTATTTTCCATCTTTATGTGGCTATTTGGTTCTATTAATTTTAATGTCTCTTTAAAGACTTTATTTTTCATAGTATTTATTTCTTTACAACTCTGCCTATATTTCTTTTCCTGTCTCTTCCAAGCCTTTGGGTATTTTTATGTCTATTGTAACCTGTTCAGAGGTTTCTTTAATCTGAATCTGTTATATTGTATATTTGCAATCATTTTCTGACCACTTCTTTAAATTGTGGCATGTTTTCAGCAGCCCTAGCTGCTGGCTGAACTCCTTTCATCTTTTTAATATGTTGGAGGTATGTTCACTGCCAACTTTTTGGGAAGCAGTATTAAGTAGCATGAAGATATGTTTTTTAAGCTTGCTGTTGTTCTCCTAAGTCTTCATGCAATGTCTGAAAGAAGCCTCTAACACAGCCCATTAGAGACCCCGGCCAGCTCCATCTTGCAGTCAGCTTTCAGGATACCTGTCTCTGTGCTGTTGCTGACATGAGACTCTGAGACTAGGAAGCCCAGTGTGACTCCAATTCTGTGCATTTAGAATAAATTTTAAGCTTTCTCAGGTTCATATAAATCAATGTCCCATGCTGGATGTCATTGCTACAAATTTATATCTGAAATGCTTGCAAGTAGCATTTTTAGAATGCTAAGTAAAACATTTCCAAGCATCACTCTCCCTCAGTGCATCACAAAGTACCCAAATGCCCCTTTTGTTCAGCAGCTTTCATATTTTTAAAAAATATTTCCATAAATTGACCTCAGAATTTCTAATTATGCTGTGAACTTTAAAAAAATAAGAGACATTTAATCAATGAGACATTAGGATGAAAAAAATCCAAGATGAGGTGAGCTTTTTAAATTAACATGCTCCTCAATGAGCATTACAATTAATTTAAATAATCAATTGGTTAAAAGCATACAACTTATTAACTTTATCAACATATGTATATATGTACATATAATAACAGAAAAATACTTTGTCAACAAAAGTAATAATAACAATTTTTATTCGAGATTCTTTTTTATTACATTTATTTGTGTGTATAAATTCATTTATGCATGTGTGTGGAGTTCAGTAGATAATCTGGAAGAGTTTGTTCTCTTTCCATTGTGTGGGTTTCAGGAGCTGAACTAAGGTCTACAGTCTGCTTGGTCTTGTTTCATTGCCTATTGAGGCATGTGTCAGCTCCACATCCAGTTCTTTGACTTGAGGCAATGGCATGAGTTACCACTCTCTGACCCTCCTGATTGACTGTGGGTGGATCCATTCTCTGATATTCCAGACTGGTTGTATTAAATATAAAATATATTACCACAAGGCAATATGTATTATATACTATGCACATTGAATTTATCTTTGAATACTTATTATTTTTCAAATGAAATTCAAGATATTAACTTTTGGTGACTGTAACAAACTCCCTTTATTAAATTACAAAAAGTGCTAAAAGGAATAAGGGAAAATTGGCTAATTCCTTGAAAATGGGTATTGATTCTCTAGTGAGTTTACAAAATCTGCATAACATTTAATAAAACTGAGTTAAGAGTGGTTAAATATGTTTAACTTCTATGAAATCTAGTAAAGCACATATTAATGAGACCCTGTTGTATTGAAGCAAACCTCAAAATAATATCATATTCTCCCCACCAAATTAAACTGACATAGACACTTTATTTCCTTTATTTACCTTTTAGTTACTGATGATTATAACATATATTTATGGGCAGATGATAGCTTTAGTTTTCTTAACCACTTTTCCCTCTGGACCAGTAATCCTCGGGGCTTCTCAAAGATCTGACAAGCCTCAGAGCTGGTTCTTCGTCAAACATGAATATTCACAATTTGAGTATCTTCCCTTCTTTTCCAAATCCTTGATGAAAATGAGGAATTTCCCCCATGCTGGTGTATGATTCTCTTATTCCTGTATATTAAGATAAAGGTCAGATATGCATTAAAAATGATTTTTTACTTGTGTAACTAATAAATCTTACATTACTAATCCTGAGACTGTTTCAAACATCTAATTTACTTTATACTATGGTTACCAAGCCAGATAGTAACCAGACATAACTCAATGAATTAATTCATTTTCATGCCTTTCAAAGAGGAAACACTGGTCCAAGATGGCAGTTTATTTTCTGTATTTCATTCTACCAGCATAATAAAACCAGACTAGGTAATTTTAATCAACCCATTAATTAATATTTATTAATGTCCTACTATATATTGAAAAGGGTTTTTCTGTGTAAAGTGACCTACTTAAAGAAAAATTACAGTCTGATAATGTGAACTGATTTGATTTAAGAAATATTTCTTGAGTGTCTGCCTATTAAGCATGACATAATGCCAGATATGTGTTGTGAAGACAATGATGAGTTGACCACCATCTATAACACTGTTATTTACTTACAGGGCTAGGGATGAGAAAGACACTTGGTAGAAAATTGGTGAGACTCTTTACAAAGCAAAAAAATAGTAAGCATGGGATCAAGTAATGAGAGACACAGATAAATTTAGGAAGATAAGATTTTATGGGGCCTTAAGTGCCCTGAAGGGGACATTCAAGTATGCATGCATAAATGGAAAGTGATAAGAACAGGATGGAAAAAAGAAAGAAAGAAGAAGGTTGGGTCTGGTGATAGAATGATTCTGAGGACAGTGTCATGAACATATAAGCACAGTTTTAGGGAGTGGTAGTCTCACGAAAGAATAAATGGGGTTTGAACAGTTTGAGATACCAGCAAAATCTAAATATAAAGACTGTGGTGTGGAAGATAAAAGACATGTATATGGATGTGATTGGCCGAGAGCAAAGAAAATCAAGAGAAGATCCAAAGAGAACACAGAAAAGAAGGACTGACCTGGGGTACAAAAGGATTTCAAAATTATCTTTCTCATTGAAGTAAATAGACCCTACTAGCGAGGGAGAGAATAATGATGGAATGAAGCAAAAAATGAACAAATATGAACTTGAGAATCAGATATGTGCATTTACATGAACAACCTTAGCTTTTGTATATTCTTATTCATATATAACACATGCACTGATATTTTCATATAGGAAAAGGTCATTACAGAGACACACAGGGTGTAGAGGAAAACACTTCCTATCTCTTTGTAGTGCTTCCTAATGATAACATGGACGAGTCATATGTCAAATGTTCTAGAGCACCTTAAGTCTTATTTTCTGAAATCAATAAAACCCACAGTACAATTCTTCGGTAGTACAATGAGTCTCGGTTTCCTTCACCCCACTTCCCCAAATGATAAAATACCAGAGGTGATCAAGACGAAGGATCAAGGCATGAGTACAGGCAGTTAGTACTTGAGCTATAGAATTTATTCAGCTTCTACTATTTCTCCAGCATGCACAATTTTATGATGAGTACCTAGGGCAGATGTTCCCTCATTAAAAAGGGAGCATGTCCATGGAATGAACAAAAATCAAAATTTTAATTCAGTTGCTATAGATTTGTATCCTTTTTATGTCATTGTAAAAATCAATAGCCATAAGTCAAACCATTCTATGTAAGTTAGAGTCAGGACTATGGAATTGTATCTTATATATAGGTTTTAATATTCCTAGATAAAAACATTTGAAAGTAAATTTGGGGGAAAATCTTTCAAAAGCAAGATTATTATGTGTTGATAGTATATTTTACTAAGTAAAAAAAAAATCAGTATCTTTTTTTTCTTTTGTTCCAGTAGAAGTAGACCTTAAGAAGAATGGGTTGGATATAGGGATCCATCTCTTGATAATGTGGTAAATTATATCAAAAGGAAATACAACCAAGAATCTCAATCAAAAGATGATGTAAAGTGACACAGGGGATGTTTAGGAAGGTGCTCTGGAAATGGAAGAAATCCCTGACTGATGACTGGTAAGAGAGAGGACAGTGATATGGTGATATTTTGTGTGTGCTTTGAAATAATAAAGCTTGTCTGAAGATCAGAGGGCAGAATCAGCCACAGAGTCAGCTGTAGAAGTCAGCAGTGGTGGTGCACATCTTTAATTCTAGAATTTGGGAGGTAGAGGTAGAA
Organism: Phyllotis vaccarum; assembly: GCA_033318265.1. NCBI lineage: Eukaryota > Metazoa > Chordata > Mammalia > Rodentia > Cricetidae > Phyllotis > Phyllotis vaccarum. The sequence continues at coordinate 150,453,458 of JARWLC010000009.1, forward strand.
GGATCTGAGTGAGTTCAAGGCCACCTTGAGCTACAAGATATTAATCCAGTCTAAAAGTGAAACAGAACCATGAGATGATGGCTCTCACCTTGAGTGCTTGAAAGTAGCATGCCTTTACTCCCAGCAATAGGAAAGTTTGAGACAGGAAGTCATATGAACGGGTAAAGACAGGAATATAAGGCAAGTAGTGGAGACAGTAGCTCCAAAGGCATTCAGTATAAGAATTCATAGGGATAGGATTTCCTCTTTTCAGCTGAGGAGTTGGTGAGGTGAAAAGTGGCTGTAGTTTTTTTTCCTCTGTCTCTGATCTTTCAGCATTTACCCCAATAGCTGGCTTCTGGTTTTTATTATAAGACCAATTAGGATTTGTGTAACACATTGAGTCATCAAGAATACCCATATTGGGAATGACAAGAAACTGAAGTCCTGTACGGGGAGAGTATATAAAGGATGCTTCATGCTCTAGTTCCTCTAAAGGAAGATAACTGGCTGAATGGGTGATGATTATGTGATGGCTAATGTTGGGCTCCAGTTTGATAAAATTAAGAATTAACCAGAAGACAGCTTTCTTGGTATGTCTATTATGACATTTTCATACAGAGTTCCCTAAAATGGGAAAGCCAATCCATGATAAGGATAGCACTATCCCATGCGCTGGGGTCCCAAATGAAATAAAGAGCATATAGCAAGTGGAGTGCTGGCATACTCTCCTCTGTGTCCTTTGTGAAAAAACATGGCTAGCTGCATCATGATTCCGCTGCCATGACTCTCAATCCACGATGACAAATAAGCTCCAGTTGGCTTTGTCATCTGTTTTCTCTCAGCAATGAACAAAAGGATTAATACACTTCATAAGGAGAGCACAGCCCATTAAAATCAACCCCCACTGTGGGCTTCCTTTAGTTACATAATGTACAAACAGAGCAGCATGCAGCACCCACAAAGGTGTGAGTATTAAATAGCATGTCAAAGGTGCCAAGAATGAGTACATCACCCCATTTATAGAGAACAGTCAAAATCTGTTAACTTCTATTATCCTCCTTTTCAGAGGGGAAAAACTGAACTATGCTATCTTGTGAATTCAGCAAGAAGCAGAGAAACACTTCTGAGCATGCAGTAGATGGTTCTTTTTTTTTTTTTTTCTTTTAGCTTTATATAACTGCTCACAGTAAATGTATGAAACATGAACCACTCTATATCGTATTTCCAGATTAGGGCAGATGGAGCTACCAGGAATCACCCAAAATGTGGAAAGAATAGTGTCAATGGCTACAGGAGACTTCCGGAGTTTGAATTTGTAAGTAGACAATGTGTTTAAGGTAAGATGTCCCCGCTGCTAAACATAACCAGTAGGGACTTGAAAACAGGGAACAAGAGTTCAATGATTGATGGTTTGTCTTGGTTGAAGATGTGAATTTAGGAGTCATTAGCATAGAAGTGATGTTTGAAGCAAAGAGAATGGATGAGCTCTCCCTGGGTGAGTGGGAAAGGAATCAAAAGCAGAGGGAGGGTGGAGGTTTCTGGAAGGGCTCTTGATGAGGGCTCAGGGTGTGGGGAGGAAGAAAATCAGTGATGGAAAAACAAAGTAAAAGAGGCAGGACAGAAGGTCAGACAAAGTCTGGTACATACAGATCCAAGGTCAAGGCCTATTCAGGTAAATACATCAGTCATGTCCTAAAATCCCAGCAGTTAGCTATATAACAAATGTCAGCTCATAGATATGATTTAGAAGACAGCAGAAGAAGGAAGGGGTCATCATAAAAGTTCCAATGTTTGGTGTATACATATTATTTCTATTTTCGTCTGACATTTTACACATTTTAGTAAGAATACAAAGTTACATTGTGGGAAGGCAGTGTGAACTGAAATCCCCACCTATGTTCAAAATTCCACAGGCTGATTAGCTGATTACTATAGTTATGGTTGAACTGGTACTGATCCAGAGCCAAATTATGTGAAGCTTTCCTAGTTCACTCAATACCTATTAACTATCTGAAAACAAGAAGCTACAACTTGTCAGAAAATATTTGAAAGGCATTCAACATTAGGAAATCTTTAGGTGGGGCTGAGGGTGTCCTCAGTGGGCAGACTACTTTTATTAGCATGCACAAGGACTTGAGTTCAATTCAAGGACCTGAAATCCTATCACTTTAGAAAGCAAAGGTAGCAAGATCACACATGGAATACCATTCAGCTACATAATGAGTTTGTACTCATCCTGAGACAGGACCTCACTAAAATTTTCAAAAGAACATTGCTTTCACACCTATTCTTCTATATTTCACAACCAATGGAGAGATACATAATGTAGTTAAGATGAATTGTGTTTGTTTGCTGTGTGACAAGAATGTAATATTTTGTTCAATATGGTTTGTAGTCCTTATTTAACTTTCATAGCAGCTTTATGATGTAGTTATTTCTTATCTGTCAATTTCTGAGTAAAGAAAAAGCGCTCAGTAGGATTAATTGACTTTTGTAAAGACATACGGCCAGTAATTTGGCAAAGCTAGAGTTTGGACTATTTTTCTATACCAAGTAACTTCTGAACAGGAAATATATTTATTTTTACCTTCAAAGTTAAATCTTCTCCCTTAATTTAGTCAGAAGAACTACTTTATGTGGTCTTAGACTTTGTGCTCTTTCGAGATTAAGCAAGAGCATGCCTAATTGATGCAGCAAAAATTTTCCAAAGGGCTGGTGGGGATATTATAAGAAAGAAATACAAATTCCTAGTGGGACAAGGCTTTGTAACATTATAGGCAGAAGTACAGCACATTGGAAGTCAAGCAGTGGGGACAGACCATGACACAGATCTAGCACTTTGGCTGGTATGAGATAGTGACATATGAGGTCCAAGGAGTTGACAACACTTTTCTTTCCATTAGCCATTCTGGCAAATTTCTTTAATCACTAGTCAGTTTCCTGCCCATCCATCTGTTCACCTGAGGTGTACATTAACACAGGCTGAACTTTAAAGTTAAGGGCTCAGCTGGATGGCAGTTTGAGAGTCTCTAGAAAAAAAAAATTAAGGACAGCAATCTGGCTGAGATGAGGAAAAATGTGGGCTATGCTCACAGTCTTTTTTACATGTTAAGTTACAAGGTTGTTATTTGCACTGGTTCTGCATATGGGTAATGTGGGGGAACTGAAGGCCATTATGGTTGGAGAAAAATCCAGTGTGAAACACCTTCAGTTCAGCCTCTGACATGGTCACTGGTATCTTACGTATACTTGTTTATAACTAATGATTTCTGGCTTTTCTGTAGTGACACAGAAACAGAAAAGCATGTAAGGCATGCTAGTAAGTTCAGCTGTAGATAATTAAGTGAAAATGCCTGTTTTGTGATAATTTGTTTTAAATTATAAAATTGTGATTTTATTTACATAGAGAGTCTCTATATAGGAGGACTGACTTTATCCTGGTTGTCAGAGTATAGAGTGGATTGAGACATGGAGGATGTAACGTCTGAAGAAAAGCTCAAAATAAATGTACAGAGGGCAGGGTTAAAAAAAAATGCATCAGTCTGACATTCCATCTAAAGTAACCACAAAGTTCATAATGCTCCCAAGCATCAACTAGGCACTGCTCTTCAGGATTATGTCACTGAAAGAAAAATGTACTTGAGTTCTGAAGTTCAATCTGAACAAGAAAGAACAAGAGCTTTCTCTCTTACTGTAATTCAATGGAATTGAAGTTCTTCAGCCCAGGTAAGTTATCAAAGTGTTCTGTCCAAACTGCTTCAGCTCCTGACAGCTGAATGTTTTCTGTGGCTCTAATCCCACACAGACCTCCTCCTGATCTTCTTTCTGTCATTTATGCAAGACAGCTTGACCCTCTGAACCCTTCCTCTCCCATTGCTGTGCTCTTTGTACATGACACCTTGCCAGACTCTGAGGGTGGCAGGGAGGAGTGAGGATTCTGACATCCTAACAGCGTGAATAGTGTTCATAGATGTATAGGAAAGCTTTCTTGGATAAGCAGTGATTTAACAATATTAATTTTTGTTATAATTTGGCTTATTCAAATCAAAGTTTATTTCTCTTAGAAAATGAGTCAAGCTTACTCTTTTTTTTTTTTTCTTTTTCTCTTTTCTTTGGAGCTTGTACCCAAATAAAAAGTTGAGCCCTCTGGGTGATCAATATTATCTTAGACTGAGAAACTTCACGTGAAGTCAGATTATAAACTTGAATCGATCAATTGATGTTTTGGGCACTTAGCATGCTTTGGAATGGCCTCACCCCCAGTCTTACCCAGTGCCCAGGAGAGTTAAGATCCAGCCAGCTCAATCATCTATCTTCTTTTTCCAGACACACCCTGGTGATGTGGCTCTGGGTAATATAATGAATGTTCTCCTTCACATAGGACTCCATCAGAAAGGGGGTGAATCAAGCCACCCCTCATTCCATGTACAATATATCTTGGCTAAAGGCTGTGTCTCCTGGAGAGAGCACTTTGTGAAGGTGGCATTTGGGCAAAAGATGTGATTTTCAGAAACAGAAATGAAAATGCTTCTTAGAGAGTTGTCTCTCAAAGAAGGATAAATTGTAATTTCAGTGATTTTTGTGAGTGACCTTAAAAATTCGATAGTAGAACTTGTGGCTATGAGCCTGTGGCTTTGTGGTGAGCCTGTATAAAGGTTCTAATTTCATCCAATGTTTTGAGAAATGCTAATTTTTGTATCATTCAATTGGATATGAATTCTGAAAGCTTTCCAAGAAGAGGCAATGGTGTCTAGTAAACATTATGTCAGCCCTCCCATTTCCCAGTTTCCTTGCAGTTAGACTGGTCCACATGACAAATTCTGCCCAATGAAAACAAAAAGAAATACTCCTGACACTGAGACTAAAGAAATTAAACAATCAAGAGCCTCTAGCTGTCTCTCTTGACAGGAGAAACAAGTACTATTTGTACCTGATGTAGTATGTCCATTTATGCAGCTTGTCTTCAACTGAGGGCTTGCTTCAGATATGAAGCACTCAAATCCAAACTGGGTAAACGTTGGTCACCCTAAATATAATATCATTTCAAGCTAGTGGTAACTCTTCCCAGGGTACTTCCACAGACTTTGTAAAAAAAGAGCTCTGTGGGCCCATCCACACAGCCTACGGCCCATAAGGATGGACTTAGTCATTGTTATAATGTCCCAGAGAAATTGGGATTTTGTGATAACTAAGATGACATATATTATGATGCATATCAAACCCAGTGTCCACAATGAATGATGTCTTTAATGGTCATTTTCTGAGGAGAGTCATTCTATACATTACTGTCACGAACATGTTCTCACCATAAACGTAGACACACAGAGGAAATATTAGATTTCTTTGTGGCTGTTAATGTTAGATAGTTTTTGGATTACACAAATCTGGCTGTCTCTCTTCAGCCCTACTACTCACCTCAGGGATGAAATATCACATTAATTCCCATCTTGCCGTTTAATAGCCTCATAACAAGAGCTATGCTTTCCTTCTACTCCAATTAATTCTACACAGTGTTTGCAGGTTAATGTTCTCAAGCCTACTGTAACTTCATGCTCAGATTGTTTCCTTGGCAACCAATCAAAAAACAATAGCTAATTTGACTTTACTTGCATCCATCCCTGATTCATTCCTCACACTGCCCTTCATCAGTGGGTATAGTGTTTATCCAAATGTAACAGCTAGCTATTTCCTTAATATTCTCCTGGTAGACTCATTGCCAAATGGCCTCAACTCCATCTCTGAATCTTTGTCCTTTGCAATATGATTTAAAATGATCTTCCCTTAAATCTGAGTGGGTGGGGTTTGCTTTTAGGCTTTTATCCAATCAATAAACTGTAAGGGAAGTGAAAGTCGGGCCACACTTCCGGGGTCTTTTGGTTTTCTATGTCTTATCTGACTTTGTAATCAATCTTCATCTAGATTAACTTGTTAGAGGATGAGGCCAATGTACTAGAACCCAATAAGCCCAGATCTTGTAGCTGAATCCTTATGTCTGTACCAGAGTCCATCCAATGTCAGTCCAGCCCACTAACAGACCCAGAGATAGTCAGATACACATATGTGGGCCCGTTTCCCATGTTTCATCAACAGAACCACTCAACCTTCTTTGATATTATTAGACAATTTTACTCAATAAAGAAAGGTTTTTTTTCAATTTAGTGTGTTTTGTTGGATTATGATTTTAACTTTTTTGTCCTTTCTTTCTTTATTTAAAAATTTTCTAACATACTCACCACGGATCCCCTTCCTTCACTCTTCCCAGTCCTCCCTCAGCCTCTCCCAACCCCATCACCCATCCATTTCTCAGAGTGGGTATGGACTCCTAAGGTGAGTCAATGCAGTCTGGCATATCCAGGTGAGGTAGGACCAAGCCCTTCCTTATAGTATTAGGCTGTGTAGGCTGTTCCTCTACAGGGAATGCGATCCAAGAAGCCAGTTTATGTACCAGGAATAAATTCTGGTCCCACTGCCAGAGACTCCACAAACTACCCCTGCCATTTGAGTGTTATCCATATCCAGAGGGCTTAGTTCAGTTCAATGTAGGTTCCTGGCTGACATTTCAGAGTCAGTGAGCTCCCAATAGCTCAGGTCAGCTGTCTCTGTGGGTCTCTTCCTGATGATCCTGATCCCTTTGCTCATATAATCTCTCCTCTCTCTCTTCAGCAAGACTAGGAGTTTGACCCAGTGTTTAGCTGTGAATCTCGCAATAGATAATTTTTAGCTTTTGTCATTTCTCTGGCTTTTACTTTTCTTATTTTGTCTTTCTACCCTCTTAATGTCTAGGAAGAAACCTACTCAGCTCTTAAGTTCTTCGATAAAGACTTCCTGTGTATCCATGCTAAGTTTTGTAGCTTTGCAAAGGAGGGCAGCCTGGCCCTCTGTCTTTGTTCTGGGAACAGTCTTTCTGCTTCAGCTTGAACAAATTGCTTTGCTATACTTCAGATCTACCTGCATCCCATGACTTTTTCTTATCTTACCTTTCAGGTGCTACCCTTCTTGATGCTATGCAGTGATAGGACCCTGGAAATGAATTAGAGCCCCAAAGGCACTGCGGCATTGTGGCAGATGGAATATTCATTCTCACAGGAATCCATAAAAAATGTAGTTCAAGGGACTGGAGAGATGGCTCAGTGGTTAAGAGCACTGGCTGCTCTTCCAGAGGACCTGGGTTCAATTTCCAACAACCACATGGCAACTCACAACTATTTGTAGCTCTAGTACCAGGGGCTCTGACACCTACACAGACATACATGCAAGCAAAACACCAATGTACATAAAGTAATGATTAAAAACTGTAGCTCAAAAGGTTGGAGAGTGTATGATGATGCTTCACATTTGCAGATGCATGAGGGAAAGTGTGTGTTTCTTTTCTTGAGCAAACATGCATTATATAGAGAATAAATAAAGGATAGAGGCAGAAAAGATAGCAGTAGTTCTAAAGGATTGAATAGTTTGTTCTAAAGATCTACCCAGCCTATACTTCTTCCAGTATAACTTGGAGACATTTGCTTTGGAGTAATGTGAAGGAATCCAAACAAACACATTAGGTAGAATTAGGTTCCAGATGAGCTTAACAGAAGATTGTGAGAGTTAGTCTCATGGCAAAGGAGCCTAAAAGGCTCCAGTACTTGAGACTTTCTCTTTATCTACTCTCCATGCTATTCAGCACATTTTCTCAACATAAGATTGATGAATATTGTAATTGCCAGCCCCAGGGTGTTCCACTTTCAGTCTGAGCACCATGCTGGAGCATTGTTGTCTCTGAGAGGCCCCTGCAAGGGCAGAGCTGCAGCTGTGTGGATACTGGAAGATCTGTTTGCTGGTGTCTTGGTGCAGCAGCTGGGCTCTCTTGGGTTATGTGGAAAAGGTTGAACTGAAACTGTACAGAGAGCTGAGGAAATGATGTTGCCTGAAATACGAGGGAGACCATCACTCTCGCTCAATTGCTTTGTCAATATTTAACAATCAAGTTTTAATTCCACTTCACACCACTTGCCATTTACCATATTTAGTCAGAACTTAATGCTACACATGTAGATTTGATATTTGTAAATTACTATTAAAAACAAACCAGTAAGATTAAAAGACAAACAAAAAATAAAATGATAAAAAAAATTCCAGGGGAAAAATCATTAGCATTACTTAGCAGGTAGGTAATAACTAATTAATTTACACATCACTAAATATATTAGTTACCTGTTTTGTTGCTGTTACAACTACCTAAGAGAAACATTTGAAGGAAGGGAGGATTTATTTGGGCTCATGGTTTGAGTACATTGTCCGCTCTGGTGGGGGAAGGGTTGATTTTAAGAGCTTGAGGTAGAATAGTGGTGGTGCCAGGAAACTTTCTCATGTATGTTCCATACACAGGGAGGAATTTCCCACCTAAGTGGGGAAGGGTTGATTTTAAGAGCTTGAGGTAGAATAGTGGTGGTGCCCAGAAAACTTTCTCATGTATGTTCCATACACAGGGAGGAATTTCCCACCTAAGTAACCCAGATAATATTTCATAGACAACCCTGGAGGCAAATATTGAAGATGATTCTAGATCCTACCAAGTTGATAGCCAATATTAATTATAACACTGCCCACTCATAACCTTTATGATATAATTTGACAGGTTGTTATTATTAAAAAAAACTATGCTTTCTACACAATTCTTTTTAACTGAGACTATTATATAATATTATAAGCTTTCATTTTATTATATCATCTTTTCCTTTCAAAAAGGTCTTTCTCTAAATCCTGGGTTAGCCTTAAGTTTCCAGTCTTCTACCTCAGCCTCTTCAGTGCTACAATTATAGACATGTACTTCCATGTATGGTTTAATCATTGTGTTTAAAATACCCACTTAACTATATGCTGTTTAGTGGTATAATCTGTTTTTAGCTATTTTCCTATTTATAGACATCTGAAAACTTTATAATTTCAAAACATTGCAGCTGTTTTATTATAAGCAATGTATGTGCTTGCTTTCACATCTGCTATCTAAATTCTTTAGAATAAAGTCTAAGGAATGCTCTTATTGAGCCAAAGCATATAAAAACATCAGAAGTTCAAGATGTGGTTCCAATTTCTATGTGTGCTCACAGAGTTTTCATTAAATATCACAGTAAACACACTAATTAAACTTAGTCTTATAGGACATGCTTATGATTCCAGCCCTCGTGATAAGTAAGTTAATACTCTAAGAAGAAAAACTATTGAGTTAATGTGACGAAGAATTGTGCTGTGAGGATGCAAGTTTCTTCATAAAAGTACAAGCAAAATTGCACGCACCACATAGGATCAACAGTCAGTAATTGGTACAAACATACTGCCCGCAGCATGCACAGAAACAGTAACAACATACTTCTGATTGCTGTACATTTTAATTTTCATAAAGATACCATTAATCTTAGATGTGTAATGATGCCCAGAAGTCAAACATGGTCCTATCTTCAATAGAAAATGTAGGTTATGATTTGAAAAGAAATAGAACAATGTCACCTAGACTGCCCATGAGTCCCTAGGGCCCCACTGACATTCCACATTTTCCAAGAAAGCACAAGCTCATTAATTCCTAAAATATCTTCCCCCACCCTCACACCACCATCAATCTCCATGAAAGTCTCCCAGCCCTTTAAGATACAGCCCATAGACACATTCAGTATATTTTACAAGTGACAAATGGGTAGCTGAAGGGGAAACCTGCAGCATCCAGCCATTCTTATCATGACTAATCTTCTCAGCCAGTTAATCATGTGGTCTTTCCAGTTAACAGGGTTTTTTTATATTTAGAGAGAGAGAAAGGATTGGGGTAATTAGCCCTACCAAGGCCATTGATCTTAAAGGGGATATGCTCATTCAAGGGCTTTCACTCAGCTTATGGGATTCAAAGGAAAGAGTTTCTCCAACTTCATATCACCTCTCCTATCTTCCGCTCAAAATAGTGCTGAGTTTAGGTTAGCTGGGTTTCAGGAAAATACCTTTTACACAGAATCAGATTTGAAAGCAAAGGCCTTTTGCAAGCAATGAACCCATGTGTCTAGAATTTTCTTACATTTTACTTGCTGTAGCTTGGTTAAAGGGCATTGTTGTCAAAGAGAAATCCAGTTAAAACTGAGTCAGAAGATTTGAGAGGAGGGGGTCCTTATCTTTTTGGGGAAAGTTTGCCTTTTTTTTTTTTTTAATTGATCTTGCACTTTTGTTTTATTTTATCTTTTACTATTTTAGTCTTAGGAAAATTTAACATTCAACTTTTTCAAATTTAGTCCAATAACCAGGTAAACGCTCGCATCACAAATGCCTTGACGGATATCTCTTTACTAAACAGCTGGGCAAGTATTTCTGAGGAGCAAATCAGAAGCATTCTATGAATTTGATTGAAGGCATTTTCAGAGATGATGGCGAGATGTCCTTACAGATCGAGCTTAACTCCATTCTCAACTGTCATGTGATCATTACAGACCCCTGGGCTCTAGTTTAACTAAAAAACAGAACAGAACAAAGCACAAAAACCCTCCTACCAAATGTTTATCTATCTCATTAGTGGTTTTTCAATCATAGGAGAAGAGGAGGAAAGACAAGAGACCTTAATTTAAGGGAGCACGTCCCCCCTTACTTTCATAGTTGTACCACTTGCCACCAGAGACCCATGAAGTTTTTAAATATGTTTAGTCCTTTAAATTTTTAGCACTCTCTGTGTGAGAACACTTTTGTATTTACATTTGTATTCTTTGAACTAGTCTGTCTTCATCTTAAACTCTCCTGTGTTTTCTGCTGCTTATCTTTCAATTAACTTTGCAAATAAAACCAAATTATGGGTAAGACCAACAGGGTTCTTCAATTTTGACTTTCTTGTGTTGGAATTTAGGTTATCTTATTGTAGCTAAAGCCCTCTGGGAACCCTTGAAATAATGATCATAATTCCTATAAGCAGTACAGTTATATACATAGTGAATGAGGTCCAACAATATACTCACAGGTTGACAGCTGGATGTAGTAGAAATGGGATCCATTCTAACAACTTAAATATACAAACAATATAAATATTATAGAACGACCAAAAGTATTTTATGATAAGATATTAAAAGTTGTGTGCTTTCCAATAAACTTTTATTTTAAAATAAATAAAATAAGAAACAAATAAAAACAGAGGCTAATGTCAACTGTAATTGAAAGTTCAGTCTTTTGAGCCCATGTGCTGGCTCAGTTAATAAAAGCACTTGCTGCCAGGCCTGATGACCTGAATTTGATTCTGGAGGACCCACATTGTAGAATATTCCTCTCTCTCTTTCTCTCTCTCTCTCTCTCTCTCTCTCTCTCTCTCTCTCTCTCTCTCTCTTTCTCTCTCTCTCTCTCACACACACATGCATGTGCACACAAAAACAAAAGTAAAAAGATAAATGTAATAAAAATAAATTGATTTTGTTTTTGCTTTTAAGACATATAATCAGTACAGATGGATGCTGTACCTATTGAGCCACGTTGACCCATATCTTGCTATTTACTGAAACTGAGTCACAAGGAAACCTGCATTAACTGTTCAGAGATTGTGGTGTACAATAGCTCTGTGGTTCATTTGTAAATCACAATAAAATTTTTTTTGTAGTTTTCTTTATAAAGATTAGGAGTTATTGAATGACCTTTGAGCTTCAGAGGCACCCTCTTTAACTGGGACCATAAAGGATAACACTCCTCAGAAACATCTACTATGACTTTATGAAATGCTGTTCCTCTACCATCAGACCAAGTGAACAAAAACAAAATTAAACAAAGAAAAAAGCAAAACATCAGAGACAGAAAAAGCAAAGAAAAGACCTAGTAAGAAGGTGGTGTATAAATCTGTCCTATGGAAGCAGAAGATGGGAATAATGTATTTGCAGTCATAGGGGCAAACAGCACTGTCACTGAAGTATGGGATGGGATGCTGGGACATGTCATCGGGGACATGGTATAGTTTAAGCAAACAACCAGCATATTTCAAGCATTCTTAGTTTGGATTTAAAAAAATGAACTCAAAATCAACCTTTGTGCAACTGAAGAAAGAAATATGAGGGATATATAGAGGGAAATTTTGAGTTTTCATCTCTTATAAGACATTTCTTAGGAAGAAACTTTAAAAAAATAACTGAGCCTCATGGCAAATGGACACATTGTTTGGTCTGATCCAATGATGAGCCATTTGAAATTTTAAAAGAATTAGACTAATATAATTTTAATAAAATTGGGGGGCACTAGATTCAAAGAAAAGTTTTGTGATCTTTTAAGGGGGAAGTCTGAACATGTCTGGAAATCATGTTATCATGAAGGAAGAGAAAGACAATAATCACATATTGACTCTCAGGCCATTCTTATGAGGAAATGACCTTAATTTGGGGGTAGGAACAGTACTATCAGTAAATAAAAGCCATGTTTATATGTAACGTAAAATCATTAAAATTATCACTTCTTTTCTTTCTAATGACCAAGCATCAAATTATTTCTTCATTGCACCAAGACTTAATGAGATCAAACTTCATGCAAAACTGTTAGTATCATGTAGAGTTTCCAAATAAGACAAAAGTCATGGACTTTCTTCAAGTCGTGAGGGTATGTCTTTATGTCTATGCTATTACTATCCATACAATGAATTTATGATTCTGCATGGAGATGCATGTATGTATACGGGCAGAATTTTAATAGTGTAAAATTATATATACTGTATAATATCCCTTGACTTAACTGCTATAAATGTTAGAAATAAGAGAATATATAAATCTATTTCTTTTTAAAATTCTTTTAGTGTTCTAGACATGCACACACTGAATTTTTATCATAATAGGACATGTTTCTGTGTTTTAATATAAATGTAAAACTGCTTGTTACCATTGTTTAATATTATTTTCAATAAAAAAGCAAATATGTTGGTACCACTCTGATTGCTACACAGTAATTTTCCTATTTTCTGCTTAACCTCTGACACCAGTGCTGAAAGACTGAGGCTAATTGTAATCATGAGTAAATTAAGCACATGAAAATGATTATTTTTATTACATTTTTTCATTTTATTATTTTTTTTATAAAAAAATGTCTTTTTTTCCATATATCCCCGTGCTCTCCCTCGCTTCACTCCTCTCAACCCTTCCCAGTCAGTCAGTCCTCAGCTTCTCCCCTCCCCATCCCCCCATTCCTTCCCTCCCCCCAAAAGGCAAGACGTCTCAAGGTGGGTTTGTTCAGCGAGGCACGTCCACTCAAGACAAGTCCGATTTACTCATCCCAAAGTCAATGTTGGACTGGGTTCAATGTTCCTCCACAGGAAATGGGCTCCAAGGTGCCAGCCCATGCACAGGAACACAGTCTGATCCCACACCTTGAGGTTCTACATACTGCCCATGCCCGTATACAGTTGCTTACCCTTGGAGGGCCTAGCTCCTTTCCTGATGATCTCCAGTGGCTATTCTTGATTCAGTGAGGTCCCCAGAGCTTCAGCCAGCCATAACTGTGGGAATTTTCCAAATAATCCCTATCCCCTTGCTCATACAGACTCTTCTCCCCTCCTCTAGCCTGGACCAGGAGCTCAGCCCAATGCTCAGCTATGGATCTTTGCCTCCACCTCTATTCATTGTTGGATGTAGGTTCTCTGATGACACCCAGGGTGGTTACTCATTTGATTATAGGGGAAGTCCTGTTTAGGCACCCCCCTCCACTATTGTTTGGAGACCTAGCCAGGGACATCCTATGAGTTCTTGGAGCTTTCCCTAGCACCCAATCTCTTTCCAACCCCGCATTGGCTTCCTCCATTGAGATAGATATCCATCTCTCATTTTCTCCCTCTTCACTGTGTCTCAACTGTTAAAGGCTTGGTTCACAACCAGAAATACAAATTTCTTTCTATGTCACCCAACATACCATTTATTATTATAGAGAAAAGATTTGGAAGAAAATCACTAAAAAATAAGACATATTATTATTAAGTAAAGATGTAAAGGAATTAATAGAATCTACATTCTTTGCATTAAGCAATGTACGGAGAAGGTAACCCACTTAACTAGGGGAAGCACGCTTCCAAAGAAGCCCCTGAATACATTCCAGTATGGGAGGTAGGGAAAGCAAGAAATCTTTAGATGATGCAAGAGTAGGACAGCTTATATAGAAATTGGGAATGAGCTGGGCTTGCACACTCAGGGAGAGAACAAAACACAATTCACTAATCATTTTAATGGCTGTTTCAAACTTTATTTAGGTATTTTGACTTTCTGCAATAAAAAGAAAAGAAAAAATTGAAGTAATGAAATGTCTTCCCATCAATGTAGTGGGATTATGTTACATTGTAAATAATTGTCCCGCCTACTAGTTTAATAAAAATGCTGATTGGCTGAAGGCAGACAGGAAGTGTGGGCAGGGGTAGCAGACTGGGAAAACTCTGGGAACAGGAGGAACAGTGGAGAGATGCCACAGAGATGTCAGAGGTGCCAAAGATGGAGATGACAACTAAAGTTGCTCTGAGAAAAGGTACCGAGCTGCATGACTGAACAAGATAACAAGATAAGAATATGGGTTAGTTTAAGAGTAAAGAGATATCAAGTTATATACCTGGGCCCCAGGTCAATCAGCATAAAATTAATGTAAGCGTTTGTGTGTCTCTGTGGGTCTACGGGTCTGCGAGTCTGCGGGTCTGCAGGTCTGCAAGTCAAAACCTCAAGGCTAGGCTGCAAAGTTTGGGCCAGAAACTTAATACAACACATCAGCATTCTGTTTCCTCTTTGTTCTGTAGCACTTTGATATGTTAGTTGTATTAGTCTCAAATTGACAGTGCCTATACTACTTCTTTTGTTTTCTGTAACTATAATCTCCATTTCACCCTTAGTCTTTCTAGGAAAACGGAATATAGTCAATGCTTCATGTAGCCATTTTAGCCTTCGTTTCTCCACTGAACCTTCAGTTAGCAGTTTCCCCCTCTAGTTTGTTTGAGCGTAGCTCATAAATTTCCAAGATCTGAATGACTTAGAACATTTGCACATAACTTTGTGTTTGACAAGAGTTTTGAATATTAGAAAATGATTCGTCACACACGACAGCGCTTTTTCCTCAGTGGTTTCTCAGGTGAAGCTTTGCCTTGTAGCTTCTCTTGTGTAAAGTCACAACCAGTTCTCAGTCCTAGTAGCGGACATTGAAGTTTGGCTTGACAAGCACAGAATTTTTTCTTTGCAATCTACCTTATTTATCAAGCCAAATTATTCTAAAACAATTTTCTATAGACTCATCTTATCATGAAGGAGTTAATGAGTTGTTGTTATACTGGGTAAAACAGAATAACTACAAACATCCCCATTATCCCACAAGCCATGATTCTGTGGGCAACAGAATTTATTATTGAGAAAATTACCAACATAGCGTGTTAACTCAGACAGAGATACTGAATCTTAGTGAAAATCATAACAGTGAGCTTCTACTCATAGGATCCAGGGACCTTCAGTGGTCTCTGCTTCAAAGATCATCAACTTCGTATAAAGTGAAATGCACTGATGACTGAGAGGGGTCCTAGGAAACAATGTGTGTGCTGTGCCATAAAGAGAGTCAGAACAAATGAACTTTAAAGGGAGGGGAGGCAGTGGGAGTGTCCTTTACACTGCCCTCTCTAATGACTCACTTACAAGGCTTTGCTTTCTTTACCTCAACTCCAGATTCTGTAGGTTCAGAGGTCTTAGCTATTTAAGAAATGTCTCTTCAGGGATGTTCAGCAATGAGTCCTTTGAAATTTCAGGTCCATCAGGATTATTGGATGGACTAAGATGAGAGTGAGCTTTATGCTGTGTGAGGCTATTGACTCTGCTTCTCAAGCGTCAGTAGAGATGCTGATGTATAATAGGCAGAGTGGGAGTGCGTGGGCTGAGATGTTCTTCTGAAATTGAAGAGGTCACCTAATTTTCACTTCTGCTTTTGCCAGGTATAATGAATAAAAAGTATGGAAGACTATATCGTCTCATTTAGACAAGATCTCTAGGTCACTTACCTAGAAAAAAGCAGGGGACATCTCAAGTGCTGAAACACAATAAACCAGACATGTAATGGATGAAGTATTTAAGACACATAACATCCATTAATCTGTAATGAAATTAAGAGCAACATATAGCTATAGTTCTTTCTGGTTATATAAAAAAAAGTCATTGTTCTATACATTTCTCTAGTTTATACAGCAGGCATTTTAAATGGTACATTTTGGCCAGAGGTGGCATCAGACCCCCAGATAGCCAATAGGCTTAAGGCAGAGCTGCAGGAGAAGAGACATCACTTAAAGACATCAATTCTAGAGAAGGAAAATGTCTAGTGAGATTTGTTCAGTTTCATATTAGGACAATAAAACACACATTTCCATTTTTAGGATAAAGAAATACTTTAGCATTTGACATTGAAACGTGGAAGAAGGAATATATTGTAATTGAAATCATAGGATCATATGAACAAGTTATTTCTGGAAAAGCCAATTTTCTGAATATGTTGTTTCTACCTTCACTCTACTGTTTATGAGAAGGCAGAAGGCCTGGAAACCTGCTTACCCAACAGTTCCAATTTTCGAGCTGTGTTTTTTTCTATGATGTGGAATTAAAACTATTAAGACTATTTAATTTAGTTAAAACTATTTAATTAAGACTATTTTAAAACATAAATAACACCACAAGGTGTGTGTGTGTGTGTGTGTGTGTGTGTGTGTGCACGCGTGCCTGTGCCTGCATTTGTCTGTGTGTTTCATGTGTGTATGTTAATCTGTGTGTGTTTGTGTGAGTCATGTGTGCATGTGTATGTGGAGCTGTGTGTAGTATGTGTTTCTGTATTTGTGTTGTGTGTATGTATGTGTGTTTATCGGTGGGTATATATGCATGTCCATGTATGCATGTTTACATGTATACATTTGTGTGTGTCTGTGGTATGCGTGTATGTGTATGCTTGTGGTGTGTGTGTGTGTGTGTGTGTGTGTGTGTGTGTGGTGTGTAATATAAAAAAAGAATAAAGGAAGGAGACCAGGAAGGGGAGAGTGGGTAATGAAGGAGGCAGCAGATAGTGATAAGTGAGAAAAGTTAAGTCATACATAGGTTAAAAATGTCATAGAAAGTCCTGTTATTTTACCAGCTTGTTTTGGTGCTTAGAGTGGGGCTTGTGTTATTTACTCAAATAATTTTGTTCTGTGTCTTAGTATGGACAGAGCATTGTCTCATTCAGCAAAAAAAAAAAAAAAAAAAAAAAAAAAAAAAAAAAAAAAAAAAAAAAAAAAAAAAATTACTCCATGTTTCTTTGGGAAGTCTGAAACCAAGACATGGTTAGCAGAAGTGTTTGAACTTCTAGTGATAGCAGGTAGCAGGTGCCATCTCACTGTAGCTCTGCGCATGCCCCAGGGCAGAAGACTCTTCTTCCTGTAATCTCTTGGGACTCTTTCCTCCTGTTGGCAGGCTTGTCCAACTTTGACATAGTGGGTTTTGCTTTATCTTATTTTATTTTGGCATATTTGAAAAAAATAAATGTATTATTGGAAAAAACTGAACACTAACATTTTCCATTGCCTTGTGACTGTGTCATACATCCTACTTTACAGATGTTTGTAGGATTCACTTCCACAAAGAGAACTGTGAAGGCAAATGGTGCCTTGTCTGTGATGGTCCGAATACGGCTGAGAGACCTGGGAGGCTGTACCAGCTGACATCCTAGGCACTTACATTTCTCACAGCCTTGATTTCATGCTCATTGCTGGATACCTCTCAACAGTGGTGGATTTATAATCCTGTCTGGGAGCAGAGAAATGTATGCTTTACATCCCTTTCTGATTTCTGTATCCTAAGCTGAAATCTCAATCTCTGAGACCACAGGGACTTTGAGAAAAATCAAGTATTCTGTAATAAATTCCTTTTTGTTTCAACTTGCAAGAGTGTGCTCTGTGACTTCCTACTAAAAATACTGTTTTGCCCTGAGATCTCAAGCTCTAACAAGTTCCCCAGGTGATTCTCGTGGAGTCTGCACAGTGTGGGTACAGGTGTTTGGGGAATATCTTGGAGGATTTACTAATCTTCAGAAACAGAGGATGCTGAGAGAGGGAGGGTGTGAAGGAGAGGGGAGGGAGATATCAAAAGGCTATGTGTTTCTAAACCAAAGGTTCTCACATGATCATGGTCGAAAAATATTGAGGGCTGAAACTGAGTTTTGTCCCTCATCTTTTGAGCAACTTGGGTATCCCAAACTTGTCTGGAAGTTGCTACATAATTATAAATTACTTTGAACTCCTTTTTTTTCTTCCTTCCCTCATTTTTTTTGAGGGGGGGGGGAAGGTTACTCCTAACCTTGCTGCCGTTACTTGCCCTGTGAAAGAATTGCAGGCATGAGAACATGAGAAACCACTCAGATTTTATGTGCTGAGAATGAAACTCGGGGCTTCATGTTTGTTAGGCTGGCATTCAGCCAACTCAATGACATCGTCAAACTAGAAATTATACTCTGAATTTCTGAATCTCCATTTCCTAGTTTGTATATTACAAAGAGATGATATGGCATACAGTGTAAACTAAGATATATCACTAATTGCTTAATTTTTCTGACTTCCTTGCATTTACATTAAAAAATAAATTCAATTGAGAGTCTGATTACAGAAGCTGTGGATACAGTAGAGAGCTGGGCTGATCTGGAATCTCCAGAGAGCTTTCTCTTATTGTATATGAGGCTGTGTCCTCCAGAAGAAGGTACCTTTGTTCTTCTCAGCAGCCTAGAGTTGGGAGAGCAGTTCTGACTCATCCTTTGGTAGGCAAATTGGAGCCCTGCATAGGATGGAACCCACTGTCCTCATATTACTTTCAATAGGATGACAAATTCCATAATCAACTTTACAAGAAAAAGACCCATTGAGATTCATTATGCCAGAGCCCTTTCATTTCAATGAACAGTACTGCTTAATGCTGCCTGCACAGGTTACTTAGATTTTTAGGGAGTAAAATGCCTTTTAGAACTTCTGTTACCTGTTTTTCTGTTTTCCCTCAGCCATTTTGGTTGACTTTGCTACAGCAGCCACAATCACAGGACTTCAGAGCATGTGGTCTTGTCATAAGGTTCTATCCCACCAGCAACTCCCAAATACCCAGCAGTCACTTCCCAAGTAATTGACTCAGAGGCTTAATATTACCGTAAATGCTGGGCCAGCAGATCAAACATAGTACTAACTAGCTCTTACCCTTAAATTAACCCACAATTCTTATCTTTGTACATTTTCCCAGTCCAGCGTTCTCAGTTTGCTTCCTCTGTGTCTGCATCTCTGCTTTTCCTATTCCCAGAATTCTCCGAATCTGGTTGATACACTGCCTATACTTCCTCCTGGTGTGGGACAGAAGAAAGCTAATATCAAGGGACTATTGTTGTTATAATTCTATTTTCTCTCCATACTTATTCTTGAATATTTGAAACATTTCTTTTAATTACAGTGCTTTCCTTAAAATTTAAATTTGCCACTTTGATATGAGTAATTTTTAAATTTTCCACAGTAAATAACAAATTCTCCTAACAGCAAACTCTAATGTCTAGAAAGGTGATGGAGCACCAGCACAATATTCTCCCTGGTTCACTGAGAGGCCTGTGAGCTGATGTACACCACTCAGCGATTGACTTCGGACTACAAAATGTTCAGGACAGTTCCAAAGTAGTTTACTAAGATTATCCATCATATTACAGCTCAAACCAGAACTTCAGATAAACCCTACCCTGAACTCTGAGACTGGCTAAATGTTACAGCTAGTCCTATGAGACTTAGCATTGTTTAGGTTTTTCAAAGGCCCCCACAGAGATATTGTTTCTCCCTAGACAGAAAGAAGTAAATCTAAGAAAATGATTCCACCCTTTCCCTATAAATTTTGTTTTTTCATGGTTGTAGATAATGGTCATCTGTTAAGAGTTGACTATGACATGCAATAGGTTTTGGAGTAGAACAATAAAGTTAGACTCTGGAATTTCCTTTGGAAAAGAAAAAGGGGAACAGGCACTATATGAGATTTAAGTAAACTACTGTATCTACTGATAAACTAATTAGGCAAATTATCAGCTTTAGATAATTTGTATTGGTATGAATTCTTATATATTTGAATATATTGATACAAATGTAAAATTATTTTCTTCTATTTTTGTTTAAGATAATTTTCATATTGATACAAATTCAAATCTATATTTGTCATAATGTTCATATTCTCCTTCTATTTAAACTGTTTTGTATATTGATACTTATTAAAGATATTATTGTCATTTTGCACTATAAATTTCTGCCTCTGCTTAGGATATTTTGTATATTGTCACAAATTTGAAATTATTGTCTTTATACTATATGCCTATTTACAGATTATCTATTTTATGTCATTAAGTTATTGATGTTGATAAGAATTACAGATTAGTCACCCATGTTTGTCATGATTATAGTCATGTTTCCTAGATATATCAGGTTTCCTAGATATATACTAACATGTCAAATGGATAGGTAATCTACAAACACTATAGACCTAGAGAATATGGCATTTAAATGTTTCATTAACTCAGAATTCAGCTAACTTGAGATACAATTGCTCCTGGCAGCACAAATTGCTTCCCAGGATCATGTTTGCCATCCAAGACACTCCACATGGAGTTTGTCTTTCTCTTGGGGGAAAAATCCTGTTAGGTAAAGAACTGTCCTTGCCTCCACTGCTGACAGTAAGCATGCTGTCCAATCTGGACAAGCAGGACGAAGAATAAGAGACTGTTGAACCCTGCCAAGACAGGGTAAGATAGTCTACCAAAATACCCTGCTTCTGAAAATCATCTGTCAGATATTCTAGGCACATATTGGATGCCACAATGTTGTAGACAAGCTTTGGGTAACTGTCTAGGCAGCCAGCTGCCTCTCTCTTCTCTTGCTAAATTTCCGAAGTTGCTTGCTTGCACTTCCCTCTTGCTTGGGTAATACATTTCCCTTCTCTGTTCTTTGATGGAATTAAAGACTAGATAGTTATAATTATAGTGTTCCTTTGTTATGATAAAAGGTAAATTAGATATGAAACTTTAGACTCACAAACATAACATAGATGATAAAATATTTTCTTTAATTTTGCCAAGCACAAATAGACTAGATATTTTAACAATAATTCTTATTTGACAAGTGTTTACTATGTTAAAATTGAAACTTTCCTTTTTGATTAGACAGAAAAGGGGAAGTGATATGAGATGCCTTTCTGTACTCTGTGAATATGTTTTATCACCATGCAAGTCAGCTTAGAGGCAGGTAAGAAATCCAAGCAGAGTTACAGGAAAAAGAAGGCAGAGTCAGGGCAGACGCTGTCAGCTGGGGAGGAGAAAGATATAATGGAACAGGTAATGCCATGGAGCTATGTGTCAAAACATAGATTAATGGAAATGGCTTAATTTAAGTTGTAAGAGCTAGATAAAAAAAAAACCTGAGCCACAGGGAAAACAGTTTGTAATTAATATTAGCCTCTGAGTAAACATTTTATAAATGGCCGCAGGACTGCAGGTGGGAGAGATTTGTCTGGACAACAGGCCTGAGCAGGACAGAAAAACAAACGTCTAGCTAGCTACAACATGAGCTCTCTGTGGTGTGTTAAGGAAGAGCTTTTTGTCTCCCCGTGCTGCTGTGAATTTGTGCTTTTTATTTTCGATTCTTTTCCTGCCTTTTTCCTGGGCTTTAGGGAAGGAGAAGTTATAGCCTGTCCACTTCATCAGCCATCGTGAACTGGTTATTCTCAGAAATTCATTAAAGCTGGGAACAGGGATCAGAGACTGGTTTGGTCTCTTTAAAAAAAAATATCATGTTGATGATTTAGAAATGATGTGTTCTAGTGGTTGGACTCAAAATGCTTAAATTATTTACCAAATTCCAGCTGAGTTGCTGGAACTGAACAAAGCAAACAGAATGAATCTGAAAGTAAATTGGGTTGCCAGCATGTCAGGATTTAAATAGAAAGCCTACAGCCTTTAGGATAGTTGCTGTGGTTCTTAGACTCTTACGACCTTCGGCATAAGCAGAACGTATGTATGCTACCCAAATTAAGAGTTATTGAAGTGGCAAGCAGAATTTTAGAGAATCAGTTATACTGGATCTTTCTGTATCTGACAATGGAGAATGGTCACTTATTTATTTCCTGGAAATAAACAAAATTTTCATTTAATTTGGTGCCAGACATCTTAAGCATTGGAAGTGAGAGGGATGTTGAAGGATCAAAGACAGGCTGTTCGCTTATATAATATGGATCCATTATACAATCCTCTGCTAGAATTGTAATTACCTTCCCCAAATCTGCAGGCAGGGTTTAGACAATGAATGATGTTAAATGTTGAGTTATATTGCATCATAACGACTGAGGCATCTCATCTCAGGGAACTTCATTGCTATCCAAAATTTCCCTCGAATAAACTTGACCCATTTCACCTTCCTTTCTCGTTTGGTTTCTTTCATACCCCAAATTTCAAAATCCAGATAGGATTTTATCTGTAATATCTGAAGACCTGGAAATGACTGTAAATGCATGATGCTGCCGAGTCTTCCCTCCATCTGGAATATTCTTACGCTTTTTGCCTTCAGAATAACACCTGTCCATTCTCTGTATTTTATCTTAAATACCAATTGTTCCAATAAGGACTTTTCTGACCTTCTTATGTAAACCCTTATCAATTTAACTTTTTCTTCACAGCAATTATTAACATTGTAGTTTTATAGTGTATGATGCATCACATGGTAGTTCCTGTTTAGTGTATTCCAGATACTATGTATTCAGACAGATATAACATACAGTTTATTTTCAATATGGATGTAATACATGTAGAGTACTTGGGATTTAGTATAATTCCAACATACATATTCTTGTTTTACCACCAGAAAATACAATATAAGCTAAATTATATATATATATTTTAAAAAACCCCACTTTTCAGAGTAGCCAAGTTAGTTCATTTGGGTACATGCTACACAGACCCAGGCACGTAGTAATTTGTGGCCTTGTCCTTTTTTTCATTATTTCCAATTAGGCTGGCTAGCCCTTCTATAGGCATGGCTTTGTGACTTTTCACTTTTGATTCAGCCAAAGATTCTTAGAGATCATGGTATGTTCCTTGGCATTAGCAGCTAGATAGGCATGCCACAAACCCATTTGAATAACTTTTTTTTTTTTATACTTTAAAAATGAGGACACAAGTATCTCTGACATGCATGGCTTCAATGGGGTAATGTTGTAAGATTGCTCACATACAGAAACGGCTCTAGTACACAGTCACTCGCAGGTGCCAGCTCCTGCTCCTCGCTGGGAACTGTGCGTGATTATGGCCAAGTTTAATTGTTCTCACTCCGGTAAGAACATTCCCACTTCTGACACTGATTTTTTTTAATTTAATTTAATTTTATTTTAATTTCATTTTATTTTGAGACTGAGTTTCTCTTTGTACTCCTGACTTTCTTGGAAATCTGTGATCTGAAAGTCAATTTATAAAGCAGGATGGTTTTGAACTCAGAGATCCATCTGCCTCTACCTACCCAGTGCTAGGATTAAATGCCTGTGCCACAACACCTGGGTTTGACACTGATTTTGAAATTCAGAATTATGGTTCTAAATAACGCTAAGCTCTAATAGTATTTTAGAACTCACAGATTCCTGAAAGGGTTATTCTTATGGAAATACATGGTATTGCAGTACAAGAAAACTGGCAGCTAATCAAAGAGAAATAAGTAGGGCAGAGTCCAAGCATGGTCAAGTATGGAGAGTTCCAAACTGATTGTTGAGCTAGGACAATCAGTCTTCACATCTAAACACAACATGCAGTAACACAAAGGATCAATCAGAGATACAGAACTGAGTCTCATTGTCCAGAATATTTCTTGGGACTTCATCCTATAGGCATGATTGACTGAGTGATTAATTGATTAAGTGGTTACATAACAGTTCCATATTGCCCATATTGCCATATTGACTAATTTAGATCTCTCTCTCTCTCTCTCTCTCTCTCTCTCTCTCACACACACACACACACACACACAAAGTTAAATTCTTGGGATATCACTTATCGGGAAAGCACCATGGGAAAGAATTATTCGTGGTTCTTTATGCATAGGGTCCCAGTTCTCAGAATCATCTTCCTTATGTATTGTGAGTTCCACATAATTTTCTCCTAAAATTAATATATTTCACCCCCTGTCTCTTATGTTTAAGTGTAGAATCACTTACAATCTAAGGTATTGTTTTGCCATTAGTATGTTTGTGGGTTATTAAAAAAAAATACTGCAAATTGAGTAGCTTATAAACAACTCTTTTATAATCCTCTTCTCAAAGTTGTGGAAGATAAGAAGTCCTATATTAAAGCCTGGAAGATCTTAATATAGGTTGAGGGGCCCATTTTGTTTTTCACAAGTGTGCCCCTTCACTGAAATTGTCTACACCTGATGGGGGGAGCTGGGAAGCTCTCTGAGGTTTCTTTTACAAAGATGTTGAACCTGGAGTGGGGTATAGCTTCCCCTCAGTAGGCCTCACTTATTTTATGGGTTAGGATTTTTAACGCATGAATTTGGAAGAGGAAGTATAGGCATCTAAATGACTGAAACATTCTGCTGTATGAGGTTTCTGGCCCAGGCTTTCTGGCCTAGTCTCATGGCCCGGACTTTCTGGCCTAGCCTAGTAGCCTGGAACCGCAGACCCACAGTCCTGCAGTCCCAACGAAACACACAGACACTTACATTAATTATATGCTGACTGACCTGGGGCTCAGGCATATCACTTGCTAGCTCTTGCTCTTAAACTAACCCATGATTCTTATCCTGTTCAGCCATGAGGCTCGGTACCTTTTCTTGGAGCAACATAGTTGTCCTCTGCTTCTGTGGCATCTCTGGCATCTGGGGAAGGCTGAGATTTTTTTTTAACCTTGCTCTTTAGACCTCAGGTGTACAAAATGGCTTTAATCAAAATCTCTCAGTTAAGTTCAGCCAGTGGAAGCCACAGTGGGATTTGCAGGGTGAGAAGGGGAGGTAGGGGTGCTTCTTCACCTCTTCTGGCTCCTAAGAATGCCTCTCCTTTACTCTTTAGGGACAAATGTCCTTAGTTATTGCAAGACATAGAGTTGCTGGTTTCCTTCCAGCCTATGTCCATGTTTGTCCACAGTACCTTGATTAAGCTCCCCTCAATCACCCCACTTGAGATGCTCTCATTTTCCTGCTGTGAGGATGACTGGTACAAGGCTCTCTTCCTGGGTTTCTTTAATTAAACACTCCAGGGGGAAAGCCTTTTCAATTTCTGAAGTCAGTCTTGGCTGCTGTCTCTTGCTGAGTGAGCTTGTTTTGATGCTATGCAAACATGATCCTTGTCTTATTTTCTGCTTCTTCATGTCAGAGGTTTCCATTCTAATGTTTCAAGGAACCCAGCAACTTTATTTTTATGGTGGCATTGTCTTTCATTGTGTTATTTTTCATGGCTTTGTATTATCTGTTTCCTATTATTATTCTATAGTTTATAACTAACTTTTTGTCCTGTCCTTATTTACTGGCTCATAGGTTTTCTTGTGTGGCATATTTTCATCACAATTCACTGAGAGATATGGGTACATTTTCACTATAAGGAATACGTTTACATTTTCAGTATTCTTTCTTCCACAGCAGGCAACAATCATCTGAGAAGAAAAGAGGCTGTACTTGTTCAGCACAGGCACAATTAGAAATTTTGAAATGACTAAGTATTTTTGTTATTAATGAGTAGACAAGTAATGCTTTAGTTCAATATCACAGCTGGAAGAATCCTTGTTCTTTTGAGAATTTCTTCATGATTTTGAGAAACCATTAGTTGAATCAATGTATAAAACAAGTGCATACTATAATTGTTACATAGAACTATGTATGTATTCAGTAAGTGAACTTACAATGTTTTTGACCCTTTGAGTCCTTATTAATTATCCTCCTTGACCAAGTTGTCAACAATCAATAGAGGTTTTTTTATTATTTTTATTTTTTTCCTAATACAGAATTCAGTTTATCGGTGGAATTCTATTGCATGGTTGGCTTTATATATTTTAAAGCAAATTTTCAATCTTTGCAAATAGTATCTTTATTTATTCAGCTAGCTGTTGACATGGTCTATGCTCAACTTTCTACATCACTGAACAAGGCCTAAAACACTTTTTATGTTGTGGCCACCTTTGGAGTGCTGAAGGACAGGCATATGACACCACATACAGTTTAGAAAGTGCTCCGGTTAAGGCCAAGATCTTCATGCATGCTAGGTAAGCACTCCACCAACTGAGCTACAAACCTAATCTACTATGTCTTTGGAATTGTCAAAATTATTGCTGAACTCAACTTTAGTCTTCTATTTGTCTCTTAGCAATCTCAGTAATTCACTTCACTTAGTATTAATAGCACAATGCCAGATGACTTTGGGATAACATCTGATTGATACTACTTTTTCTATGTTTTTAGTTTTAAGATTCTGTCTCTATGGTACTTAAAAATATATATCTTTATTGCTTAGTATTCCTCTTTCAAGAGCTTGAGTTTAATTCCTATCCACTTAGCTCTGTACTTCTTAGGTACTTATTTTTAATGAAGCTAATTTAGAAGAAGTTTTGATAGGTAACAAAACAACTCCCCTGGGTCCAATTTTCACTCTGCTGTTTTATTTCCATTATCAGGCTTTGGTATTTGAGATAAAGAGATTGGATGTAATGGCAGAGATCAGTTGGTGTAGTTGTCCCTTTGTAACGAGGAGGGCAGAGTATTGTTGCCATGTCCCACCCCATCCTTGTATCCTATATAAGTTACTCTCAGTACCTAATAAGATATAGTCTATGTAAATAGTTTCTATACTATACAATCCATAGAACAATAGGGGGAAATCTATAGTTTTGTTTTGTTTTAATAACAAAGTTTTGTTAGGCAAGCTTTCTGGCCTACACTGTGGGTGTAGGATTTGCAGCATCAAATGGCAGGCTGTACACTGATTCATAGATTTCAGAATGCATGGGTTATACCTAGAGAGTTAGAGAAGCCAGAGTTTTTGGATATAACCCAAATGTCCAATTAGTGGTTTTTGAGATGGAGTGAGGAGAAGGATTTCTTGTGGTTTTGTAAAAGTCATGGACTTCTTCCAGTTGGAAGGCCAGATTTTGAGTATTTCTTACTCGGTACAAGCCTGTTTTCCCAGCACAATCTCTGAGCTTTAGAGCTGTTGTGTGTACTCTGAAAGACATATGAACCCCAGTTCTGACTTACTACAGATATAAATCAGGGATCCCTAATCAAATGCAAGACACCTTGTTCATTTTTTGTTATTACATTTTTATCACTTAACTATTTCTTTCAATATATTTTGATTTTATCCTTTACCCTCCCTACTTCCCTAACCACCTAATATCATTTTCTTTCTCTCACTCTCAAAAAATAAATAAATAAAATAAATAAATAAATAAATAAATAAATAAATGAATAAATAAAATAAAGCAAAAACCAAAACAAAACAAAACTCCCAAACAAACAACCAAAACACAGGAAAACAAGTGGAGCCAACAACTGCTTATTATGAAGCCTGTGGCGGAGTGTGGCTAATATACCCAGTGTTACTCCATTGGAGAAAATGAATTTTCCTTTTCCTAAAAGGTTTAAGTTGTGAATCACTTTCTGGTTAGGAGTGAGTCTTTGTGTCTACTTCATCTTCTTAGTCCTGGGATTCCCGAGTGGCTTGAACTTGTGAAGTTCTTGCTCATGCTTCAGACTTTGTGAGTTCATTAGCCTTACTGTGTCTGGAAAACACCGTTTTCCTGGAGTCATCCATCACCTGTGGCTGTCACAGTCTTTCTGAATTCTCTTTCACATGGATCCCTGAGTTTTGAGGAGAAGGCTTTGAGAAAGGCATCCCATTTTGCTCTGAGTACCCTAAAGTTTCTCACTCTCTGCACATTCTGCTGTGTGAATCTATGTATTAATTATCATCTATTGCTAGAAGAGACTTCTCTGATGAGGGCTAAGTGATTCCCTGATATATGGATACAGAAATATGTCATCAGGAACTGTTTAACTGCTTTTTTTCTCTTAGAAGAATAATAGTAATAGGTTCCCTGTGGGCCCATGACCTACCTAGTCTCAGATCCTTGGCTAAAAATTGGAGAAGAGAATTCTAGAAAAATAAACTGCGAATGGCTGAAAAACACTTAAGAATGTTCAACATCCCTAGTCATCAGGGAATTGGAAATTAAAATTACTTTGTGATTCTATCTTATTACAGTTAGAATGGCCATTATACAATAGCAGATAAGTTAAGGATGTTGGGAAAATGCAACATCTATTCATTACTAGTGAAAGTCCAAACAGTCATTATAGAAATCAGTCTCAATGTTCCTCAAAAACATAGAAACAGATCTACCATGAGATCCAGCTATTCAACTCTTGGGCATATACCAAAAGGATCCTGTAACTTACCATAGAGGTACTTGCACATCCGTATTTTTTGATTTATTCATAACAGAGAGATGTTGGAAGCAGTCTCCATGTCCAAAGATAGTAAATGGACAATAAAAGTTTTCTACACTTATATAATGAAATATTATTCAGTTCTTGAGAACAATGAAATTATGAAATGTTCAGATAAATGATGAAGGTAGAAACAATCATCCTAAGTGAAATAATCCAGATCAAGAGACAAATCTGTCATGTTTATCTTATATGTGGATGTTAGCTTTTAAGTTTTAAATATGTGTGCTTTAATCCAAGTAATCATAGAAATTAGTAAAGGATCAGGGGGAAGGGGAATCTTCTAATGAGTGGAAAATAGAATATTATAATATAACATGACATAATATGTTATATTAAAGAGAAAATAGAATGAGATAATTAAGTAGTGATATGGATGGGAAGACAGAGTAGGGGAAGGGATATAGAGAGGGACTAACAACCCAAAAAAACCTTTTGAAAAGCCACGTGGAAACCTACTACTTTAGAAGCTACCTGACATATACTAAAGAAATTTAAATGGGGTCACCATATAACAGGGAAGATAGTACCCTCAATAGACAACATATGTTATCAAATAAAACCCCAGAGTCAGGAATATGTTACATCTTGTTGAGTCATTGGCAAAGGGATCCCAAAGAAACCCCAAGCATTACCGGCTACTGTCAATGCTATTGGTTACCTCCTGTAACATTATCCTAAGGCCTTATTGGTGAAGACACCACTTACTTGTATCATCAAATACAGAAATGCTGTGCAACTAAAAGTGTCATCCCTACTGACTCGCATTCATAGTGATGGGAGATTCTATACATGCAACCGGAAATAAAAAGCAATCATCATACTCAGTTACAAAACTTGTCCCTACAACAGCAACCTTCCTGAATGATATATTGTTACAATACCAGCACAGGTATCATAGAATAACCAACCACTTTTTACTTTATTGGATTTAAGACCTTCTCTGTGAGATGATGGGACCCACACCTAATTTTATTAAGTTTTAATTTCAGTACTATATGCAGAAAAAAAAATCATTGTTTTTCAACTAAAATTAAAATGTAACTGTACTGTGCTATATCTGACAAACCCAGCAGGGAACATTTGGTCTCAGACTAGTAGCCTCCTCATTATTCCTCAATAATCATGACCAAGTCAGTAAGCAAGTTCCCTCTGTGGATTCTGCTTGAATTTCTACTTGACTTTACTTCCCTCAAAAATGGTCTGTGAGGTCATATATGCATCAATTCTGTTGTGTGTGGAAGCCCTTGTTTTCTTGATGTCTCCCATATCCATTAGGTCATACAAACTTTTTGCTTCCTGAAACATGCACCGGATCTGCCAAGGTCTAAACCATATGGGCTACCACTGAGATGGGAAGTGGACACAAGGTCAAGACAAACTGGACTCAATGGTACTTGGGCAGATTTTCTTTTTGTCTCATAATGCTTTTTTCTGGACTTTAAAAATGTATTATGTATTAAGTTTTCCAATTTTTATGAGTTTGCAGTGTGTGTCTCAGCATCTGTAAATGTTTCGTGTGCTTTTTTAAAAAGTTCCTTCTTTTGTTTATTTGTCCGCTTAGGCAATAACTGTGTATGCCTTTTCATTTTCTGATGAGAGAGAGAAAAAAGGAGTATGGATTTGGGTGGGTGTCTAAGTGAGGATGACCTTGGGGGAGTGTGAAAGGGAACCTAATTAGAATATATTATAGGAAAAAAATCTATTTTCAGAAAAACCGAAATGAGTGTGTGTCCCGAGATGTAAGCTGAGACACACCCTTTCCTCCTGCATGCTGCTTTTAGTCATGTTTGTCATGGTAACAACAACCAAAACATCACATTAGAGCAATGGCTTTCAGGATCTTTTGAAACATTTTCCTAAACATATATTCATGGGCTCTATCTCATCTGTGTCTGACTGACTTTCTAAAGGATGCTTCATCATAGCTAGCATATATGTGATTTGTTCTAGGTAATAAACATTTCTTTGGAAATAGCTATTTATTTTAAATTATGCTTGTTTTCAAAGGTTAATAGTCACAGATAATCTTACTACTAAGAAAAATTGTAAAAAAAATCATTTATTACAAATATGCATTAGTCTTGGTATGCTCATGTTTGGGGAGTGTTGATGGCTTCTGTAACCATATTTTGAGGTCATATTGTTGGGAGTGACCACCAGAATAGGCAAAATAAGTCACAAGAGCTAATAATATTTTCTAGCTTTGCAACATTCTGTGGTTTGAAGTAGAGAAATGAAAAAATAGAATTTATATTTCCATTTATTTTTAATATTAATATTTATTATTTTCTACCTTGGGTTCTATTTAAACAACATCCATAATAGTGGTAAGAAATGATAGCAAAATATTACTCTAGATATTAATAAATTCACACATACCAAGGATGCATGTTTTCATATTTATACTAGGTATAGTGCAAGGCAAAATAATTTCAGAGGCTATCAATAGAACCTTTCCTAATCAGAGTCCACTGACCTTCAACACCAGCATCACCCAACAGATTGAAACTCAGGGTCTCTCATTCAAATCCAGACTCACCAAATCAAAACATGAATTTTAAGAGGTACACATTTGCTTCTTTTTTCTGGAGTAGTTTGAGACATTCTATGCGGTGGTTTTGCAAGTCCATTTATATGGACGGGGGTCCATGCTGGCCTTTGATTCTTTCTCTGGGAGAGGGAGAATCTTCGTCTTCCCTCACCTTGTATGTGCTTCAGAACAGTTGACAGTGAAGGCTGTCTGTTATACTTTTAGAAGTTTGCCTCTTTCTCTTCTTTTTCTATTATGGGATTACCTCATTTTACATACTTAGAACTGTGACTCTGCAGAATCCGAGAGAAATCTGCTTGTTTCTGACACCTATGCTATGGATCCATTTTGGATGGTAGCTTTCATTATTCTCCGTCTCTCAGTCCATTCCATCTAGCACAATAAGTTAGTTTCTTTCTACAGCTAGACTTTATATTTAATCCTTTATGTGAGAACATTTTATTAAACACAGAACACATTTTTCAAGAATCTAATCATTAAATATCACCAAGCTTGAATCTTCACATATTCATGTTTATACTTTCATATTAATAATCACTCTGTCTGGCCATGAAATACAACATTATGCTATAACTAGTATATTTCAATGTTTCTTAATAATTTGTCATATAAAAGAGCTTGCAAAAAGTATGAAACACATGATGAAGTGAAATCAGTAAAGTACTTGCCTTGCAAGCATTAGGACCTGAATTGGGTGTCCAGAAACCATATTAAAAAGAAAGCTCCTTGGGATGACAACGACAAATCAGCTAGTGGAAAGCAGGAAGAACATGATCTCTGAGGCTTATTGGTCAGCCAGGCATGCCTTTGTGGTATGGTCATGGCCAGGGAGACATGTAACATTAAAAATAAATGTTAATGGTGTCTGAAGATTGACATTTAAGCTTATCATATGGCTTTCACATTCATATGCATATCTACCCACATATCTGCACACACACACACACTTACACACACACAGACACACATGCACACGCATGCACACACATATACACACAGACATACACACACAGACACACACACATTCACACATACTCACACAGACACACACACATGCACACACACAGACACACACACATGCACACACACACACACATGCACACGCATGCACACACGAAGTGAATTCTGTTGCAATGTGTTTTAGTAACCCTGCTGAGTCTATATTCTGCTCACAACTTGCAACAGAATATATACTTAGGAAGACCCTATCCATATCAACTGTAAATGTGGATATTTCCAAGAATCTTCTGGAAAATTAAAATTATTTTTAGCTAATGCCTTGTCAAAACTAATTGCATTGTCATTAATTTTTGCTTCATCATGTGGCTATCGAAGAACAACTCTATGGTCAACCAAGTTATCATCTTTGTTGTTGAGGTTTCCATTGTTAGTATTATCTCCAGACTGCAGTTCTTGAGGAAAAATATTTTTAAGCAATTTCTTCATTTTATGATAGCTTAATTAAAGTCAGACAATTTAATTCACAAAGCATTCACCTTGACCCACAGGAAGAGCAACACTTTGCAAGGAGCTAAAAGTACAAAATAGGAGAGACCTATCAAGGCATGCTAAGAGTCCTCTAGTCCTTCACACAGAGTGCTTGCCCAACAGAGAGGGTAGCGGCCATCTTTACAGCACACAAAGGAAGCATTTAGTGAGAATCCATACAGCGATATCAGAAGAGCCTACTTTCCTTTTTTTTTTTTTAAGGTTACCATTATAAATAAAAGACAAAATAATTCATAATGTGCCTCTGTAGGTTTGCTTTCTCCTTTTGAAGACCGCTTGCCATTTTAATAAAATTCAAATTTCTGTTACACTGCATAGTAGACCTGACCACTTCGAATTGCATAAGCTTTTTGACTGGAATACAATTTGTTCACTTCCTCAGCCACAAATCTTTCATTTAGAGTTTTTCAGTCTGCCAAATAGGAGTAATGCAATGATGTATTTTTATTTTTGTTAGAGATCTAAACTCATTTTATTGACTTCAGAGATCTTGAAACTATATTAAATCAAGTTCTTAATTCAAGCGTTACTCATACATATCATATTACAGAGCATGGAAGAGGTGCTCAATGGGTAAATCACTGAGAATTCAGTAATCTTTTCTTGCCAATTCATTACTATTTAATAACCTATAAGCTCATTCCAAAGTTAACATTGCAGGGCTGATGAGTTTCTTCTTACCATAATCTCACTTGCTTATGTATTTTTTCCTGTATTGTTAACTGAGGAAGAATTTTGTGAATATTATTAGATCCTGTACCCTCTCAGCACCAAGAAATTCAGTCCATCCTTCAATCAAATATGCTTTCAATTTTGCTGACAAATTAGTGGTAAGTGAGCAAAACTCTGACACAGGCAAACTGATTCTTAGAGTCTTCCTTTGAAAGTGAGCTAAGCTAAGAAAGGGATGCTAATAATTTGTTGAAGCATTTATACATTTGGGTTTGGATTCTGGGGTTAGAATGAAATCCTATAGCCTCAGCAGAAGAGGACATTTCTACAACCTCAGCTCTGGAAAGAATTGGGCATGTGGTTTCCTGAGAACCTCACAGCTCTATCTAATTTTGAAACCAGACCTTTATACTGGTTTACTTGCATAAGTGATCTTACAAACTAGCAAGAAAGTGTTTCTTTATTCTTTCTTCTCTCTATATCTCTCTCTCTTCTCCCTCCCTCTCTCCCTTACTTATTTAATTATTTTTCATCCTGATTACAGTTAATACGCCCATCACCCTGTCTTTGTCTTCCCTGCAATGCACCCCTCCCCTGCTTTGGTTCAGAAAGGGGCAGAACTCCTATGGGTATTATCCAAGCAGCAAGGCATATAAAGTTGCAGTAAGACTAAACACCTCCCCTTTGTATTAAGGATAGGCAATGCAATCCAGTGTGAGGATTAGGTTCCCTAGAGGCAGCCAAAATGTTAGAGACAGCCCTTGCTCCATTGTTAGGAGTTCCACGAGTAGACAAAGCTATACATCTGTCACATATATAGTGAAGGCCTAGGTCAGTCCCATGCAGACTCCCTGGTTGTGGGGGTATTGTGTTGTTTCGTGGTAAATAATTGTCCCACCCACTGGTTTAATAAAAAGAGCTGATTGGCCAAAGGCAGGCAGGAAGTGTAGGTGGGGCTACCAGACTAAAAACTCTGAGAACAGACCACCAGAGAGAATTCCAGAGAGAGGCCTGGAAGAAGCAGAGGACAACTATGCTGCCCTAAGAAAAGGTACCGAGCCGCATGGCTGAACAGAACAAGAGACATGGGTTAGGTGAAGGGTACAGAGCTAGCAAGTGATATGCCTGGGCCTGAGGCTGATCAGCCTAAAACTAATGAGAGCATCTGTGTGTCTCTGTAGGACTGTGGGACTGCGGGACTGCGGGTCTGCGGGTCTGCGGGTCTGCGGGTCTGCGGGTCTGCGGGTCTGCGGGTCTGCGGGTCTGCGGGTCTGCGGGCCTAGACCTTGAGGTTAGGCCCGAAAGTCAAGGCCAGAAACCTCATACTACAGTTTGGACTCTGTGAGCTCCTATGAGCCAGGCTGGTTGTTCCTGTGGGTTTCCTTGTGATGTCTTTGACTCCTATGGCTCCTACAATCTTTCTTTCCTGTCTTCTGCAGGATTTCCTGAGCTGGGCCTAATGTTTGGCTTTGGTCTCTGCATCTGTTTCCATCAGTTATTGAATGAAGGTTTTCTGGTGACGACTGGCGGAGTCACCAATCTGATCCCAGGAGAAGGTCAGTTCTGGCTATGAATCCACTATTGTTAGGAGTTCTTGCTGGGGTCACCCTTGTGGGTAAAACCCTCTTATTCCTTGTCATTTGTCTCTGGCTGCTTCTGTCTCTTCCCATCTCATTCTTCTCTCAGTATCTCTTCCTCTCCCACTGTTCTCCCCCTCTTCCTTCCCCTTTTTTCTATTTCTTCTTCTCCTCTCTCTTCCTGCATGTTCTTCACTTTTTTAACTATAATCTGGATGAACACAAAAGTCCCTTGTATTTGTTTCTGTGTTATCATTGCAAACCATGTTGATGACTCCAAGTACTGACAAGTGTGCAATTAACAACTCATTCTTAAGTAAATAAAACGTGATTTAGTGCAAATGTCAATAGGATTTATATTCTTAAGAACTGTGTCTCTTTTCTCTATATAATTGAATATGTATTCAGCAACATATCACTGCATATTTTTGGGGTACCAACCCCTTGACAAGGACTGGAGACACCAAGAAAGAGCCAACCTGTCCTTGTTTTTGACAAGCCAAAGACTGTTTGAGGGGAGATGCTTACAAATGGGTTAATTTTCTCCCTCCCTCTTTTCCCCTGCTCATGTATTCTTCCCATTCCAGGCCCCTGCAAATTTCAATGATTTCTCTTCTTTAATCATTGCTCTGATGTAGAAACAAACACACATTCATAAATTATTGTCTTCACTGGTTTTCTATGCTCTTTGAGCAACTAAAATCTAATTGTCTCATTTTTGTCCAACAGACCCCTTATCAAGTCTCTGAAGTCACAAACATGGTTGGCCCATTTTCCCCTTTGGAACTGGCCACACTAGTCTATCTCTATTTCTGTCTTGAGATTTTTTTTCTAAATCTTGTTTAAATTGACCATTTGAATCGAACAGCATGGTCACTCTGAAAACCAGACTGCCCCTTCCTCAAATTTTTGTGTTTTGTTTCTGATGCTGTAGACAGCGTCTATGTTAAAGATCAATCTAAGATATAAATTTCTCAGTTATTTTGTGATCTTGTGCCTTTTGTGGGTACAGGAAGTGACATTTTCTTTTGTATGTATAACAGGGTTAAATGGTGTTATCTTCAATATCTGACACCAAAAAGTAAAAGAAAAAAAAGAAAAAAAGAGATAAATTCAGAACTGTCTATAGGAAGAAAAAATATTCACCCTATAAATCTCTAGATTTTCCTTCAGCCCCAGGGAGATGGGCTTGAGACCCTTGTGAAAGTGTAACCACTGTGGACACCCCATATCCCCTCTTTATCTCTACTTCTGTGATGATATAGATAAGTTTACTGTGAGAGCATACATATCTAGCATTGGAAGACAGAGTCCAAACTGACACTCCTGGCTCCTGTACACTATACACAAACCACTCAAACTTCCTGTTAATAGAGCTAATAGAGACCAAAACCTGATCGTAATTTACTGTCTACATCTACCTCTGGATGTTGCAAGCCTGAAAGCTTTAGTTATACAAGAAAGTGGACTTGTTATTACAGGAGAAGATACATGTCAAGCACTTCCTACTTGTCCAGCTTCCTATAGCCCACAATTATATGACTTCCATGACTATTCAATACATAAATAATGTTTTCAAAAATTCCCAATTTGTGGGATTGTTGAGTCTAATACTTCTTCTATATTGGTTATGAGTTTTAAACATTTCTTCTTCTTTTTTCTTCCCATCTTGACTTTATCTGCCATTTATTTTGGACCAGAGTTTACTCCTTGCTGACTAACAGAAGAAATGCTTTTATAAAACATTTAACTTTGTAGATTCACTAGGAAGCTTTTGGTTCAGTGGCGACAGTTATGGTGAGGGAGGGTGACTACCTCTCAGACATATCCTTAGCCTTGGTCTTCGGCTCCTCATCATTGCTTTTGGGTTCTGCTTTCTCTCAGAGTTCTGACAATTGTGACCAATGCCTTTAGACATGGCTACACATAAAGGGATTAATATCCATTTTTATCAGTCATTGATTGCTGCTTCAATTAATTATCTGAAACAGTAGCTTAAACAACACAAGTGTAACAGTTTGCTTTTGCCTACATAGAGAGTATGATGCAGTATATTGAAGGAAGTCAATGTATTGGAAGAAAGTCTAGTAGGTTGTAGATGAAAATTTGTTTTTCACATCAAGCATATACTTCTTTATGTTTATTTATTTATTTATTTGGCTAGTAGCCTCATCCTCCGTCTTAACGCAAGTACTATTTTATTTTTCTTACCATTCTTTTGTGCTTCATTCCCTATTACTTCTGACTCTTCTTTCAAACATTCTTCACAACTCTTTCATTCCCCGCAGTATTCCAGAATAATTTATTTTAAGGTACAGCATATTAGCAGCACTAATGTGTCTCAGATTTTGATTTGCCATTGTAATGTAAGATAGCTTTTCAGTAGATTCCAGCGATTGTATTGAGCATTGAAGAGAACCCGGGGCCTCATTCTTTTTATCACACAATTATTTGTATCAAATTTGTACAGCTAATTTTTTCATAATTATTAAATGTATATTCTTTCCTCATACCATAGACTGTGAATACTCTTTGTACTCCCTCTACTCCACCCAGCTCTCCCTACCTCTCCTCATACCCAGATTTACTTCCTTTCTTTCTCTTATTAGAAAAGAATGGGCTTCTCAGAGATAATAACAAAGCATAAAAAATAAAATATAAGGCAAAAGGCAATATAACAAAGCTATATATAAGACAATCCAACAAAAAAACTCAAAGAGTTCCCAGAGTAGGTACAAGAAGACTCTCTCATTCACACATACAAGATTCCTGTAAAAGAACTGAGCTGCCAACTATAGAACAAAGGCTGGGGATCCAGAGTAAGCCCATCTAGCTCCTGGGACTGTTGCTTCAGCTTCTGGGAGGTCACAGGAGCTTTGCTTAGCTGTTTTAGAAGGCCTTGTTCTTCTTGTGTTCTACATCCCCTCTGACCCCTACTCTTTCTGTCTCTAATTCCCTCGAGTTCTGGGGTTCCTGGTCTCTGAGAGGAGAGATTTGATGGAGATATCTCATTCACAGTGTGTGTTCCAAAATCTCTGTCTCTCTCTTTCTCTCTCTCTTCCTGTGTGTGTGTGTGTGTGTGTGTGTGTGTGTGTGTGTGTGTGTGTGTAATATCTGGCTGGGATCTCTTTATTTTTTTCTATTTCATGTAGGAGGAAACTTCTCTGATGATGACTAAATAAGGCTTTTATCTGTGATTATAGTTGAACATTATGTCATTCTATTGTTACCTTTTTACTAAACTAGGTTTCCATATTGCCCCTCAAGTGCCCTTCAGTTATAGCTATTTCTCCCCTCGTTCCCTTCTTTAATTCCCTTTCTTCTTCCCCTTTCCACATGATGCTACCATTCTCACTCCTGCCTGATACCCAGGTACTGTAAGTCATCTTAGAGAATCACATTCCCATCTATAAACAAATAAACTGCTTACAGATGTAACCCACATATTTGGTTTTATTTTCACTTCCATGTGTCTGCAAATTCTTAAAAAAAAACTTCCCTCTGTTTGCTCCTGCACTGCTTTCCCATTGCTCCATCTCATGTCATATGGACCATCAGTTTGCAGGGTGCCAGTATTGCTATATATTGGGATATAGGGTTTTGCTGTTTTACGGGTTGCTTTGTTTTCTCCCTGTACTCATACAAACATTGCTATAAAAACATTTGTTGTGAATAATGCTGCATTTATTTGCTATGCCCCTCTAGTCTCAAACACTGACAGTTTCTCTGGATTTTCTCTTCTACTGTGCCCCTGATGATGTTGAGAAGGGCTAGTTCAGTGCTTTGCAAAATGTCTCTAGATTTGGACTTGTCTGTGGTTTTCATATGGTCACATCAGAACTCTGAATACTCTGTACATTCTGGTTTGTTTGTTTGTTTGTTTGTTTGTTTGTTTGTTTGTTTGTTTTTTAACAACTCCTGTTAATGGACACTGAGATCGGGGTAACAGTCATGCATTTGCTGACACTGTATATGTCCAGAACTAAAACTAGAAGACACATCTACTTCCTCTGTTTAATGCCCTTTAAGAAGTTTATTAAATGAATTCTGTCCAGTTATAGGAAAGAAGAACATGCTGGGTCTGAATCCTTGAGTTTGCTCTGGCTTGGCTTAGCTTTTTCTTTTGTAATAAAAAACTGTTGATGTCCAGAATTCTTTCCCTGAAATGCTTTCCCAAAGCATATCATTTTGTTATTCAGATTTTTGCCTTTTCACTTTTTTATAAGTGATGGAAATAGATACCAGCTGAGACAAAGTCAAGTTCAAGACCCAATTCCTTAAGATTTAAGTTGGTGCATAAACTGCATGTCTTCCTAGCTTCCTCAATCTCATCGGAGTAGGGACAGAGTGACAATCTTTTTCAAGACTTGACTTGACAGTACTTTGTAAATAATACAACACCAAACAACAGATGATTAATTCATTAAGTGCCGCCAGCAATTTTTTACTGAAGTAATAAAAATGAAATAAGATATAGGCATGTTCAAATGGGACAATGAATCATTAATTACTAGAAACTCAGTCTATTTGGGTTCAACGATATTCCAGTCATACACCTTTGCAATATGATGGGAGATGTATGGATGCAGACTCCTCCGCTTGGGGAGAGAACGCAAAGGAGGTAAGGAGAGGAGAGGGGAGAAGGGAGCAGACCACTGATGTATGTTGTTTAAGGACCACTGTGCAGAACCAATAACCCACTGGATTATTAGGCCAGTTTTGAATCATATATAGCAAGTGATATGAAATTAGTTTTAACACTTTTTATTCATTAGTTTTCAAATAAGATAGGAATGGTTGTTTTGTGGAATCATTTAAAAGATTAAATATTTAACATTGTATTATTTAATAAATATTATTTAACATTTTGTTATTTTGATATTTTATATCGAGGATACAATTATAGCATTTTACCCTTCTCTTTCTTCCCTCCATCTTACACATACCGCCTTGTTTCCTCTCAAATTTGTGGTGATATATTGTTTGTACTCTAGACAAGTAAAGACTGCCTGAATATCAGAGGACAAAAGCAGCCACAGAGTTAGCCATAGAAGTCAGGAACTGGTGATGCACACATTTAATCCTAGCCTTCAGGAGGGGAGGCAGAGGCAGAAGCATATCTGTGAGTTTAAGATAACTCTAGGGTACTTGAGATTACTTTACTCCAAAAAGGAACATAGCCAGGTAGGGATGGCAAGCACCTTTAATCCCAGCACATAGGCTTTAATGCCTGTGCTCCCAGTACCTGGGAAGCACACAGCATTTCATCCCAGCTCTGGAAGGCTGAGACAGGAAGTGGTATGGCTGGGCAGGGAAAGGAATATAAGGCAGGAGGAGAAAAGAGTTGGGTCCTTGCCTTTTCTTCTCTTTTGGCCAAGGACCCAGAGCATTCAGTCTGAGGATCCACGGAGACAGGGTCTACCTTTTTAGCCTGATAATTCAGTAGTGGCGAGAAGTTCCTCTAGTGGCTTGTTCCTCTGATCTTTAAGCATTATATCCCAATATAATACTTATTAACCCAATATCTGGCTCCAGGTTTTTATTACAACACCAATTAGGATTCATGCATCACAGAATCATGGCTTTTCCCCTCTTAATTTTATATATATATATGTTGCATGTTTATATGTATATACATATATATGTATGTATATGAGTAAATATATAAATATAATCTGCTTAGTATGTTTATTGTTAGTTGTATCCATATGATTATGTAATTTCAAGGCTTCTCACTTGATATGCATAGCGAATTAGAGGCCTCATCCCTGGGGAAGACAGCTCTCAGCGTTCCTCAGTTCCTGCAGTTATTTGTCTTTGGGTGGATCTCCTTGAGATGCTCTTTCCTATGCCAGCATGTCGATTGATGGTGTAATTCTTCATATTTTGTTCAGGCTACCATCTTGTTGCAGTACCATGGTGAAGCTTCAGACTGAGTAAATTGTATGGAACGTGTTCTAATGGCTTTTAATAAATATTAAAAAGAAGGTATCATTTTAACTTTCGTTCAAATATTTGGTGATTGTTCCATGCAGTAGGGAGTGTGAATTTCATAAAGCTTTCCTTCTGGTACCAAATAAATTACCTGATAAATTAAACCATTATCCTTCCTAAGTGATGAGTGGATCATCAGTCCAGCTATGGTGGTATTTTTAAAGCATGATGAGTTAGAAGGACTTTCTTCTTCCTCCATCCTCTCCCTCACTTTCTAAATCTCCCTTTCTAATATCTGCCCCATTAGCATGTGCCCTTCCTCTTCCTCATCTTTTCCCCTTTCTGTTCCTTTTTCTTTTCTAACCCCTCCTTATATGTTTTCATCTCTCTCTTCCTCATATTCTTTTTTACAAAGGATCTCACGGCATCCAGGCTAGCCTTGAACTCACCATTTACCTAAGATGCCTTGATTATCTTACTCCACCTTCCATGTAAAGGCAGGTATGGACCACTACACCCAGTTCTCCTTTTTCTGCACTGATTTTAGGGCTTGGTTATTCAGAAATCTGATGGATGTCCTTCTGTTTTCTATTAAATACCATTATTTAATAAAGGAACTGTTTATGGATAGCCAGTTTATAGGCAGGCAGGAAATATGAGTATAGATATAGGGGAAGGAGGGTGGAGTAAGACAGAGACATTGTGAGCTGCCAATAAGAGAGGAAGATGGAAAGGAATTCAGGTAAATCACAAGCCATTGTGGCAAGAGATAAATTAATAGAAATGGGTTAAGAAGTGAGAGCTAGCTAGCAATATGCCTGAAGCACAGGCCAAAAGTATGAAATTAATATAAACATCTGAGTCATTTGGGGGAGGGGGCTAAGCAGATGCTGACGGGACCAGACCTTGGGGCTAGGCCAGGAGAGAAACTCTTACTACGGAAGTCTGCTGGTTTTTTTTTTTTGTTTGTTTGTTTTTGTTTTTTTTTTTTTTCCTAATGTTCTGGTGACATCCTATATTTATAGTAAATAAAGAAATTATTATTGGTCACTGTTTAGGTAGGTAGACTAGTTTATAAATGAGAAGAACAGATGTGACAAACAATGATAGTACAGATAGGACTCTGATCTTGAAAGCCGGTTCTGAATCATTGTATTTTATATGATTGGTTATCCAAAACAAATCCAAAAATAATGTGACATCCACTTTCTGAGGCAAAGATTTGAGAAAAGCTGCAATAGAGTTAAAGGTATTCAGAATCTTACTACAGCGTTGTTTCCGTGTTTGCAATAAAGTGATGTGTTCAGGAGTCAGGAAGTCTTTCGAAGTCTCACACAGATGACACCTGAAACCAATGTCTACCTCTACTTAGAGCAGTTGGATTGATGACTTTGTCTCCTGAGATGTTCTTTCTTAGAAAGACACTTCATTTCTCAATGTTAGCTGTACTTCTGATGATGATGATGATAAAGCCAAGGTTAGGGAGACAGGACCTGGGAAACAACAAGGGGAGCTACATCTGGGAGTGGCCCCAGTTTTTTCCTCCCCAGGTGTTTGCTCTAAAGAACCCCACCTGCCAGCAGCTTTCCTTTGCCTAAGTCTAAGAAAAAGGATGCAAAGGAGTAAAAGCTCCTCCAGGCTGTCTAGTCATGAAGTTAACATGATGCCTGGCTCTGCTCTTGGACATCCTTCCATTTCTCTAGGCTGGTGCAACCATTCTTTTTTTTCCCTAGTAATATTTGAGCAGAAGATCCACTTTCTTCTATTCTATACAAAGCACTCAAGACTTAGTTTCTCAAACACTTTACAGTACTGGAACATTTTATATTTTTCTCTTTATTTGAAATTTTAAATGATGAGCAAAGATATTTTTATTTAATATTTTATTAAGATCCACTCTCATACATACATGAGAGTTTAATTAAATTCAGAATCCTACTTAGATTACTTTGAAGCTTCAACCATATTGAATATGCTGACACCTACTTCAGAAACAGAAAGCCATGCAGAGGACTGAGCTATTCTCTCAGGAACATCTAAGCTCCCACTTAATGGTCACATGACTGCAGCTTCAGAGCAGTTTCTGCACCATCTCTCGGGTCTTTATTTTAAGAAAAATTGTCTTTGTATCTGGTTTTCAATTCTAACGTTCAGAGGAGGGATTGCTGTGGGAAACAGAAGCACTATGGCCGTTCATTTCATTTACGCTCATTAAAACGTGAGGAAGAAACACAATCAAGAACCCTGTGCAAATAAGCACCAGATTTAAATGCTAGTGTGTAGAAAGAAAAGGGCCTCAAAATGACATTCCGATCTGTTTTAAAGCACTCATCACAGCCTGGTTACAGTTGGCTCTTCACACTCTCCTCCCTCCTGCTTTCTGCTCTTACTGTGAAGTGCTTATCCAATGCCTGTCTTGCACTCAGAAGTAATGCAAGTTTAAAAAAAAATGCAGTAGGTAAATAAACCCTTGATCTTCTGAATTTTTTCCTCTCATAACTACAAATATTAAACAGGATATGTGTTGCACTCATGTGGTCTGAGTGCTAATTCAGGTACATATTCATCAGGAGGTTGTTGGGTTAATGTGTTAGAGACTGGAGGCAGATTAGATATTGTTTTAGGTACAATGTCTAGAAAATGATATCTGAATGCATAGAAAGTTGCCAGATAAGAAGCGTGCTGTGCTTCTTAATTCCCAGAGGACAAAGTCTAGAGGGTTGAAGTATATAGTATAAGATTTGATGGGTAGAAGAAAGCGAGGTAAGGCTGGAGCAGAATGGTGAGAGATGGGGAGATGCTTCAGTCTGAGTTTAAAGCAGTGAGTAGTAGAATAATATCCGATTTTCTGGCTGTTCTTTTTTTGTGGATATTTTGTGAAATCATTCTAAGAGTCACAAGCAATAGTAGAAAGAGCACAAAAGTTGGGGGCTCAGTTATAGGATTTTTTGCAAGAAGCTGAAGAATAAGTTATTGGAGCTGACGGCAAGTTGTCAAAAACATGTGTAGCATTGATAAAATTAATATTGTATCTCTAATAGGAGAGCAAGACCTTCTAAGTATAGAAACTGAGGAATATTTAAGGGGAAAGAAATTAATAAAGATGGCTGACTTTTGGACTAAGCAATGGGGTTAAGAATTGTGCCATTTCATAGATGGAAGAGCTTGGGCAAGATGAGTTGGCAGAGGAGGGCAGGATGGGCTCATTACAATTTAGATGGAGACAATTTTACTAAATAAAAGTGACCTTCATGACTGAATAACAAGCCCAGAGTTCACAGAGACGCTGAATCTGCAAACCTGGAGATCCGAAGACAAGAGTGTTGAGATGTAAAGAAAGTCAAAGGCTGAGTCCCACGGATTTTACATTTGAAGCACATTCTCTACTCTCAGAGACCTACAGAGGCACCATCTACCCAGACATTTGTTCATCTGTGCCACTAGCTTCCTCGGAGACAGAGAAACCCCCAATTTACACAGAAATCATTAA
This sequence comes from Phyllotis vaccarum, assembly GCA_033318265.1. Taxonomy (NCBI): domain Eukaryota; kingdom Metazoa; phylum Chordata; class Mammalia; order Rodentia; family Cricetidae; genus Phyllotis; species Phyllotis vaccarum. The sequence continues at coordinate 150,497,644 of JARWLC010000009.1, forward strand.
TATAGAACCAAGTAAAGGGTGAAGAAATAGCCATGATTTTTTCTTCTTTTTTAAAATCTGTATTATTGATGTCTTGTCATTTGGCTGTCCACTGCTCTGCCTTCTCACCATCTCTATTGTATTTTTCATAAAAGGGGTTACTTCTCATCTTTGAAACTGCTCAAGACCCAGACAAGTATTCACAAAGACAAAAGCTTGGTAATCCACTGCTTTAACTAAACACTGTCCAGAATACATCTCAAGGTCAAACACATCACAAAATCTTCTGGGAAACAGCTGAGGTGATCAAGTTAAATGAGATTAGCTAAGATGTATAATAGCACTGAGGTCCACACAAACAACATTTATATTTAGATTACATATTTTTATCATTGCTGTAACAAATATTTCAAAAAATATCTTTAAAAGCTAAGCTTTAACTCAAAGGTAAATAGAATAGTCCATCACAGTATGAAAATCAGATGGCAGAGGGTGATGAAGGTGGCCACAAACAATCTGCAGGCAGGAAACAGAGATGAATTCTGATGTGTAACTTGGCTTCTCACTTTTATTAAACCTATATGATCTGACAAGATGCTACTGCCCTCATTTAGGATGAGGTTTTTTGTTCGTTTGTTTGGTTTTTTTGTTTGTTTGTTTGTTTGTTTTTTTTTTTTTTTCACCTCAATGAACCCAAGTCGGAAACTTCCTCCTAGACGTCCTTGGAGTTTTGACATCCAGGTGATTCTATTGCCCATGAAGTTGTCAGTGAATATGTACCACACAGTATTTAAATACAGAACAGTCAGTGCATCTGGGGAGCTAGATCAAGTACAGTGCCTGGCATGCATTTTCCTACAGTGGTTTACTGTTAGATTAAAAGCAAGCGGCTTTCTGAGTAGAGCAACTGGAAACATCAAATATGGTCATGACAGAATAAGGGAACTTGGAACTTTAAAACAAAGGCCAGGGATCATCAGTACCAAGTAATGACTTTAGAAATTTATAAATCAGATTGATCATATTCAGGGGGATACGGCCGAGAGACTAAAGATAGAACCAAACACAATTGACAATAAAAAACTAAAAGTGCTGATGAAATTATTTTTAATGATTCTCTTGCTATACTTATGGACTGGAGCTTAGCATAGTCATAATCAGAGAGCCTTCATTCAGAAATTGATGGGAGCAAATGTAGAGACCCACAGCCAAACATGAGGCTGAGCTCAGGGAATCCTGAAGAAGAGGGTGAGGAAGGTCTGTAGGAGCAAGAAGGGTCAAGGACACCGCAAGAAGACCATAAAATTAACTACCCAGGGCTCATAAGGCCTCACAGAGACTCAGTGGACAGTCAGGGGGCCTGTGCAGGTTTGGTCTAAATCTGTGTATATTATGGTTGTGCAGTTTGATTTTCTTGTGGGGCTACTACTTGTGGAAGCAAGGGCTATCTCTAACTCTTTAGCCTGTTTTTGGGACCCCTTTCCTCCTACTATGTTGCCTTGTCCAGCCTTAATTATGAGGGGATGTGCCTAGTTTAACTATGGCTTGATATGCCCTGTTTGGTTGTTATCCTTGGGTGGCCTGCTCTTGTCTGAAGGGAAATGAGGAAGAGTGTATGGAGGCGATGCTAGGGAGAGAGGGAGGAGGGGGAGAGGGAAAACCATGATCTTGATACAATTCATAAAGGATTAAATGTAATAAATAAATAAATAAATACATACATAAATGAATGAATGAATGAATGAATAAATAAATAAATAAATAAATAAATGTATGTTTATGCATCAAGTTCAAAGGACATTTGTGTTTGGGATATTGAACATATTTGGTAGTTGTGGGGAAAAAATACTCTTTTAAAGCAAGTTGTTGCTTAATCACGACCTCTAAGTTCCTTGTTTTATTTGATCTAAGTTAAGAATGCCCTGAAGTGAACTTTTTCATGCATACATTTCTGGGATTTGTGTTTGAGGAACCCCATTATCTCAGTGTTCTTTGGAGCATATTAGCAAGGTTGTTTTTCCCTTCCAACAATAGCACTAAGAATGTCATTCTCTTGCCAAAAATACCTTGCTTTTGGGTAAATGCAAAGCACACAATGCAAGACAATTGATTGTAACAATAGTAACTGATAGTTTCCACAGAGTCTCCCGTCAAAACCACACAACTTTAGAAACAATGCTCCATTGCAATTTATTCTGGCTCCCATCCTCCTAATCCTATCTTGTCAAATCATCACTTTCTCATCTTTCATCCTGGCAAATTCATCAGTTTATCTTTTTTCCCAAGGATTTCTCATACTTCGCCTTTGGAGATATATGGCTTCCTGTAAATGTAATACCTTCCAGTCACTAGCACAAATCAGGACACCTAGAAGGGTGCCAGCAAGTGTTGGTTATGAAGGACACATTGCTAATTACATAAATATAATTTCTCCTAACCCCTTTTTATGGCTACTTATTAAGATTTAAATTATTGTTCATAGACGACATAAAAAAGATGTCACCTCTTGGAATTTCCCTTAATTATAATGAAATTTATCTCCATGTTATTTTGTGTGTTTGTTGTTTACATTTTTTTTGTGAACCAATTCTGCAATTTTCCACCCTACAAGTTGCACTTAAGCATTTTATTTCTAGAGTGCTTCATACATTCTCTGAAGCACAAGCATGCTGTTCATTCTTTTTTTTTCCTATGATGAAATTAACGTCTTTCTTATTCGTCTATTTATTTTACATCTTGGCTTGGAGCCTCCCCTTTCATTTACTCCTTCCCAGTCCCTCTCCCTTATCCTTCCTCCCTACACTCCCAATCCCCTCTTCTTCCATCTCTATCCAAAAAAGGGCAGGTCTCCTATGAGTATCAATAAGATATGACATATCAAGTTGCAGCAAGATTAAGCCCTTCCCCATGTATTAAAGCAGAGAGAGGCAACCCAGTATGAGGACTAGGGTCCCCAAACCCAAGAAAAAGTCAGTGACAGGCTTTGTTCCTGCTGTTAAGAGCCCCACAAGAGAACTACACTATAAAACTGTAACATATATGCAGAGTGTCTAGGTCAGTCCCATGCAGGCTGCCTGATTGTTGGTTCAATCTCTGCGGTCCCTACATGCCCAGATTAATAGATTGCATGAGCCCTTCTGGTGGTGTCTTTGACCTCCTTGGCTCCTATACTCTTTTCTTCTCTCCCTCCTCCACAAGATTCCTGAACTCCACCTAATGTTTGGATGTGGGTCTCTGCATCTGCCTGCATCGGTTGCTGGATGGTGCCACTGTGAGGACAATTAAACCAGGCTCTTCTTCTTTTCCTAAGACTAATAATGGTCACAGTAGCTTGTTGCATGAATAAAGGAAACTCAGGGACAGATCTCTGGGAAAGTCAGAGATATTAGAGAGAGTAAACACCACAGTCAGATCTCACCCAGCTGTCTTCCAGCTTCCTCAGCCTGGCTTCTCCTGGCTTCCTCTGACCTTCTGTCTTTCTATGCCTGCCTTAAATACATTCTCTGCTCAGGTAAGGCGTGGCTTCACTACTGCCTGGCTGGGAGCCTGGAACTCCTTCTGTAAACTAAGATGACCTCAAACTCAGACTGGATTAAGGGTGTAGGTCTCCACTCCAGGGATATTCCTTGTGCTGGGAATAAAAGTGTGAATCACCACTCTCTGATCCTCCTAGACTGACTGTAGGTAGATCCCTCTGATATGTCTGAAACTTTGAATCTTTTATTGTATCTCCACAATTGCTGTGTGCATACTAGATCTTCTAGCCATGTGTGGATTGAAAATAGATACTGCCTCTTTAATTTTTATATACAGCAAGGTCTTATCTAACCTATTAATGATTTGGGGTCTGGTAAGTCCTTCATCACATATTTCTGTGCTTTTTTATATTCTTCATTACTTTTACATACATGTCTTATAATTAAGACAGAAAATTTCAACATCATATCACAGGCAAATGTCACAAAGACTGACTTGAATCTCCCATTAATTTATATGGCAGTTTCTATGCATTTCAAAAGCTGTGTGTGTGTTTATCACTTGAATACTTAAAATATGTGCAGGTAAAAATGGGGAAAAGTAAGGCAGGGTCTTTTCTGTTGCTTTTTCTGCAAACATTTTGGATCATCTCCAGTTTTCATTTGTGTTGATTTAAATAATTGGGGGCCAAGCTTCTTATGAACACAATACAATATTGACTCTCAAAATAAAAGCTCTATGTGATCTCTGAGTGATGTTCAGGGACACTATAGGAAGGCTGTGATATAAATGTGAATGTGTCACTTTTCAGTCTTAAAATCTGTTTTGTCTTTTCATTTCTCTTTTTCTGTCATTTACCTGATTTCTTCCTCTGGCATCCAATTGGCCATGGTGATGCAAAGAGCATGGGATTCCAGATCAGACAGTCTTAGATTTAATTGCTGTTCAACGACTGTGAAGTTATTTATTCTATCTGAGCCTCATTTCCTTCATCAATGAGCTGGTTATTCTAACAGACAATTTTACATAATTAATTAAGAAAGCATGTGTAATGTAAAATGTACTTAGTACATCATAGATGCTCATCAAAATTTAGCATAATTGAAAACACACAAGTTTTATAGTCTGAATAATAATGCCTTGGGCTTTTTTTGAATCTGTACATAATAAGTAATGTTTCTTTCCCATCAGCTTATTATAAGAATTTTATTGAATTATGACGATTGCACGTAACCCGGGGTAAAGATACAGTACGTATTCCAGAAGTTTTGGGGGAAGGAGCAGGCATATCATTCATTTCTGTGCTTTACATATTGGAAGCTTCTAAATGCTCCTTTATAATAAAATGAATACCGTTTCTTAATATTCAGTTGCTCTTATTCATACTGCCCAAGTGAGATGGCCTATGAGATTTTATTTGAGCATATGTAGGCAGAACATGAAGACTTGCTTGCAGTAAGAGGTAGATTAGCAAAATAAATAAGTAAACATTAATTACAAAGGAAAATATAAAACCCAGATGGTAACAAAGATTCAGCTTAAACACATTGCTAAATATCCCCTTGTGATTCTTTTCTAATCATTCTTAAGGATGTGAAAAAGCAACATTGTAAATTTCAGCTAAAAATATCAAAGGCCAAATGTGAGAGGCATCGAAGTCCTCCAGGTTTGGGTTTCACATGGATTTTCGTTGGGTCCCTTGGGTGCTTGTAACCATGCAATTGATGATGTACGATTGTGTCCCTTACCTCTACACAGAGCCTTTCAGCAGCACTTCAGTGTGTCTTCATTTCCCAGGCTGTGTGCCCTTGGCTGTGATTTCTTAAGTAAGCTGCTTTTTATGTCTCCTTTGTTCATCTCCAGTGGAAACATTTAATAGCACATTTGAATGCTACGAAATTGTTATTTCAGATGCTTTAGCCCACAACAAGAGGACCTCACACTACAGTATCTTCTCAGAATAAAACATCCTATGAAAGAATAAAACGTGTGGCATAAGAGCCCTAGTGTATTTGCTCTAAGTCTTCCCCTCTCTGCTTTCCTCTTTTTCTTTCTCTATTTCCCACTTGATCCCTGTCAATCCTCCATTCCCTTCTCCCCAACACTCACACAACAAGTAATCATAAATTAGGACAGTTAATTATGCCAGTCATCATACCCTAAGTCTCCAAATAGCTATTTTTAGTGTCCCCATGTTGATGGTATACAATGCCATCTTTATTTAGATAATACTTTTCTTATGCACACTCCCCTTTAAATGCACATTCATTGTTCATTCATGTGTACCTCATAGCCCTGTTCTCTCCTTGAGCCTCCCCATCTTTACCTCTCCTTCTGACTTTCAAATCCATACATACTCTCCTTGTCCATCCCCTTATTATTAGGAAGAAATTTTAGGTGACAGGGCTCCTAAAGCAGAAATAGATACATCAGCCCTTATAATCTAATTCTTCTAGTGTCAAGGTTAGGTTATGGGAAGATGCCATGCTTGGTAATATTTTAGTAATTTTATAGGCTAGCAATTATCAATTCATCTATACTTTTTTGACACAGATAAATTATAGCTGATTAATAACCACTTTAAAATTATCTAGACCTGTAGTTTTTAGCCCCATTAATAAGTCAAAACAAAACTAATTCCCAAACCTCACCCATAGAAATTATAATTCCGTTAGTCTGAGTAAAGAACTTTGGCACTTTGTTTAAAAAATCTCAGATGATTCTCAAGTGCCTAGTAATAGAGAGCCATTGACTGCTCTGTTTGAATTGCCTACCCATAGGACTTTAATGGTCATGTGTGCCTCTGAAGAGATTGAGGAGAGGGGGATTCTTCTCCGAGAACCTAAAAATTAAAATCTAAAATGGAAGGAGGTGTACTAAAAGGATATTTCCTGGGAGTGACAGGCAGGTGAATATAAAAGTAAAATGTTCAAAAAGGAACTAGACGGATCATAATGGAAACTAATTGGTGAAGACTAAGAACTAAGCAGGACGACAGATGTTAGCCCAGGCTAGAATCTTTCCATTATCCTGAAGATATGCACTCTAGTCGGGTAATCTCTAAAAGCCATTTTTGGCTCCATTATTTTTCTTTTTTTTTTAATATTCGTCCTCTTGTTCTCTCCCCCATTTCTCCTTCATTCCTCCTTCTCATCCATTCTTCCTGCAGCCATGTTCAGAAAGGAGCAAGCCTCCATGAGTGCCAACAAAGCACGGCACGTCAAGTTGAGGAAGAAGAACAAGGCTTCTCTCTTTGTACTAAAGCTGGATAAGTCAACCCCACATTAGAAACAAGTTCCCAAAAGCCAGCTCAAGCATAGAGACAGAACCCCTGCTATTGCCAGGAGTCTCCCAAGTAAAGCAAGCTACACAATGGTCATACATGTGCAGAGGCCTAGGATGTTCTCATGTAGCTTCCTTAGCTAATGGTTCTTAGCTACATTTTTATGCACAAAACACAAAAAGACATAACACAATAGTAACCAAAACTGATGGCCAATAGCGTATGTCCACGTTGTTTCAATACAAGTGGACACCAGTACCAGTGAGCAATCTGAGCAGCGATTTCATATCTTTCTCAAGTAAAAAAAAAAAAGAATAAAATCTGGGCTTGTGAGATGATTCAATGGGTAGATGTACTTGCTGTCACGTCTGATGACTCCATTTTAATTCCCAGGACACACATACACACAGTGAAAGGAAAAAACCACCCTTGCAAGTTGTCTTCTGACATAAACACACATAGACACACACACAGAGGGGAGAGCTAGAGGGAGAGAGAGACTAAATAATAAAAGAAAGAGAGAAATCTAAAGCTTTATTTCTCTCTGGGACTAGCTGTTCTAACAACTGGCAATAATAGCAAGGTTTGCATCTGTTTCTCTGTAGTTCATCTACTCAACTTTGTGTGCAGCACTATTTGTACTCCAGTGAGATTGCAGCAAAGGAACTCTGAGGCTTCTATAATCTTTAGGACCCAGAGCTAAAAAAAATTCTGCTGCTGAATGAAGATCTTTACCATGAGTAATTGCAAATGAGGCAAGCAATCATTTGCGTCATGGTTCATCTGCCCCGTCAGATTGAAACAAAGGCATTTTTCACTCTCTTCTCTGTACCATACACACTATTAAAATGCCTTTGTAGATTACTGTAAATAATTCAAATGCTTATTAAAAACTCTGTAGGAAGATCAAGGATTCATAGAAAATAATAGGGAATACCATCCAATTTATTTTTATGTGGCATTCTCTCCATCATATCACAAAGTACTCCACAAAAAAAGTGCCAAGGAAGGTAAGTACCTTTCTGTCAAGACTGCAAGAGTACAGTGTATTTTCAGGGCTGTGGAGATAAAGCCACTTTGTTTCTCAGACTTCCAACTGTTTTTTGTTCTATTTCGTCTTGCATCAAGGTCATTTCTCTAATTAATCTCCAATTTTAGTTATTTTAATACTTATGTCAAATAATAAACTTGGCTTACAATGATGAAGATACGATGACTACATTGTCTAACCTTTAAAAATTGCCCATTTCTCCCCCAGGAAGGACAGTTATGACTCAAATGCTCTGCCATGGTACATGGCATGGCTGCTTTAATTACTTAAATATGCCATGACAAAAAAATCATGACCAAGTCTAATTACAGAAGTTTATTGGGGGATGCAGTTTTAGTGGGTGAGTCCATGAGCATCATGTCAGAGAACATGCCAACAGGTAGGCAGACATGAAACTGGAGCAGGAGTCTGGATCTTACCTGATCCAAAGCAGAGGGGGGGGGGAGGGAGGGAGGGAAGAAGAGAGAGAGGGAGACTGAGAGAGAGAGAGAGAGAGAGAGAGAGAGAGAGAGAGAGAGAGAGAGAGAGAGAGAGAGATAGTAAATAGGATGGGCTTTTGAAACTACCAACATGACCATGACTCCCAGTCCTTCCTAAACAATTCTACCAGCAGACCAAGTGTTCAACATACGAGCTGATGAAGGCCATTCTTATTCAAGCCACCCAAACTTCCATATTCAATGTAGGATTAAATCAGGAATCCAAGCCCAAGTTGGTATCCTCAACCTAGCCGTGCTGCTCTTGGACAAATGCTGTGATCTGAGTTCAATCAGGCTTATCAATCAATTTGCTAGTAGTAAGCTAATAAGATAAGCAATTCCTTAAGAGCTTGACATGGATTGAGAGGTCTCAGTACACACAGCAGTGCTGTTCTGTGTTCCAATATACAACCAGAATCGAATTGTATATGTTGGGTTACTGGTTTTAGAGCTGATAATTCAAATACTTCAACAAATTATTTAGCCTCTCTCAATGTTAGGTTCTTTATCTATAAAATATGTGTGAAGTCATGTCTGAATTGTACAACATTTCTATGTGAAGAAGGTTTTGGCCTCTAGAGGCTCTGCCAACACTCAAGAAATGTTAGCAATCATCATTGACCTCACTTGACTCTTAATATTAGTGTTACTAAACTCTAATGAAAAATGGATGTGATCTAATAAAAGTATTTTTATACTCTGATAATTCCATATGCTGTTGAAAGAGATAGTGAAGCTTCATGGCATTTAATGTGCTGTATGTCATTTTGATAACATTTGAATCCCAGTATGTTTTATTTCATAGCATGCTTCAAATGTGGTTATCAAAATATTTTGTTTTATTAACTCTACTATTAGAATTGTGTACTTACTTTGTGAAAAATATCAGTATTCTCACAGTAGGTAATGGATATAAAATGGATATGAGTTCTTTGTCTTCCATCAGGGTCTGTTCCCCGGGGTCTAATCCTCCCTTTCTCATCCTGTGGTTCTACCTGAAGTACCCTAGATCCGAGATTATAGATGATGATTTATAATCCTTAATCCTTCCTAATCTGGCAGCCACGAGCCCTTTGACCACTGTAGGTAGCTATAGAAGAAAAATGAGTGATATTTTCAAAGATGAGAATCTGCCATTGCTCTGAGAAGACCAGAAGAATGTAGTTGTTTATACTGCTACTGTACTACCAACTGTACATCTATGTCTACTTGCACAGGAGCAATGTCACCTTGGTAAAGACCAGAACATTCAAAAAGAAGCAGATTCTTCTTGTCCACTAGAGTAGAAAATCATCTCTACATCCCTAATACTGTCTACTTCAATTTTCTTACTGCTATATACAGACTCAGAAAGAGACTTACTTGATCCTAATGTGCTCAACAGTTTTCCACCACAAGTGGATTATAAGAAGCATAATATCTTTTGGGCATATGCCCAAGAGTAGTGTTGCTGGAACCTAAGAAAGGCTAATTCCAAATTTTCTGAGAAACCACTATACTGATTTCCAGATGGGCATACGAATTTACATTCCTACCAACAATGGAGGAGTGTTCTCTTTCCTCACATCCTCTCCAACAGAGGCTGTCATCAGTGTTTTTGATCTTAACCATTTTTACAGATGTAAGATGGTATCTCAGAATTGTTTTGATTTGCATTTCCCTCATGGGTAAGGATGTTGAGCAATTCCTTAAATGTCTTTCAGCCATTTGAGATTCTTCTGTTAAAAATTCTCAGTTTAGAACTGCACTCCATTTTTAAACTGGATTATCTGGTTTTTTTGATGTCCATTTTTTTGAGTTCTTTATATATTTTGGGGATCAGCCTCTGTCAGAGTTGGGGTTGGTAAATGGAAAGAGAATGTCCCATTCGATAGGCTGTCATTTTGTTTTATTGACCATATCCTGTACCTTACAGAAGCTTCCCAGTTTCATTTATTAATTGTTGATCTCAGTGTCTGTGCTACTGATGTTATATTTAAGAAGTGATCTCCTGAGTCAATGTGTTTGAGGCTATTTCCCACGTTCTCTTCTATCAAGTTCAGTGTAACTGTATTTATGTTGAGGTCTTTGATCCATCCGGACTTCACTGAACTCCTGGAGTTCAGTTATAAAGAGGAAAGAACAAGTAGAGGAGCAAGAGGGATGTGGGGATCAAGAGCAAAACGAAAACCACAGGGACTGCTAACCTGAGCTAATGGAGGCTCACAGACTCTGGACAGACAGCTGGAGAGCCTGCCTCGGACCACACTAGGCCCTCTGAATGAAGGGACAGCTGTAGTAGGAGGTTTCTGGCCTGAACTTTCAGGCCTAGCCTCAAGTTTTAGGCTCTCAGACTCACAGACCCACAGAGACACACAGATGCTTACTGTAGTTTTAGGCTGATTGGTCTAAGGCCTAGGCATACAACTTGCTAGCTCTCTATACTTCATCTAACCCATGTCTCTTATCTTGTTCAGTCATGAGGCTTGGTACCTTTTCTTAGAGCAGCATAGTTGTCCTCTGCCTTTCTGGCTTTTCTCTGGCATTCTGCTCTGTGCTTCCTGTTCTCAGAGTTTTTAGTCTGGTAGCCCCGCCCAAACTTCCTGCCTGCCTTTGGCCAATCAGCGCTTTTTATTAAACCAGTGGGTGGGACAATTATTTACCATGAAACAACACAATACCCCTACATATCCCCTTTTCTCCTTTTAAAACAAAAAGAACTCCAAATCTAATATTCTTTCCCCCCTTATCTATAACAACTTCTAAACAACACTGTAAATAAACATAAACATCCATAATCCATGTTTTGGGAATGTGGGTGTTGTTCTCTAGGCTACTTCCTGCTGAATGGGGGCATTGGCAATCCCATAGGAATCCAAAGAAAAATGTAGGATTATGGACAAGTATTTAGTGGAGTAATCTGTAAGGCTGGGGTCATCTCAGCCAGTCTCCTTGAAATTGTTCTGGATACAGAGCTCAGGAAACTTCAACAGAGGTGCTCTGAAATGCTGAATCATCTGGGCCATCCATTTCCATTGGAGATTTTTCAAGGGATCTTCCTCTATCAAACTTTATGTTCTTTATCCAAAAATAAATCCACAGTCTTTCATTTTCTGTGAAAATAAAAGGAAAACCTCTTCTCCAAAGTAGCATATCTTTGCATTTCAATTTTAAAAGTAAACTCATTTACAAAATATATAGGTTGAATTACTCCAACAACATTTATAATCAACTGTCTTTTAGCAGCTTTTGCTATTTCATTTTTAGTCAAGAAGCTTAAAGATAAGACAATAATATACAGTATCCAGACACTCTTTGTATTTTCCATCTTTACATGGCTTATGTATGTATGTATGTATGTATGTATGTATGTATGTATGTATGTATGTATGTATGTATGTATTTATTTTACTCTCTTTTTTTAAGGACTTTCTCTACCTTTTTTTTCTCTAAGCCTATGTATATATATTTTCAACACACTCTAAACCACTTAGACTTTTTTTTTAAAAAAAAAAAAACTGTCTTTACTGTATATTCATTTCTTAACTTTTTCTGTCTCTGACCACACCTTTAATCTGCCACTGTCTCTGACCACACCTTTGCTTGGCTAGGGTGATTGTCTCCACCCAGATTCTTCTATTACTTTCAATTTCTGAACACACCTTTAATCTGCCAAAGTTCAAGGTTGGTAGGCTGTGTGGATAGCCCCACCCAGCTCTTAGTCTAATTTTATAGATTTTATCCTTTTAGCCCAGGTTGTCTGAAATTTCAGGGTCCATATAATCACCAAGTAAAGCTTTGCCATCTGCTGCTCATTAACTCCATTTAAGTATTTGGCAATAGGGCCTCTTAAAAGACTCACAAGTATTTTGCCTTTAAGGCTGAATCAGGAAGCTTTTCTTCAAGAAGCCAAGCCTCACTTTGCCTCCGGCAAACAGCTGATCCAAGAAAACACCAACACTAAAAAGCCATCTTTGATTCTGTTCCCTTTTTGTCCTTATGAACAGAAACCTTAAATAAATCATTTACAATGTTTTGCTTACATCTAGGCTCCTGTGAGACTTCAGGAACAAGCCATTTTATACCTTAAACTGCACTCCAAAAGCCCGCCATTGTAGTTTAAGCTCACATGCTTCACCAGGGCATCTCTGTACAACAGCTCACACGGGAGACACAATTTAGAAGCTGCTTTGGGCTCTAGACTATTTTTTAAGCTTTCTATGGCTTTATGCAGGTATATTTGTGTATATGCCCCACATTGGGCACCAGAGAACAACTGTGCTGCTCTAAGAAAAGGTACCAAGCCTCATGACTGAACAAGATAAGAGACATGGGTTAGATGAAGTGTAGAAAGTTAGCAAGTTATATGCCTGGGCCTTAGGCCGATCAGCCTAAAACTATAGTAAGCATCTGTGTGTCTCTGTGGGTCTGTGAGTCTGAGAGCATAAAACTTGAGGCTAGGCCTGAAAGTCCGGGCCAGAAACCTCCTACTACAGACAGCTGCATTGATCAAGCTGTTAGTGAGGCCCCTGTTTATGTGACCAGGAATTAACCTGGTTACATGAACTAGCTTTGGTGGGATGCCTTGCTCAGCCTTGATATGAGGAGAATGGGATGGGTTCTGACTCAACTTGGTAAGTCAGTCTGTATTGACTAATCAAAGGAGGTCTTACTCCCTTTGAGAAGTAGCTGGGAGATGGGTAGTGGAGAAGAGATGGGGAGGGAGCAGGAGAAAGGAAGGGAGGGGAAATCGTGCAGGATATGTAAATTAAATTTTATTAATAATTTGAAAAATATTTTTTTCAAAACAAGCATAATATAAGAAGACACTTGTAGCTGGAATCCTAATTGGTCTTAATAAACACCTGGAGCCAGATATTGAGGTAAATGCTGAAATATCAGAGAGACAAAGGAGCCAACCACTAGAGAGACTTCTTACCTCTCTACAAATCCTTAGATTGAATAGGCTAAGATTGAATAGGCTAAGAATTGTCTCCATAGGGCTACATTCCTGTGTCCACCTCCTTAGTGCTGGGACTGAAGGTGTGAGCCACCACTACCTCCACCTGGCTCTGTTTCTCTTTTAGACATATTCAAACCTGTGTAACCTAGGGTGGCCTTGAACTTCTGAGTTTGTTTTCTCCTTCCAACTACTGAGATTAAAGAGATGTGCCCCCAATTTCTGGCCCCTATGGTTATCTAGTGGCTAGCTCTGCCCTCTGGTGTTCAGGCAAGATTTATTTATTAGGGCATACACAAAGTACCACAGACCCTATTTATTGTGCCATAGAGTTTTTGAGGTTCAAGTTCTTTTTCACTTGACCCAGTGACTTTGAACCTGTTTTTAAACAAGGCATCACAAAAGGAGTTTCTGATAGAGCACAGCTACTTATCTCATAGTGGTGGGAATGGAGGGTCAGGGTCCAATCACCTCTTCAATGGTACCCTTCCCACAGTGATTTAACTGGTTTTTAAAAGGCTCTGACAGCTAAATTTTAAATCATCTCCTAGCAAGCAGTACTATCTGCTGACAACCAAGAGTTAAACATGTGGGTCTTCAGAAATAAGATACAAGCAAATTCTTGTCTTGTGATCTCCCAGTAAACAGGCAGATGAGCCCAGAAACTGAAGAGACATGCCTGTCAATTCCCATCCTCAACAGCACAGGGCATGATGAGTACCTGAACAGGCAAATATTTGACTCAGTAACTACCTAACCTAACCTCATTCTTCAGCTGTAACTCATTTGCAGAATAACTGTTGTGGTTTTGTATATGCCACCAATCTCTAAAGCTGTCTTATACTAAGAGATTACCATGTGTTTCTTTAGTCAGAGTGGCTTGCAAGATGGAAGCTATTCTCTTACAAGACTGAAGATTTAGATATGGAAGTTGGCTTTTGTGAGATTTGCCCAAACGTAAGTGAAATGGAACATCATCATTTGCCAAATGAACTCAGATATTCAAGCGACCAAATGTAGCAATTTCTTTATTCAATGTGAAGCATACCTGGATATAGACTTAAGCATAGGATTTAATAGAAAGAGAGGTTCTTCATGAAAGGATAAAATGCACCTTTGTCAGGATGTGGACCTCTCAAGGTAGAATCAAGTTGAAGTGTCTTTACAATAGCCATGCTTTTGGGGTTGTAATGCTTCTAAAGTCACAATATAAAGTGTTGCCAAGGAAGGTTTTTTTTTGGAAAATGAGGTCACAAGTTGGCTCCCATGTGACTTGGATTACTACTGAGGAAGTAAAACCTTAAGTCTCAAGTGTTATAGGGGAAAACTATGATTTTACTGTTAAACATCTTTACGGTTTTATAGTCTAGTCTATAGTAGTTTAAGAAAATACCATGGGAAGGGGAAGGCCTTAAGCATGGTTAATGAACAGTTTAATATTCTTATTTGAATCGTCTCTATATAAAGACATACTATCTGTATTGCAGTAATCTTTACTGCAATGTTAACTATAATTGACATCTTTATTCTTAGCTGGCACGAGGCACAATCAGACCCCCGAGTGAGACATTCCTTTCCCTTACCATGCGACTCATTTTCCCCTTGGAGACTTTGATTCCTTACTTGTAAGTTATGATGATATCCTATCATCTATTTTCAATTACCTTTTTGGCTGCTAACCAGAAACATAGACAACTATCTTTCCAGGGATTAAAAGCATCAGCCTGTTTGCTCTAATTTGATGTATGAGATGTTTGGAACTCAGAGATTGGAGGGTCATGATTTCATGGGAATAAATACAGAAGCGAAGATGTTAAACTCAAGATATCAAACCACACAAGGAATCACCCAGCAATTGCCAGCTTTAAATGAGCCTCAGATTCCTTTTATTATGAGGGACTGAAAACCATGATGTTAAAAACCATTGAAAATTAAGGCAGAGTCTAACAGACATTTAATGTGAGTAGAAAAATTTTGAATCACTGAGGACATATTACCCAACCAACTCTAAATAAAAGACATCCACTACACACTACCACAACATCTTACTTTGTTTCTCCAAAAAATTTTAGTCTGCTTAGGTTTTTACAAACTTATAAACAACAATGAATTGGCTACATGTCCCCCTTTGTTTTGAGAGATAACAATTGTGAGAGAATTACCTTGTAAAATGCATCAATCAGTGGTGCATTTCAACAAGAGTAGAATGAGACAAATAGATGGCTACCAATGCATAGCTTATATGATTGGCAACTGAATATTTTTCAGCCTCCTACATCTTGATAGAACTTGTGATGAAGTAAGATGTGAGCAGATAGACATCACTGCTGCATTACAGGCATACAATGTGTAGCGTTCTGCTTTCCTCTTTCTTTTATGTTAAGAAGGTGATGGTAAATGATGGGAGAGGCTTGAGAACATATAGATTAGAGCAAGAGAGGCTTCAGCTTAGCAATAACTCCCAGACAATCATCTTTGTGCAAACTTTGCTTTAGATTTAAATCCAATATTTCTACTGAGACTCAACATTCCTTGTTATTTACACTGGAAACTTTGAAATTATTTTCTTGTTACCATTTTTATCTAAGTTATACTATCAATTATCTTTTCATAGTGTCTGTCAAAAGTGGAATTCTTTTCTTTTCTTCCCTGCTTTGAGTCTGCCAATTTTTTCCATGAGTATATCAAGGATTACCTTCTCTAATGGTCCCTTGAACTCAAAATATCCCTACTTCAGTTCTTGAACTCAGATAATCAAACATCATATAAACCTACCAAAGTGATACCCTCAGTCTGTTACAGTATGGTCTTGGTGGTATGCTCAATTAACAAGTCTTTGCCTGTTACTCTTGGTACAGTATGGCCAAGGAAACCCCATAACTGTTTCCAAAAGTTTCTGTTTATATTTGGAATGTCTTGAGGAAATTAAAATCTTACTCTTTTTATGTAACTTATCGACATATAATTCTATAGGTTTGGTTGGATAAATTAATCTGAGCTTAACTTAGGATAACAAACCATGGTATTATTACATGGTTCATTTCTTCTTAAGTGGTCTAAAATCTATACTTTCTAGACTGAACCACCCAAATACTAACTACAGACATTCTCCAATCTTATTAGATGGTTTTGCTTCAGAGGTGGACACCATACTTCCACAGTCACTATTATGAAAGTAGAAATAAGTAGACATTTCCTAGGGGACTTCCATTATTTCACCCAGAGGATTGCTAAACAATTTGCTAAGGCAATAGTCAAATGGCTCTGAATAATTCAAGGAGCTAGAAAGTGCAACAGCCATGCATTCATTCTTTAACAATAGTTGTATGTTCCAAGAAATGCACTCCTCAGTGGTTTTGTCACTTTGCAAGCTTCAGTGGCAGAGGTCAATCAAACCATTAGTCTTCATGAGATACTATTGAGAGATATAATAAATAGAATATATGAAGATTCTGCTTGCATAATTTAAAAACATAGGAGAAAAACTTGTATTTACAAAATAAGTAGAAGGTGTGAAAATAACAATGAAAATTAGAAAATATATAATCCAGTAACAGGTTGTTTATTGAGTATTAGGTACTATACATACACCAGATGCTATACAATGACATATCTGCAATGCAGTATTTATTTACACCAACATCACCACAAATATACAAGTAAAGAACTGTGTTCATTGTTACCATGGCTACATAATTAGTAGATGGTAGAAATACATCAGCTCTATTCTAATCCTATGGGGCTACAGAGATATTTCTTCATTGACTAAAATTCTGCTATGCAATGCTTGACTGTTAGAGTAACTACTCACAAAAGGAATGACATCCAAAAATGCATACATTTATAAACACTACTTTACACATTCTATTCAATAATTTTTGTCCATAGTTATAAATTACAGTTACTTTTATAATAAAACTGATGTATTATGCAATTGAATGTCTTTTCAATAATTACAAAGTTAATAAGATTTGAAAGAAATTTTACATTTGTGATGATTGCTATAGATCATGTCCTCGAAGCCTGGCAAAATTAATTATATCATTGTCCTTCTATTTTGAAAATAATTTAAGAAGAATGGTATAAATATGATTAGCTCTTTACAGAAATTGTATTAATGGTACAAATTGTACTTACATTTTTATTATTGACTTGGATTGTTTCAGTAGCTTCCTTTAACTACCTTATATGTGACAACAATGTTTTTAAGATTTTATACAATTATTTAGCATGAAAGATTAGCTGAGTGTATTGTAGGGCCATTGGAATGTGGTTTCTGCATAGGAAAATTCAAAAACTCCAGCTTCTTTTGTAATATATGATGTTTCGTTTCCACAGCCAACCAGAGTAGATGTTTATGGAGAATCGAGAGAATATGGAAGCTACAACTTTCAAGTGGACTCAACAAGACGCCATAAATTTTGAGGCCCTGTGAATTTCATTCAAATTTATTCTTCTGAAAAACTAGCATATTTCATTAATTTAAGAATAATAAAAATATGACAGTTGAATGAATAAAGCATTTTCTTTAAAATTTCGTTCTCTTAAAGGACAAAGTGTCTTTAAGCCTCTGGTACATGACTGTCTTTATGCTCTGGGGTCAGTAAAATTTGCTAACTCTTTTCAAAACCACAAGAGAAAAGAACAGAGAAGAATAGAGCACCCATTATATGTCCTAAGGGATTCATAAAGATGGTTTATGAATTAATCTTAAAATGAATGAGTAAATTAATAGATGAATAACATACCCACAGCCATAATTTTACTGTAAAACAAGAAATAAAATGAAGAGTACTTCTTAGTCAATACAGTTTTGCTTACAACTTTCTAATTGATTTTATTGTTTGAGGATTATATTTATAAAGACTAAATCCTCCTAAATATATCTTTTACAATTGAGATTTAGTAAATCTCCTGTTTATAAATTCATCAGAAAAGTGTTAAATTTAGACAGAACATCTATTTTTCTCTTCATGTATCAGAAATCTTAGTCCCAATCCTGCTGTTAAAATGTCCCCTTAGAATATGATTATTTCTATCTAAATAAAGTAAACATTTAAGCCATTTGAAATGTGATTTTTCTACTTGCATTAGTTTTTATGAATATTACAACAAAATTTTTAGACAAGGTAGAAAAAAAATCCAGAAATGCACTTTCTTGCAGTTGTGATTTTAAAATACTGAAATCCAACTATCAGGTGGGCCAATTACTCTGCAGCCTCTCGGCTTTTGGGTATGGGGGATAGGCAGGAGAGATGGATCAACTGCCTTCTGCTCTTCAAAAGGACCTGACTTCAGCTTCCAGGCTGACAGCTCAGCTCAGGAGATCTAGACATTGTCTTTGAACTTCTTTGGGCATCCACCCTACATATTATACATGCATGTGCACTCTCATGCACACACATACATACATACACATATAATAAAATAAAAATATTAATATATCTCCAGGGGATAATCTGACTTATGCCTCTTAACTTTTGGGGCTGGCCATTAGTTGGATTTTTTGGACTGAATATACTCTAATGTAAAACTTCTGCCTCTTTGAGCTTGCCTGCATCTCTCTTCTGTTCTTATGAGACCCATCTCACTGGATTAAGTTTTACTCCAATGACTTCAATTAAAATGGATTCTCTCCCCTAAAGACTTCATTTTCAAATAATTTCACATTCACAGGGTTCAGAGCATAGATCTTCAACATAACATTTTTATAGTTCACCTTACAACGTAATCTAAAGAATTTTGAAGTAAAAGATAATAAAGGATAGCTATGAAATTCAGTTGCCTAAGAATAATCAACAACTACTTAGATGCTCTAACTTACATGATGTGTCTTGGGCTTTAACCATTTGAGCAAAAAATACATGCACATTGTTACTGTGTTTTATTTAGGGTCATAATCCCATTTCATCTCTGGTCAAAATGCTAGGCCTGTTCCTATAGAGGTAAAATAAAGATTAGCAATGATCTCAGATTAGTAGATTTTACCTCAATGATGATTCAATATCAAGGACAATTATTTTGATCCTTTCATTTTTTTACTTTAGGAACATATCTTATAGTAGTGTCTTGTTTTTCTCTCTTATTGGTTAAATTTAAAAATTAAATTTATTGTTTGAATGAGCATAAGAAACCAGCAAAGAACAAAAATAGTTATAAGGAAGTTGAAAATAAGAGGAAGAAACTGAAAATTCAAACTCAGCTCCATGAACTCCATGCTTCATTTGATGATATTTACCTGATAATTAGGATCAGAAGAGAAAACTCATGTTATATAGCTCATAAAATCATGCCAGATGAATATTAATGAATTCAGTGAAGGGATTCTGTTTCCAGGCAACAGCAGATTTCCTGGGAGTATTAACATTAGTTGTAAAGTAACCAGCTTAGGCCAGAGAGCTTCTGACTGCTGAGTAGCTGCTACCAGTTCTCCAGCCAAGTTCCCACTCATTCTTAGTCGTAGTTAAAAAGCTACTATTCTTTTAGCCATCAACAATGACATCGATCATGACTGTCATTGACATGGACCTATAAATCAGAAGATTTTCCCTTAAAAATATGTTTTAGCAGCAGCAGGAGGTAGAGTGAGATGAGTGTCATGGGGTATCAGGGAACATGAAGCTGGAGGTTTAAATTTGAATAATTAATCAGTTGCTTGTAGACTGGTATGTAGGAAATATGTTTAACATGTCCGTTGAAAGCAGTTAGAAGGAGTGAAAGAAAGGAGAGAGAGGGAGGTGAGATAGAAGGTGATCACTGGCTGAAATCCATAGTACCTCTTTCGATGTCTGTGGAACAACATAAAAAAGCATCTGGATTCAAATGTTTTATTATTATCCACTTAACAGTTATAGAGAATAAGAAAGCTGGGAATTTCTTTTTAAAAGATAGAAGTTATCTGTCTTTAAGATAAATTCTGTCATTCAGACTAGCTCTTGATAATTACTTATTAGCTATGATTCAAAAGTATAAAAATGCTACTCAGATTGAAGGAGGACTGTTACTACAGATAACTCAGAAATTATCCAGCATTTTTCAATCATGTGTTGTGGTCCAAAGGCAAGACTGGAGAAATAACAGAGCCAGTTTTCCAGGATCAGATCTCATTTGGTTTCTTTGTGATGCACTGATTATCTGGCTCCATCCCTCACTTAGCCCAATACCCACCCACCTCTTTCTTAGCTCAGTTTATCTCTGTCCTAACACATTCAGAAAGTATAAAACACATAAAGAACAGCTCTTGTTTTCGCCATCACTAATCTTCTCATCACATCTCCCCAGCAATCAGGAGCAAGGGCTTTGTCCATAGCTAGTTGGCATTTGCTACCATATGTTCTACTACCCATTTGTAGGGCCTCATAAACAACGATCTATAGTGGGATTGTGTTCTCTTCCATTGTAAATAATTGTCCCACCTACTGGGGTAATAAAAACGCTGATTGGCAGAAGGCAGACAGGAAGTGTGGGCGGGGCTAACAGACTCTCTGGGAACAGGAAGAGCAGAGCAGAGAGACCAGTGGAGAAGCCATGACATCAACAGGAGCAAAGGAAAGAAGCTGAAACGCTGCTCTACAAAAAGGCACTTAGCCACATGGCTGAGCAGGGTAAGCTCATGGGCTGGGTTAAGAGTTAGCAAGGTATATGCTTTGTCCAAGGGCTAATCAGCATAAAATTATTAGGATAAGCCTTTGTATGATTATTTGGTGCTAAGCAGCAGTGGGTCTGCAAGTGGGTCTGAATCTCAGGGCTAGGCCTGAAAGTCCTGGCCAGAAACTTAATACCACAACAATCAGGTCAATCCAAACTGTGGGAACAGGAGAAGAGGATAGGCTTTACAGACTCAGGGAGGAGTTCATAACTGTATGTTTCCCACATATCAGTTGCTATCCAGTACTATACTCTTTTGTCATTAATACTACATCACTAATACTGAAAAAGTCCATAGGTAGATATTATGGCCCAAATTATAAGGAAAAATATCTTTCCTTGAATGTAACTGAGTCAATTACATGATCTAAGAGAATCTAACACAAAGTAAGGTGAGTATCCTACATGGGACTACTATTGCTGAGATGAAACATCATGACCCAAGAAACTTGGGGAGGGAAGGGTTTATTCAAATTATAATTCCACAGAACAATTCATCATTGAAAGAAGTCAGGACAAGAATCCAAGCAGTTCAGGAACCTGGAAACACTTGCTGATAATAAAGAGGCGGTGGAGAAATGCTGCTTACTGGCTTGTTCCTGATGAGTTGCTCAGTCTAATTTCTTATAGTACCCAGGTCCATCAGATCAGAGATGGCACCACCCACAATGGGCTGAGGCCTCTCCCATAAACCACTAATTAAGAAACTATCTTACAACTGGATCTTTCTTTCTTTCCTTCTTTCCTTCTTTCCTTCTTTCCTTCTTTCTTTCTTTCTTTCTTTCCTTCTTTCCTTCTTTCCTTCTTTCTTTCTTTCTTTCTTTCTTCCTTCCTTCCTTCCTTCCTTCCTTCCTTCCTTCCTTCCTTCCTTCCTTCCTTCCTTCTTTCTTTCTTTCTTCCTTTTTGAGAAAATATTTCTTTTGGTAGTCCTGGTTGTTCTGGAACTCACCCTGTAGAACAGGTTGATCATGGACTTCGAGATTTGCCTACCTCTGCCTCCTGAGTGCTAGGATGGAAGGCTTGTGCCACCAGCCCCAGTCTTACAGCTCAATCTTATAGAGGCATTTTCTCAACTGAGATTCCCTTTTCAGATAACTCTAGCTTATGTCAAGTTGTCATAGAACTATCCAGCAGAACGGCACTGTAGTCATGAGCATAGGCTTTTACGTCATGCATACCAACTCTCCAATAGCAGGTATACCTCTTAAAAAACGTAACCAGAAATAAGTTTTGTTGTTCTGTTTCTTTTTCTTTATCCTTAAGATCCACATAATACTAAACATTTACCAGAGTTGTTGTGAGAATTAAATTAGGTAGTTTATTTTAAAACATCTTATTCTGGGTCTAGCAATTTAATCACTCAATAAATGGCAGCTATTATTGTTATGATCATCATAATTAGCATTATCATTATGATGGAAATATGCAAAGACTAAACAGCCTCAAATTGAGATGTTAGTGTTAGTTCTAACTAAGGGAATAAAACATAAAAGAAGTAAAATTGGCTGATGAAAATTAGTCGTTGATATTATAAAGAACTGACAGAATTTGGAAGGGAAAATAAAATCTGAAATTTTAGCTGCATCCTGATATGGTAGCAATGTATTTCCTTGGGGCCGAAGCTGACACATATAAATCATTCACAATGTCTTTTTTCCCTTTCTTTCTGTCTTTCTCTTTCCTTCCTTCCTTCCTTCCTTTATTTATTTGAATAATGTTATCTATTGAACCTTTGCTGGCCTTGGATTTACTTCTCTAGCACACTTCAGGAGTACTGTAAATACGATTCCTTTTGAGACTCCCTTTGACACACTGAGTGCTTGGAATTGTCCCATACGTTCTCATTCTTCCCATAGCAGCTAAAATAGCAGTTAAAATGTATTTCTTTAAGGAACTTGCAAACCAATCAAATCAAAGCTTTAATGGTAGATTCAATACTTTTTTTTCCCCAAATAAGATATGCATTTCTGCATTCAGACAATCAAAATAAACAGTACTGCAGGCAGTCATTCTTGAATTTTCATGCCTATGAGAATATCATGAGATAATTAAAAATAATAAGTATCCCCAAATCCCTATTTCAGCTAAATAGGTTCCAGGAATCATTATATTAAACAAACATTCCAGATAATTCTGAGAAATGCTGTTTGTAGGAATGTCAGTTTCTAGTCCAGACCAGTGCCTTGTGGAGAAGCAGAGGCACATGTCTAATATCACAAGCTATGGCGCTGTCTCATTTCCCAGTGGATGACCTTACTCAACCTTCAGCTGCATCTGGGCATCAAGCTGTGCTTTCCTTCCAACCTCCTCTCCAAGTAGCCACAAAGGAGATCATCTTGACAGTCATTTTCAATGAGGCCATTCAGAAGCAGAGCTGTGTTTCTGTTAGTTGTCCTACTTGTGTGAAGCAGCAAGGATGGAGTGCAGGTGGAAATTACTCGTTTGCATGTTTTCTATTTCTCTACATTAAGGAGCTTTGCAGAGATGCAGAAACAGATGCTATTCTCGCTTAGACATTTTTTTCCCTTCAATTTTGTTTTTCTTGCTTTTCTGGTGAAACAGCATAGGTCTTTCTACATCTCTGACATTCTCAGACCTAGCTCCATCCTTTTCATCCACTGGATGTGGCATTGTGACCTGGGAGGTCAAAACCAAGGCTGAGTAGGAATGATGGGTCTGTGGAGCAAAACACATGAGACGTTCTGTTCAGATGTTTTATTACTATTCACTTGCGCCACTGGGGAGAATAATCAGGCAGAAGATTTCTTTTGAAATGATTAACATTTCTGCTAGCATCAAGCAGCTTATAAAAATTAAAACACAGAGATCATAGACATAGAATATGTATCATGTCTAAAGAAAATGAGAAGAAAAGAACTTTTTTCTCAGTGACAGTGGCAGTCACCCTTAGATAGATTAGTGAGTGACTCTGGTCCCATAAGGTGTCATTTGTCCATGTGTCTGTGGGCCATAGAATGACACATCTCTTTCTGTCATATTTTCCCAGGGGAATCCCAAATCTATGCCTAGTATTCTGTTATGACTATTGACAAGATACTGTGTTTATATTCCCTGTTATAAATAGATAATTTCAGAGCCGTGGGGACAGAATTTGTGGCTACAATTTAATAGCATTATTGAGGCAAGATAATAGTCTCCCATGACTGAGAGAGAAGGTGAACTCCAGTTCCCTTCCATGCATGCCCTTTCTTGTATATTCACTGTAAAGGAGAGAAAATTGATTTCAAATCTGACTGCCAGGAAAACATGCACAATCAAGGATGGGTGCCTGGCCTGTGTTTCTTGGCTCAAGTCTCCTTTCTGAATTAGAAAAATGGGAATCACTTTAGATTCTTGGCTTAAGCAATGTAGTTGGACAGAAAGCACAGTCCACATTTGTCTGGAGAAAGAAACTCCCTCATTAATTTGCAATTGATAATAGGTGCCAAGACATTCCCATGCAATGGTTTATATGTATCTTTCATCTGCAGTTGTTTACAATATAATAAGCATCATTGGATGCACCTCAGGAGCTTCAGAAGTCTGGCTGGGACCTGAACCCAGATGGTTAGATGCTTATCAGATCCTTTGTGAACCATCCAAATGCTGAGCATGTCAGAAGCCGGGGAGAACCACTGTTCTTAGGAGATTTCATAGATTCCCAGTCAGACCATGACTAATGCAATAACAAAGTTTTCTCCAAGTTTTGGATGTTGTCCATCCAAACTTTATAACACCTGCCCATGAAGATGCTTTCCATGGCCTGCGTGCAATTTATCTCCATGGGCCTTTCAAGGGGCTTATTACAGTGTCTCCATGTTCAGACAAAGATGCTGACTGTATAATGAATGCCAGAGCATCTGTCTGTAATGTGGTTTATGAATGAAGAGATGTCTTGTTTCTATTGTTGGAAGACCATGATTCTACAGTTTGGACTTTGGCTATAAGTCTAATAAAGCTTTATGTTATATGTTTAGATCCTTCAAAAAATATTTTGATACTTTTAATAATTAAAATTGGTAGTTTGTGTTTATTTTTTATATATCTACAATTTAGTTAGCTTTGGAAGAATTAAAGGGCAAGATTTTCTAACAATAGATTTTACAGGAATATAATGCTTGCTCTAGTATAACTTAGTAATGTATAACTGAATAAGTATGAGGCAGTCTCCACTTCTTCCACTGCAATATTAGTCATTGACTAGTTATCAACTCACACATAACAGTCAGCGCCCATAAGCCATGAATGAATGGAAATATCTCTGTGCTAACTTCTGACTTTAGTTCCTACCTAATCAAATCCGTTTTGATCATGAATGAATACATTTCAATATTCTCAGAAAAGTGGATTTTCAAATACATTTCTGTCTCCTGCTCTCCTTTCTACAGAGGGTCTCACTCTGGAATAGGAATACCTGTGTAACTGAAGCTGGTGTAGACCTTTCATGAGTCCTTCCTTTGCCTCCAAACTTCCCAGATTACAGCAAGAAATCATTAGAGACAACTGTCTTAAAGGTTTAGAAAGAAAGGTTTATAACTATTCCTAGACATAGTGTAAACAATCAGCAACAACTTCAACTTGATTTTTATTTGTGGTCTTGATAATCAAATAATAAAATAAGGCTTCTAGATCAATATTTACAATATTAACTTTTTAATTTTTAAAATATTCTAGTTAATTTATAGCTGCTATAGGTGTAGAAAGCAATTGTGAGGATTGAAGTCTATTTCTATATAGTCCATATATTTCTTTACTACTAGCATCTTCTGCAAGAGCTTTGCTTGTTTATTTAGTTTTTCGTGGTAAATTGTTAGCGTGATTGAGATTTCTTCTATTTTCTGATCATTCTTTCTGTTTCAAGATCTCAGAACGATAATAATGTTTGGTTAAACATTAAATAGGCTTCATTACATTGGCTAATAATTGGATATCTGCAATAAGGCTGTGCTGTGAATCCATATCCACTTCTGCACTCCGTATCGTAAATGATATCTGCTACTGACCAAGTAAAAGAATTCCTGATCTCAATTTTTTTCCTTGATGCTTAAGAAATATACCTAATAAAAATAAGTTATCTATCATGATTATAAATGCATAATGCTTTGAAAGGGCTATAAAAGCATGCACACATGCAACTTCAGCATAAGCTATAAAATTTTATTTATCCTCCTAATAGACACTGAATGTTTTGTGCTGAAATCTGGGGTAGATGATGGAAATAGAGAGAAAAGTTTGGATCAGAATCCATAATTAGATGTGGACATGTGAACTAATTCAGTAAGATTTTTCATGAAAATGTGTTAATTATGGATTTGAATACTTAAAAGGCTGCTTGTGTATGTGTGGTTGTGTTTCTCTAAATTATAGGCCACGAATCAGGTAAAGATGATTAGGTAAAAAACAAAAAAGTGATTCTCTAAAACATACTGAGGACGAAGCACAAATTAGCAAAACAAACAAACAAACAAAAAAACAACACTGTAATCTGAAAATCAGAAATCTTAAAACTTCCTAAATCTAAATATTGTTTGAGCACTAACATAGTGGTCATAAAGGAAATTTTCACAAGAGACCTCAGATAACAGCCAGATTCCAAGCACAAAGGCTGTACCAATATGCTGCAGGAAGTTATCTTTAGACCACAAATATATCAAGCAAGAAATATGAATTTATTTCAAGTTTAGGTATGGGGTATTGTGTTGTTTCATGGTAAATAATTGTCCCACTCACTGGTTTAATAAAAAGCACTGATGGGCCAAAGGCAGGCAGGAAGTGTGGGCGGGGCTACCAGACTAAAAACTCTGAGAACAGGAAGCACAGAGCAGAATGCCAGAGAGAAGCCGGAAGAAGCAGAGGACAACTATGCTGCTCTAAGAAAAGGTACTGAGCTGCATGGCTGAACAAGATAAGAGACATGGGTTAGTTTAAGGATAAAGAGCTAGCAAGTAATATGCCTGGGTCTTAGGCCAATCAGCCTAAAACTATAGTAAACCTCTGCGTTTCTCTGTGGGACTGTGGGACTGCAGGACTGCGGGTCTGTGGGCCTAAACCTTAAGGCTAGGCCTGAAAGTCCGGGCCAGAAACCTCGTACAACATTTAGGTTTGCAGCTAGTCCTCAAGTAATCCTTTTTAAAAGTGTGTGTAAAATAATAATAAAAAAGCAAATATTGTATTTGTAAAATTTGTAGAAATGCAATGTCTCAAACATTTCAGATACTCAACTGGTATATTTGATGTCTAGAGAACATGAGGGTGCTGATATGTTATTTGACAGGAAGCCAGTGACTCTTGGTCCCCATTTAACCCCTAAGGCTGTTAAACCAAATGCTGTATCTCATTGTCATTTACACACGCACGCACACACACACACACACACACACACACACACACACACACACACACACATTGTTAAATCTTTGTTCGGAACTATTCGTGATTCAATAATTGATAAGATTTATAGTACCTCAGTGCTGTACTTAAATCTGTCATAGACTTTTGAGAGCTTCAAACTATCCCATTCTTGAAGCTGACTTGTGAACACAGCTTGGAGAGTAAACTGGATAACAAGAGTCACACCACGGTGCTCTCTCTGGGAATGCCAAGTGTAGAATAGGAGAAAGAAATTCATACAGTCTAAAACTGACTCAGTGCCCACCTCTAGGCTAGATGCTTTGCCAGGATATCTTGCTTATCTTTATTAAAGTAAGCCAAAGGAAAAGTACTGGTTACTGCTCTCCATTTTTAGTAATCCCATCCAGATTTAAGAGCTTGAATGTTTCCATTGTTTGCCTTCCATAAAAAGGAGCCGAGGTAGGGATTTCCATTTCTTACCCCCTTGATTTTGTAGACAGGTAATGAAATAAGCTGCCTGAATTGTCTGAAGTTAAAATTGAGTTAGAAGCTCATTCTTCACATACAGAATTTATCCTTGTTTATATGGGTAAGTTCAATCCACTTACATTCACCTTAAGTGCAGAGAAACATCCTTGGCTTCTCAGTAAGAATGAAGAAGCAATGTGGACAGACAGTCGAGGCTAGATAGGGAGAGGAGAAAGATCTGCCCAGCCCCCATGGTGTAGATAGAGGGGAACAGAGGCCAAGAGGTCAGGCCAATCATGGGAGTTGGGAAGGATCCCCAGTCAAGGGTACTGAGTAAATAAAGAGCTTAGTTCTACCACCCACAGAGTATTGAATTTTGCCAAGGACTTCCATAAATTTGGTGGTAGATTTGTCATCAGAGTCTCCATTGAGGAAAACAGCTGTTTTGAGGCTTGCCTGATAAGACCTCTCTTTTACTTTTACCCCAATTCTAGAGTCATAATAACAGGTGAGAATTGTTTAAAAAATTTATTTTATTTTTTTAAGAAAATTTTAAATTTGTTTTATATACCAACTACATATCTCTCTGATCCCTCCCCAGATATCACCCCTCAACTCATCCGCCGTCCCCTTCTCCAAAAGGGTAAGGTCTTCCATGAGGAGTTACCAAAGTCTGGCACATTCATCAGAGGCAGGACCAAGTCCCTACCCCTGCAACAAGGCTTCCCACAATAGGTAATGGGCTTCAAATAACCAGCCTTTGGAAAAGAGATAGATCCTGATCTCACTGCCAGGGTCCCCTTAAACCGACCAAGACAGACAACTGTCTCTCAAATGCAGAGCATCTATTATAGTCCCATGCAGGCTCCACAGCTATTAGTCTAAAGTCTGTGAGTTCCCACTAGCTTGATTCAGTTATCTCTGTATATTTTCCTATGATGATCTTGACTCCTAACCTCTTGTTAGTATAAAGATAGCAAAGGGGTTTGTATCACCAGTCTATGTGAGACCTTTGGTAGTAGAGCACCAAATATACAGGTTGCTTTTGGAGGAAACAGCTCTGAATACATATCTTCAAGGGTCTAGCTAACTTTAGGTTCAAGAGGAAATGTTTAAAATGCAAAGGTGACTTTCTGAGGAGTAACATATTCAAAACTTCCCTTTCTTTGTTACTATAGACAAATCAAAGTTCACAGAAAACTCTGGAAGATACTTCAGGAATATCTGCCCTATCTAACTGTTTCTTGGACTGCTTCACCCTGTATTTTTACTTAAAGAAATGTAGAAAAAGTAAGCCAGCATTTTCTTTTTCTTGGTTTTTAAGGACAGTGTACAGGATGACAGACACCTCTAAAAAGTAAAGATGGCAGTTGATGTTTCTGATGAATTCCTTTTTATATGAAAGATGAGTATAGTTGCTACTGTTAGATCTTGGGTAACAAAAGAGATAAAGATCATGTGAACAACCTTCCCCACATTCTAGATGTGTTTGCATATGTCGTCTTTCAGTGCTCTGCTTGGTCAAAACCTACCTAAGCCTGGTAAGAACACAGTAGCGCTCATTCTCACCCTTTACTGCCTACAGCACTTTAGTGTATTACAGAGTAACCCAATGTTTCTGCATGTTGATTTAACTCAACACAGACAGGCAAAATAATTGACTAGTCGTCATTCTTAGTCCTAAAGCAATTGCTGGTACATAGTAAACACAACAGTTGTGGTTTCGTAGTGAAGATTATTCAGCTCTTATATTTCTTCCTTTGGGATGTAATCTTGACTGTGAGATTGCCCAACTCCAGGCCATGTTAGGTCTGGTTAAATTTTCAGCATTGTAGATATTAATGTGAGTTTTGGTCATGTTGTGTTTTTAAGTGAATAGATTAGCCTCAAAATAGAGTGGAAATCATTATGCTCAATGAAAAATACAACCTGCTGTGTTGAAAATAACTGAAAAAGCCCCAACAACCAACACAAAAAAGCAAACAAAGTCAAAATACAACCCCACCACTAAATTAGAGTAATGATTGAGTGAATGTGTGTGGGTTTTTCTCATGGCTTACACATTACTTGCTTCAGTCTGTGATTCATGGATACCAGTCTTTTTAATATATATTTAATATATATGTTATTCTTTGAGAAATTCATATACATCTTTACAAATGACTGAGAATACTTGGATACCTTCAGCATTCATCCCAACTTCCTTCATATATCATCTTTCTAGCTGTTATACATCCAAGCTGCAATGCTGGTCCTATCGTCAGAAATCCATCAGCTCTCAGAATCTGGTGTGTCTGTTGCAAT
This sequence comes from Phyllotis vaccarum, assembly GCA_033318265.1. NCBI lineage: Eukaryota > Metazoa > Chordata > Mammalia > Rodentia > Cricetidae > Phyllotis > Phyllotis vaccarum. The sequence goes on from JARWLC010000009.1 coordinate 150,527,622, forward strand.
AGCATGGTTTCCAGCTCTGCATTAATTGTTCAGTTTGAATAGAGACCATATGGACCTTAAATACTAAGCTTTAAAATATTTTTTCTTTCATTTTGCAAGCTTTTACTTGAAATGTGCAAGGTTCTAAACATTGCTTCATCTCTTAAGGGAAAACAGAGAGCAAATAAGTCTTCCACAAAATGCTGTGAGGAAGAAAAAAAAAATCAAACTTCTTAACATACTGTTTTAACTATTTATTTACAGACACAGTGAAGAGCTGGTTCTAATGAACACAAAAGAAAAATAGATTTTAGGGTTATTTTATGAAGTGAGGAGAAAAAAAAATCTTCTGAGAGTTGTAGCAGAGAATAGACCAATTAGTTGAAGCAAAAATTGGAGAGGTACAAAAAAGTATTCATTGTTTTCTCTTTTAAAGCACAAGCCTGACAATATATGTTTTCTGTCATTAGTATAAATGAAGGCTGAGTTTGACTCTCAGATATGGTCCTGTCTCTCTTTTTCTCCATTGCACATATTGCAGTGTATGTGGTGGGAAGGGGATGTGCAATCAGAAGACTTCTCAGTTTTGGGTCAGGTTAAAGGAGAAATACAAATGAGACTTGAATAAATTTCCACCAACTGACTACACAAAACCTTTCACATATAAATGTCAAATGACCAGCACATGAACAGAAGTTCCTCATTTTGAATGAATCACCCTAAAATACCACCCCTATTTTGATTCTTACAGGCACATAAAACTAAAAAATGGGAGGAGGGAATCCATTACGAAGTTTTCTTTGTAGCTATATAAACTTCAGCACAGCTAAGGGTCATGGAAAATATTTGTACAATCTGTTGGGGGCTCCAAAGCAAAGCACTGTATTTGTGTTTAAATCCTGCAGGACTCATAAAGTACTGCTAATCAATGCATAGCATCACAGAATTTATGAAAAGCCCATCCTGAGGTCTATCTGTAGGAAACCTGTACTCTTCCAAAATCACAAAAGAAAGCTGGATGAAACCAGTAGCTTACCTGAGTTCAAGTTCTTGTTACTCAGTGGACTTTAAATAATTGAGTAGTCAGAGAATTTCCCCTTGATATTGCCTTTGTCCATATGACTATGATCTAAATGTGTCTCAGTTAGGGTTCTATTGCTATGAAGAGAAATGGTGAGCAGGCAACTCCCTCTCCCTCCCTCCCCATCTCTTTCTCAAGACAGGGTTTATCTTTGTATCCCTAACAGTCCTAGAACTTGCTCTCCAGACCGGTCTGGTGTTAAATGCACCAAGATCCACCTTCTTCTGCCTTCCAAGTTCTGGGATTAAAGGTGTGAATTACCACAGCCTGACCAACCACAGTAACCCTTATAAAGGAAAAATATTTAATTGTAATGAGTCACTTACACTTCAGAGGTTTAGTCTATTATGGTAGGAATCAAGGCAGCAGTGATGCAGACATGGTTCTAGAGAAGGAGCAGAGAGTTCTTGTATCTATAATCATAAGCATCAGGAAGTGGTCTGAGATACTGGGTATGGATTGAGCATATATAAGATTGCAAAAATGGCCTTCATATTAATGTAGTTCCTCCAACAAGACCACACCTACTCCAACAAAGCAATACCTTCTAATAGTGAAAGTCAATCCTTTTGAGGACCATTTTCTTATAAACCACCTCAAGACCTTAATCTAGCCATGCGTTCACTATATCTATTCTTTGGATTATTGCTCAGAAAGGCTGAGATGAGTTCCTAAGCACAGATGGAAAGACTGCACAAGGAAAACAATCCTGCTAGTTTTTGACTATCACAATTGCTGAACTGTCATCTGTCATTCATATACTCATTATTCTAAGTGTATTATCTATTACATTTTATGTATTATACCTATCTACCACTCATATATCATGTTTGTTTAGAGAGAATACACTGATGCATGGAACACACACACACACACACACACACACACACACACACACAGTCTCATGCCAGATAATGTGCTGAGTATGAAAGATCCATGAGCAGTCAGGAAAGATACAGTTTCTGAAACATAGAAAAAAAATAACATGTAGACAAGACACTCTGGTATTGTACTGTAATAAGAGGTCCTTCAAAGGATACTTATTAACAAAAGCCTTTGGGTACCAGCCCCAGAAAGTCTTTCTCTCAGGGTCCAAGAGATACACTTGTACCTGCAAGGAATACTTATATGAAACCTCAATGAATAATCACACTATTCTCTTTCATTCATCATCTTTTTTTGGTACTACTCTCATTGTCATGACAATAGTAGTGATTCTATAGGCTTATATACTCATGCACGTAGTAATTCTGTGCCAAGGCAATGTGGGTCACAGAGAAGGGTGATAAGCTTAACACATGGACAATACCTGCCAGCTTTCTTTATGACACATGGTGTGAGTGTTAGGAAAAGATTTTCTGATAGGAGCCAACTATAGATTAAATCAAGAAAGCAATATAAAGGGATAAAATTGTGCGCTTCCAACTGCGTATCTAAATGTGGCTAGGCATAAGGTTAAAAGTTTATTGGTTAGCAAAAATCATGAACAAAGTAAAATGTCTGTGCTGTTTCTATTAGGCCCTTTTCACCATTATCATTTTTGCACAAGAAATAGAATCTGTCACCCTCTAGCTTTTCTGGCCTCCAGAGCAAATATTGGTTTTGTGCCTCCAACTAGGAGTTGGCTCATTACCATTTTTTAAAATATAACAAACTATAAATCCTTAAGCAAAATTTTGAATTAATGGATCCAAGTGAAAGTAAGTAAGAGAAGTTAAGAGTTTAGGATAAGTGATGTTAGCTCCAGATTGTTCTCTTATCTGTAGGGGCGGTGAATTTAGAGCACGCCATTGTTCCATCTATTAGTAGGTTACCTTGGATGTCTGAGAAATGTTTCAAAAGAAATACTTTGTCTGAGGGCTGACTCTGTCCAGGTGTCTACTAATAAAGATAATTTCAAGGAGGCAGACTTTGCTCTGGGCAAAGAAACAAAGACCTGATTTGTGAGAAAAAAGATCTTGCCTGTGTAACTGTTTTCACACATAGCTAGAGGAATTTATCTCTATGCCTCAAATGTATGGAATTTGATCAATCACACTGCTAAATGTTACTGAGAAATGAATCCCAAGTATATAACAAATTGAAAAGCTACAATTGCACACAAGAAATCCTCTACAGGAAACAGCTGACACAGTCAAAGGCAATTAACACCAAAACTCATTGACTTTCTAATTTACCTCCACTATGGCCCTTAGCTCTGATAGGTCAGTCTTGTCAATGCCAACTGAATTTCTATTTCACATTTCTGCTGCTCCAAGTAACTTATCATTGTTTAGGCAAAAGGAACAATCTCTAAGAAGAAATTTAAATTAATCAGTGAATACTTAGAAGGTGAACATTAGAAAGTGTATAGGACAGAAAAAGAAAATATTCAAAGTTGTAAATAGAAACACAGCAATGCTGGAAACTAGAAAATAAACCTTGTTTAAAAGTTGGAATGATCTAGCAGGTAGGGAGGCAGGTACAGTACTGGAAGATAAACTAAAAAGCTTGTGTCTTAACCCATAAAAAGAACACAGATAGCTAACTTAGTATATCTTGGGTCTTTTGAAACCTCAAAGTGTGCCCCCTAGTGGGCATACCTCTTTAAACACCTGTTAGTCCTAGGAATTAAGTATTCAAGTATTGGGATCATTCTCATTCTAGCCAACAGATCTATCCTAAGCAATGAGCAACAAGAACATTTCTTAGCATCCTAAGAAATACTTTCTTGGAAATTTTGTAGAAACAACGAATGCACTCTTTTTTTTTCTTCATTTTATTATTTTTTATGAAAAAAACGTCTTTTTTATCCATGTGTCCCCCTGCTCCCCTTCCCTTCCCTCATCCCAATCTCTCCCACTCAGTTTTCAGCCTCCCCCCTCCCTATCCCGCCAGCCATCCTCTCTCCCAAAAGGGCCAGAAGTTCCAAGGTGGGTCAGCTCAATGGAATGTACTCTTATAAACCCAAATGGAGGAGACTCCTACACACCTAGGTCACAGACTTGCATATTGTGTTACTATGGATACTGTAGGCAGCTGTAACACAATACTAAGAGTTCTGTGTTAAAGTGCATCTAAACATCTAAACAACAGTAAAAGTACTAGGAAATGAGAAATTTTCAGGTCTACTATGTTTCAGGACATCCATTGGGTTGGTAGTACATTGTTGGCATTGATTTTGTTATAGTTGTAATTGCAGTGGAAGTAATGGAAAGCTAACTATATACATTGTTTAAAGAAGAAGTGATATTATGCCTGTGCTCACTGACATCCAAGGACAAATATCTGCCAATCTCCAGCCACATTCAGAACCTGGTTTTCAAGGCTTGTTCTTGGAGAGACTTTCTAGGACCTGTCTTCCTGTGTCTCCAGACCTGCCAAGCAGCTTCCTGTCTTTTGATTTGAATTTTGATTTTTTTTACAATTTTTTTTTCTACTTTGAAGAGCCACTTCTCATTTCAGCCACACCTGTCTTATTCTAAGATATGTGCTTTCATTTGTAAACACTTGTGGATCTCTCGTCAACCCACTAAAATGAATTTCTCACCCACACATCTTGGCGCCCTTTGAATCTCTTGTTTTCCACACAAAAGCTATTTGTACACTTGTCATGTTGCCCTCATCAATTTTAAATTTCCTGAAAGAGCATATTATTGACAGTCTCTGGATTTATACTGACTAGGACCTATGTTTCTGACTTAAATTTGTTATTCTCTTGCTTCTATTCTTTAGGTAACTTTGTATATTAACCCATAGTTAATGTTTAGTTTTGTCTGATGACATAAACATCATCCATATGTGGATCGAACTCCTACCATGTAAATAACCAAGCATCTGCTCTAATGAGCCCCTGAGAACACAAAGGCCCAAATTAACCCCACCTTCTCTCTTCCCCAGGTGAGTTTTGAACACTGTTCCAACAAATGCTAGGAGAGCACTCTTACGTAAATCTATATTTTGGCTCTAACACACCCTTTGTGATGTCCTTCTTTTTATCTTCAATTACATGGTAAGGAGATTATCTACTGTTATAATTTCTGTTGACTTAATAAGAAACAACATAAGGCAGGAAGAATTCTTTTAGGAGAAATTATCATTATCGCACTTTGAGAGGATGTTATCTGTCATAGTGGGGGAGGCATGCTGATAGTGGTAGAGAGATGCCATGGTTGCAGGATTGTGAGGTAGCTGTTCACATTCACTGGCTACATCCACAGTCCAAAAGTAGTGAGAGACAGATGATGACAATTTTTTAAAAAAACATTTTATTCATCCTGGGAACCCTGACCATGGGTAGATGTTATCCACATTCAGAGTGAATTGCACAAATTCTAGTTGGTATTTAATGAAAACTTAGAGCCAGATATTAGGAGAAAGCTGGAATATCAGAAAGAAGAAACAGACCACGGTCAAATCTCACCCAGCCAACATCTCAGGCCAAACAGTCTAAAAAGCTATCTTCAAGAGTCCTCCACCTGAATTGCTTCTCTTACAGAATGCCTGAATGTCTGCCTACACATGCCTTAAATATCTTCTCTGCCTAGTTGTTTCAGTTCTGGGTTCAGCTCTGTATCATAATTCCAGAGTTAGGATTAAAGATGTGAACTACTACTGTTTGGTTGTTAGGCCTGGAACTCAATAGAAATATAGAAAGATCTCTATCTTCTGAGTGATGGGATTAAAGGCATGAGTCACCACATTGTCAGCCTTATGCTGCGATTAAACACATCAGTTATTACTCTCTGACCCTCATGGTTTGACTGTGGGTCAGTCTGTTCTATAATATTCCAGTCTCAATTTATTAAATATAAAATATATCACCACAGTCTTCCTGGTTACCCATCTCTGCAAGTGCCCTCAGAGTCAAGCCACTGGGTGATTCCAAATCCAACAGACAGCAATGAACATCAGCTGTCATAGCAAGCAATCCTTCATCTCTGGCATTTAGTATTTGTTGGTCATATAGTTATGGGTACAGATTTGGGTCCCCATTACATGGCTCTCATTTAGAAAAGCTCCTTTAGTGTCTCATAGCACTATCTACTAAGCCTGTACTGGGCTCCCACACTACAGTAAATGGAAGGGTTTTCCATTTGAGGCTCCCGGGCTTGCTATCAGCTGGGTTGCCCATTCTCATTTGCTCCATAAATATTATTGTAATGCATTATTCTTTGAAAAATTTAAACTCACTCATGACATTACCTCATCTTTTTCACAAAACTCCTTTATATGACATATTCCTATTCTAATTATTTGGGATTTTTTTTCAAAAAATAAAGGTCCTAAAAACCTACTTGACCTACCACATACTAGAGCATTATCAAATAGTTTAAAGTTATAAAGCCTTAACTTTTGACAACTATCTATTTGTTAGACTTTAAAAATCTTCATATGAATAAAAAATATAAACTTCTTTTTGGGGAATATCACCTGTCCTGCATATTCCACATTGACTGCCAGGATTGCAGAAGTGTCATAAACTTTAGTGGTTTTGTGCTCATATTTGGCATTGACAGATAAATCATAGAGACAAGGTTAAGACAGGGCATAATTAGGTGAGGACCCACAGAAGTCAGGTTATGACAGGAGGAGAAACATTTTCTATAGTTGAAACTGGTATTGTGATTACATGGAAGGGACAGAGTGTTTATTTTGCCTTAGAATGATAAGATGTTTAGTACATTATGGTGGAAAGAGCACAAGACTGGTAATGTCACATCTGCAACCAGGAAGCAGACAGTGAACAGGAAATAGAAAGAAGTATGGACCTCAAAGATGCTACCAGTCAGCTAATTTACTTCCTTCCATGAGGCTCTACTTCCTAAATATCCCACCAACTTCCAACCAGACAATGGTGACTGAAGAGCGAAATTTCAAACACCAAAGCTAATCATTAGATGTGACAGCTAGTTGCAGGCATTCACTTGACACAGTCCAGAGTCACCTCATAAGTCTCACTGAGGAATTATCTAGATCAGATTGACCTGTAGGTATGACTGGGTGTGGTTGTCTTGATCACACCAACTGACATGGGAGGGCCATGCCTGACGAAAGGCGGTAGGTATCATTCCCAGTGATGAGGTTCTGAGCACAAAAAGGATGAAGCACAGGCAGGTGAGCATCCTCATCTCTTCTTGACAGCATTGTGACTGGCTGCTTCAAGTTCCTGTCTTGATTTCCCCTAATGATGGACTGTGGTGAGATGTGGGGGCTAAAATAATTCTTTTTCTCTCCTAAGTTTCTTTTTGTCAGGTTGTCTGGTGAGTGCAACAGAAATGAAACTGGGAAACAGAAAATTTAAATAGCTTGCAAGATAAGAAATCATGGTAAATATTGGCGCAGATGTTTCTGCTGCCTCGTAGCCTAAAAGCTAAAAAGGACTGAACATTGAGTCCTTGACATTTTCCTTCAAAATGTTGGTATTCTGCTATTTCTTGGCCTCGAAAAACTTACCTTTCTTCCTCTGATTATCTCCGTGAACCAAGATATTGTAACTGTTTACAGCTTTTTTCCCTTAATTTGCTGAGTCTCAGGGTAGTTAGGAAGCATTCCTTGGTGTTAACTTATAAGACATAGTGAATTACATCTCTCTACGAGAAACATGAATATCCCCCAAGCTTGAATATATAGTGAAGATACAGTCATGTGCAAAGCCCACATACTGGTGAGATTGTGTGGACTGACTAAATCTTAGTTTCAGTATGGATTTTCACATTTGATAGCTGTGTACTAGAACTGACTGTGAAGTGGGGACATTAGTCCACTCTTCCTCTTCGATTGTTGAATATATTAGGTAATATAGCATGCACAGTAACTAGGATAGTTCTCTGTGGGGATATAATAAAGATTCAAAAGTTTCGGGGATACCAGAGGAAATCAACCCACAGTCAGTCTAGGAGGATCAGACAGTGGTAACTCACACCTTCAATCCCAGCACAGGGAGTATCCCTGGAGTGGTGACCTACACCCTTAATCTAAACTAAGTTCAGGTCTCTTAGTTTACAGAAGGAGTTTTGGGTTCCCAGGCAGGCAGTGGTGGGGCCATGCCTTAATAGGGAGAAGAGAGTATTTAAGGCATGTATAGAAAAACAGAGCAGGAAGAAGAAGCCAGGAGAAGCCAGGCTGAGGAAGCTGAAAGACAGCTGGGTAAGATCTGACTGTGGTGTTTACCTTCTCTTATATCTCCACCTTTCCCAGAGATTCAGGCTTGAGTTTCCTTTAATCGTGCAACAATTCTCCTCATGGGAAACGTGCATAACAATACTTCACTAATTATTTTTCCAATTTTTTCTTTTTCTCTTGTTAGTTTTATGATACTTCTTTAAAACAAATTTGAATTCCTTGGAGGAGAAGCACAAGAAAGCTTCACATATAATAGAGAAGACCAGTTATTCTTTGAGGTATTTTTTCCTAGGGCTGGGATTGATAACATATTATGGCCATAGTAGGCTGGAAAACAGATACCATCATTTCTACTACCAAAGATCATAGACATCTTCTTTTTTTCTCCTCAGTGAGTGTAGGATTTATGGTAAAGAGACAGCACAGGTAATATGATGAAGGTTCGGAGTCCACTTAGAGAAGCAGCCCAGCTTTCTTTCAGTCATTATTCTTCCTGTAAGCCTGTGCTGGGAACCAAAAGAACAGCATAGAACCAGGAATTCTCTTTCATATGCAGGAGACATGTGTACAGGCGAGGGTTTTTCTTTGACACCACCCAGAAATCTCAGGCTCCTACACAACAGAAAGCTAATTAGTTATTTCCTACAATGGGCTTTTAATACAAATGCAAGACACAGCTCCATCCCAAAAGGCTGATCCTAGAAACCCAACAATGTGGAAATAAACAGTACTGAAGCTGCATGAGAATAATAGTGACATGTGAGTGAATATTTTGCTTTCTGTTATTAGTTCATTTTCATGCAAGGCACGAGTAGAGATCAACACACACACACACACACACACACATACACACACAGCCCACAAAAAACAACAAACAAACAAACAAAAACACCTGAGGATAGAGCAGATTAGAGAGAGAAATGTACCAGGGAGATAGACAAAATCCATCTTCTTGTTCCTGCAAGAAATTCAATGATTTTGATCAAGGTAGGGCAGTCTGGTGAGTTGGGTCTGTAGAGACGGCTGCTATACTCCTCCCTGCAGATGAAAATCCTTGGAGATTTGTATATCTTTTGATATAAGAGTGTGTGGTGGTGGATTTCTTGAACCTCAGCACTAGTGAGGTTGAGGCTGGAAGATTGTTTTCAATTCAAGAACAGCCCGGTCTAAGTTCTCACAGGCAGGTGAGTTCTGGCTTGGCATAGACCAATCCTTCATAGTCTAGTGACTATTTCAATCTTTGTCTGTGTCTCTGTCTGTCTGTCTATCAATCTATCTATCTATCTATCTATCTATCTATCTATCTATCTATCTATCCTATCATCTATCTATCTATTATCTATCTATCTATCTATCTATCATCTATCATCTATCATCTATCTATCTATCTATCTATCTATCTATCTATCTATCTATCATCTATCTATCTATCTATCTATCTATCTATCTATCATCTATCTATCTATCTATCTATCTATCTATCATCTATCATCTATCTATCTATCTATCTATCTATCTATCATCTATCTATCTATCTATCTATCTATCTATCTATCTATCATCTATCTATCTATCTATCATCTATCTATCTATCTATCTATCTATCTATCTATCTATCTATCTATCATTTATCTATCTATCTATCTATCTATCATCTATCTATCTATCTATCTATCTATCATCCATCTATCATCTATCTATCTATCTATCTGTCTATCTATCTATCTATCATCTATCTATCGATCGATCTATCTATCTATCATCTATCTATCTATCTATATATATATCATCTATCTATCATCTATCTATCTATCTATCTATCTATCTATCTATCTATCTATCTATCTATCTATCTATCTATCTATTATCTATATCTCAGTGCTTTTGTGCCATTAAGTCAGCAATCAAAGTGTACAAGTGGTATAGATAGCAAATGAGTTCTTGAAAATGTCACAAAACTCAAAACTTAGTCAGACAGATATGTGACCCAGTCACCCAAGCAGGAGGTTTTATGGAGTACAGGTAAACCAGCAGTTACATGGCAATACAGATTAATAGAAATGGATTGAGTTAAGATGCAAGAGCTAGTTATCAATAAGCCTGAGCCATAGGCCAAACAGCATGTAGTTAATATGAGCATCTGAGTCATTATTTGGGACTAATTGGTAGCAGGGCTGTGATGATAAGTTTCATGTTTAATAAAAGCCAGTCTGAAATATCAGAGAAGAGATCAACCCATAGTCAATTCAGTTGGATCAGAGAGTGATAATTTACACCTTTAATCCCAGCACAGGGAAAGACTCGGAGTGGTGACCTATGCCTTTAATCCAAGCAGATCTAAGTTTGAAGCCAGCTTGGTATACAAAGGGAGTTCCAGGCTCCCAGGCAGGCAGTGGTGGTACCAGGCCTTTATTCCCATAACTCCAGAGACAGAAATGTTCTGTGTTTCTGTGAGTTCAAGACCAACTACCAAATAGTAGTAGCTCATGCCTTTAATCTTAACCTGGATGTGAAACAACTGGGTGAAGAGGGTATTTAAAGCAGGCATAGAAAGACAGAGAAGGCAGAAGAAGCCATGAGGAGTGAGGCTGCAGAAGCTGGAAGACAGTTGGGTGAGATTTTACTGTGATATTTCCTCTCTTTGATATTTCAGCCTTTTCCTGATATCTGGCTCTGAGTTTCCTTTAACACAACCAGAATTCAGGCAACACAGGGCTGCAGGCAGGTCTAGACCTGGAATTGGATTAGGCCAGAACTGACAGGTCAGAAACTCATACAACAAATAACATTCCAATGTGGAGCATTGATCCAAATAGACCCGAGAAACCTGCCATCATGATCTGCATGCTGATTTCTGCAGCTCTCTCAAAGGCTGTGGAACAGAGAGGCTTCTCCCAGCTGCTGCTTTCAAGTTTGGGAGCACAACTGTGGGTTTAAAAACATTGCTTCATGATAGATATTTAATACTGCTTCCCAGAATTGGGAAGGTAAGTGTGACTCCGGTACCTCCACCATGTTGAAAAGCTCAGCATAGTGGAGTCAACAGTCAAGGTAGTGCTTTACAGTCTAGCATTTTAAAGACTCCTGGTTAAAAAATGTTTAAGGATCGCAATAAAACAGATTCAGATGAAGAAAACCTCTAAGTGGGTTACAGTGTGTGTGAAAAAGACATTGTCTTGAGACTGGGAGAGAAAATAAAAAGAGTGGAGAAAATCTTTTAAAAAGAAAAAGAATAATAAAAATATAATAAGTTACATAAAGACAGAAAATACACAAGGCGGGGATTATGTCTATTATTATGTTTTCTTTTAATTTTTTAACTGTTCATAAGCTAACTGCAGAAAGACATTTGATTATAAAGGCTGATAAGTTAAACATATATTTAAAAGTATCTTCACTTTGAAATTTGGGTCTAACGATATGTTGTTTTGGAAAAGAGGCTCTGCTTTTGTTTCCACAGAAGATGAGAACCTGTGGATTCCTTCCATGCTAATATGGCTTGATCAAGAAAAAACCCCTGAAAAAACATCTCTGATGAGAAGAGATGGCCACCTCAGTTTCAAGGCTGCCACCTAAGATGATCTAGCCACAGGATCCTCATGAAATTGCTAGCACCCCCAAACATCAGGAAGTAGTTTATGGAAAGATAACCCCACATTCCCAAAATCATGTTTATAAATGTTTGTTTTCATTATAAATGGTTGATGTTTATAATCAATATCTCTCTAGGGAAAAAAGGGAATATGATATAGGAATAATTAAAAATGATAAATTATTGAATTTACTTTAATTCAAAAAAGGCTATTAATCTCAAAATATTTTACAATGTTATAGATTTGGTTTATTGATACAAATTCAAGGTCAATTTTGTTTTACTGTATGCATATTTCTATTCTTGTTAAGGTATTATGTTTATGTAACTCATTTAAAATTATAATGCATAATTAAGAAATGCAGATTAATAGTCAGCTATGATAATCAAACTTATAGTTTTGTTAGGATTTTCAGGTGTACAGAGATATATTTCAATTTTATAGTTAATATTCAAATACTTCAAAGACCTACACATTATAAAATTTAAAATATTTTAAGAACTTAGACTTTTCTGGACAGTGAGACAGGTCTGCTCCTGGTAGCACAAATTTACTTCAAGAGAATAATGGGCATTAAAGAAACCCCATATGGAATTTACTTTCTTTGTGACAAAGTTTAGTTATTAAAGAAGAAACTATTCTTGCCTCAACTGCTTGACAGTATTCTGTATAAACTGGTCATGCACGATCCATAGGAAAGTGACCTCTGAACTTTGGCAGAAAAAGCTGAGATGGTCCTTGAGATTCCTGATTCACAGAAAAAATTGCAAGACATCCTTTAAGACCCAAAGATAAGTGACTGAGGAACTATTTTAGAATGGGCAGAGCAGTCCTTCAAGTATCCTATCTCACTGAAAGATATGCCAGAGACTCTAGGCCTGTAAGCTGAAGATGGATGGCCCAACATTTCAAAAAATCTTTGGGTGACTATTCAGACAGCCAGGTGTTATCTTTGTCATTTCTAAATTTTGAAAGTTGCTTTCATTTCCTGTTTATGAGGGTAATATTATATCCTTCTGTGGTTTTTGATGTATTTGAAAATTAAATAGTTATAAGTATAGTTTTCCTCAGTTATTATAAAAGGTATATTAGATATGAAAGATATGAAACTTTAGACTCACAAGGGTAAGGTAGATGATAGAATATTTTCTTTATTTCCTCTAAATACAAATAGACCAGATATTGTAGTGTAATTCTTTCTTGATAGCTGGTGTGCTATATATAATTTTGCTATGTTGAAATTGAAACCTTTCTTTTTGATTAGATAGGAAAGGGGAAGTGATGTGGTTGTCTTTCTCTTTTCTGTGAATATCATTAGTGAATAAAGGACCTGTTTTGACCAATGGCAAGGCATCTTAGAAGCAGGTGGGAAACCTGAGCATATATAAAGAGGAAGGAGGGCAGAGTCAGAGAGAGACAATATCTAGCCACCCAAGAAGCATGTAAAATTGAGTACTGGGAAGCCAGGAGCTATGTGACATTACAGATTAATGGAAATGGGTTGAGTTAAGATGCAAGAGCTAGCTAGCAATAAGCCTGAGCCATAGGCCGTGCGTGTAGTTAATATAAGCATCTGAGTCATTATTTGGACTAAGTAGGAGCAGGGTTCTGGGCTGGTCCAAAGCTGGGGCTAGCTCAGAACTGATAGGTGAGAAACTCATACAACACTTTAGATTATGTTATCAAGAAGAAGAAGCAGGAGTTTGTGCATCCAGATTCCAGGAAGCTGTGGGTTGAGGGCCATTATTTGCTCTTTGACACCATTTGCCAGAAGGAGACAGTGGTCTGCCACTGTGCTGAGAAAAGATTTGGGGCAAAGAGGGGCAGATTTATGAATAATAAAATGTATAGGATCAGGAATTTTAATAAATATCAAGACTCAGAACTCAGTTACAGTCATACCACAGTAAATGGAAAATGTGGACCTTCATGCCACCTGGATTTGGTGTTCATTTGTTTGGTGTATGGATGGGAAAGTGGATTTTCAAGAGACAGCTTGAAGTCTGAATAATATTAGCTTAGAAAACTACCTTAATTTTACTCCTCAAGACCTGTGAATGGTTAGATTTATGACTAAGAATCGACGGAATTATTCAAAATTCACTTCTTACACTCAGGACCAAAATTGATTTTTTTTTTTTTCTGTAGGAGCTCACCTTATCAAGAGACAGAATAGGTAATTGTTAAATAAATATTAATCTATGTACGTCAAGTTTAACATTTAGCATTTTATTTTCATTTTGCATTAGATTACAAAGATATAGACCTCATGATATTTTCACACACAACATGTTTGGATTTCTATTACACATTATATTTGGTTAGCAAAGTAATGGTGACTTCATAGGAGGGTTTAATTGTTTTCCTCTCTTTGTATTTTATGGAACATTTTGAGATCTATTTAATGTTTGGTAAAATTCAGCAATGACTTGATCTCTTCTTGAGATTTTCTGTTGTTAAAAGAATAATGTGACAACCTTCATCTTGTTGCTTGTTATGGGTCTGCCGGAATTGTCTCTATCCTCTTGATTTAACTCTGGTAAGTTCTATGTGTCTATAAATTTATAAACAATTAAAATTTTCATTTTTTGAATTATAACTTTTTTTTACATCTCCTTATGATCCTTGTATTTTTACTTGAATCTGTGTAACATTCCTTTATCTATATCTTATTTTGTTAACTTCTGTCTTATTTTGTTTTGATTAGCTAGTAGATGGTCAATCCTTTTTATTTTTTTCCAGGAATCAACACTCCATTTGATTAATTTCATGTGTCCATTTTGCTTATGCTTTTGTCCTAGCCACTGCCATTTCTTGCCATTGAACCCATTGGTTTTTTCTTGTTCCTACTTCTCTACATCTTTAAAGTGCATTGTTTGGGTATCTATTTGTTATTTTTAGTGTCAAATGATTCATGATGTAAAGCTTCCTCTCAAAACTGACTTACCAATAGCTATTAGTTGTAATAAATGCAATTTTATTTTAATTTAATCCTAGGAATATTTGATCAATATATTTGATACAAAGTACTTGAATATTTTGAGCAATCAAATATTTGATTGATATGACTCTAGATATTGTTGAGAGATTCCTATAACTTTTTGATAGTTTTATATTGTTTCTTTGGTTGTTTGGATCATTATTTTTTGCTTACTTTCTTCTCCATTAATAAAAAGATTTTCTGCTTTAGATGTACAATGGCTTCCATCCACAAGATGGCTTACTTTGCAGATATCTTTTGCTCATTTATTTCAGATCTGAAAACTATTCTTTCCTGTGCTCTAATGATGGAGACAGTCTTTCTTCTTTTGTGTACAGTATTCTTTAAGTATCTTCTGCAGTACAGAATTGTAGGTCATGAACTATCTTAGTATATACTTTTTTTGAAATGTCTGATTTATCTGTCAGTTTTAAAAAATGGCTTTGCTGAACATAACAGTCTTGGTTGGCACTTATTTATTTTCAGTGTTTGAAATATATTGTTTCATGATTTCTGGGTTTCTATGGTGGTCAGTGAGAGATATGAATTTTATTTTGGTGTATTTGCCTTTGTAGAAAAGATAGAATTTTCTCTACTAAATTTTTAAAATAGAGATCTTGCTTTGTGTTTTTGACAGTTTGACTTTTTGAAAGGTTCTCCTATGGTCATGTCTAGCTGGAGTTTTAAATGTTCCTCATGTTTGAATGTCTAACTCTTTCTAAAGATTTGGCTTTTTTCAGCTATAATTTCATTGTAAAGATTTTATGCCATTAATTTTGAACACTTTTAATATGAAGATTTTTAGGTTTTGTGATCATATCCCAGAGTTCTTGGATGTTGGGACCACACTCATTTATTTTATTTTGTCATTATTTATGCTTGAACACAATATTTCTTCAATATTGTCTTTCATCTCTGGTAATACTTATTCTGTTCTGTCAATTATGTTAGCTATGATTTTCACGTTTATATTTTTACTTAATTGATTGAAATTTTAATTATAAATTTTATTTTTTTTCCAAATCTCAAGTTCCCTGCTGAAATTTCTATTTTGCTGACTTTCTTGGTACCTCATCTCCTGTTAATGGCTTCCCTTTTCAGATTAAACGTTGATTTTTGTATTTATTCATCAACTTGTTTGTATTATCTTTAAAGCCATTGATAATTTTTGATAGGACAGTTTTAGATCTTCATCTTGTATTTAACTCATTTTAGATTTCTGAATTCTTGATGAAATACATTTTTTGGAGGAGTTATGATACTTTGCTTTGTCATGCATCTTGTGTTACAATAAATGCATATAGTGTTTAATTTAGTGTTTCAAGTTTTATTTGGGCATCTTCCTAGTGGTGGTTTGAATAAAACTGACCCCTCTCATAGGCCCAAATGTTTGGATATTTGGTGACCATATAGTGAGACTGTTTGACAAGGATTGAGGTGTATGGCCTTGTTAGAAGAGATGTACCACTGAGGATGATTTGGGGGTTTAAAAAGCCCACATTAGGTCAGTTTCACTCTCTCTGTCTGCAACTTGCAGATCAGATTCGAGCTCTCAACTATGTCTCTAGTATCATGCCTTTCTGCTTGCCACCATGGTTGACATCAGCATGTTCATAGACTAACCATCTGAAAAATTTTAAGTAAGTCTCCAGTTAAATACTTTCTTCTATAAGTCACCTTGGTCATGGTATTTCATCATAGCATTAAAACAGTAGCTATGACATGTCTTAATTTTGAGCCCTCAATTTCCATTAGCACCCAGAGAAAAG
Source organism: Phyllotis vaccarum (assembly GCA_033318265.1). NCBI lineage: Eukaryota > Metazoa > Chordata > Mammalia > Rodentia > Cricetidae > Phyllotis > Phyllotis vaccarum. The sequence continues at coordinate 150,544,128 of JARWLC010000009.1, forward strand.
ATAACAACTATATCAATAACAACAAACCAAGTAACACCTTGTAATCTGTTTAAGGTCAAATAAAGCCCACTAACATTTACCACCAACAAACAATGGGCAAATTTAATATCAAGTAAGCTATGGCATCAAAAATTTTGTAGAACAGGGTAAAAGGAGATGGATCAAGTGGCAATGAGTTCATCATACAAATATGATAAACCAGGTAAAAAATTAATTATAGTGGTGCATATATGTCATGCCAGCATTGGAAAGATAATTACAAGCATGTCCACGCAGTTCTCAGATTTAACACAAACTAGCTTCAGACATTAATAAACCCAATAACACAGGGTTAAAAACTCAGGTTATTCTCAGCTAGTGCAATCTACTACCAACCAATGAGGATGAGTCTTCCTTTATATACATCCTTCACTGCATACTCTGAGCATTCTGTTGACTGCAGTTTTTTTAATTTACTCCTATCTGACTCTTCTTACTCTCCCCATCTCTCTCCTGTGGTTATCTCTCATTACATGTCTGTAGTAGGTTGAATACAATCTCCATGATTTATGATGGTTCCCTGTTTTCAAGTAGCCTGGGTATTTGAATTTAACAGTAGTTTCCATGTCAATATGGCACCCAGACACAGCTAATTAAGCTGGACTTAGTACTCTTCCCTGTTAACCCATATGCTGGAGAGTAACTGTCTCATCAAGACTGCAGTTGGACGGAGGCTTGTTAGAGCTTTGGACTTGTCCCATCAGTGGAACTACTGGTCTTTTATTTCACAGGAATTCCAATGAGGATGAAGCTTCTCATCCTGCTGCTGGGGAGCTTCATGGCTAGGGCTGTGTTGGGCTGTGTTCTTTTCAGCATCTCACCCTCCTGATTCTCTCCACTTTCTAGCTGCCCTGTCGCTCCTATCTTGGATTTCCAAAGTTTTCCCTCCTTTTCCTACTTTCAAATAGTCTGTTTTCCTTATCTTCACCTTTATCCTTTAGTGTGTTACAAAGAAAGATTATCCAGTCTTCCATTTCACCCAGAAGTCAGAAGTTTAACAACTAAACACTTTAATTTTATTTTTCTGGCACTCATATACAATTCTAAGGCACAAGTAGCTGTCACAATTATGATTTCTGAATGACTGACTTATCAGATAAATCAAGATTTAAGATCTATTTCTACACCTAACTCGGAGGAATTCAGAGGGTAGACTATTATAAAGAATTGTAAATTATCAAGAGGCAAAAATAGTTCATTCTGGCTATGATTGATACACTGCATCAGGAAGTAATGTGAGACAGCCAATGGAATAAGCTGTAAAATAGATTCAGTTAGATGTAGATTGTATCCCATATGGAGGAAATAAGTATAGGCTCAGAGGAGAGTAAGGGATAAAGGATGAACATAGGAGAAATGAAGTGGAATAGATAAAGTGGACCCTTTCAAGAGGATACGTTAGCTCATACCATCATATCTCTGGATTCTCAGTTAAAAATTCAATCAATCCAGGCCAGAGTTGACACCCAATTGCTTTATTTGGAAACATGGATCAGAAAGTAGTAATGGGGCAATCATAGATCAAAAAGGAACACAAAGAGGTGGATTTCCTTATAGAGTTTATTCGAGCACCTGTCCTTCACAGGATTTGATGCAGAAGTTAGTAAATATTTGTTGAAGAACCAATAAATGAGCAATGAAATGTATACTTTCTTTTGTTCTTCAAGGCTAGAAAAACTGTTTTGAAACTGAACAGATAAAGTTAGTTATAAATAATGTGTGTGCTACCCATATTGTTTGTTTTTACATCTAATTCTGAACAAAATATCTGACCTTTAAATGTCTTTGGGAGCTATAAATTTGGCTTAGCAGGTAATAGTACTTGCTGTTCTTTCAAACGACATGAGTTCAGTTCCCAACACACACACAAACACACACACACACACACACACACACACACACACACACACACACACACACACTTACTCACTGAGAGAGAGAGAGCACTACATATGCAGACACACAATAAGTACACATACATAAAAGTAGAACAATTTCAAGTGCTTTGAAATGTTTCCTATAATGATTGCCATTATTATACCTCAACAAAATTTGCTGTCAGTTACCCAAAGAATCATGGAAATAAAACTCTCACTGTACTAATGGGATCAGAGATTAGGTCTAACCAAAAGGCTATGTGTAGAAGGGATAGGTTATACATTCCTCTTGAGGCATAAGGATCATTGCTAGTGTTTGTGTACTAATAGTGGCATGGCAGCCTAACAGTGGCTTTGTTGCCAATCATGATTGTGAGTTTTAATACAAACAAAAGCTCCCACCTAACACATAAACACTATTTTCATGACATACAAACTAGAAAATACTTTTATTTATTAACCTTTTCTATTTTTGAGATAGAATCTCATTATGCAGTCCTGCTTTGAACTTACTCTAAAATTGAGACTTTCCTTACACTTATGAAGATTCTTCTGCCTCAGCCTTTGAATACTAAGATTACATGTCCCCAAACTGTTATTTTTTACATTTATTTTTCTGATGTGCATATGCATAGTGTGGTGTGTGTGTGTGTGTGTGTGTGTGTGTGTGTGTGTGTGTGTGTGCATGTGTGTTACATAGACACAACAAGCCATAGTGAATATATAGAGGTCAGACAACTTTAATGGTAATTAGTTCTTGCTTTCTACCATGTGTGTTTGGGTATCAAATTCAAGTATTAGGCTTCAGGGATAGTCAGTTACCCACTGAGTCATCTCACTAGGCAACATTTATTATTTTAAGCCAAAATATTTTAGAATTGTCTGTTACTACATCGTAATCTAACCTATGCTGATTGACTCTACCCTAGAAAAAATTTCAAATTTCCTGCACATGCTTTGCTTGTATTTACATTTATTTTCCCATAGATTTCTGTTTCTTCTGCATCTCTTTTCCAGAGAATTCCTCTTATTTCTCCAAGGATGATCTGGATGTATAAACTTTGTTTTCTTAATAATGAACATGGCACAGCAAGAAAATCTTCCCCAGGATACAGTTCTTTCTTGACAGTTTCCTAGGCTCATAACAAAGGAACCAGTCTCTACGACACCACAGAATGTGTGTTCATTCTATCTTGATATTCTTTCTGGTCACTGGCTCTGTATTTACTTAAGCCAGTAGGGAGCCCCACCTAAACTTTTTCCTGTCCCCTCTGTGCACATTGCTCACACAGACACAGTTCTTAGGAATCTGAAGAAATATCAGTTATAGCTTTGTTGTTGGTAGTTTTATGCCAACTTGGCACAAGCTAAAGTCATCTGAGAAGAGGGAGCCTCAAATAAGAAAATGCTTCCATAAGCTCTGGCTGTAAGGCATTTTCTTAATTAGCAATTGATGTGGGAGGGCTCAGCCCATTGTGGGTGGGATCACTGGGCTGGTGGTCCAGTCCAAAGCAGCCTTACCAAGCCATGAGGAACAAGCTAGTAAGCAGCACTCTTCTATGGCCTGTACATCAGCTCCTATCTCCAGGTTCCTGCCTTCTTTGAGTTCCTGTCCTGGCTTTCTTTGATGATGAATGTGATGTAGAAGTACAAGCTGATCCTAACTAAGACAAGTATATACTACAGGAGGTATGAAACATGTCTTCCTTTCCTCCAAAGCATTCATAACATAGCGAGGCTGACAATCACAAATACAAGAAAAAACTATTACAGAAGAAATGGTATAGTAGCATTCAGATTCAAATAATGGGAGCTGAATCTTCAACAGGATGAGGAAGAAGAAAGGGACACTCATTAAATTCAAACCAACTAAAGTTTCAGTGGTAATAGAAATGGAACTGAGTGGAAAGAGACAGATGGATTCTTGCCAAGCCACTTCAAATTCTGCCTTGTACCAGAGGATCCTGATTCCATGATAGTCCCGTTGTGGAAGGTTGTATTGGAAGGACAGAAATTGTGCCTTTCTGGCCGAACCTTCCAGAATTGCTTCATGAGCATTTGGCCCTGCTCCCAGCTCAGCTCTGAACTCTGCAAGAGACAGCTTTGCCTACTGGAAACCTAATTTATAACTTTAGCTTAATTCTATTTCAGTGCAAGCGACCGTATGCTTATCAGAGAAGTAGAGGGATGCAAGAGGAAGTTGGCTGTCCCCAGACCATGGTGCAATCTCTGTTCTGTGTGGCTGGCTCTTCCTTGATTCTAGTCCATGCTCTTAAAATATCATTCTTTATGTCAAATCTTCATTAACACTCTAAATCCAAATTATGTTGGAAAGTTCTCTCTTGAACCATATTATGCTCAGCATATTGTGGGTATTATTATGTAGTTTCATTTTAGTTTTTGCCTGCTGATATTTCTCTAAATTTATTTTCTCAGAGGTTTAGTATTTTTTTTTTTAAAAAAAAAACTGTAATATGGTCCATGGAACAGAATGAAATGATATTACCAGAAAAATTGATGGGTTTGAGGAGGCAGTTGCCATGGAAACCACTTAGGTTTTTGATGATGGAAGATGATGACATATCCTCTGGAAAGAACTTGAAAGCCTAAGGACACTTGATCCTTTTTGAAGCAGAAATAGACATAGGGTTAGCTTTGAATTTTCCCACATGAGAAAATGAGGCGGGCTCTTGGACTTCTTTTTAACATCACCTCCATGTTCCCCTTTTCAAAAATAATGAGTGATTCTATGATATTTATGACGTAGAAGCCCAGTATTTGGAAAACACATAGTCATAGAAGGAGATAGAATATGGCAGAACATGTGAATTTTCAAGGAAGACTTTATTTGGATTAGAAAATAATGAGGTTGTAAGTAGTCTAAGTGTGTATTTTGTTCATTGTCTGTTTTGTCTCCATTTTTTTTTTATCAGCCATTGTTAGGGTGTAACTAGTCTCTTGGCTATAGGCAAGTGAATAATGCTGATTGAAAGAAGGTCACAGGCTATTGTAAAACATGATCAAGAAAATGAATTATGCCTTCTCCCATGATACCTGAAAGGAAAACAAACAGACAGATGGCTAAAAACAGGCTATTCATATGCAAAGTCTTAAGTTTCATGAGATTTACATACTATATATAGTCATTTGACAATTAATGATGTTGGAGAACCTCTTAAAGTCAAATTTCTTGAGTGTGGACAAGTTCCATCCTATATGCTGGGCTCCAAGTAAACCTATAAAGCAGGTGAACAGAAGTTGCAGGCACATTTCCAAGTTATTGAGGTCATAAAGGAAAACTGAGTTTTGTAATTTATGCTACAGTGTGTATTTTTCTCATTAAAATAAATTCTTGGTTAATTTTTTTCTCTTTTATGGTTGCCCCTGGCCAGTAAATAATATCTGGAATCTTACTCCAGAAGACTAACTTCTTTCTTCATCTGCAGAGACAATCCTGTAGAGAACCGATCAGTGAGAAGCACTAACTGTCCGAGGGCTAGAGCCATACCAGAGTAAAATTCTGTTTAAAAGATTTATAGAGAGATTTATACCAGCAAGGACATTGAAAAACCAAAGTATGGGTCTCAGAGGTGACTTGGATTCATACCTTCTGTCTTCGGAGGAGTGAAGTATACTGACTGAAGAGCCAAAGCTGACTACTAAAGCTGACTTAAAGAATTAGCTACGTTTACATGACGCCTTCTTGATAGCAGCATTATCTCCTCAAATGTACAACAGTATAGCCAGTCTGCTTGTCAGGATGATTGATATGTGTTTAACATGGGCTGCCACACAGCCAGTTGTGTTGGGCTTTCAATTGTCATTGTTTTTATATCAAGTCAGTATTGCCATTACACTTAATAGCAGTTAATTTATTCCAATTTATTGATGTATTAGCAGGTTGGATAAAGTATGTAGTTTCATCGTTTGAATTTTGAATTGCTTTCTTCAACGTCTTGTTAACATGCACATACCAGACTATATTGAGACACATAGAAAAAAATTATACACACATACCTTACACATGCATCTATAATCTTATCTCACATGTGTTATGAGTTTTACTCATCTATATATGTTCTAATTTCAGATCACTCTCTTGCTACTTCATATTTTTTTGAGATTCAATCATTCTATTGATAATGTCTACAGTCTAATTTCAGATATATCTTCTAGTAAATTATCATGATAATATTACTTATGTATTTCTTAATCATTTCATTTATGTCCACCTTGGTCCCTATTTCTTCGTCTTTTGCTGTAGAATTTAGAATGGACTGGTTTTATTTTCCTGGTTTTTATCGTATAAAAATTTTAATATTATACTATATTGCCTTCTTTAGCGATTTGACAACTTTGAATATGCTTCTTACAGTAATATAATGCTATCTCTCAACTTCTGGATTCAAATACCCACACACGAGAGCTCAAAGAGGGCATCCATTTTGTGTCTTATAGTATTGCAATCAAGTGGCTATTGTTCAAGTTGTACTCTTATTAGGAGTGTTTAGGAGTAGAATATACTTTCCGGGTCATTTTGGTTACTGGAGAAAAGTCTGTTTTTGTAATTGTGGGTTGTGGTGTAAAAGTCACTGTCATGTAGGGCTTCTGAACTATAAGAGGCCATCTCTGTGTCATGGTTCAATGTTTCCTCCATTATCTATGAACCAAGCCCAGCAGATGGAATACCCTAGTTCTTTGAATCTCTCCATACTCCAGCTGATGTGTAACTCCCTGCCTTCTGGTGTTGTCATTATGAAAAGGCTTTTGATATAAGAACTATATGAGAACCGATGTCCCACCAAGAAAAAAACTTTAGGGTCATCTCTCCATTTAAATTTTTTTCATTTAAAAAATATGTCATTTTTATCAATGTATCTCCCTGTGCCTCCCTCACTTTCCTCCTCCCAATCCCTCCATTGAGCCTTCCACCTTGCCCCTCCTCATCCACCTATCCCCTCTCCAAAAAAGAGCAAGAAGTCCCAAGGTGGGTCAGTTCAGCATGGCACATCCACTCCAGGCAAGTCCGCTTTAATTATCCCAAATTCAAGGCAGGGCTAGGTCTTCCTCCTCAGGAAATGGGTTCCAAGGTGCCAGCCCATGAACAGGAACACAGTCTGATCTCAGTCCTCATGGCTCCACACACTGCGCATACCAGTTGAAAGTTGCCTACCACTGGAGGGCCTAGCTCCTTTTCCCGGTGGATCTCCAGTGGCCACCCCTGATTCAGTGAGCTCCCCAGAGTTCCAGCTAGCCACCACTGTGGAAATTTTCCTCATAATCCCTATTCCCTTCCTCATACAGATTCTCCTCCCCTGCTGTCAGCTGGATCAGGAGCCCTGCCCAGTGCCCAGTCATGGATCTCTGCCTCCATCTCTATTCTTTGTTGGATGTAGGTTCTGTGATGACACTTAGAGTGTTTACACATTTGATTATAAGAGAAGTCCAGTTTAGGCACCTCCTCCACTATTGTTTTGAGACTTGGCTAGGGAAATCCTGTGAGTTCTTCGAGGTTTCCCTAGCACTTGTTCTCTTTCCAACCCCACATTGACTTCCTCTATCATGATTTCCATCTCCTTCTATCTTCTTCTTTGCTTCTCTCACTCAACCATCTCCTTCTTTCAAGAGTTGAAAGAGTTTTTTTCTTTTTTTACAACCTCATGTGTCATATTGCAACTACATTTATAGTCCATCTTTTGGTCCCTTAGCTTTCCTGATTCTTCTCCTACTTCAATAATGCTGTAATTTCTCACCATTCATTTTTTTTCCTCCATGAAAATATGATGTATCCTTTCTCTGAGTGGCAGAATTTGGAGAATATAATAAATCATAGAATCCATTTATTTAGAAAACTGTGAAAACAGGGTCCTACTTGTGGAACTGTGACAGTGTCTCTTCTGCCATCTTGTATTTAACATTGACTTTAACATGAAGAATTTGATATGGCTGTGAAGGTACAACAGAGTCTGCATCTTCTACCCTCTTTAATCCCTTCCCCCAGTAAACCATAGGCACTGCATTCATATCTAAGCTTTAAACATCTTAGTATTCTATAAAACAGACTAAGTATTAAGATTGATATTCATATTCCAGGCTGGCTGAAACACAAGGAAGGTCTGCACTTTTCTGTAGAGAAAGGTAGAGTGAATTTAGGTGGAAGAAGGGAGGACAGGAGAAGAGCTGAGAGGTTGGGAGTCGGGGAAACTGATTAGGGCAAAAAATAACTAATTAATAGTAGAAAGCCAAACACCTAAGTTTTCTTATGATATTGAAAGTGTAATTTTGATTTTGTTAACAACAAAAAAGTTATCAAAAATGCTCATCTTATGACTTGAGTTGTGCTTTAAAGTTACCCCAACTCTCCACACCATCTGTTATCTCCCTTTTTCTTACCACCTCATGCAGGCTTATTTCTGTCATCTCTGCACTGCCTGTATCCAACACGCAAATGAAGGTGAACTTTTCACCTTTGATAGAATGTCTTACCAATTGCCAGGCCTCTGCTAATAGTTCCTAGAGCAAAATAGCACCTGTGCCAAAAGAAACAGAAGGCAGAAGGCATGGCTTCACTCTGACTCTGACTTTTTTATGGAGAAGCACTGAACACCATCATTTAAAAAAGACTCCAATACATTATTAAAAGCAGTTCAACTACTTACTTCATGTGGTTGTAGCTACTTATTTTTGCCACAACCCTCAAATAAAGTATGTATCTCCACAAATAAATGAGAAACCTCGAATCATTGCACCATTATTTTTAGAAAGGTGTCTGAAATATGATATGAACATAGAAAATGCACACAAAGGTAACTTGCTTGAATGAAATGTGAGCAGAGAGCAAAATTATGAGGTTTTCATGAGAGCATTCTAACTTTTGTTAGTACATATTTCTTTGCAATCATCAGTGACACATATATCCAAGGCTGCCACTATCTTATATACAAGAACTAAAAAAATGTTATCATCAGTGAGAGAACATTATAAAATTGATTTTGAAATGCTTGGTCTGCTATTCTGACCTGAGCCGCTACCTATAATTTCCTGGGGTTGTAGACCTCCAAACTGTCACACAGGTATAAACTACCAGCATTCTGCTCTCTTCTGATTGGTCAGACCAAAGCCCAGAGCCAATTCTGCACCACCAACCATGGAACTCTCTGATAGGCTGGAAAATGTGTCACCATGGAAAGTCCCCTACTGCTTCTTCCTGTATTACATGCGACTGGATGGGACTTGGGAGTTGTGTCTTTGCTGTTGCCCCTGTCTCAGGACTCGGTTTGAAGCCTGAAACCAGCCACCTCCCTAGTAATCCACATTTCTAAATAAATGTTTGGCTTACTCAGAAAAAAAAGATATTAATCATATTCATTAAGAAAAATAAATGGCTAATTTAATTTCGTTTAGGAATCCAAATGAGGGAGTTTGTTTCTTTCTTTCTTTTTTATTCTTCCTTTAGGATCCTCTCTGCCTCTCTTTTTCATTCTCTATTCCTTCCTTTCTCCTTCTTATATCTTAATAATATGTAATATACAATATATATTAACTTGAGCATACACGTGTCACCTCATGTATATGGAAGTCAGAGGACAACTTTTGGAATCTTACTGCTCTTTCTACCAGTTCTTAATAACTGGCTCCTGTATTCTCTACTAATATCCCATAACAAATTATTTCAAGAAATATGAATGCATAAAATTAGTTGACCAAGCCACATAGTATGGATTCTCTCTCCAGGTCCATCTATTTGACTTGGTAATTAATTTTAGTACTTACTACAGATGTCATCAATGTGTCATTCTTTTCAGACTCTGATGTCTCTCATCTTCATCTCAGCTCCCAAAGAATTGACTCAGAATAAAATCCTAAATTGGGTTTTAACACAATTCTCTTCCTATTTTTTATGAGCAGAAAATAATTTAATGGTGAGCATAGGTACCATGTATCATAGGTCATCTGTTACTAACAAGCTTATTGAGTGAGTTAGACTGCTATTTTTCTAATTCTAATCAAGGTATACAACATGATCTTAGAGAAAGTATGTTTTGAATGCTACTTTTGGCTTAGCCCAGCCATGGACATTTCAATCCACTTTGCTACACTTAATCTCCAGCATACAAATAAAAAGCAGAATTTAATGGCGAAATTAATCTGAAAGAAATTAATGCCTAAAGTGTGCTCTCTAGAAAACTTGAACCTGTATCTATCTGATACCAAAGTTTATGCTAATAAATAATTAACATAATAGGTATGTTTAAGACTAACTAGGTGAACTATTAGAATTCTTAAGCTAAGGTATATTTATGGACTCAGGCCTCAACTACTCCATACCCACATGTCGTTTTTCTGAAAGGAGATTTGTGCTTGAGTCTAGGAAGGTGCATGAAGAACTCAATAACCGATACTGCCTAATATTCCTCAATAAACTAAACTTAGGACAATGGTGATATGCTTGTCTCTATTATTAAGTGATGGTACTTAAAAGTCTTTCCACAAACTCTGTGCCAAAGCAGATGTCAAGCCCTCATTCATGTGGGGGTTTCCATTATATTCTCATAAACTGTGTGCTTCCAGCCCTTCAATTATATGCTTATAAACTTCTCCAAAAATCCATCTAAGGGATAAAGTCATGGGAAACCATGGCATCCCAAATAAGGCATCCAAAGTTTCAAGCCTATTTTTCCCTGTCAGTTTAAATTCAGACAGGGGATAATCTGATTAGATGAATTGAGAATTACCAAGAATCACTCTTCATATAGCCACATAACTGACAGATCTAGAGATTGCTGGTAACCAGTGAAGCACACGTAGAATATCTGATTAAATCCCATTGGCTCCATTTGATTTTTCAAATTGAAAAATCTAATCCTCAATTTTTATTTCACTGGTAGATCAGCATAAATCTTTCTTGGGATGTGACCTATGTAACCTAGGGCAAAGCTTCTTCAAATCCCCTATTATTAGCATTTATCTTTTAGTATCCAAGGCCTTTTTGTTAATTTTCAAGATGACAGATGTAAGAAACTCAGTTCCCAAGACCACAGTTCATCATTTAGAAAGAAAATAGGGGATATATAACATTTAAACAGTGAAGCTTTATCTTATGATACTAACAAAGATAAAAAAGACTTGCTTTGCCAAAAATAACTCCTCCTGTCGGTTTCCAAAACCAGAGCACAACACACTTGTTGATTTGACCTGAGATGACCTACATCCACTGCCAGGTTTCATTGTGTCAGTGCTAAGCTGACATGAAGTTACTGGACACCACAGACATCAGCTGTGCCGTGTGTGGCAGTGTTAAGAGTTCAAGATTTCTCCTGAGATCTTGCAATGAGAGAATTAAAAAAAAAAAAAAAACTCTATTTTTTTCTGATTGCCAATGTCTCAAAGTGTTTAGGAACTCAAATTAGGGATGCTATAATTGTTAAGCACCCAAGTTATATATTCTTCCAACAGAGGTAAATGCTTAGTAAAGGTGATTAAGTGTAAGGTTCCAATCCTCTACTTGTGTGAGCTCTTTCTAAAACCCTAGGCATGGCTTATAATACTTCATCTCAAGTAAGAAATTTTTAAGAAATTTGCCAAAATAAGCAACTCTAGATAAAATAATTTACCAGTGTCACTATTTCCACTGCGATGCCCCCCTATTTCCACTGCGATGCCCCCCCCCCCACATATTTTTTCATGTTGGAGCATACTGGATAGACTATGAGAAGTTTGGGGATTTTAGAAAGGCTGGATTGGGAAATGGAATCTAGCAGCCCCCTCCCTCTTCATGTGCTGCTGACTTCCTATGTGGAAGGAAGGAAGAGGTCCAAGGATAACAGTGATTGGACCCCAGCATGCCCCGTACTCTCCCCCAAATACACTCAGAACAGATAAAAAAGGAGTTTGTTCTATTCTGAGCCAAGAGGCAAACTGAGGAAAATCCTCACAATTATAAGAAATGTGAAGCTATAATTGAAATTAGATTCTTTTCTGCACCTTTCAAGATATCTGAATCTTTATCTTTATAAATGCATCTAAAAATAATTCCTTGGCTTGTGTAAAAAGTTTATAGGGATACGCTAATTCACTGAACATATTGAAAATAATCTTTCATTAATATGATATGAAATCCTAACACTGGAAAAGATAACATAAAGTTCCTGTTACATTAGTATAACTGGGACATCAGCATCAATTAGGGAAAAACAGGAATGGTCAAGAAATATTTGATGAGTGTTAATACAGGAAACCTTGAAACACACAGAAGCTTAGAGTTCATATGTGAATATATCTTCATACAAGGATTCTAGGGGTGAACAATAATCCATACTAGAACAATAATGTACTTACCAATACCTATTTGTAAGCTTAAGAAAAAAATGTTTTGGTCTACCAAAAAAAAAATTAAAAAAGTTTTCTTTAGCCAACAGAGGATGGTAAAATCCTGTTCTACTTTTTTTTTTAAAAGAGCACTGAAATGATTATCATGTGACCACAGATTTACAGAAAAACAGAATTTTAAATAATCTGAACATGTATACAGTTAAAATTGTTTACATGTTAAGATTGTTTAAAAAATTTAAAACATTCAGATTGTTAAAAATTAGTACTTTTTAAATTTCTTAATCTGTGAAATCTTTAAAATGATATTATTTGCATTAAATTCTTAATAACTTTCCCCTTTTTCTTATCTGATACTATTTTCTTACAAAGAGCATATGAACAGTATTGTTGTTATGTAATGTAAATGCTATTCACCTTGCTTGTGAAGGATATTTCATTTCACTCTGGTAAGAACCCAACTCAAGATAGGTGTGTCTATCAGCTCTATGTTACTGTAACAGAATGCATGGACTAATTAACCTATAGAAAATGTTTATTTTGGCTGTGTTTTCGTCCAAGATCACTTATTTTAATCACTTTGGCTACATGGCAGGAATGCATGGTTAAGGCAATGTCTTGAGGGTGGCTCACTTCTTGAGCCAGGACACAGAAAGGGAAAACCTGAGCAAGATGCAAGCAGAGTTGTATAATCCCCATTTGATATCCCTTTATTTCCAAAGATCTTTAGACCTCTTCTTGTTATTCTCTATTTTCCCAAAGACCTACCACCTCCCAAATCCTGACTTCATTTCACAGTACCAAAGCAAATGTAGAGATTGTCTGTCACAACTATCCCAAACTTCTGCAAAGTCTCCTATTGAATTTCCAAAGTTTAGATTAGAAAATGAACCCATCTGTGTGAGTATAAATACCAGGGAAAGAGAAGCCTGTAACTGGTCAGAGCTGGCTTATACTTCTACAGTAGCCTTTCACATACACTACACTACAGTTACAAGCTGGAACGGGAAGAGTACCAGACAGCTTGTATTGATAGAAAGAAAATTGGAGTCATACCAGAATAGTAGAGATCTCTGCCTCATAAGTCTTCCTCTGCGTTTAAGACTCAATCAGGCCTAGTAACCTATACCCCAAAACACAGACATTTACCTGGCCAAATACTGAGAATGAGTATGCAAACTTGGATTTCTCTCCCTGCTTTTAATTTAATGAATTTTGTATAAAAAGTTATAATTTTACAAATTAATATAGATGCAAGTTCTATAAGGCAGAGATTAGAATCAAAGGTCTTCTATAACCATTGTTTGGCACCAAGTAACTCCACTCTCATGTTATCTTATGTGAGTTTCTATCATTGAGCATCTAATATTCATTGGTTATGGTGCCATGTTATTTATATACATACATACATGCAAACATATATACATATAGAACCATTTTTTACATTTCGTGGCTATATTTTATATATATAAATGAAGAAAATAACCTCTAAATAGATATAGTAAAAGGCTAGTGTCACCTAGTCTACATAAAATACCAGTTATTCAAACTTAAAAACTGATGCTTTTGTTTAATATTTTACTATCACAAAATAATTTTTCATATTCTGAGTATAACGCATTTGTTCATGACTTTGTATTAGTCACTTTAATGACAAGAGTCTGAGATAGACAGTTTGAAGGAGGAACAATTTATTTGGTTCATAGCTTTAAAAGTCTCAATTTATATCTTCTGCATTTGTCATAAATATACATTAAGTAAATTTTTTGTTGAATGATGTTTAAATAAATAAATTGATTAAGTTAGAGTCCTCAGATTCCAAGGTCATTCAGTTATCCTGTCCTTGAATATGTGAGAATGCATTTTATATTGAAACCATAGAAGCCTAGATGTGAGAGATAAAACCTTACTGGAATCCAAAACCCAGGTTCTTTTATATATATAAGATCTCTCCTTTTGGTTCCAATATTTTTCAAACACAAGTACATCTATCTCCCAAGTGAGTAATGGTCTTCCCAGATCCTGTTTTCAAGAGCCCTGGTGTTGGCAGCGGGCAACACAAAGAGTTAATAATATTAGCAAGATGCTTTTGCTAGGGACTTTGATGTGACAGAGAAGCCAGAACAATGTGGAAACATCAGGGCAGACTAAGACCCCTAGTTGTAGCCTCCTTTCTGAACAAATACTTATGTGAGCTTAACCTGCTTTGGAAAACTCCATAGAAAAATCTTGGTATTACATGACTGTGTACGAGATTTGAGGCAAGTGGAAGGGGAGAAACTCAGAATCCATTATTCCCCAGAAAGTGTACCAGGGCTAAGTAAGAGAGAATGTAAGCAAAGCTGGCGATGCAGTGGGACCTTCACTGCCCCGGGAAGAGTTGACCTTTCTCAGGGTTAGGGTTGGGGAAACCTGTGTGCTTGCATGTGCATGCAATGGTGGTGCCCAGTGTAGATCAGAAGACAGCCTGAAGGAACTGGCTCTCCCCCTTCCACCACGTGGTCTCAGGAACTGAGCTTTGGTCATCAGCCTTGATCACAAGTGCATTTTCCGAATGAATCATCTTGCAGGTCCCTGGTGCATTTTTTATGATTATTTTTTGTTCACTTTTAGATATTTTTCATAGAAATAGCATTTCTTAATATACAAGTCATTATTTTATGGCACCTTTAACATTCACTTAAAAAAATAATGCCTGACAAATAGCATGAATGCTTGTCAGATCTAACAACAATGAACCACACATAATCAGTCTCTAAAATTTAAAGTTCATGCATCAGGGAAAATTAATAAATAAAGTGACTTATTTTGTTCAGTCTTTTATCCATTTCTCTTTTTCTTACATCTTCTTAGATTTTATTTTCTTCTGCATTTTATAGGCTTTGTTTGTCATCTACGTAACTGTTTTAATTTTATGCTGTGTTAATTTTATACCTTATGCTTCCTTGCCATGTTCTGTCAGTTTAATTACATTTAAATTTTCCCTTGCCATCTAAAACCTCTCTGTAATTTTATATTTCACTGCAGATATTTTTATCTAGAAATTTTATTTTATTATTTTGAGAGCTCCAGATATTACTTCCAAAACAACAAGAAAAACAAAACAAGTTCAACTCTCTCTTAAATTATTTTAATAAAAATCATTAGATCCAGTCTGTGAAGATTCTACTTTAACATATAAAAATGACTAAGATCAGTCATTCAAGTGGCAGTTCATGCTGGCAAAAATTTAGAATGAGTGGACCACTCATCTGTTGCTGGTGGGAGTGCAAACTTGTACAGACACTATGGAAATCAGCATAACTGTTGCTCAGAAATATGACGCTTGGTCTACATCAAGATCCAGCTATACTCCTCTTGGGGATATACCCAAGGACATATCCTCAACTGTGTTCATTACTGCTCTATTCATAGTAGCCAAAAATTGAAAAACACTTTTTAGATGTCCATTAACTGAAGAATGGATAAAGAAAATGTGGTACGTTTACACAATGGAGTAATAATTAGCTGTTAAAAATGGCAAATGAATGGAACTAGAAAACAATAATCTTCGATGAGATATGCCAGGCTCAGAACAATAAATATGGTATATTCTCTTATCTGTAGATTATAGTCATTATGCAAATGATAAACTATAATTCATAGACCCAAAGAGATTAAGTATAGAGGAAGAGACTAGGAGGTCCATGGAGATCCACCTGTGAGGGAAAAATAGAATAGATTTTAGGAGTGAACCAGGAGTGGGGTGAGTGGAACAGGAGAGAGGAACAGATGAGAAGGAAGAGGGAAATTGGAGCTGAGGGAGGGAATGCAAAGAGAGACAGCCATAATTGAGAGGCATTTCAAGGTTGCTAAGGAAACCTAGTGCAATGGAAACTTTCTAGAATTTATGAAGATGATAATAATGAAGTTCTCGAATAATGAGGGAGACAGAGCCCCTGCTGGTCATCTCTTGTCACCAAATGAAGCTTTTAGTCCTGGGACTGGGTTATATTCAACTAAGTTGTTGGCCAAAAGTGTACCATGGAAATCTCCAAACAATCTAGGCTATCACTGAGACAATAGGTTGCCTTACACAAACTAACAGTGAGGCCCCTTTGCTGAAGACAACACCCACACAACTAATTGAACATGGAAAGTTCAAGCTGGTACCAATGAAAAACCTTCACCCCTGGGTTCTAGTGTTTTTGTATGAGAAGGAACTCTGCGGGCTATCAAAGGAGAAGCATAAACATCAACCCAGGCACAAATCCTTCGATGTTGTCCTGCCTCAAAAATACGCTAGAACTAAGGTGGCACAAAACTTGAGGGAATAACCAAGCAAATTCTGATTTGACTTAAGGCTCACTCCGTGAGAGGGAGCACATACCTGACCAAATACCAGAAACTGGAAAGCCCAGAGACCTCTAGTAGCACCAAATACCACTTGTCTTATAAAAATAGTAGTGATAAAATGACTCCTAATGATATTCTGCTAGACTCCTACATGAATGCTTCACTCAGTCATCCTTAGAGCAGCTACCTCCTGTAACATATAGGAACAAATACATAGTCACACATTCAAATACTGTGAGACTGTGAAGAGAGAGAGAGAGAGAGAGAGAGAGAGAGAGAGAGAGAGAGAGAAAGAGAGAGAGAGAGAGAGAGAGAGAGAGAGAGAGAGAGAGAGAGAGAGAGAGAAGAGAGAGAGAGAGAGATCTTGGAACACATAGTCCTAGATAGGATGTCTCCATCAAATCCCTCCCTTCAGAGTCCAGAAAACTCTACTGAAGAGCAGAAAGAGTGTAAAATCAGACAATGTGGAAAATACCAGAGAACACACCCTCTACACCAAAGGAAAGCTCATAGGAACTCACAGAGACTGAATCAGAAAGCACAGAGCCTACACAGGTCTTCTTCTCCAAGTCCTGTGCACATATTTTATAGCTTACAGCTATGGGTTACTGATTCTTGTGCCTTCTCCTGGCACTTTTCCCTTCTGTAAGTTTGCCTTATGCAACTTTGATAAGAGGTTTCCTTAATTTACCTTATATTTTATTTTGTTAGAATAATTATTTGGTTCCATATCATTTCTAAAATTTATCTTCATATTGATAGATAATCGTTGCCTGTACTTTATTGTGGTTCTTGTGGCCTGTCTTTCATTGAAGAAATCTATGTGTAGATTTTGAGAATTTCAATTAATCATTTGATGTTATTTCCTCCTTCTCCTCCTCCTCCTTACTTGTCCTGATCCTTCTCCTTCTTTTATTCCTCCCCTTCAACATCATCATCATCATCATCACAGGCATGGGGTTATGATCATTGTTAGCATCTTTTTTTCTCAATCTAGGGACAACCTAAAGGTCCATACAATAATACAAGCGGTAGGTATCCTGTAAGTATGCCACCTCAAGACCTTATCAACAAAATCTTTTCTACTTTATCCTCAGCGTGGGTGAGGCTGGGCCATTTGAACGTGCCTGAATCTGATTTGTTAATGAGAGTTGAAAGATACAGCTTTGAGTTCTCCACTGCCACTGCCCTGCTTGCCTCTGACAGTCAAGGATGTGTGCACTTGCCAATTTCTTGTATTTCAAACCAAATAGATAGCTAGAGAATTATAGAAATAGACTAATAACACAACCAATAAATCGGCTAATGAACTAAATAAATAGATCTTTCTCAAAAGACAAAATAAAAATAGTCAATATATACTTTAAAAAAACTATTTAACAAACGTAACAAATAGGAAAATGGAGTGAAAATGCAATTAAACTGTTTTGAGTTTCCGTGTCAACCCAGTAAGAACAGGTATTGTCAAGAAAACAAATAACTAATCACAGAAAGGACATGGGAAAAGAGTCATCACTTTCGTTCTCCGATAGTGGAAAATAACGGTCAGTGTGGGACACAGTATGGAGATTCTTCAACCAACACATTATAGAACTATACAATGTGACCCAACTATCCCACTCTTACGTGTATTCTAAAAGGACTGTGTATCCCACCAGAGATAATTGCACATTTATAGTTATTGCTGCACTACTTAAAATAGCCAGGTTATAAAGCCAATCTAAATACCAATCAATAGATAGATCCACAAAGAAAATGGGTGCAGAGCACAATGGAGTTTTAAATAGCCTTAAAGAAAATTGAATCTATATTTCATTTTAGGGAACTGGATAGAACTGGAAATCACTGTGTGAAGGGAAAGAAGTCGGAGCCAGAAATATGAAGACTCCAAGTTTGCTCTCGCATGAAAAAGGTAGATTAAACATTCAATGTGTGTGCATATGTTTGTGTGGGAGAGAGAGGGAGAAGGAGGGAGGGAGAGAGAGAGAGAGAGAGAGAGAGAGAGAGAGAGAGAGAGAGAGAGAGAGAGAGAGAGAGAGAGAGCATGAGCATACACGAGTGTATAGGTCTTAATACTATAAAAGGAATCATAGAACATTAGAAAATGCCTCACATAGTAGGAGTAGAGTGATAATATAGGTAAGGCATGAAAACAGAAGAAAGGGACTTTCTGGGAAGACACCAAGCCAAGAGGACAGGGTAGGGGCTGGACACTGAGGAACTAAAGTAGAATTGTGAGACCAAAATATAATGAAACATATCTATTAGAGTGTCATAACACAATTGATTATTGTTTTCTAACCCCAAAACTGACTAACTAAACAATTAAAGAGAAAACTAATGAGGAATACTGCCTTGTGTGTCCAGCCATGCAATCAGCATTGGAGAAACATCTCCCAGGCTGGCGAAGACAGAAACATGTAGAAACCCTTAGATCACTAAGTGTCCTTACTAGCATGAGCTGTGAGGGAGAGACACAAGAACTCTTAAATTGACTTCAGGGAACCAGGAAGACATCATAGAGAGAAGAATGGCCACAATGGCCTCCCACAAAAAACATAATGGAGAAGCAGCCAGGTGGGTGGTCCTTGCATGTAGTTCTAGCACAGGAATACCACCTCCTTTTCTTTCTGTGACTTTGAAGTAACAAGGTTGAGCTTGTTTCATGTCACATATCAGAAGAATTCTGCTGTGAAATCTAATTCCGTGTTCTTCTGCTCAGCTCCAAGCTCATTGGTAATGAACTTGTCCTTGGGAATGGAGAAATTGTGAAAACTTACAGTGTGGCAGGGAATTTGGCTGTAGAAACCGGAACCCTGCTTTTGATATATGATATCATTATATATTCAAATGCATGAAGTTTGGGAACAGTCTATTTCAGATGCAAGAGTCTAGCATAGCTTGAAGTATAAATTCACTCTTGTTTCATGACAAGTGTTTGGAGCTTTCTGGGCAATAAACTTGAACTTTTCAGATATATTAGATTTGAGAGGAAGGGAGAGAGAGAAGACAGGAGAGTGGGAGGCAGGGAGGGAAGGAGAGAGGGAGAGAGGGGCAACTTTCTCAACTGGAGTTTTATAGCAGGCAAAATGTAAAGGATGCTAATGCTGGTGACAAACAGAAATTATGAGAGAAACTGGTGGTCCCTAAAATTCTTAGGTAGCTATTCAGGAATTTAGGGAAAGGAAAGACAGTGATCTGAGTTAGTCTGGAGTATGTTTTTCAGGTTACTCTGGCACTGGAGAACAGTTCAGGGAGGTATCAGAAAAGTATAAATTGGTCTTGCAGGCCAAGTGCTATTCTAGAATTTTCCCTATCTTTCAAGCCATTTAATTTTTGTTCATTGATGTTGGAAACAAAATATTTGCATAATCAAATTGAGGTTGGAAAGCAAATGTGTTTTAAGATTTAACTTAATCACTGTTGTCCAGAACTAAAAGGTAGTAGACCCAGATTTGAAACCAGGCAACTGAGATTCCTGGAGCTTCTTCTAATTCACCAGCAGCCTTCCACAGACCTCATCTTCTGTCTTCCTTCATGAACTTGGCCCTGT
Source organism: Phyllotis vaccarum (assembly GCA_033318265.1). Lineage (NCBI taxonomy): Eukaryota > Metazoa > Chordata > Mammalia > Rodentia > Cricetidae > Phyllotis > Phyllotis vaccarum. Next base: position 150,564,261 of record JARWLC010000009.1, read on the forward strand.
CGAGATGGCTCCAGAGATTTCTGTCCACATGGCTTAGGAGCAAGGCAGCAGACATTAGTAGTCATTTCACAAAATACATCTGAATCACATTTTGGCAATTCATTGAGTTCAGACTTAAAGAATTAAGAAACATTAAATCTAAATCTCTGGGATTCAGGGAGTAGAGAGACCTTTTCTCTGCCAACCATAAACTAATGTGGTTTCTAATTTCTCTGTGGCTGCGTTTAGAAGCATAGACGTCTGAGCTCCAGGAAGGAGAGATGGGTAAAGATTCAGAGTTCTCAGTCCATGGAACGCACTCTGCAGTCTTCTAGAGTCCGGCTCATTCACAAAGGCAAGTTTCCCAGGCTCTGTAGTCACATCTGGAATTGGAACACAAGCACAGGTAAGACGATCATCAGGGGAAGAGGCATTGAATCAATCACCCATTTGTTCACTCAACGGATATTTATTTTGGATGGTTAGTAAAGGAGAAACAACAGCGGTCAGTCTTCATTCTACTGCAAGCCAAGACATTCCATAAAGCCAGTCTTGGCTAATATCATAAGACAGAGAGAAGTGTCAGCTAAGGCTGAAGGAATGGGGGAAGGGGAGATTGATGTGTGAGCATAACCACAGAGCTAGGCAGATTCATAAGCATTTTTTCTGACCAAGGAGCATGACAGTGACCAGGGAAGGAGAAAGAGGATGCCCATAGGGACTGACGTCCAAGGGCAGAAAGAGGAACAGCATGAAGGAGAGTACACTTCTTCTTGGTTCAAGACCCAGAGATGCCTGATCTTTTCTGAGGGAAGGAGGAGGAATGGATCTGGGGTAGAGGGGAGGTATGTGAGGGGAACAGTGGGGAGAGGGGATGTGTCGGGGAGATAAGGGAGACCTACAAAGTGCTGGACACACACAAAAATCAGATATAGGTTAAGACACTGAGATTGCCTGAAAGACGCTGAAAGGAAAGAGAAAGTAAAGGGGCGTGGTGTCAGTCAGTACCTGTGGCTCTTTAGACAGTTTCGATCTGAGAAAGTGTAAACTCACTGGTATGCTAGATGCTAATTCTCATCCCATAGGATTCGAATCCACACTCCGGAGTTTCATAGAATCTAACTTAATCCGTATTATAAACACCCAAAGACATTGTAGACTTATACTGTATAATGTACGCCATAGTGAAAAGCCATGCCTGGGAACAGAACCAGCACCTGAACTCTTTCCACTGGGAAAAGTGTTATTTTGAAAACCTAACCAAAATATACTGTACATTTTGTGGGAATGGAGAAACAGAAGTTAAAAATCATATATAACTTTCACATATTTTATGGCATAAATAATCATATACTTATATTTTTAAGTCTTCAATTTGTTTTACAGATGTTTGATTTTTAATTGTGCACGTGTGTGTGTGTGTGTGTGTGTGTGTGTGTGTGTGTGTGTGTGTGTGTGTGTGTTCATATAAGTGCCTGTGGAGATCAGAGAGTGTCCAATCCCCTGGGACTAGAGTTACAGGCAGTTGTGAACTGTTGAACCCAGGTATTAGGAGCTAAACTCAGGTTATGTGCTGAAGCAGCACATACTCTGTACTACCAACCAATCTCTATCAGCTGAGGTTGATAAATGAAGGACTTTTTTTTTCTATATGGATTATATTATTTAAAATTCAACATGCTATAGAAGTTTTAAAAGTAGCACACCCCATGCTTAGTAATGCTGAGATTTCATAAATGTCTCCACAGCATAAAATTGTTGGGATGCAGTTGCTTCTGCAGCAACCTTTAATGGAACAGTGTCAGCCAAATGGAAGAATGGTAAAGCTTGATCTTAGTTGATGTGACCCCCACTCCCCCCAACCATTAACCACTTACATGGGGACTGATCGCTAGCAGTCGACACCAAGCCTAAGTCTCTGTCTCTTATGTTCCTCCTGTCTTGATTTCCATTCTCTGCCAAATACATGCACCCAAATATAACTGTTCATGTTTCTATGTGACAGTTAAGCCTCCTAGCTAGCCCCACCAGATGTTTTCCACCTCACTGCATGCAGCTGAAGGCAACAATCAGAAAATTGTAAGAGACTGAGTTCAGAGAAGCCAGGCATCAAGACTCAGTGGGAATCCCAAGTCTTACAATACAGGGCAGCTCCAGAAACCAATTTGTCCAGCACACACTTCCAGACAATGAAACATGACAAGATGATGCCTCACACAATATCTTCCACTTTGCTTCTTCTTCTCTGCCTGCCTCTCTAAACCACCTGGGGATTGCCCATCGGGCACATTCTATTCCTTTGCAGATCCTGCATCTGAACCTCCCCCCTGCTTCCCAATAGGGAGGACTGCACATAGTTACTGGACAGCCAGGGATAACAAGAAGGCTCTCAACCCAAGCCAGCAACTCACAGGCTCCTCTCACAGGCTCCAGCCTAGCTTGGCTGTTAGGGGAACACAGCTTGCTGATTTTACCCTTTAAATTGTTTCAAATGAGTTTTTCTTTTCTGTTAATGAACCAAAGCAGGAGGGGGTGGAGGTGGGGAGGAGAGAGAGAGAGAGAGAGAGAGAGAGAGAGAGAGAGAGAGAGAGAGAGAGAGAGAGAGAGAGAGAGAGAGAGAGAGATTGAGAAGCAAAGGCTCACGGGAGTTAGTGGGGAGCAAGGATGAAGGGAGAGGATTTTGATTCCTGCTAGCTTAAGAAAATCAATTTCAGCATTAATAATAAAATAATGCAGAGGGTAAAGAGCAGCCGTGACAGAAGCAACAGAAAGGAAATGAATCCTCATTACCTGACTGATGGAGATCACCACAGCTGCTGCCACCATGGTGTCATGTGGTGAAGGGGCATCTCATCCCAGAGTGTATCATGGGGGGTGAACAAAGGAAGAGAAGAAAGAATCAGGACCAGTAGCATCCAGGTGATGGGTGACATTCATACCCGTAGTGGTGACAGGGACTCTCAGGTGTACTGAAGACTATCTCTGCTCACCTCACTAAGCTTTAGGGACAAACATTCTACCCACCCAGCCAAGTCACTAGAGCCCACAGATGTATTTAGGTTCTATTTCTCCATCAGAGGTCCATGCGTCATCTAAATATGTGTACGCAGCAGGGGAGGCTGTCTACAACTGATGGATCTGGGAAACAAGCTGCACAGTTGGCTAGGGGATGGTAATGGCAAACACAGTGATACATTGTCACAGGCAGCCTAAAACACCCCTTGATATCTCACCGATTAAAATTACTCATCAGATTTTTGAAGAAATATTAACACTATCATTGGTAGCTCACACTCCTTAGCCTGCCACCCAAGGACTGTTCCAGCTGACGGTTCTCACTTTGGTGAGTTCTCTGCTAGAATGGCTTTCTTTATTTAATACTTGTTTATATATTTTTTGATGTGTGTGTCTGTGTCTGTGTGAGTGTGTGTTCAATGAGTGAATTAAAAGAAGAAAGAGGGGTGGATAACACCCTTCTTTATCCCATAGCCATAGCCAGTGGCTAATGTTTCTTTACATCTTTTTCCCCTACCCTCATTGAATCCTTAGCATGTTAATTCCAGGCATGTGACATCCTTATACTACTTCCCTGTCAATTCCAGCCAAGCTGTCATCTCAAGCTCTCTAAGATGAAGCATTTGCTTACAGGGAATGTTAGTAGTCCTGATATCCATTATCATATCTTTATTGAACTGTAGACTCCACTTGCATGAATATTTCAGTGGACGGTGTTGCTCTTGAGCAGAGTCATTTTCTAGATAACTATGGCCCTTCAGAAGGATCTTTGTCATTATAAAAGATAGTCCCTACTCCAACATCAATGTGATTTCACCTTTAGTAAGTGATTCCTTTGATGTGAAATGGGGAAAAATATGTCTACAGTCATGCTATCATAATCTATGATCCTTCAGACCTCATGTGTTAAAATATCAACCCTAAATACATTGGTGTTGGGGGTTGGGTCTTTAGGATGTAATTAGATCATAAGGTGGATTGATCATGAATAGTATTAGTATTATGATACAAGAAGACATTGGATAGCTAGATGGCTTGCTTGCATCCATCCATGTGAGGATACATCAAGGCTAAATAAGAGTGAGGGAGAGGGATAAAGACACCAGAATTCACTCATGCCACTGCTAGAGCCTATGATACTGTGGATTTAGTCCTTAGAACTGTGAGGAATATGTATTGTTATTTTTGTCACCTAGGTTAATTTTGTTATGCCAGCCCAGACTCAGACAACCTACTTCCTGTGGGCCTTGACACTCTAGAATGTGAGTTTCTGAGTTTCTGGATGTGTGGTTCACATCCAGCTGCAAGTACTTTAGCCTTGACTTTTTGACTAGGTTAAAAAATTAAAGGTCATCAAAACACAGATATTGTTTTCCATTAGTCATCTTTAATCCCATGATTATAACAAAGAGAAAGGCTTCACTTCATGGGAGTATATAACTAACCTTGAAAATTAACTGATAATTTCTTTAACAACAAAATACTAATTTTGGAGTCTGTTGCCTTCAAGATCAGCACTATCTCTACAGAATTTAATAATAATGGCTTGTGTTCACAGTATTGATTTACATACTTTTCTTCAGTGTGCAGAAGGTACATTTGGATTTCCACTGATGTGCTATTGCAGTGCTAACAGTTGTTGAATGCTTATTCATTCCTTTCAAGGCACTGTTGTATTTAACATGGGGTGAGTTTTTTTTTTTTTTTATCTATTTCTATGGCAACTCTATTAGCTGAGTATAAAAATTACTCCTTTTAAGAGAGGAATGAGACAAAGAAAAAGTACTCAAGATCACTGGCTAGTAACTGGGAAGAAGATACTAGATTTGAACCTAACAGAAGCATACTAGTAATCCTGTACACACTTTGGTGTGCCATGATCTGCATGGCTTAGCTACCAACCTAAATGCGTTGGTGGGGGAGAGATGATAACATAAGACATACATACAGAAAAGCTGGGATCAGTTGGATCTTGTGCTTGATTGAGAAACAGCATCAACAATAGCATCAAACTCTGAAACTCAGAAACAGATTTTATACAAATGAATAGAGAAAGAGGTCTCATTTGATACAACTGAACAAGTAAGGTTTATTAAATATGGCTGACCAAGGAGGCAGATTTGCTTAATCTCTGTAGGTAGTCTCTATAGGGGACCAGTCTTGGGCTGTAACCATCAGGAGAAGAAGCTGTCATGGGCAGTGTCTATACAAACTTGTCAGTCCTACTTGGACCAGAAGAAGGTTTTGTCCCATTTCTGAGCCTCTCCCAGGGAAGGGCTTGCCATTTCTGTGTGTCTGGGCCATGTTGTTCTTTGACATAACTATTCTCATGTCAACAATAAACTTTCACTCAGGACAGGATTTTCCTATTCCCCATATTGAGTGAATAGCATTTTAAAATGCAAAATAAATTAATGAATTGTATAATAACATGCTTAAAAATAATAAAACTTTGGTCTGACTGCAAGAGGCCCCACAAACTGCCCAAGTTTTTCAATTGCCATCTTCATTCGAAGAGGGTTTAGTTCCTTTCCGTGAAGGTTCCTCAGCTGTCATTTCAGAGTCAGTGAGCTCCCAATAGCTCATGTCAGCCATCTCTGGGGGTCTCCTCCTCATGATCCTGACCCCTTTGCTTGTATTATCTCTCCTCCCTCTCTTCAGCTAGACTGGGAGCTCAACTCAGTGCTTAGCTATGGATCTCTGCTTCTGTCTCCATCAGATGAATGAAAAAAGGTTCTTCAATGGCAATTGGGATGGTCATTTATTTGATTATAGGGGGAGGCCCGGTTAAGCACCATCTCCACTATTGCTTGGAGTCCTAGCTTGGGACCTCTTGTGGATTCTTGGGTGTTTCCCTAGCAGAGTTTATTTCTGATATATGAACTGGCTTCTCAGAACCCATTCCCTACAGAAAAACAACTAACTCAGCCTTGATACCAGGATGAGGGACTGGGACCCACCTCAACTGGATTGCCAGACTGAACTGACTCATCTTGCCCTCCTTGGGAAATGGATGGGGAGATGGGGTGTGGCAGGCTGAAGGGGAAGTGAGAGAAGGGGAGGGAGGGTAAGCAGTCATGGGTGTGAGAAAAAAAAATTAAAGAAAAAAAAAGAAAATTAATTAAATAAATAACCCCAAAGGTGAAGCAAGGGTACTCATATGTTGAGATGCTAAGAAAAACACTACTTGGTTATGATCAGCAAGATCCTTTTCTCTGGAAAGTGATATTCAAGATAAAGAGGAGTCTAAGCAGAGATTGGATAGACAGAGGTCCATCCCTCTTACAAAGTGCCCAAACTAGACAGCTATTCTGAGCTTTATAGATACATACATAAACTAGCTTTTACCAAAAATCATTATTTTCTACCAACAATTTGAGCAACTTTCTGAGTTCTTCTGTATGTGTTTGTGAGTGTGTGTTTGTGGGAGGGTATATTCATGTTGGTGCACGTTCATGTTCTCATGTATGTACACATGTGTGTGGATACCAGAAGTTAGTCTTGGGTATTATTCTTTAAGGGTTGTTCATTTGGTTTTGAATGCATTATATTTACGTGTGTGTGCATATGTATGAATGTATGTGTATGGGCACATGTTTGCCAAGGCACGTTTGTAGTGGTCAGAGGACAAAGCATGTGAGTTGATTTCTTCCACCATGTGAATCTCAGGGATTCACTCAGGCCATAAGGTTTGAGATAAATTTCTTTATCTGATGAGTAAACTCACCTCCTCCACAATGCTCTTTGAGACAGCTTCTCATTGCTTTAAACTGCCCATGTAGTCTATGATGTTTGGCTCGGCAAACCCAGGGCCATTCATGTCTCTGGCTGAAATTGAAATTAAGCATCACCATGCCTTTTTTCCATTTTTTTCCCCTCATAGATACTGGAGGCACCTTTACTTAAATGTCAACTAATTTATTAACAGAGCTGTCTGCTCATTGGCTGAGTTCTTCTTGGTCTGTCTTAATTTTCTAATCTGCATCATGAAAATAAAAAAAGAACATTGCAATATAAATATAACACACACAGAGAGTTTGCCTATACCGTGTTTCTAAAAATATTTGTTTCTTAGAACACCTGAGTTTTATTTTGTCAGATGGTGTAGTACACAAAGTGATACTGGCAAGGTTAAATTTACAGAGTTGAAAATATCTAAGATTTATGAATTTAAAGTATATGCAAATCTTACTACTCGGTCTTAAACTTCCAATACAACTCTAGTTGCCCTCCCCACTGCATTTTCTAAGGTAGGCTCTAAAACAATTTGTTTTGGGAATTTGAGTGTTGAAGATGCTAAAGATACACAGGAGGCATAACCGTTGCAGGTCTGCATGAGCAACATTCTTTTCTTCCTTGCTACATAGAATGATACAAAGGCAAAAAGACCACTGAGGCAAAATGCCAAAAACAGAATAAGACACAAAGTATGCTCCACCGTTCTTCTGATAAAGTCTGTTCATAAGAATTGTTCTGAAGGAAAAAAAGTGAAACATGGTACTTAAAAATTTCTTGCTGCCAAGCCACCCAGGTGCAATCCTTTGGACCCAGATTATTGCTGGAGAGAACTCACTCTTGCAAACTGTTCCCTGACACACCAAACACTACAAACAATATGATACATGTATCCATCCACACAAACCCACATAGATACAATAAATGTAATAACATTTTAAATCAAATGTTTTTTTATCCTTTTAATAAATGCTGAACAGCAAAAATGTTAGTATTTTAATGCTCAGAAAATGGAGTATTTTTTCTCTCAGAACTGGGTTTTGTCAGGGAGAAAGAATGTAATCATAATACACCTCAGTAGGAAATGGCTTGGGGTCCTATGGCCCAATACCTGCCACTGCTCCTGAGGTTCGACATTAATGTAATATTTTCTGAATGAATAAGTGATGTAATGACTGAATTAAGACTCAACCAGTTTGTTCTCTACAATTTTCCCCCTTTGATCGCTTTGTTGGACTTCCCAGTTCTCCATAACTTAGACTCTCTGTGTGTTGACATAATTGTCTTCCACATTGTACTGAATATCTCTTTAAGGGAATGCACTTTGATTCCAAATGTCCAAGCTTAACAAGAAGGAGGCACTTATTTTTATGTGTCTCATTTTCTGAAATAACTTTCGTCTATCTCAGATACATTGTGCGTTAGAAAGACGGGATGAAAGCTCCTTGACGCTTACAGAATCTGCAAAAGTGACTGTTTACCCTATACAGGTATAAGATAAAATGACTGAGGTCATTTTAATAAAGCTTCAGTTTTACCCTGTGGTCATTCTACAGAGGTTGACTATGCTTATATTAACTTCGTCTTATCAGTTTATAAATCAGTTTTAGTAAGTTCATAAGTTTTGTGTCATGTGTCACAGGAATTTGGCCCTGACTTAAGAACACTGGTTGTGTTGATTAAAATCCAGGCCAGGACTCCTCCCCAGGCCAAGTTCAAATCTGTGTTTCTCATAACAGCAGACTTCGTCTTATAGACTTTTTTCCCCTTGATTTAAACAATATTTCTTATGAACAAATCATGATACTCAAATAAATTTGTACCTACAGAATAAAATATCTTATTCTGATCTCATTATCCAGTGGGAAAGCTTCTGGGGAGGAAGGAGCTGCAGGACGAGATGAAAAGGCAACTGGAGGGAGCTGACATTCATTAGAGTCACATGTCTTTTTATATGCCAAAGCTTCATATCCTATGACCACTGGTAAGGTCTGTTATTAACCACTCCACATTTGTAAAAACAAATATTTTAAAGGGGGGTGGGGCTGAATCAGACCAAAATTATGCAAGAATCTCAAAGTTCAAGACTTAGGATCTCTGCAGAGGTCTTAGAGTGAAAGATGTTTTATCCATGAGGAGCTGAAGATGAACAGGCACAGATAAATCACACCGATGAGCTGTCTTCTTGGAGACAGACAATGTCCATGACTGACTCTAGAAGTGTACCACATTATCTAAAACACACACCCACCCACCTTGGGACTTCTTACCCTTTTGGGGAATGGGATGGGGAGGGGGAGGCTTAAGGGTAACTGGGAGGGATTGAGAGAAAGGAAAGGAGGGGAAGCAGGGGGATACATGAATTTTAAAAAGACATATTTTTAATTGAAATTTTATAAAATGAAGGAAAAAAGAAATTATAGCATCCACTTTTCATTTATTGGTGGGCTTTTTTATCCAATGGACAAAATTATTATTTTTAAAATTCATCTATGTGGTTAGGATAAAAATATTATTTTTTCTAGTGGTACTGATCAAAACCTTGGGGTTTTTATACATGCTAGATAAGTATTCCACTACTTAGTTACATCACAGTCTATTACTTTTATTTGTTAATATCAAAGGCATTTGACTCCTTTTCTAGATTACTTACAGTGCTTTTTTGTTTTGTTTTGTTAGTGGGGGGTGGTGGTAGTATTATAGGTGAAGCTATCATGACTATTGTGAACACTTGCTTATGAATCTTTAGGCCAAAGTTCCCCCTATCTCCTCATTACTTACACTTGTATAGATTGGTCAGGGTAGATGCCTGTAGAATTGTAGTAACATTATTCATTCTTTACCATAAATGTATTGCTGACGGAAGTGATTGTGAAGACCAGATGTCAGCAGGATTGAACTTTTACCGAGGACCATGTGGACCATCCATCCCAAGTCCACCCCTGTCTTTAGTGGCTTTACTGACAATCAATCCAGAAGGACTAGCACTATCTTTGCTGTGCTTTTCACATTATATTTCCTGCATCCACATTTGTGTCATTCTCTAAGAGCATCAGGAGTGGCACATTGGAAGTTCCTCCCTGTAATCTGATATCAATTTACATGGTCAGTTTTCCATAAACTGCCAAAATCTTTCACAAAGTGTCTGCACTGGTTTTCTTTCTACCAATGGTGGTATTTTTAGACCGACCCCACATTCTTACCAAGTTAACATTTACTATGGTACATGTTTAAACCTTTATTTCACCTAATAACAGTGAATTGAAGCCACACTGTCAAGTCCATTTGCAATTCTCTAAAGATTAATTATGCTTGGAAATTTTCATGTATTTTTTTGCCACCTATATCTCTGTTTGGTCAGTAATTTTTTTTTCAGTTTTCTATATTAGTTATGTTAGTTCTTATTTTTTGTTTTATACAGGGTTTCTCTCTTGCTTTGGAGACTGTCCTGGAATGCTGTAGATGAGGCTGGCCTTGAACTCACAGAGACCTGACTGTCTCTGCCTCCCCAGTGCTATGATTAAAGGCCTGAACCACCATAGCCTGACTTACGTTGTTTCTTAACATCATTATTTATATACCTTAGACACAATTCATTTATTCTGAAACTATTTATGTTCTTAGATACTACTTCCATCTGTGAATAAAAATAATTTTCCTCTTCCTATGGCTTACTAATTTTGTCATTGGTGAATAGAAGCTGTTAATTTTGGTGAGTTCTAGTCTACCTGTTATCTTAGTGAACCTCTAGCGCTATAACAAAAATACAGAATGAGTAACCTGCAAACCTTTCTTTTCTCAGGTCTGGAGGCTGAAAGTTAATGATCAAGTTTCCAATGGGTCAGTAATCTGGTGAGGGCTCTACCCTGATCTGTCCTCTTCCACTTTGGTCACATGACATATCTGATGATGGAAAAGACAATAGACACTGCTTTCCAGTGTCTTATCTTTCCAGGACACATGTGTTACGGACTCAGAATCTCACCATCCCAGATTATTATACCTCAATGACTTTCTTAAAAGTATGTTTACAAATTCAGGGTTAAAGGATTTGACATACGTTTCTGTGGGTGAGGTCACAGATATTTAGTTTATAAAACCAATGTTTTTTTCAGTTATATTACTTGTGCCTTTAGTGACTTGTTTAAGAAATCATTGTTTAAACAAGGTCACTAAGGCTTTCTTCTATCCTTGTTTTAGGTTTCATATTTAGGCCTATGATCTATTTTGATTTAGATTTTATATGTGTGAAAAATTGGCATTGAAGCATAATTTTTATTTTTTTGTAAAATGGACAGGATACTGTGGGAGATCCACTTACTCTTTCACTGATCACCTCTTGTAATATGGTTGTAGCTGAAGTCAAGCCTGAAAGAAAGCCAGCCAACTGTTTCTCCATGACATCCACTTCACTTCCTGTGTCTGATACCTACTTGAGTGCCTGCCCTGAAATCCCTAAATGATGGACTGTGAGATAAAAATGTGAGTCAGATACAGGCTTTAGATATAGGCTTTCCTCCTTCAAGTTGGTTGTGGACATAGTTTTTTCATAACAGAGAAGCAAACTAGGTCAAACTAGCCCAGTCATTAAAAACATGAACCCCAGTAACTCGATTTGTAACTGGAGTGCTTATGTATACTGTATTAGTCATGTTTTCTGTACTAGATAGTAATAACTTAAAGAAAGTAATTTCATGTGGCTCCTGATGTCAGAACCTTCATCCATCAGTGTTGTAGAGGTGTTTGGGGGCAATTAACATGAGGGTATCCAAAAGGCAGAGAGATAATGAGGGGGCTTTCTCTTCTGTGTGGGGCCTCAGTCTATGGGATGGTGTACGGTCCATTTCCCTACCTTTGAGTACATTCTCTCTTGAACCACTTTCAGAAGACATAATCAGAGCTGTGCTTTCTTAATCTTCTGGGTGTTTCACCATTCAATGAAGTGACAGTCAATATGTTCAGATTACTTTTATTATTTATTTAATTACTATTTTTGTTACTTTGGTTTTACCACCTTAGCATTTGCATGCCAGTGCCTCTTGTCATGATTTGGCTTCATTTTCAGTGACTGGTTTCACGATTGTGTTGAATTTCCTTTCTTCATCCCTTGTTCTCTTAGCTCTGCCATCTCGGTAATTGTTTTAAGGTGGGGTAGAGCTTTAATGTACAATTAGCTGCTTTTAAATGATATTCACTACTTAGTCTATACTAAAGTAGCCTTAATAGTACACTTTCGATTCTTCCTTCCCAGCCTTGGGCATGATTAGAAAGTACACACAAGCAAGTATAAGTCTGACAATGCATTTTTATTTAAACAGCCAATATTCTCATAAACATTAAAGAATCATTATACATGTAGTTACCATTTCTAGCACTTTACGTTCAAATAGTCTCTTATGTCTTCTGATATTGTTTATTCTCTGCCTTCCTTCAGAATTTCTTAGGTTACGAGCCTACTGGTACCAAATTCAGGTTTGCATTGCATGGTTAGTTTTTTATCTTTGTTTTGGAAAATATTTTCTTGGACATAAAATTCTGAGCTAGGAGGTAATGTTTTTATAATTTGTAGTTGTCATTTTACTTTTTATTTTTTTAATTTACTTTAACTGTATGCATTTAAGTGTTCTTCCTGAATGTGTGAGTGTGTGTGTGTGTGTGTGTGTGTGTGTGTGTGTGTGTGTGTGTGTGTGTGTGTGTACAGCGTCTGTGTATCTGGTGCTCATATAGGCCAGAAGGCATTGATTCACTGCAACTGGGGTTCCTGGTATGAACCACAGTGTGGAGCTAGGTTCAAATCTCAGTCCTCTGAAACAGCAGCCAGTGCTCTTAACCACCGAACCATCTCTCCAACCCTCAACCTGTTTGCTGTCGTGAGACACTGGCTGCCATCTTTGTCTTTACTTTTCTCTATGTCACCGGTTCTGAGGCATTTGTTACTGGGGCGTGTATACTTGTACACTTGTCGTTGTTTCTTGCCCCCCCCCCCACCCATATGCTTCCAGTTGTTGACTTTCTTGGGATGAGATGGCTTATAGTTTCTCTGTGTTTTCACACATTGCCTTTTAAATTTTCTCATTCTCCCCAGCTGTGTGTCTTAGAAGCATAATTCCATATACGTTGCCTATTTATAGGTGCTCCATGGTTCCATAAACTGTTCATCTGTGATGTCTCAGCCTCTGACTGCTCTCACTGCCTCTGAGTTGTGCGTTTACAGATCCAAGATCCAATCAGCTTACTCCAGGCTGAGTACTGTTGTTTTCCCTGCAAAGGCATGTAAGCTTTTCCTGGGATGCAGGTAACTTTCTGAGACATAGTTGTACCGTTTTAGATCTTGTTCTTAAAATTCATTGGCTATGTTAAAAAAAAAAAAAAAAGCCTTGTTGCAGGGTTAAATATTTCTCTCTATTGAAGCAATACTCTCCTCAATATTGTGATACTTCAGGAAACATGGGCTTTTGGGAATAGGTAGTGTTTCTGTTCTTGGTTGAGCACTGGGTGCTAATCCTACCATGACAGATATTATTTAGTATCCACTATACAGTAGTTCTAGGACATTAATCTACATTTAAGTGGCTATTTAGATCCATTCCTGTTCAAGTGCTTTCAATAAGATGGCATATTATTTATATATTACCTAAGAGCATCTACAAATTCTCCTGTTCACTTCACACCATTTTTGATTTCTGATCATACCTGAAATAACATAAATACTACATAAATGCTTGAAGGACAATGACTTGAAAACCACAGTCACAAATATTCATTTCCAAGTTTTTACTGAGTTGTCTTGGGCTGAGACTGATAGCATGGATGACAATGGCCAGTTCTTAACATCTTCATTTTGCTACATTTCAATTATTGTAAAGGCACCATAATAACAAGTTCATTTTCGCCATTACACTCCTTAGATTTTGTTCTATGGTTCATATAAATTATCAGTATTTTAGAAATTGTGACTAACCCTTAGCTGTTTTCAACAAGGTAAACAGATGGAGAAAATAAATAGGAAAATATTTGCCAGAGAAACTTTACCCATTCAAATTAGGACAATGATGAGAGTTTTTGTGTTCTTGATATTATAATTATAGAGTTCCTTGATATCCATTGTGGAATGATTTAGAGCCTTTTTAGTAGACAGCAAAATCTGAAGATGCTCAAGTCCCTAACAAAAACAAAGCGTATTTTCATCTAACCTGGGTAGCTCCCCATGTATTCTTTAAATTATGTCTAAATACTACTTAAATATTTGTGATACTGTGTCGTGTGAGGAAACAGTAGCAAAAAAGACACATGAACACCCTGGAATTAGTGTGATCCACAGATGAGAAGACAGTCTCCGGCCTGCCTTCAGCCTTGCCAGGGCTACAGTAAGCATGAGGAGCAGTGTGTGCAAAGAAATTATCTCTTAGATTGTTGAAAGCAATAGTGACCATTGAAGCTGTGGAGAGTTTCTGAGAAGAATGGCCTAATGATGACTACCGTGCTTTTGTGTAATCACAGAAGTCAACAAGTCAGAATCCCAAGCATGTTCCACATCAGTGGCTCGAGGAACCTGTGCCAGGTTGCTCTTGGTTTTTCAATGACAAGATGATAAAGGGAAGAGAGGGAGAGCTTGCAGAAAGCATGGGAAAGAGAAGCCTGTGAATGGCATCAGGATTCTATTTGCATAGAATGACTCCTATGGAGAGTTTTGCTTTCAAATACTCATATCTGTCTACTGACAGCAAGCGGGCATCATGAGGCTGAGAGATGACAATTTATTTCTAAATCACATTTGACATTTATTTTATGAAATAATAAACACATTGGCCATCATACTTCAGCATCTATGTAACACATATTGCCTCAAAAATATCTGTGTAGGATAATCAGTTTTCTAGCATCATCCCAAGTGATGGGATCCTTATATACTAAAAGGCATTTTTTTAAACAATGCCATCTTTTTCAGCAATTTCTATCAGCTGGCATTTAATATGCATTTTCCTAAGATTGTACATGTTTATTATTCTCTTGAAATACCTGATTCCAGTGTTTAGTTGTTACTACACACATACTTATGAGTTAGTCTTATAGAATTAGTTCTGGAGACAGTATTCATACCACAGAAACCAGATACAATCAAGACCTTTATCCTAGAGAATCAGTTATTAAATATTTAGTAGAATGTCATTGATGGCACTTTATCTGTTGACAGTGGGGGTGTTAACCATACAGCCATAGTATAGGGTTTTCCACAACTGGCTAAATTTTATATTGAGAGGCAACTAAACTTTGACCCATTTTCTTAGTTTGCATGACTGTGGGCTGTTGGCTAGACATGGTTATTTGTAGGGTACTAACACGAGGTTGGCAAGTGAATGATAAAAGAGAGGCCAGGACATGCCTAGCTTCTTATTTCTACTCCAGCTTCCATCAGTAGGTGAATCTTTAATTTAGTCTCATCAGCTAACTTCTGGAAGGTGACCTGGTCTCTCAGCGATGCTGTTACTGCCTCTCCCTTTGTCTCCTCAATTTTTGGAGTGACTCCTTGCTATTTTTGGCATTGCTGATCTTCCACTTTTACATTTCTAAATTACCTCATAATCTGTGATAATTTGGAATTAAATCATTTGGGCTTAAAGAATCCAGTGTTGTCATGAATCCTGGTTAGATCCTGACTGACTGACAGAGAGCTTAATAACTGACCAAACTTCATGTAGAAATTACTTAAACTTAATCTTAGATTTGAAGCCTATAGGTTAAATTTGTGATGTAGCCAATGTTCTGAATCTTCTGGATCTTGTTCTGGTCTTTGGATTCTCTCTTCAATCAGCCCTCTGTGGCACACTTACAATGAATAACCCAAATGCTAGGAAACTTGAGAAGAGGCTACCCTAAGGCAATCTCAGTGAAATTTCCTTAATGACTTTCAAGAAAAAAAAGTTTCCTACTATGAATCTCTAGGATTTTGAAATAAAGAAAAAAATGTTGCAGGGTCTTTTGCCATAGGAACATACAATCTTTCTTTTAGTCTATAGGCAATACTACATCAAGTTTCTATATATCTATAGAGATAATGGAGCTTGTAAAACAGTGGCAGGTGCATTGTTAGACAAAGGCCATTATACTTATTGTTGCATTTGAACTCTGTCACATCATGGCATATTGAATGAGCAAAGATTATAGAATTTCCGGTTATTATTATAAAGTTCTGAAAGTCTACTATGTGGCATCAATAGGATAAGGTACATTTTACCTGTCTTGCATGTTCATATCCACACAGAATATTGAGGCTGAAATGGCATGATTGTTGAAGAGACAAAGAGAAGATTCCCATTCACAAGGAAGGCTGCCAGAGATGAGTCACTGAGCTCTTATGACTGCAATTCATTTCTCTTATGTAAATGAGAATTCATCTCTATAAATATATCAACAACACTGACATTTCTAATGCTAGGAACAATTGCTTTTTATAAATTCATACATTTCTAAGTGTTTTTTTACAGGCATGTCCTTACCATCAATAACATTCCTTTTCCCTATATATTTAAATTCTTTTCTCTTTAATATAAACACTTTATTTTCACAATACTATTAAAACCTTCAGTACATTTTAAAGTAGAATTCAAGGTTTCTAAGGAATAACAACTAATGAAAAACAAAGAAAAATATAATGAGATAAAACAAAATCATCACATCAAAATTTGACACGGAATGTCTTTCTGTATGCTGTTTATTACCATTGGATAATAAACAAACCATTGTAGCCTATTTCAAGGCATCTTAAAGACAGGGGGGAAATATGATCATAGATAAAGGAGAAGGGTGGTGGAGTCAGACAGAGATGCTGTGGACTGCTGCTGAGGGAAGAAGATGTAAAGGAACTCAGGTAAACCCCGAGCCAAATGACAAGAAATAGATTAATAGAAATGGACTAAGTTGAAAGAGCTAGCTGATAATGAACTTGAGTCATAAGCCAAACAGCATGTAAGTAATATAAGATTTTATGTGACTTTTTTGGGACAAAGCAGCTGAGGGTGGTTTATTTGGGACTGCTGTTTCAGATCTTGGGGCTAGGCCTGGCCAGAAACTTCATACTACAAAAGCTGGAGAAGACAAATGAACAGGAAGAAAATAGCCCCTAATAGAAGGCATAAGAGTGAGAGAACCACTCCTTCACACACTCAGGAGCCCCCTTCCCTAAAGACCCCCCACTAAACTCAAGGCTATAAAATATATGCAGAGGACTTGGTGCATATCCATAAAGGCCATGTGCTTACTGCTTCAGTCTCTGTGAGTTAATATGAGTTTTGCTTAGTTCCTTTAGATGATCTTGTTCCCCTAGTGTTCTCTATACCATTTGGCTCTGATCTATGAGTATAACAGAATATCATTAGGAGTCATGTTATCACTACTTTGCTTTAATTATAAATACTAGTATTTGGTTTTACTCTAGGTTTCTGGGATATCTAATCTCTGGTTCTTGGTCACTCAAGCCATGTCAGTCATGAGTTCCATCTCATAGAATAGGCCTTAAGTCAAATCACATATGGTTTAGTTTCATCCAAAAGTTTATATTACCATTGCCCTAGTATATCTTGCAGGCAGGACAGCATTGCAGATCAAAGAATTTATATCTGTGTTGCTGTAAACATTTCTCTTTTGGTACTCGATTTGGGGTACCTTTTAACACCAAAGGCACTACAACACAGAATGAAGACTCTGTGTAGGCACCAGTTTGTGCTCTCCATGTTCAATAGGTTATTTGGCTATTGTGTTGTCTACATTAATGGAGCCTTGTGCTAGTTTCGGGAGAGCAACCCATAGACTTGGCAGCAATCTGAGTTATTCAGAAATTTTTATAATATCCCTTTGGCCAAAAGCTCCACTGGATGTAATCCAATATCAGTATGGGAAGCTTCGTTTAGTGAAAAGAGATGGGCAATTGGGGCTCCATCTCCTCCATTATTTGAGGACTTCATTATGATTGCCACACTTTATTTTAGAAAGTTGTCCCTACACGAGGTATCCTATCACCTCCCAAATGCCCCTCAGTTCTGTCTCTCCCCATATTTTCTCCCTCATTCTATCTTTTGTTCCCATTCTTACCCCCAAGTCTACCCATAAAATGTATTCTATTTTCATGTACAATGACTAGCTATATATCTCCTCTAATTCCTTACTCTACATCAATAAGAGAAAGCTTACAAACTCAACAAAAGTTAACAGTCTGTACTGAATGAAAAGTTGGTTAAGAAAGAAATAATGAATGAAATTAAAGGTGTTATAGAATTAAATAAAAATGAATACACAATTTATGCATACTTATTGGACACAATGAATTCAGTTCTAAGAGACAAGTTCATTCACATACATATTTCAATACATTGTGTTCATCAAACATCTGGGAAGACAGACTCTCAAATTTCATCATCCCTGCAATGATGAAATAATGATAATTGAATTATGTCACTTTCAAGATAATTTACTTTTTAAATATGATGTCTATTTGGCCAAAAAGGTATAATTTCAGAAATTCAGCCAGTTCTATACTCAGCAGAGATTTGGTTGCAGGTAACATTCTTAAGGTATCTCTAAATTATATTATGCATGTATCTGAAATTAGGTTTGTTCAGTTCATTACACTTTGGACATATTATGCTTAATATCCATCAGGATTGTTATTGATACAGTCTGATCTATATTGCAAGTTTATTATATTAAAAAGTGTAGATGGGATGTCAACAATTATTCAAATTAAATTATGCTTTCATGGGTCAGAGAGGTCCTGTCGTGCAATCTGACTAGTAGAAAATGTCTGGGTCCCAGGAAGATGCTCAATGAGTAAAGGTGATGCTGTTCAAGCCTGGCAATCAAATTTGATCCTAAAAGCCATGTAAATAGGGAAGGAGAACACAAACTTGACACATTTGTCCTCTGACCCTCAAGTGCATGCGCGCGTGTGTGTGTGCGCACGCACACACACACACACACACACACACACACACACACACACACACAATTAAAAAGTATTTTAAAACCAAAGGAGAATAGAAGTTATTGGACATTGGTGTATGAGGTCGTAGTGAAAGAATAAAACTCTTCTTTTGCTGAAGCAATGGGCTTTTATACAAATAAAGAGACAAAGGCTGGATGGAATTAAAGAAAAAAACTTGCTTAATGTTGAATGATATCAAGTACTTTGAACACCAATGCTGTTCCCTGTCAAGTTTCTGAGTCAACACCAGAAGAGCTAATGTCTTTATCAGCCTGGTCAGCCCATCTCTTACAGGGGATGGTTACATCTCCTCATCTAATTTTGTTATCTTGGACTTTGAAAGGCACAACTTCTTCAGTGGGTGTGGTCTTTCTTTAACAGGACTTAGCTGAGAAGCTTTGAAGATAACCCTTCTCTCGGAGAGAGGAAGTTCTACTTCATATAACCTAGATTAGCATGTAAACTGGAAATTAGTTAAAGGGACAAAGAATACAGGTAGACAATAGTTTAAATTAGTGACTATGTGTTAATAAGACAACCCCTCAATACAAGCTCACAAATTAAATGTTACTTATTTTATCATTTGTAATAATTAAATCAACTAAATGTATTAACCTTGATTGTCTCTTTCTGTTATGCATAATTTTAAACACACAGAAATAAAGGCAAAGAAAGAAAAAAGCTAGAGACCTACTTAAGGAAGTGGCCAGTGAATGGCTCCCGTATGGATTAAAATGAATCTAATAGCAATTTTCCACAGGACATTGTGCTTTTGAAACTAATGAACATACCAATATGAGAGACTCCTTCACACATGGGTACCTGTGTCAGCCATTCTGGAAGTCTCGGTTGAAAAGAGACTAAATGAAGCTGCTCCCAACTAGGAGTACTATCTCCTACTTGACTGCTAGTCACCAGAGCAGAATCAAAGAAGACTTTGTTTCTATGGTTAATAATGAAGCTTAAAAAACTGGAACAACACAGAACTCACCATTCCCATTTGTGAGCTACAGATGGTGTCTTTTTATTTTTCTTTTTGCAATATAGATACAGACAAATGATGCTTATGTCTGATCCTTGGATTATGTTCAGTCTCTTTGCAATGGGTGCCTTCTATTCCAGGCCAAGAGAGTCTTGTTGCTCTGCCTATCTTGCATTTTAGAAGCAGCAAGTCAGAGACACTTATGGAATGCTGTATTGTTTTAATCCTCTGGAAAATTCAAAAATACAGAGAAGAAGTAACATGTAAAGAGATGTATAGTCACTGTATTCTAAAAGTGTAAAATCCAGTTATCTCAACTCCTAGTCTAGTGTACTAATCAGCAGCATTCTAAATGAGTTGAGGTCATCTAACATTTTATTGAAAAAAAATGACATGATTACACCAAGCTTTATACTGTTCATTTTCAATCATGTAATCACCCCATTAACAAGACACATTTATTTATTTCCTTCCTGGTGATTTCCAGTTGTTTTTGTTGATTTGACTGTTGTGAATTCTGTTTCCAGGATGGCTGTCATATTACTTAATATTCTAGTTCCTATTTGTCATTTTCATGGGAGAAATTAGGCCAGAGACTGAAGAAATAATTGAGAGAAAACACAAATGTATACATAGCTTATCTTTATTTTTTGTTATGTACTTTCTAAGGCATTCTTATCCATACCAGTCCATTCTTACAGCAACTTTGTGCAGCAGATGTACTATAAAGATCTGAGACATCTTAAGGTTGATCTAACCAGGCACAAGGAAGTTAGTTTGAATTCATAGCCTCACAAACACTTAATAACGAAATAAGGGATAATTGGCTTTTATAACAACAGGGTAATAGACTAACAAGGCTTTAATAGGTACAGAAGACTTAGGGAGGTCTGAAAGATATTTCAAAGATATTGAAAGATATATATGGCAAAGTATTTTTCCATATTTCCATGTTGTTCTTATTTCTGTATTATGTCTATTATGTTATATCATATCATATCATATATCATATCATATTAGTTATATTATAGATAGTGAGAACTATCTAGAAGCTTTCCCAAAAGGTTTAGTGGCAGGTTCTCAGGGATCCTAAAACTCACTATGATCATTGTAATCATTAAATCATTATTAACATCATCTAATAATCTCTCTGCTGTTTAAACATTTGTAGAGTTCAACTTGCCATCAGGTCGATAGTGGGCTCAAAGTTCTGCCAACATAAATGTCAGAGGGTCAGTGCTGGAAATTAATCAAGTTTGTTTCGCAGATGTTTTAGTGAAGACTTCCCTCTTAATAAAATTACAACTTTCCACAAAGGAAATTCTTAATGCATGTCAAAAAACACCCTCAACAAAACAAAACACCAAAGAAGATGTTTGACTAACATCTATGACTCTCTTGGCCCAGCCATGTTAACGTATAGAGTTTGCTCACGCAAATATTAATAGGATGTGAGAAAGTGATATCTGAGCACAGGTGAGAATCAAGTGATGTAAAAAAGGACCAATAATATGCCAGGCTCTAGAAACTTTAGTTATCTGAAGATGAACGATACTTAAGAAGGCAGGCCCTTCAAGCTATCCCACCCCTCTATACTTAGCTCTTTCTAAACTCACTAAGGATTGATTCATTTTAATTATGACTTGAATATATTATTGGTTAATATTTGTATCATTAATGTGATTAACCATGACATGAAGCTAATCTATATGTAACTGGGTGGTATTTTCCTCCAAATTCATGGCTCAGCAGAAAACTTTAGACAAATTCAATACCATTCCCCTCCAGAACTAAGGCTATTGAGTGCCTCTTACTTCATAAAACGTAGTTGAAATTCAGTTGTTTTGTGTGGGTAGATGGGGGCATTTCTTTCCACAGAATATCAACTTTAATTGTTCATGTAAAAATAATTGATTGACATTAATCTGTAGGTACATTCTCTAGGTCACAGCTTAACGACATTTCACCCTCGGCATTTAGTTACAATGGGATGACTGATAGATCCCTGTGGGAGATAGCAGAAGGGACTGTATGTAGGTGGCAGCATTCTGATCCCTGCTATGTTTTTTTTTTTTTTTTCAAAGATGAGGTTTATCTTGTACTTACATGCCTGTCTTCCCAGCTCTGCTGGATCTACTTCTATCCTGGCAGCTGTCACAGATAGTCTCTGCAAATGGAGGTGAGATGCTTGCTATCTAAGACAGTTTTCAGAGCTTTTTGTCATTGTTTCTACAGTGAGTCACTATCTACAGCCTATTTGGAGACAAGAAGGAGGAATGGACCCTGAGAGTATAATTGAAATAATTTAGTGGGGGTGGAAAAGAAAGCCTTTTGATTCTGGAAAATACCATGCTACCTTATATAGATTTACTGATAGAAGCTTGCTTTGTGTTTTCACAGTTGAAATTAGGGTGGTATTGTAAGTTGTAATGAGCCTAAGAAAATGACATCACACTGAAGCCCAGGACATTGTGCTCTTGTATAGTTTTGAATAGTTTGCACATTTAATTGAATTCATTATGGCCAGAGGTCCAGTGCAGAAAACACCTGAAAAATCATTGTTTTCCTCAAAATGTTTGAGTGTATTTGTGTTTATGTGTGAGTGTTCATGCATGGTTTTACGTGTTTAGGTGCATGTATGTACAGTTGCATATACACATACACATGCATGTGTATGGCATCTAATTTTCAACCATTTATTACTTATTATATGTTTAATTTTCATCAGAACACATTTATTATATGAAGTGATGGTATTAACTGATAACAAGTACATGTGATCATGTTCCCAATGCTCTCTTCTGCATCTTTATCTTCTCCTGCATCACTTTTTCCTTTTCTAAATCATTTATTCTCCATTGAATGTATTTTTTTTTTGCAGAGAGATAAAGATGATAGGCAGATGTGTGTCTACGCAGACATTTAGAACAATGATAGACATGCTGGCTATTCCAAAAACACAGTGCTGGTACCAGTACAGACTTTAAAAACATTCTCACTTTATAATTTTTATTTTTTTTTCTAGAGACAAGCATAGTTCTACTCTAGGTTAAAAATAACTCATAGGAGTTAACCTTGGTATTACATAGGCATATGGTGGAACTGAGAATGTAAACAGGTGGTGTGATGCTTAACATGGCTGCTCTAAGGCCATGCGAATCAAGCTTCATTTTCAATTCTGGGAAGTCAAGGCCATTCACCTAATTATTTTCTTAAGGGAGATGTAAATGCATTTGTTTGGGTACAAATTAGATGATTTTCTTGCATCCTGGGAAATCAAAAGATTTCTATTCAACATTACCACTTTAAAAGAGAGGCTACTGATTAGCTAATTATACAACCAATTAGTCAGATCATTTTGTCAGAAGTGAACAATACATTTCTTAAACCCTGATAGAAAATTTCAAGTAAACTTTTTTATCCTGAATTACTTGAACACCTGCAATGTGCAGTGTCAATATACATCTGAAGTTGGCTCCTGTTGTGTAACCATATTCTATGAATTGCAGCATTTCTTCCTAGAGGAGGACATTCATGTTTTTAAGACCCTGGAAGCTCATGAAATATATAATGCCAAAGAAGCTCTGAAAGTTACAAGTTTCATAAGATCCCTTCCCAAAGTTATGAAAACAAAAATATGCCAGGCAGAGGACATTCTTTCCTGCAAAGTTGACTGAAAATTGTTGATGGAACTCCACATTTCAGGAATCTTTATACTGCAGTAGGACTTTTAGCTACCTCTGAGTTCCCAATGCTCCTGCAACTCCAGTAAACATTAGTTTAGTAAGATATATTTAAATAGAGTTCTGCTGTGTTGGCCTGCCCTCAGGGCCATATCTGAGGTGAATAGTTTCTTATCTCTTCTGGAATAATAATGTAGTCGTTCCAGTGGCAATAACTCTATCATGTAAGAATGGTAGATACAGTAGAAAGCTAGAAAAAAAATAATTTTGGAAAGACATCATAGAGAAGGAACTAGACAACTATTGTGCCTATAGCCTCAGCAGTTTTACAGTGTGGGCTGAGGGTTACTGTCTATGTTTCAGGTTCAGAAATATAAAATGGGTATGAACAAAGATCATGTAACTGTAGGTTGCAAGCCAACTGGCACCACTGCAGAGAGTTGACGCATCAGACAAGTTTTTTTTCTTATCTCAGACTGGATACAAAAAGACTGAGTATCCCTTTAAGCAAAGTAAGTCTGGTAGTAGTGTGGTGCCCTCTGGATATACTGAAGATGCTGCAGAAGGACCAAGATGCACACATCAGAAGATGGGTACCTACCACAATTTGATTCCCTTGTCAGTACTTCACACTATAGAAACTTGAGGACAGTGCATTTGGTGATGTAGGTTATTTCTTTATATCGTTCTATTACTTCTAGGGCTGGAACTAACTAAGAAAACTAATTGTTTGAGGATGAAGACAGTCAGGATTTGGAGAATATGAGGAAAGTCTTGACTTCTTCCATGAATAAATTTATACATGAATAAATTTATACATGAATATAGTTAATAAGCTAGTATGTAAACAACTCCCCATAATGTAGAACAACCCCCTTCTTGCAAAAAAAACACTTTTGAAGGAAGGGTTCACCTAAAAATAGAGGAATGATGTGAGAAATATAAAAGGGTTCCAGGTTAAAAATAACATTAAAGGTGTAAGAGAAAGAGAAGGCAAAAGGCTCTTCCGTTCTTCTAGAGTAAGGCTTACAGAGTTGAGCATCCAAGCTGACAAAGAGCTAGATAAGCTCAGCTGTTTCTTTGGAAGCAGCGATGCTTTGGTTCTGATGTGCTCTTATTCTCCACTCAAGCCAATGATAACATAGAATGCTTACCAAACCTACTCATGTTGACTGAATGAAATCTAAATAAGGACCGAAGATTCTAAGATCGCAGTAACGCTTTGTAGGTAGAAAGAGAAAAGGAATCACGGGCAAAACTTAAAATTGCTCAAGTGTGTTGCAAGGAGGAAAGATGCTTTCATCTAAAGAAAGACTATAGGTCAAACAGAAGGACCTGTAACAGTGAAGAATATTAATGTAAGTGCTTTTGTGGGGTTTAAGATAAACAAGTTGGTGGTTAAGAGTAAGTACAGAGCTGTTGGCCAGTGACAAGAGGACAGCTATTTATCTCCCCTTCAACCCACCTCTCATTCCCTCCTCCTAAATGGTAAGACATGGGGAGTCACCAAAGCCACTACCAAGGCCCTCTCAAAAAGACAATGCTACACAACTGTCTTCCATATACTGAGGTCCTAGTTTAGTCCCATGCAGGCTCCAAGTGTCAGTCTAATGTTCCTGAGTTCCCATGAACTTAGTTCAGTTGTCTCTATAAATTTCTCTGCCATAACCTTGCCCCTAATCCCCTGCCCATTAAAATGTAATTCCTCTACCCTTTCTTTGACTGGACTTTCAGAGCTTGGCCTGGTGCTCGGCTGTGGAACTCTACATCTGCTTACATAAGTTACTATATGAAGTCTCTATGATGACAGGGTATTCTCAAAGTTGATTGCCTGGTAAGCTGCTTCAGGCACCCTCTTCACTATTGCCTGTAGTCTATGATGGGATCATCACCACCTTCTGGTTCCTGGGATTTTCCTAGCACCAAGTTTCTTTTTAACTCCATGAGGTCTCCCTTTATCATGGTGTCTCTTTCGTGGCTCTCCCACTCTGTCCCTCTCCCAGCTCCAACAACTCATTCCCACATGTTCTTATCCCCTATTTTCTCTCCTTATTGTCTCCCTTCCCCCAATTTACTCAGGAGAGCTCATATATTTTCTCTTCCCAGAGAGATCCATGTGTTTGTTTTGGGGGACCTCCTCATTACCACTTCCCTGGAGCTATGGGTTGTAGCCCCTGAAATTGCAGTTTCAGGCAGTTATAAACTGCCATGTGGGTGCTGGGAATTGAACACAGCTCCTTCGGGAAATCAACCAGTACTCTTAACCACTGAAACATCTCTCCAGCACTGTTTGTTTTTTTAAGGTATTAGCATAGCCTACCATTCTTTCTCAGAATTACTTAAAATCATCCAGAGAGCAGAGACCTCATTTCATTGTAGTGACTAGGGAAAGTATTTGTGATGCTCAACATTGAAAATAAATTTGTCAATGTGAGTTTTAGAGCCCCTATATTATAGTACTTAAAACAACATTCATTTTGAAATGCTACAATATTTGTTGTCAGTTAGATCATATAGCAAGGTAAGTGTGTGTGTATATATATATGATATTCATTTTATTAAAAAATGTCATTTTATCTATGTATCCCCCTGCTACCCCTCCCTTCCCTCCTCCCAATCCCTCCCAGTCAGCCTTCAGTTCACCTGTCCCCATTCACCTATCCCCTCCGCCAAAAGGGCAAAAGGTCCCAAGGTGGGTCAGCTCAGCACGATACAGCCACTCCAGGCAAATCTGAACTACTCATCCAAAAGTCAAGGCTGGACTAGGTGCTCCTCTGCAGGAAATGGGCGCCAAGGTGCCAGCCCAAGCACAGGAACACAGTCCAATCCCACCTCTCGAGGCTCCACACACTGCTCATGCAGATTGCCTACCCTTAGAGGGCCTATCTCCTTTTCCTCATGGATCTCCAGTGGCTATTCTTGATTCAGTGAGCTCTCCAAGCTCCAGCTAGCCATCACCTTGGGAACCTTCCTCATAATCCCTATCCCCTGCTCATACAGACTCACCTCCCCTGCTCCCAGCTGGACCAGGAGCTCTGCCCAGCGCTCAGCCATGGATCTCTGCCTCCACCTCTATTCCCCGTTGGATGTAGGTTCTGAGATGACATCCAGTGTGGTCACTTACCTAGCCATAGGGGAAGTCCTGCTCAGGCATCCCCTCCACTATTATCTGGAGACTTGGCCAAGGACATCCTGTGAGTTCTTGGAGGTTTCCCTAGCACTCAGTCTCTTTCAAACCCCACATTGGCTTCCTCTACCGAGATATCCATTTCTTTCTATCTCCCTCTTTGCTCCTTCACTCAGCCATCTCCTTCTTTCAAGATTTGTTCCCAACTCTTCTTGGTTGCAACCCATTATGACCCCAATTTGCTAAGGTGATCTTCTCTATTTTCTCTTCTTAGGTGAATCACTGGACGTCTCTCTTAAATTCCTTCTAATTCCAAGCTGTTCAGAGGTTGTGGTTTGCAGCTTGGATATTCTTTGCTTTTTGTCTAAAATCCACTAATGAGTGAGTACATCCCATGTCTATCTTTATGGGTGTGTGATACCTCACTCAGGAGGATATTCTCTAAGTCCATCCGTTTACCTGCAATCTTTAGTATGTTAATTTCTTTTCTGCTGAGCAGTACTTCATGTGTATATGTACCATAGTTTGTTAATGTATTCTTAAATTAAGGTGACATCTAGATTGTTTCCATGTTCTTGATATAATGAATAATGCTGCTATGAACATAGTTGGGCTAATGCCTTTGGGATACAAATGTGAATCCTTTGGGTATATGCCCAATAGTGGTAATTCTGGAAAATCCTTGGGGAGATTGATTCCCAGTCTTCTGAGGAATAGCCATACTTTATTTCAGAGTGGCTGTACAAGTTTACATTCCCACCACCAATGGAGGAGTGTTCCCCTTGCTTCATATCCCCTCCAGCACAGCCTGTCATCTATGTTTTTGATCTTAGCCATTCTGACAGATGTAAGATGGTATCTCAAAGTTGTTTTGATTTGCCTTTCTCTGATGGCTGAAGATCTTGGACATTTTTTTTAAGTGCCTTTCAGCCATTTGTAATTCTTCTGTTGAGAATTCCCTTTTTAGCTCTAAACCCCAATTTTTAATTGGGTTATTTAGGTTTTAGGGCTCTAGTTTCTTGAGTTCTCTATATATTTCCGAGATCAGTCCTCAGTCTGATGTAGGCTTGGTGAAGATCTTTTCCCGTTCTGTAGGCTGTCATTTTGTCTTACTGACTGTGTCCTTTGCCTTAGAGAAGCTTCTTAGTTTCAGGAGGTCCCTCTTATTGATTGTTGTTCTTAGTGTCTGTGCTACTGGTGTTATATTTAGAAAGTGGTCACCTGTGCCAATGCATTAGAGGGCATTTCCTATTTTCTTTTCTATCAAGTTCAGTGTAGCTGGGTTTATGTTGAGGTCTTTGATCCCACTTGGACTTGGGTTTTGTGCAAGGTCAAAGGTTTGGATCTATTTGCATTCCTCTACATACTACCATCCAGTTATGCCAACACTATTTGTTGAAGATACTATCTTTTATTTGCAGCTATTATAAAGGGTGATGTTTCTCTCATTCCCCTTTCAGACCTTTTATCTTTAGCATATAGGAGGGCTATTGATTTTTTTAATTTAATCTTGTATTTGCTACCATGCGGGAAGGAGTTTATCAGCTGTAGGAGTTCTATAGTAGAATTTTGGTGGTTAGTTGTGTGTGTGATCATATCATCTGCAAAAAGAGATAGTTTGACTTCTTCATTTCCAATTTGCATCCCCTTAATCTCCTTTTATTCTCTTATTGCTTTAGCTAAGACTTCAAGAACTATATTGAATAAATAAAGAGAGAGAGGACAGCCTTGTCTTGTTCCTTATTTGAGTGGGATTGCTTTTAGTGTTTCTCCATTTAGTTTGATGTTGGCTGTCAGCTTGCTGTATATTTCCTTGTTTATATTTAGGTGTTTTGCCTGTATTCCTGATCTCTCCAGGACTTTTATCAGGAAGGAGTGTTGGATTTTGTCAAAGGCTTTTTCAGCATCTAATGAGAAGATCATGTGGTATTTTTTCTTTCAGTTCCTTTACATGATGGATGACAGCCACAGTTTTTCATATGTTCATCCATTCCTGCATCTCTGGGATGAAGCCTACTTGATCATGGTTGATGATTTTTTTTGATATGTTGTTGAATTCAGTTTGCCATAATTTTATTGAGTATTTTTGCATAAATGTTCAGGAGGGAGACTGGTCTGTAATTCTCTTTCTTTGTTGCATCTTTGAGTGGCTTGGAAATCAGTTTGATTGTGGTCTCATAAAAACAGTTCAGAAGTTTTCCTTCAGTTTCTACTTTATGGAACAGTTTGAGGAGTATTGGTATTAGTTCTTCTTTGAATTCTGCGCTAAAACTGTCTGGTCCTGGGATTTTTTTTTTTTAACTTGGGAGACTTTTAAGATCTTCAATTTTCCTTGGGCTCATAGGTCTGTTAACATCTTTAATCTGATCTTGATTTAATTTTGATAAGTACTACCTGTCTTGAAAGCTGTCCATTTCTTTTAGGTTTCCATTTTAGTGGAGTATATATTTTCAAAGTATGCCCTGATAATTCTCTTGATATCCTGGTTGTCTATTGTTATGTCCCCATTTGATCTCTGATTCTGTTAATTTGTATATTCTCTTTCTGCTTCTTTGTTAGTTTGGATAAAGGTTTATCTGTCTTGTTGACTTTCTCAAAGAACCAATGTAGTATGAGGTTTATGGCCCAGACTTTCCAGGTTTGCCTTGTGGCCCAGACTTTCCAGCCTACAATCCCATAGTCCCAATGAAACACACAGACACTTATATTAATTATACACTTATTGACCTGGGGCCCAGGCATATAACTTGCTAGTTCTTGCTCTTAATCTAACCCATGTTTCTGATCCTGTTCAGCAATGCAGCTCAGTACCTTTATCAGAACAGCATAGTTGTCCTCTGCTTCTTCTGCCTTCTCTGTGGCATTTCTGCTCTGTTCTCCTGTTTCCAGTTTTCTTAGTCTGGTAGCCCCACCCACACTTCCTGTATGCCTTTGGCCAATCAGCGCTTTTTATTAAACTCATAGGCAGGACAATTATTTACAATGTAACATCGTAAATCCACTACCAACCAACTCTTTGATTCATCAATTCTGTGGCTTGTTCTCTTTGTTTCTATTGTATTGATTTCTGCCATAAGTTTGATTACTTCCTGCTGTCTACTCCTTCTAGGTGAGTTTACTTCTAACTGTTCTAAAGCCTTCGGCTTTGCTGTTAGATCTCTTGTGTGACATTTCTCTATGTTTTTCATGTAGGCATCTGGTGCTATGAGTATTTCTCTTAGCACTGCTTTCATTGTGTCCCATAAGTTTGGGTATGTTGTGGATTCATTTTCATTAAATTCTAGAAAGTCTTTGATTTCTTTCTTCTACCTTGACCCAGAGGTGATTCAACTGAGAGATGTTCAGTTTCCATGAGTTTGTAGGCTTTCTGTGATTTTTGTTGTTGAACTCTAGCTTTAGACCATGGTTGTCTGATATGATACAGGGACTTATTCCCATTTTTTGTATCTATTGATATTTGCTTTATGTCTGAGTATGTGGTCAAGATTATAGAAAGTTCCGTGAGGTGCTGAGAAATATGTATATTCCTTTGTATTTGGGTTGAATGTTCTGTAAATATCTATTAAGTCCATTTGGGTCACGACATCTGTTAGATTACTTATTTCTCTGTTGAGTTTCTGTCTGGTTGATCTATCCAAGGGTGAAAGTGGGGAATTGAAGTCCCCCGCTATTAGTGTGTGGGATTTGATGTGAGGTTTAAGCTTTAGTAGTGCTTCTTTTATAAATGTAGGTGCCCTTGTGTTTGGGGCATAAATATTCAGGATTGAGGCTTCATCTTAGTGGATTTTTCCTCAGATGAATAAGTAATGTCTGTCTTGGTCTCTTATGATTGATTTTAGTTTGAAGTTTTTTTTTTTTTTTAGATATTAGGGTGGCTACACCAGCTTGTTTCTTAGGACCATTTGATGGGAAAGTCTTATCAACCCTTCACTCTGAGCCTGTGCCTGCCTGTCTTTGAAGTTAAGGTGCATTTCTTGTATGTAGCAGAATGATGGTTTCTGTTTTTGTATCCATCATGTTAGAGTGTGTCTTTTTATAAGTGAATTGAGTCCATTGATATTAAGGTATATTAATGACAACTGATTGTTATTTCCTTTTAATTTTGTAGTAGTTTGTGTGTATTTCCCTGCCTTGGGTTTTTCTTTTGTGGTATTATCAATTGTTTCTGGTTTCAACAGTATATCTGGTTTCCTAAGGTTGGAATTTTCCCTCTAGAGCTCTTTGTAGGGCAGGATTTGTGAATACATATTGTTTAAATCTAGTTTTGTCATGAAATATCTTGTTTACTCCACTTGTAGTGATTGCTGATTTTGCTGGGTATAGTAGTCTGGATTGGCAGCCATGCTCTTTTAGTGTCTGTATAACATCTGACCAGGACCTTCTTGTTTCCATTGAATAGCTGGGTGTTATTCTGATTTGTGTGCTGTTATAGGTAATTTGGCCTTTTTCCTTTGCAGCTCTTAGCAGTTTTTCTTTGTTCTGTAGGTTTACTGGCTTGATTATTATGTGGCGAGCATATTTTTTTTGCGGGGGGGTCTGGTCTATTTGGTGTTCTGTAAACTTCTTGTATCTTTATAGAAATTTCCTTCTTTAGGTTGGGGAAGTTTTCTTCTATGATTTTGTTAAATATATTTTCTGTGTTTTGAGCTGGTATTCTCCTTCTTCGATTCCAGTTACTATCAGGTTTTGTCTTTTCATGATATTCCAGATTTTCTGGACATTTTGTGTTATGACTTTTTTGGTTTTAGTGTTTTCTTTATATCTATTTCCACTATTGCACCTTCCACTCCAGAGATTCTCTCTCCATCTCTTGCATTCTGTTGGTTATGCTTGCATCTGTGGTTCCAGTTCATTTCTTCAGATTTTCTATTTTCAACTTTGTCTTAGTTTGTCCCTTCTTTATTGCTTCTATTTTAATTTTTAATTCCTGAAATCTTCCCTTCACCTGTTTGTTTTCTTTTTCTTGGTTTTATTTATTTTCGTTCAGGGATTTGTTCATCTCTTCCAAATTTTTGTTTGTATTTTCTTCTATTTCTTTAAGGGAGTTTTTTATATCTTCTTTTAAAACATCTATTATTTTCATAAAGTTGCTTTTAATGTCATTTCCTTATGTTTCCTCTTCATTCTTAAGCTCAGATCTTGATGTTGTAGAAATATCAGCTTCTTCTGGGGGTGTCTTCTTTTTCTTTATACTCTTATATGTATTCTTGCACTGGCATGTGCCTATTACTTCCTTGGTTCACTCTTTGTTGGCTCCTAGTCAGTTGTGAGACTGGGGGCTGTTAGTCTGCTCTTAGTTAGCTGTGGACCAGGAGGGAGGCTTCTGGTTATCCAGTTGTCGGTGGATGATAATGTAGGATATTTGTGGAAATAAAACATGATTATGGTGATGAAAGTGCTTCATTCTCCCTTGGGAGTGGTCTTCATTCTCTGCTGATTTTTATTACCACACTGAGTGCAATTGTAATAACTCTTCTTCCCTCTATGCCTTCTTAATATACATCACCATTGGGGCACATCTTCATATTGTTTCTTTTATCATATTCTGAATGTTTCAAAGAGATCAGTGGGTTTAGGGTTGAAAGTTGAAGATCCCAGGGGTTTAGAAGAACACACAAATTTACTTGGTGAACTCTAAGAAACCATGAGTAAAGACCTAAGCTATTGAAACATCCATAAGGAAGATGGGCAATATTGGAAGAGATGAGAAGTGGCCACCACACTAGGGCTGTGGTCAGGTGGGACAATAAAATTCAGTTATGTTGGCGACATTGCATGCACTATGCCCTCTTTAATAGTGAGCTTTGCCCATTCCCCTCTCATTCTTGCCAGTCCTTCCAAGCCAGCCTCTATGCCATCCTCTCTCCCCTTTTCCAATAAAACCTCCCTGTGAATTTGTTGCACAGTATGATTCATCCTTGCTGCCACTCACCTACAACAGTTATTATATGCATAACTGTGCTATATAGACATAAATACCTCTAAATACATAAAGATGCCTTGTCCAGCTTATATAATGTTATTCACTGTACTGAGTCTGTTTGTTACTGTCCAGATTTACATGGGCATCAGGTCATCCACCATTGGGTCATGGTGAATCTTCCAGTGGCCACATTCCAAAAGAAAAGTAGCTCTTGCTCCTCCAATAACCATCAACTACAAATGACTCTTCAGCTACAGTAGAGCCTCAGAGCCCATACACCCATGTTCAAATATTTAATGGCTTTTCTCTTGCACTTAAAATAAACATGGTTCTTAGATTGCTATCTCTGCATTTCAATTTAGATAAAGGAAAGGAAAATAGTACTCCAATAGGGGGCTCTTGCTTGAAAGAGGTAAAAGCAGAAATGCCATCAACTAAAACTAAAACAATACTATCATCTTTATGTCCAGGTGGAGAAGGAAAGAGAAGGGAAAAGCCAACTGTGGACAAGAAGGAATATATTTTAGAATTGCCAAAGGAAGGTGTATTGAGGAGATAAAATACAGGTGTCTTATGTCAGCTTTCTAAATTTCTGATTTTGTATCATAAATCTTGAAGTCTATTTTAATTCATGGCAGTATGGTGCTCAGACCATGTGGACAAATTTGTAAAGACTATGCATTGTGCTAGCTTGATACAAACTAAAGAAATGGAATCAAACACATAAGACTTGTTAAAAGATAAAAAGAATGAAATTTGTTGTTTCATCGTGGACCTTGAAAAAGAGGGATCTTGGGGAAGCATAGTGACTCAGTTATTTGACTTTAATGCTGAGTGGTAGAAATTCTTATAAATTCCATGGAAAAAATATTCAAATGAACTGGCTTTGGAAGTCTATACATAACCATTTCCTAGGCTAACAGAAGTGAGCTTTAGAGATCAGAATAGGTTGATGTTCACATAAACATATATAAACATATAGTTTTTTGGAAAAAGTCAATAGGCAAAGCCTCATGTTAAATACACATTTGAAAACTCCTCACTCTTCTGGAAGGTAATTTGCAGTACATGTGGCATCCCTATAAGAAATTAGAAAATATTTACCATAGGTCTGCTGCTAATAAGAGTTTTGATTATGTAGAAAAGGTTTGTCCTTTTCATGATAAAAATGTTCATTGCAGAGCATGAAATTAGATGCAAAGCTTCCTCATTAGCACAGTCAATCTGGTAAATAATGTCTTGTAGGGAAATTGTCTTATTAATTAATAATTAGGCCCTTTGCTCAACAGAATGTTAAAATTCTTGGTCTCATAAATCAGACATTTCCTATCATCTATTCTTGCGTTTTTAATATTTTTTTACATTTGCCTGTGTTCTTATGAATTCCATAACATGGCAGAAAAATAAAATAAGTTTCATAAGTGAACTGAGCTCTGCTCAGTTCTCAGTTTTATTCTGGTAGCACGTCTTAGATTTGAATTCCTCCTTGCTTCCAAGGTATAACAAAACTATAGCTTTTCTTTCTCTTTACTGGTGGTGTTAGAGATGCTGAGAACATTCCAGAACAAAAAATTAGAGACATGATTAATTCAGCTTTTCCATTATGACTATGATGTGTTTTTGCAAATTTATAGCAATGTTGTGTCAGGTGTTTGCATTCTCCTCTCCATCATGATTTCTGCCTGTTCTCTTATCTAGAATTATTAACCAGATATCTATTATCTTCACATTGGGATTCATTCCTCATCATTGGGAAGATTTCCACCCTAGACTTAGAAGGACAGCACCTCACACTTGTGAGCAGATGAGCAAACAACAATGTGTTCTTTGTCCAGACAACTATAGATATAAGTTAAAGTCAAAGTTCTATTCAGAATGTGAAATTAGAAAGAACACAAATCCTAAGGACAAATAGTGAATTGCCCTGAATTTTTTGATAAGAAAAGGTTAGCCAGACATACATGAAAAATGTGCTACAAAATTGATGTCCACGCTATTCATTTAATTTGATGATTAAGCATTTTGTTTTCATATGCTGATATAAAAAAGAAAAAGCTAGGAACATATTTTGCCTGTGTTTATTACTTATTAAAGGTTTAAAACACAATATCCATATTTATTTTATTTCAGAAACAGCTTTCTAGTCCTTTATTAAAATATTAAGAGTTCTCATAATAATTGTTCATGATTTTTTATAAATTTATGAAGTTTGTAATTACTTTATAAAGACTAAATATTGACAAGCTTTGTGTTTAAGTGTTTGTTTTTCAAAGTATTTTAAGTTAAATAAGGAACTATTATTTTGGATTGTTGTGATATAAATAACAGCTGGCATATTTGACAACAATATGTATATCTTGAAGAGGAAAGTATATTGCCTGCCCAAGCTTTATCTAGATGGTATACGAAGGTAAGAAATAAAATTCTACTACCTCCTTTTCAAAACTGTTAAGGCTGATGTTTTTAGTATTCATCAACCAAATCATGGAGGCTGAAACCAAGAAGGATAAGGGGCCAAAGAGACAGCTGATATTTTGAATTATGTCCTTTGAAGTTATCAGGACTTGGGGAAATATAATATTCTACTGAAAAAATCCAAAAACTTTAATAAGCCACCTGATTAAAGTCTATGAATACCTTAGAGCCTGGTCTATAACCATTCTGCAAAGAAAAGATTAATGAAAAGGAGATACATTCCCAGTGTATCTAAAAGAACCCTCTTTGTCTGAAAGACTGTCTTGTTTCTGAGGAAAGCACAACTGGTAGATAAGAAGCTAAAGGAGTCAGTGGGTTCACCATATAGGACAGTATGCTCCTAAGGAAACTCAACCTATTCTAACAATAAAAATACAATATTGAATAACTATCTTCTGGGTAAGTACAACCAAAGGTTGAGAAACTGGTAATATTACAAAGTGAAACAATTAAGTTAGATCTAAAGAGGGACTCAACACTATGAGTGTTAAGCTACTAGAGGATCTATTCAAGAGAACACCAAAGGACACATTGATCAAGAAAAACACTGGAAAATTCTTATAGCCTTTAGCTAGATCATAAACTCTGAAAGTCCAGAATGAATCCCATTAGTTTCCCCCAAAATAACCTTCATCCTTTCTCAATGCATCACCAATATACACTCGATACACTTTCAGATATGGCTGCTCACATGCAGGATATATACTCCAGACTCATTTCTTGATCTCAGATCTTTCCTTCTTCATTCCCATTTTTCCTAATTTAAGAGCTTTTTTTTTTAAAGGAGGCATTCAAGAAAATTGTAGGACAGAATTCTAATTAGGTAAGGAACTAAGCCCTATTGAAAATTTAAAATTGAAAAAGAGAATTGGCCTAAATCTTTAAATTATACTTTTACAATTTTATAAAAGAAAGCAAATATTCAAAGATTCCGGAATTTTAGGTATTCATGTCACTGTATCAAACCACAAGTTTCAGGAATTAGCTTTGCCCATTTGCCCGTTTGCAACAAAGAATGCCTTGGAGTGTTTATTCATAAACACACTTTATCTGACACAAGAATTCATTAAGCAGTCTAAACTCTAGATTAAAAATACAAAGAGAATTCTGAAGTGAGCCAATGTTTGCTGAATCTCTGAGTGTGAGGCCACCCTTGTAACAGTGAAAGTTTTATGACAGCCAAACTTACACAGAGAAAGACAGAAAGCTGGTGACGATGTAATTGAACAGGGAGGCATATAAAAAGCAGATCTTAGCAGCTTCAGCCACATGGTTCTGTATTTAAAGTTAAGAACAGGAAAAAAGAGGGCTATATAATTTGTTTCTGCACCTCAAAAAAAGATACTGAAGCCAGGTATGTGTCAGAGGTTCCCTGAATGGAGGCTTAGTAAAGGAGCAATTGTGTGAAGCTGTGAAGTTAAAGCCTGGAATGTCTTGGAGAACCCAATATGTTAGAGATGATTGAATTGTGAAATACCTGTGTAGGAGAGCTTATAATAGGGAATAGAACCATCCCAGGAGAAAAAAAAAGTGTATCTCAATGAACAAAACCAAACAGATTTGGTGATCTGAAGAGTATTTTGATACAAAACACGGAACTGCAAAGTTTGAAGTTTGCCTAGTTGGTTTTTGGTGTTGCTTTTGTCCAGTATTTTCTTTCTATGCTCTCATCTCTACATTTTGGAATGGTAATATATCCCTCGTGTTATTATATATTGGGAGCATGTGATCTGATTTTTCATTTTGATTTTTACAGAAAAATGCAGTTAAGAATTGCTATAGTTAAGAATCTGAGATTGTTGTAGATTATGTTGAAATGAGTTTAGACTGCATTTGTTTTTGCATTATGACATGGCTATAAGACTTTTGGGGTTCAAGGAATAGAAAGCAGTGGTTTGAAAGAAAATACCCCCCCACAGGAAGTGCTACTATTAGGAGGTGTGGCTTTGTTGGAGGAAGTGTGTCACTATGGGGGTGGCCTTTGAAGTCTCTTTTGCTCAAACTTCACTGAGTGTGGCTATCAGTTGACTTCCTGTTGTCTGCCAGATGTAGGACTCACAGGTACTCCTCTAATACCATGTCTGCCTGCAGGCCACTATGTTCCCTGCCCTGATGATAATGAACTGAACCTCTGAAACTCGAATCCTTCAATTCAATATTTTCCTTATAAAAGTTTCTGTGGTCGTTGTATCTCTTCACACCAATAAATACCACAACTAGTATATAAGCAAAGTACATAGTAGTGAATTTGATGTAGCGCTCACATATGAAGTTCTCAAAAAATGTTTTTGAACATTTGCCTAATGCTCTAATTTCATAAAATCAACAACATGGATCTGTTTTGGGAGTTTTCTGTGTATCAATGTGTGTACCCTCAGCTGGACTATACCAGAATATTCTTTTTTGACTGCCAACAGAGAGGATAACAGTATAAAAGATAAAAGGCAGTGATGAAGGGAGCATTCCTCACTCTCTGCTTCCTGGATTTAGCACAATGTTCTTCAAGTTCTTGGTGCCATACCTTCCCTGGCCTAATGGACTATAACCTCAATCTGAGAGCTAAAATAAATATTTCTTTTTTTACATTGATTTTGTTAGATTTTCAAAACAGTGAGTCAAGAAACTTATAACAAAACTCTTTCATGATATGCCATTCTTCTGTCAAAACTGATTTTCGTGTCTCTAAAAAATTTGTGTTCCAGTTATCAATTAATGTCTTTTCCATTATTTCTGGGGAGAATTTTTTCACTGTTCCTGGTTCAACTGCACTTTCAGCTCAGCCCACGTTGCCTCTGCTTTATGCCAGTTGCCAAAACCTATCTATTAACTCACACTATAGTCTCAAACTACAGATGATTCCCAAGAGATCATTAGGTATTTGGTTGAAAATCATTGGCCACTACTAAATCTGTTATCTATCTTGATTTTGTCCAGTTTCTTGGGTGCTTCCAGAAAAAAAAAAAACATTAAAATAGGCTCCTCTCATTGTCTTCCTTAATGTATATTGCTGCCCATTTTCTTAGCTCCTCACTTCCCAGAGAACGTCCTTCTAAACCTTACTATCTTAATGCTCTGTTTCAGTTGTGTGTCATCAGCTATAGCTCTAGCTGAGGCTAATCTATCCTCATTCCCCAACAATACCTATAAATCCTTGCTAATTTTTCTTTTCCCTTATTGTGAGGATATTTTAAAATATAATAAAAAGTCAGAGATATCAGAGGGATCTATCCACAGTCAGTCTAGGAGGATCAGAGAGTGGTAACTCACACCTTTAATCCCAGCACAGGAGTGCTGATTTATGCCCTTAATCCAATCTGAGTTTGAGGTCATTTTAGTTTACAGAAGGAGTTCCAGGCTCCCAGGCAGGCAGTGGTGGGGCCACGCCTTAACTGAGCAGATAAAGTATTTAAAGCAGATATAGAAAGACAGAGCAGGCAGAAGAAGCCAGGAGGAGCGAGGCTGAGGTAAGCTGGAAGACAGCTGGGTGGTGAGATCTGACTGTGGTGTTTCTTCTCTGATATCTCTGCCTTTCCCGGGGGCCGGGGGTGGGTGGGGACACACATTAAAATAGGTTCCTCTCATTGTCTTCCTTAATGGCAACCACACTCTACCTGTTGGTATTAATGTTGTTTAACATTGGCTATTTGAACATCTTATAATTTCAACTGCCCAACTTCTTACTTCCCTTCCTGTAGAGAGATGGTAAATAGGGACTGAAGGAATGGATAGCATCCCTAAAAATCAAGAAATAGCTATAAATATTATCTACCCACATTTTTTTTTTATTTAGAGGATGGATAGTTAGGTTACTAGAAAATTGCTTCCCTAGTAATCACAAAGCCATAAGTTAGGTCTCCTCAACAAAATGTACCAAAATAAAAGCGAATTTAAGAAAGCTCCCTTATCATAAGTCTCATATAGCTTCAGAGGTTAAATGTTGGTGTAGAAAAGGAATTAAGGATTTGAAGGTGGAAGTAGATTCTTAGTAAGGCAGCTTAAAACATTTCCAAATATATTCTTCCAGTAATCCATCCTAAAGTTGTTTGTTACAGTGTAGCTTCAATATAAGACATTTAGAGACTTATGATCATGAGGCTAAAGGTGAGCTTATGACTATGAGGGCTAGAGAGCAGCTTTTCACTCACCCAAATCTAAACAGTAAATAAAAATGAGTTAATATGGCTAGTTATTTTCCATCTAAGCACACAGACTGCCTGGGTTTGGATTAATGGAAAGCAGCCCTTACCTGACTATATAACTGAATCAATAGTAATAGAATACTATTGACCATTTCTTCCTCTATTGACTCAAAATGTAAAGTCTAGCATTCATGCGGAAAGGTCTACTTTTCACACACAGAAGCCGTTGCCATGCTTTTATCCTAATCCTCAAAAGGAAAGAAGCCCCACATACTGTAGAATGTTGTCACAATTGGTCTTGACCTGTTTATTTGTTGGGACCAGGTTAGCGGCCTTTTATTCTGCTCTTGGTCATTGCCCAGTTGATTAATTTTTACTCATTCCATTTCAGTGCTGATCTTACCACCTCTATGAACTATGAAGGCATGTAAGATCCTTCTGTCTAATGGAGTCCATTCATATAATTTTTTATTTAGTCCAACATACTACTTTTTTTTTTTTTTTACAGAATTTATGATGACTGAGCATTAATTGTTTATTTGGCTCTCTTTTCTATCAGACATAAAGTTAAGAAGATCGTCTGATGATCCCTAGCTTTCTATGTTGACTTCATTGCCAGAAATAGTTAACTGGATATACAAAAAATGACAATAATATACTAATGAGAATTTATGAATTTTAGAAGTGAGAATATCTTAATTAAAATTGTAGCATAATCCCTACCATATTATTTCTTTAAACAAATTGCTTAAACACATTGACCCATGGATTTCTCCTACTAAGGAAAGAACTATTCCCTTATTTACTATTAGCCCTGAATTCTCTTTAATTTTTATTTTGAAAAGCAACAAATCCACATGCTTTCTTTATTTTGCTTGTGAGGAAGGTACAGTAGTTGAATAATTTATCTACATTCTCACTGCAAAGCCAATCACTTGTATAATCTTGTCTGTTTCTACTCATTGCTTATATCTACTCATGATCCCCACACGCTGCTTCTGCTAGTTTACACTAATCGAGAGAAAGGATGAGATCTAGAACTACAGCTGTGAACCATTTTCTCTTCACTGAGTACTAAAGTTCAAGGGTTAATCATTGATTGTAAGAATCATTTTAAAATAATTGACAGGTGAGAAGGGCATTCCTTATGCTTCTGGCTTACTCTCAATGGAGGCAACTACAGGACTGCAGGTGACTTATAGATATGGAAAGTGACTTGGAAGTTTACATTCAGCCATGTAGCCATTGAAGCTCATGGTATATTCCTTAATAACAACTCAGCATTTAAGAGTCACCAGCCCCTCAGCCCTCATACTATTAAGTACTTAAATTCCATGTGTCTATTGGCATACTACATGTCCCTATGAATGTACCATACTATATTCTCATAAAACATTATTGGAAAAGTCCAATATTTTCTTTAACACATAATTATCTTGGAAATTATAGCTAAGCTACTCAAGTTACCATGAGTTACATTATACTGCTACAAGTACCATTTTCAAATGGATACTATATGTTAGATTTAATATCTAGTATACTCATGCTGAATTTGAACTGAATGTTCTAAGGCATAACCTCAGACCATTCATCATCAAGTGAACCTCCTTTGGTGTAGTTATATAAACATATGTGGGAAATCTTTAATGCTTGTCATGAACTTTTGATGAGATCAAGAGACATAATAAACATAACCTCTCTTATAATCTTCCTGGTGTAGCTTGGCATAGTATTTAATAGCAAACATGTCTTTATATGTACAAGAAGTAAATTGTTAAAAACATAAAAACTATGGTGTAGTAATTATATGAGCCAGTAACATTGCCACTGACAATTACTATCAATAATTGTATACTATACACATATGTATTTTCTATGTATTTTATGACGTGCAAAATATTAATTTTATTTATACCAGCATCATCATCACAACTATACAGATAATAGATGGTTCCAATATTCATAGGCAATACAAATTTTAAGCCTCATTATAATTTTTTAGAATGCCTATCACACACATTATCTATGTATAATGAATTATTTGAATAAATGGATTGTCTTTATAAAAATATTGCTACAAGGTATATGGCTATTATTGATGTCTGTTCATTTTATTCCATGAAGCATTATATAGAAATTTATTACTCACAATATAAAAGTACGGAATTTAAAACAAAGAAATTTATTGACTAAGTAAAACTAAATATAGATACCCAAACTCAAGTTTCCTGTTTCCAAAGTTTCTTTCACTATACTTTTCTGCATGCTGTCTGAGTCATTATTGCTCAGTTCTTCCAGGTAGAGGGAAATTAACTCCTTGAAAGAAAACATAAACCAGTAAATGGAGCTGTGATTGAGCTTCTATAGGCACAACAAATAGTGACACATTGAAGTTTTAGGAAAAATTATGCAGAAAAGTCTAAGGAGAGAGAATACAAGTCCTCATAGACAATCATCCCCTCCAAAATACACTTCCATCTGTGTATATTCTCTTCTGAAGTTGGATGTAGCAGCACCCTGCAGAAAGGGAGCTCCATGGACATGAAAAGGAATATTTCCTCTTCTGAGCACAGTGGCTGAAACAGAATTGCTAAGATCCAAAGAGATAGGCAAGCCCATCCTGGCAATGTTTTTGAGATTTTACTTTCATCCTTCAACACCAAAGAACAGCATTATTTCCTCCAGTCATTAGTGTCTCTGTGAAATCTGAAGGGACAGACTGCACCTAGAGGTCGTGCAGGTCATAGTGCCAACGTTTTACAGGTAAGAGTCTTCTTAATTCATATTTAAATAAAATCATTTGAAGATTAATATTTGGAAAATTATATAATTATCTGTATTGTTTTGTGGCAGAACAGTCTAGGCTTGAAGAACATATAAATAGATAAAGACCAAACACTCAGGTTGAGATTCAGAGTGAATTTTAAAGTATAAGTCTCTTGATTTTAAAATCAGTCCTAATTCCATAGATCACATGGACAGTTTTTTCTTGGTTTATTTTAGTTCTCAGATCTTGCATTAAAGAATTAAAATTGAATCTCACTAATATCACGAAGCAAATTATCATATTGAAAAAATTGATAAAACAGCTATTATCTTTGATAAGTTGGAGTTGACTTCTATGCCTTCGATATTCAGTTGATTGTTGTCTGAACTGTTGATGAATGGTTTGCTTTATTCTACCTGTTTTCACCATATCTAGGTTTTGTTTCTTTGAGGTAGAGTCTCATTCAGCCTATGCCAACCTCAAATATTCTATGACCTTGAACTTCTGGTGCTCACAACTCTATCTCCCATGAACTGGCACTAATTTTCAGTGCAGAACCATTAGACATTGCATATGCTTCTCTGATTCATGCTGTTCCAAATAAAGGTGCTGACTGATGATGCTATTTTGTGTTATGACTGGTGGCTCTGAGACATTAAGCAAAACAAAAACCAACAACAACAAAAACTTGTTAAATCTAATTTTGACTATATTTGAGCACATAAATATGCCACTGTTAATGTTCAGTTGTTCCCATTTGTATTTGTAATATACAATTATTAAAGCTCAGAAAGTTAACTGAATGGCTTTAGGAATGTTTACATGTACTGTAAATGTAGCTCTAGTGCAGGTAAAATATCAGAAGGTCTCCTGTGCTACTTCATAGTCAGTGAAGGGCTTCTGATGAATGGTAACCAATGTTTAGATTGCTATTTCTAGTGAGTCTTCCTCCTTTGAAATATTATGTGCTAGGAAAGGTGCATGCTATAGTTTCTCTTTCCATTCTTCACTGTCTCTGTGATCCATTCTTGTGATTGCATGTATCCATTTTCTCTCCCAATTGCTGAGTTGGTCACATTCTACTGCATGATTAAAACACAGTTTACATTCTCATCTAAATGTTGATGGGCATTTGTGTTTTTTCCAGTTTGGGATAATGAACATTCTTCAGCATGGCTTTCCAGGGAGCATATGTACACACAGGAATACAGTTAACAGGGTACAGGCAAAACATTTATTTGATTTTAATGGATAATTTTAGCTTTCCTAGGTATTTGCTCTACATAATTGCCATTGTGAATTTTGGCTTTTCATTTTATATGTGGCTTGGTTCGGTCTCCGTATTTGCTGATTTGCCACATGAGTATCATTTTGATTTTTGGTATTTGGCTATTATTTATGTTTGTTTTTGGTTATACCTTTTCTATATTTTAATTTTCAGTAGTTATTTATCTATTATCACTCAAGTCTTTTATAGCATATATACAATAAAAATATTGCCTCTAAGTTCATTGCTTACCATTTCAAATGCTTGATATACCTTTTGACAATGAGCTTGTAATACTTTTCAGTGAAGATAATCAATTATTTAAGGGTAATTCTTTTTCTGTTATGTTTATTAATTATCTAACCAAGATTCAAGAAGTGTCTTCTATGACTTGTTTAATATTTAGTCTTATAATTTATGCTGAGAAGTTGATTGACAAATTTCCATATTGTATAATAGTCATCAAGTTTCATTATCTTTCTCCTATGGATATTTAAATACTATAAATTATTTATTGAGATGATTTTTGTCTGATTGAACTTGTATTGCCTTGTTAGTTGTAGAACACATGACTAGATACAAATGAGTTTGTCTCTGTGGTCTTTGCTTCTTGTAAGGTATCATGGCTGATAATTGTGATGTTTCAA
Source organism: Phyllotis vaccarum (assembly GCA_033318265.1). Classification (NCBI taxonomy): domain Eukaryota; kingdom Metazoa; phylum Chordata; class Mammalia; order Rodentia; family Cricetidae; genus Phyllotis; species Phyllotis vaccarum. Next base: position 150,607,977 of record JARWLC010000009.1, read on the forward strand.
TGGAATTTGATAGTATGAGCCAGCCTACTTTGTTTTCTTAAGGCATTTTAGTTATTCTATGTTGTTCCCCTTACATATACTTTTCTAAATCAGTACTTTAACTGCACAAAAGTGCACACAGTGATATTTTGATAGGAATTAATTACTCAAATCCATTTTGGTAAAAAATATGAAATTTTAATAATCTTAAGCCTTCTATTCCATAAACATGACATATTTCTTTCTTTAAACTTATTTAAAACTTTAACTTGGTCATATTCTGATAGATTTACTACTAGAAATTTAAATTTGGGTGTTACTGTAAATGATGTTAAAGTATTTTTGATAGTTTTCTGTCAAAGCACACAGAAGCAATTTATCTTTGCCTTTAATGTCCAATAGCACAATACGAAATTTAATTTTGCATTATAGTATTTGTTAATATTCTGTTCTATGTTTGTTCTTTAGTATGCATGTTTATAAATTTCATAATTTTGATAAATCTCTGGTAATAGTCTACTTTAAATCATATCTTGGCTCATTGTAGACTTTTTTTCTGAGACTTTGGAGTATGCAGAGCCAGTACTTCCAGTGTCTCATGCAGTTCTTTTATTACTATGTTCCAAACGATTTTTTAAGTTTTAACATTATTTTTATTATACTGATTTATTTATTTTTAGCTGCAAGATAACTGTATCATTTCCCTTCATTTTCTTACAAATCCAACCATTTCTGTGATCCACCACAACTACTCCTTTTCTCAGTTCTGGTCTCTATTTCTTTAATTGTTTATATATATATATATATATATATATATATATATATATATATATATATATATATATATATATATATAAATGATTCTGTTTAAACCATTGAATATTTTTGCACATATATTTTCCAGGGCTTAACACTTGGTATTAGACAACCATCTTTGGGGCTAATTCCTGGGTAAGGCTAATTGTCCAACCCTCCGAAGTTCTTAGTCACCTGCAGGTTTTATCTAGGAATGAGGCCTAGTATAATTTTCATCCTTCAACTGTAAGATGCCTATTGGTGTTGTTATTGTTCAAGTCTTCTTTAGGTAGTATATTGCTGAATTATCTTGGGTGTTGCATTATGGTCATTTCTAGGAAATACAACCTAACAAAAGAATTCCTAGTCTATGCCTTTTGCCACATTTCTGCCTTCAGTTTCATAAAGTTTTCTGAGACTTAGTGGAGGAAATCTGATAAAGATAATATATACTAGGGCTACTCAGTTTCTGTCAGGCCCATTGAAATCGTCTCCTCTCATGTCCAGACAGATGTGTATGTACTGTACTATGGTTGATGGAAAGCTACTGTAGCCCTAACAACTACTCTTACCTACATTTCTATTCTTGTCCATCAATGTAGTTTCCATCTACAACATAGTTTGCTTTCTTATTGCTCCTTTCATGAATCATGTAATTCACTTGACCTAATCAACAGTCATGGAAGAAGCAGTACTAATCCTGAGGCTTGGTCTCTGAAGGTCTTGAACACCAGCACTCCTTTCTTGAATCTTTGCCATGTCTTATGGCAGAGTAGCCTGGCTCAAGAACTGAGAATGAGTCAGATTACCTGCACAACTGTAAAAAATAATAAGTACTTCTGAAATACTGAATTTTGGAGGTGGTTCTTAATGCAATAATAGGTATCTGGTAAAGAACTCAACAGATTCATAATTTTTTTTTAAAGAATATGCGTTTGCTCCATAAAGTACAGCCATTATTTTCATAAAGTTGTCAATACTAGCAGTCTCCATTTCTACCCATTTTGATGATTATTCTTTAATTTACTTGAACTTTTTATGATTATCCTCCTCTGCTTATTCAACTACCTGTACATCTCCATTTTCAAAATTACCACTATTAATTGTATCTTTTGCTGTCTTAGAGATCAAACATACATACTAACTGTTGAGCATCATTATAAAATAATTTCAGAATATTCAAACAGTGCTGTTTGGGGCAAAAGAGGAATTCCTTTTTGCTGTTTTGGACAGGGAAGAAGAATTGGTCATCTCACTCTGAGCTGGAATTTCTTTCAAGAATAGCAGAAAGGAGACTCAGTGAGACACAACCTTATTAGAGCTCATTTAGGTCTCTCAGCCTTTGGTCTCTGTAGACTGCACAAAGAAACTGGAAGGTACTTATCTCCTTGAAACTGGAAGCTTAAAATTTAAGTTTTGGCCTTTAGAGTTTACTTATTTACTTATTTATTTAGAGGTAGAAATTAGATACAGGACCTCATATGCACAGGCAAGTGCTTCATCATTGATTCTCATTACAAGCTCTGGCCTTCAAACATTTTATGTTTAGGTTTTTATCTTCCATCCTGCTTACATTAAATCTCAGCAAATGTCTTGGGAGTAAATAATGCACTGGGTGCACATTATCCTCCCACTCTCACTGGCCAACCATTTCTTACAACATCAAGAACCCCTAGATAGAAAAGCACAACACAGCCTGCACCCATTGGGAAAAAAGCAGCCTTTGTATCAACAGTTCTCTTCAGCACCATGAGCAGACCCTATAGGCACAAGTGCCAAATACACCAGTTGAAAGAAGAGGCATAGGCAAAACCCACAAAAGTTGGAAGAAAGGACCCCACATGTACAAGAAAAGGCAACACCAGCCAGAAGAACTGGATGATATAATGAATCTAGGCACCCAAACCACCACAAACCTCAGCTGAGGCAACCCTACTTGACCTGACAACCAGCCAATCATCAGAACCCCTGGCCATTCAAGCCAAAACATAATGAAGGAAACAGACAATAAAGGAACAAAAGACCCATCCAATAAACAGATGATAAGAATAAACACCTGTGCCTATAATTATCCCAAATCAATATGAGTAAAAGGTAGTGTAAGAATATATTCAACAACATAAAGAGCAATATGGCAAGAAACTAGTGGTTCTATATCACCAAGTCCTGGACATCCCAATTCAGATTAAGCAGAAGGAAATGGCCTTAAAAATAACTTTAGGAAGATGATAGAGGCCCTTAAAGAGAGAATGAAAATTCCTATGAAGAAACAAAAAAAAATAATAATTGGAATAAATAAATAAATCCCCTAAAAATTCCAAGTTAAAAAGAAAAAAAAAACCGGAACAAATGAAAAAAAAAAGACTTAAAAATTAAAAATTGAAGTAGAGTCAATAAAGAAACCACAAACTGAGAGAATTTGGAATATAGAAAATCTGGGTAAATTAATAGGAACTAGAGATGCAAGGATCACAACAGAATGCAAAGAGATGGAATAAAGAATCTCAGAGACATGAAAGAGGAAATAGATTCTGATTAAAGAAAATGTTAAATCCAAATAATTCTTACCACAAAACATCCAGGAAATCTGGGACACCATGAAAAGACCAAACCTAAGAACAATAGGCATAAAAGGGGAGGAGAATCCCTGCTCAAAGGCCCAGAAAATATATTACACAAAATCATGGAAGAAAACTTTCCCAAGCAAAAAAAGAAAGTGCTGATAAAAATACAAAAAGATTACAGAATTCCAAACAGAGTTGACCCAAAAAAGTCCTTTCAACACATAATAATCTAAACACAAAATATACATAATAAAAAATAATATTAAGAGATGCAAAGGAAAAAGTTCAAGTAACATATAAAGATAGACCTAATAGAATTATATCCGAATTCTCAGTGGAGACTCTGAATTTAGAAGGTCCTTGATAGATGTTTTGAAGACATTAAGAGACCAAGGTTGCTATCCAAGAATACTATAGGCAAACTTTCAATCACAGGAGATGGATAAAATAAGATATTCCATTGCAAAATCATATTTAAAAGGTACTTACCAAAAAATCCATCCTCACATAAAGTATTAAAGAAAACCTCCAACCAAGGAAGTTAGCTGTATCTAGGAAAACATAGGTAATAAATAATTTCACACCAGGAAATTCCAAAGAAGGGAAACACACACACACACACACACACACACACACACACACACACACATACACACTCACTCACTCTCACACACACACACACACACACACTCACTCACACACTAACACCACCAAAACCAAAATAATAAGAGTAATTATCAATCACTAGTCATTAATATCTTTTCAAATCAATAGACTCAATTTACTTATAAAAAGACACAGGCTAACTTAGTGAATATGAAAAGAGGATATTTCTGCTCCATACCAGAAATAAAACTTAACTTCAAAGACAGACATTACCTCAGAGTAAAATGTAGGAAAAGATTTTTCTAATCAAATGGACCCAAGAAACAAACTGGTGTATCTATTTTAATATCCGAAAGATAGACTTCAAAGTAATTTTAATCAAAAGAGATGAAGGGCACTTAATGTTCATCCCAGAGAAAATCCATCAAGATGCAATCTCAGTTCTTAATATTTCAGCCCCCAATACAAAAGCACCAACATTTGTAAAAGAAACATTACTAATGTTTAAATCACATACCAAAGTCCATACACCTATAGTGGGAGACCTCAAGACTTCACTTTCACCAATGGACAAGTCTGTCAGGCAGAAACTTTTCAGAGCTAAAAGGGGACAAAAAAGATGTTATGACTCAAATGGACTTAACAGGCATCTATAGAACATTTCACTCAACAAAAAAGAATATAGCTTCTTCTTAGGACTTCATGGAACCTTCTTTAAAACTGACCGCAGATTTGGTCACAAAGCAAATCTCAATAGACGCAAAATAATGGGATAACCCCCTATATCTTATTGAATTATCCTTGCTTAGTTAAAATTCAACAATGTTGAACAGACCACCAGACAGACCACCAGAGAGAAGCCACAGGAAGCCGAGGACAACTATGCTGCTCTAAAGAAAGGTACCGAGCCGCATGGCTGAACAAGAGACATGGGTTAGAAGAAGGGTAGAGAGCTAGCAAGTGATATGCCTGGGCCTGAGGCTGATCAGCCCTAAAACTATAGTAAGCCTCTGTGTGTCTCTGTGGGACCGTGGGTCTGCGGGTCTGGGGGTCTGTGGGCCTAGACCTTGAGGTTAGGCCCGAAAGTCCGGGCCAGAAACCTCATACTACACAACAACAACACAAATTACAGAAAGTCTGCAAGCTCATGGAAACAGAAAAAATAATTCAACTAATTCATCACTAAGTCAAGGAAGTAATAAAGAAATTAAAGACTTCCTAGAATTCAATGAAAAAGAATACAAAACATATCCAAAATTATGGAATACTATGAAGTCAGTGCTAAGAGGAAAATTCATAGCATTAAGTGCCTACGTAAGAAATTTGGAGAAATCTCACAGTAGAGACAGGTAAGCACACCTGAAAGCTCTAGAACAAAAAGAAGCAATCTCACCCAGAAGGAGCAGATGGCAGAAAATAACCAAATTGAGGGCTAAAATAGGAACAAAGAGGACTATACAAAAAATCAATAAAATGGAGAGTTGTTTCTTAAAAAGAAAATCAACAAGATATGCAACCTTATCCAACCTAACCAGAAGAGAAAGACAAAATATCCAAATTAACAAAGTCAAATGAAAAGGTGACATAAAAAGAGACACAGAGGAAATCCAAAGAATCTTAGTATCATACTTCCAAAACCTTTACTTCCCTCCCTCACCAAATTGGAAATGTAAAAGAAACAGATAATTTTCTGGATAGGTACCACAAACCAAAATTAAATCAAGACTACATAAACACTTTAAATAGATCTATAACCCCTAAAGAAATAGAATCAGTCATTAAAAGTTTCCCCTATAAATAAAGCCCAGGGCCTGATGGTTTCAGCTCAGAATTCTTTGAGAATTTCAAAGAAAAGGTGATACTCATACTCATGAATTGTTCCATACACATAAACAGAAGGAACATTACCAAACTGATCAGAGAGACTTGTGGTCCTTCTTCTGCGCCTTCCCCTCCTCACTCTCTCCCTACAGGTGGCAGGGACCCTGTCGAAGTCCTGTGCAGTGCCAATGTGTCCCAACCCATGGAACTTCAACAGGGTCCCTGTCACCTGTAGGGAGAGAATGGAACTGGGGGGGGGGGCGCAGAAAAAGGATCACAGGTCTCGGAATCTGATTGCGTGGTCTCTCTTTATTATTTCAGGCTGCTTATATATGCTTATATAGGTGCAGGGAGAAGGGAGGGCTAGTGAGGGGACTTAGTGATGGGGAGAAGCTGTGAGCCAATATCACTGTTAGGCCATTATGAGCAATGGTCAGTGGGCTCCCTTGTGGTTTTTCCAAGGACTGTCTTAATCTAAAGAATGCTGTCCTATCTGAAGAGTGAGGAAGACGGGAACTCTTCAGTTGACTCCTGTCTAGTAAACCAGCTCCTGACACAAACTCTATTTTTTATGAGGCCATAGTTACCCTGATATGCAACAAAAAAAGAGAATTACATACCAATATCCCTCATGAACATATACAAATATACTCATTAAAATACTAGAAAACTGAATCTAAGAACGCATAAAAAAGTCATCCACCGTGATTATGTAGGCTTCATTCTAGAGATGCAGGGAAGCTTAACATACAAAAAGGATTACCTGCTGAGGTAATCCACTATAAAAACAAACAGAAAGAAAAAAGTACATAATCATCTTGATATATGCTGAAAAAGCCCAACAACCCTTCAAAAATTTTGCCATTTGAAAGTCTTTGAGTAGTTACAGATACAAGAATCATACCTAGACATAATAAAAGCAATATACAGCAAGCATATGGCCCACATTAAATTAAATGAAGAGAAATTCAAAGCAATTTCATTACAATAAGGAAGAAGACAAGGCTTGCCACTCTATATTTATTCAATATAGCACTCACAGTTCTATCTAGAGTAACACGAAGACATAAAGAAATGAAAGGGAAAAGGTCAGAAAGGAAGAAGTCAAATTTTGTTATTTGCAGATGATATGATAGTATACCCAAGTGACCAATAATTCTACCAGGGAACTCTTACTACTGATAAACACTTTAAGTAATGTGGTAAGATACAAAATTAACTCAAAATACTTCAGTAGCCCTATTACATACAAATAATAAATGGGTTGAGAAAGAAATAAGAAAAACAATACCCTATGCAATAACCACAAATAATATAAAATATCTTGGCATTACTCTAATCAAACAAATGAAAGACCTGTAAGAACCTTAAGTCTTTGAAGCAATATTTTTGAAGAAGATGTCAGAAAATTGAAAGATCTCTATGCTCTTGAGTAGGTAGGATTAATATAGTGAAAATGACCATCTTACCAAAAAGCAATCTACAGATTTCAATGCAATCTGCATCAAAATCTCAACACAATTATTTACAGAACTCCAAAGAACAATACTCAACTTCATATGGAAAAACAAAAAAACCAGGATATCTAAAATAATATGTATATAATATTCTTTACAATAATATAGCTTCTGGAGGCATCACTATCCCTGACTTTAAACTTGTAGAGCTATAGTAATACAAACAGCTTGGCATTGACATAAAAACAGACACATGGGTCAATATAATTGAATCAAAGGCCCTAAAATAAATCCATACACCTATGAATACCTAAGTTTTTTTAAAAAAGGAAGCAAAATTGTGCAATCGAAAAAAATACAGCATCTTTAACAAGTAGTGATGGCATAACTGGTTGTCCATATGTAGAATGCATATAAATCCATATCGATCACCATTCACAAAACTTAAGCCCACGCAGATCAAAGACCTCAGCATAAACCCAGTTACACTGAACCTCATAGAAGAGAGATTGGGAAGTAGTCTTGAAATCATTGTAACAAAAGACTGCTTTCTGGAATATAACACCAGTAGCACAGATGCTGAGATCAACAATTAACAGATGGTATCTCCTAAAACTGAAAACCTTCTGTTAGGCAAAGGACATGGTCAATAAAGCAAAACAGCAGCCTACAGAATGGGAAAAGATTTTCAACAGCCTCATATCTGACAGAGGGCTGATCACCAAATTACTTTTTAAAATTTCAAAAAAAAAATAGACTTTAAGATACCAAAGAATCCAATTAAAAATTAAGGTACACAAATAAGCAGAGAATTCTCAACAAAGGAATCTAAAATGGAGAAAAGGCATTTAAGGAATTGCTCAGCATCTTTGGTCATTAGGAAAATGAAAATGAAAACCACTATGAAATGCCATCTTACACTTGTCAGAATGGCTGAGATCAAAATCACTGATGTCAGCTGTCTGAGAGGATGTGGAGCAAGGGAAAACCCTCCTCCACTTTTGTTGGAAATCAATTTCACAGCCATTTTGGAAATCAATACAGTAACCTCTCAGAAAATTGGCAATCATTCTTCCTTAAGACCCAATGATACCATTTTTGGCCATATACCCAAGGGATGCTCAATCATACAAGGACATTTGTTCAACTATGTTCATAGCAACATTATTCATAATAGCCAGAACCTAGATGCCTCTAAACTGAAGGAAAAAGTGGTACATTTATGCAATAGAGTATTACTCAGCCGAAAAAACCTAATGATATCACAAAATTTTAAGGCAAGTGAATAAAACTAGAAAAAGTCATTGTGAGTCAGGTAACTCAGACTCAGGAAGACAAACATGGTATGTACTCAGTCATAAGGAGATACTAGGTATAAAGCAAACTATAATCAGGCTACAGTCCACAGCCACAGAGAAGTTAGGTAGAAGTTGGGTAGCAAGGAACACCCTAAGAAGGATACATGGATTGCCATGGGAAGGGGAAATAGATCTTCTGGATAAATTGAGGTAATGGAGGACTAGAGGTGAGGGGATGGCGGATGAAAATATGGCAATGGGATGACTGAGTAGGGAGAGGGACCAAGAAGAAGAACAATAAAAGAGATATCTTGATAGAGGGGTCCATTCTGGGGTTAGGGAGAAACATGGTGGCAAGAAAACTCCAAGGAATCCACAAGGATAAATGACTCCAGCTATGACTCCTAGTGATAATGGAATGGTGCCTAAACTAGCCTTCTCCTGTAATCTGATTGGTGACTATCCTAATTGTTGTTATAGAACCTTTGGTGATATATTGTGTATCAAATAAGATTCCTAAAATCACTGGACAGAGCCAGCCACAGAGTTAGCCATATAAGCCAGGCAGTGGTGGCCCACACCTTAAATCCCAGGACTTGTAATTCTATGCCTCTGCTCCCAGTACTTGGGGGAAACACACACACACACACACACACACACACACACACACACACACACACACACACACACACACACACGCACACACGCACACACGCACACACGCACACACGCACACACACACACACAACTTTAATTCCAACACTAAGGAGGTTGAAAGAGGAAGTGATATGACTGGATAGGAAAAGGAATATGAGACTGGAGGATCCAGAAGTTCAGCCCTTCTATTTAGGCCTCCCTGCCCTTTGCCTTTGCACTTCCCTCCCCATTGCTTTCAGGACTTGAGGACTGAGAGGCTTTCAGTGCAAGGATTTGTGGAGACATAAACTACCCCTTTTTCCTAAGGACTCAGTAATGCTGAGATGTACCTGTGGCTTGTTCCTCTGTCTCTCTGATCTTTCCCCAATATCTGACTCTGTGTTTTTATTATAGGATCAATTAGGATTCAAGCAATAAGAATCTTCATCCAGTACTCAATAAAAGCAGATGAAGAAATACACAACTAAGCACTGGGCCTATCTCCAAGAGTTCAGTTGAAGAGAGGGAGGAGGGATTATATGAGCTATGGAGGGGATCAAGATTATGGTGGGAAAACCCACAAAGACAACTGACCTGAGCTCTTGGGAGCTCACGGACTCTATCTACACTATCGACTAGTGAGTCTGCATGAGACCAACCTAAGTTGGTTGTGGGTGATAGCTTTCTGTTTGTGCCCCTTACCAGCAGTGGGACAAAGATTTGTCCCTGGCACATAAGCTGGATTTTTGGAACATATTCCCTTTTTTGGAGGGTATCTTGCTTAGATGTGATATGGGGGGGGCAGATAGCCTGGTCCTTCCTCAACTTGGTATACCATTCTTTGTTGACTCCCATGAGAAGCCTTACCCTTTCTGAGGAGTGGATGGGGAAGTAGGGTAAAAAGGAGGTGGTGAGAGGAATAGGAATGGAGAGAGGGAAAATAGATTTAAAAGTTAATAATAAAAACAGCATAAATGGCAAACTAGTATAAAACAAACATGCTAATTAGTACAATAGAATTGAAGACATGGACATAGCTCTATGTACCTACAGCACCTTTTTTCTCCCCCCAAAAAAGCCAAAATATACATTGGAGAAAAGACAGCATCTTCAATAAACTATATCAGTCAAACTGGATAGCTGCATTTAAAAGACTGAAAGTAGGTTCTTATCTCTGATCCTCCACAAAACTCAACTCTCAAGGGATAAAGACCACAACATACAACCTAATAATATGGCTTTAATATAGCAGAGAGTATGGAATGCACTTGAGCTCATGGACAAAGGAAGAGAGCTTCCTAAGAGGATATTGACAGTCATTAAAATAAACACATGATGAATGTGAACACATTAAACTAGAAGAAACTTCTGTACAGTAAAGAAAACTATGATTCCATATTTCCCTGGTTCTGAAAAGGATCCATCTCTCCTTTCTTAGATTACTAATTGTTTAAGCCTCAGAACAGTGAGAGACATTTTGGGTGTTTGTGATTGCATCTGTTTGAGATACTTGAGAATTATCTGTTCTGTGCATGAGAAAAGTCTATGTGTGGAACCCAGGCTCCCAGCATTGATGAACGATCTGTCCATATTCTGTGCCTTCTGTCTGACATTGTGTGAGGGTGTACTCCATTTGTCAGGGTTCGTATGCAAAGGAGGGGCAGTAGAAGAGGTTTCTGATATGATGTTTGGCCAAGCCATCCTTGAGCTATAAATGCTGATTAGTTAGACTGATTGATATCAGAATTTGCTTTGCACAAACATCTTTATATCATTGTGTCTCATTTTGTAAATTACATGTGTGTGCTCCACTATGAAAACACAATTGTTGCACGAATAAAGAAAACTCAGGGCCAGATCTCTGGGAAAGTCGGGGATATTAGAGAAGAAACCCCACAGTCAGATCTCACCCAGCTGTCTTCCAGCTTCCTCAGCCTTGCTCTTCCTGGATTCTTCTGCCTGCTCTGTCTTTCTAAGTCTTCCCTAAATACTTTCTCCGCTCATTTAAGGTGTGGCCCCACCACTGCCTGCCTGGGAGCCTGGAATTCCTTCTGTAAACTAAGATGACCTCAAACTCAGATTGGATTAAGGGTGTAGGTCATCACTCCCAGGATATTCCCTGTGCTAGGATTAAAGGTGTGAGTTACCACTGTCTGATCCTCCTAGACTGACTGTGGGTAGATCCCTCTGATATCTCTTGAGTGTTTTTATTATATTACAAAATATCCCCACACACAATAAACCAAAATAATAAAATTACTGTTTCAGAAAATATTCATATGTAAGGAAAGAGAACGAGATATAAAAAAGAGGGAAGAAACGGACAGTCTAAATGCCATAGGAAAAGTAAAAATCATCCTTACTGTGCTACACAGACTTCACAATTCAGTCCTGCAGAAGGGAAAGCTGAGGCAGGCTTAAGACACTAGTGTGCAGCCTGCAGGAAATAGATAAAATTGCCCTGCAATTTGCACCCAGATCAATATTTCATTATCAATATATTATTGTTTGTAGGAATTTCCCCTTCAGATTCCTAAGATAGGTTAGTAAATCTTGCTGACCAGCGAAGCCTTCTGAATGAAAGCAATTTTTCACCAATCAACTTTCTTAAGATTTGGTAAAATGAGCAGCAATTCATGTACTTTCTTGAGTTATCAGCCTATAAGACAGCTCCTTTTGATTATTACATATCTCTACCTTGGGGCCCATATTGAAGCCCATGGAATCTGATAACTTGACACTGCCACAGCAGCATACTTTTGAACAGAGAAGTCAAATAGCACCTGCTTCATTGGGTTGCAAAGAAATCTAATGATGCAAAGGCATGTTCTGAGTTCATCCAGTCACGAGTTAATCCTAGGCCACTAACTATGCTACAAACCAGAAATTCAGCAGGAAACAAATTATTAATGTGGGCAATTTGTATAACAAAACACAAATGGGAACTATATAGTAATTGGGATGTTAATTGAATAGATAACTGCAAGAGGTGACAGATGAGAGAAATCTGTATGAGCAAGAACTGAGTGCGTACAGAACTAGAGGAAAACACATGAAAAGTTCAGAGTACAGAAACAGTTTTATTGTTTGATTTTTTTTTTTTTTTACTTTGAGGACAGAGAGAAGGAAATGTCTGGAATGTTTATTCTACAGAGATTATGTTTTTTATTCACTATAAAATGAGGATGAAGGATTTTATTTCTCATAAAATTTAGGGGAAAGTAATTTTTAAACAAGAAAAGTATTTAACAGTAGGCCAGCCAGAAACAAAGAATCACTCTGAAGAGATAGATAATCTATTGTTGCTAACATTTTCTAGGACCTTCATTTTTAAGAGCAAGGCACTGAAGAAGTCTCAGCCTCAGGAGCATGTACCTAGAACAATGGTAGATTATACTAAGCAATAGTGGATACACAAATCAGATAAATCATTAACACAGTATCAGAGATAGTATCAATGCATCTTCTCGTTCCTCTTTCTGAAAATAGGCATTGTATATCTTCAAAGTACATTTTGTTAACCCTTGAGATTACATTATGAATTACTGCCAGGAACTTTATAGAACTTAACACCATCAAATCTATCCAAATTGCAATACAGACAAATTTGGGGAAGTGTGTAAATGTGACTTTTTATTTTTATGAACACCTTTGGGATGCATAAGCCCCAGAAAAGCCCAAACAAACAATTAGGATAGTTTATCCATAAATTAGTACCTACTGGCTAAAAATGGAGAGAAGTCTCCATTTAAATTGATTGAAATTGTTTTCATTGCTCATTTGACAACTAGTATATTTATATGTATTTTATAACTTTAATGAACTACCTCCAGATTATCTAATTTTATAAAGAAAAAAATAACTTAATTCTAGAGGTTCAAAGACCTGATATCAGTTTCAATGTGGTTTTGGTTGAAGACTTCATGCATGCATCATGGAAATGGTTTAATATGATGATCAGATAAAATGGCAGGTGGATACATAGAGAAACAGAGAGGCAGAGGAAGAGCAGGAGTCAGTAATGACCTCACAATAACTGCTACCTATTAAAAGGGCCTATCTGTGTCTTATGGGCAACAACTTGCCAAGTGCATGAGCCATTGGAGAGCAAGCCACATCCAAACCATAGCAAAAAAGTTACTTACAAGATCCAGCCCCAAATGAATGAGTCATAAGAATATTTTCATCTTCACCATTCCTGGGTCACCAAGCCCTGACACTTCAGGATTCTTAACAATAAATGAACATAAATTGGCTGTTTTTGTAACATTATCTAGAAGAGTCTGTAAATCTTACTGGCCTGCTATACATTGTAAGAAAAGGGAAAGCTCATTAAAAAATATGCTTTACTGATTGAAAGCTGCCTTTTTATTAATTAATTTTTTTATTAAAAAAATTCCCATACACACCACTGCTCACATTACCTTCCTTCTCTCAGTCCTCCCCTGCCTCTCCCTTCCCAATCTCCCGTCCATTCCTCAGAGAAGACAAGGGACTCTCAAGATGAGTCAGTTTGGTCTGGCATATCCAGTTGAGGAAGGATCAAGTCTCTCTCTATATATTCAGTATCAAGGCAGAGCAAGGTGCTCCTCTGTAGGGAATGAGCTCCAAGAAGCCAGTTCATGCACCAGGAATAAACGCCGGTTCTGGCCAGAGTGGAAGAGGTTCCACAAACTTCCCATCCTCATGGGACAGCCTACTCTGTAGGTCTGCTCATCATGATCATGGCACCTTTGCTCATGTAGTCTCTGAAAGCCACCTTTTAAAAACATTTTTAAAGAATTGGCATTATGATTATGTCACTAAGATGGTCAAGGTGGCTTGTAATATGTTTGACAATTGTGTTCCCCTTGTTTGTATTTCATTATGTCTTCCAAGGGGGCAGTTACCAGAAAGCACTGTTTTTCTGAGTGACTGTGTTAGAATGAGTCACAAATCAGACATACTTTCTCTAAATTTTAAGATCTTAGGTGGAAAATCACATTGTTTTTATTTATGAATTATTATAATTATCATGATAATAGCATATAACATAAATAGATGGTTGGAGCAGACACACCACTACAGGTATTGAGGAATAAATGAAAAACAAATATTGAACCATGAGGTAACTCTGTAATGCTCTGGCCTAACAAAAGGCAACTTCATCTGGAACATGGTTTTATTCTGAGTTTCAGCTACAGAATTCTTTTGTTTTTGTTTTGAACCAGCTCACACATAAAAAAAGAACTAAGGGGATTAAAAGAGCAGAACTAAATGACTTAATGCATCTAAATGGTGACATTGGTGAAGGAAACCATCTCTGGGCAAAGGGATGGCACAAAATTTAACCAAGAAAAATAGCCCAAGGGGAAGAAATAGCTGAAGCTCATTTCCTTCCCTCAGTTCTTACTCAACACACAATGCAATACCAGATGCTAGTCAGTATGAAAGCTCAGCAGAGATACACATCAGGCTCACTTGGGCTTAGACATCAGCAGAGTGGAGCTGATACAGAGTGTGCTGAACATGCATTGCTGCAGGGCATGTTACTCAGTTCAACACTTTTAGAAATCATCCTGGCAATATTACCAAGAACCTTAAAACCCCTTTGATCTATTAATTCCATTTCTGGCAGGTCATCCTAAAGAATTAGCTCATGATTTGCATAAAAGATTATGAATGCCAAAGTGGATCAAAGCTTACCCATAGTAAAATAAAAAATGCAGAAAATAGTTTAGATGTTTGCCATGGAAGAAAATCTTTAAAATGTTATTAGAATAATATACAACACTTAAAATTATGAGTTCTTATACAAAAATAAGAAAAATATGTATGTGAGGTACTTAAAGATGCACTAGTAAAATCTGATGTGTTCATTGACACATAGGGATACTATAATCCAAGAAATGGACAGCATCATTATCAGAAAATAGACAGTCTTCATATGGAAGAGTTCATTCACAGATTTAAGAACCACGGCTAAAAATAAACTAAAATTAATCAGCAAACAAATAAAATAAAGCAAAACAAAATCTGTGCTAAATATGCAGATTATTTTAGTGTTGTTAATTTTTGAGATATACATCATAATAACTCTTTAAAAAGCATTTACATTGTTTTTTATTAATGTAATATATAAATTATATACTGTGTTTTTAATGATATATTTAGGCTTTGTGCAAACAGAATTTTAAGCATGGCTATAAGGGAGAGTTTTGATTTGGAAAATAGTTGCATTTTTAAAGTGTATGAGACATTTACTGTAATAATAGGTTTCTGGCCTGTCTGGCCCATGATCCAGACTCATAGACCTGTACTCTCACAGAAATAGAGAGGCTTATGTTAATTATATTCTGCTTAGTCTATGGCTCAGGCATATTTCTAGCTAGCTCTTTCATCTTAATTCAACCAATTTCCATTCATCTGTCCTGCCACGTGGCCCATGGCTTACCTATTTCTTTACATCTTGCTCCTTGGGCAGCTGGATTGAGTCTCATCACTTTGACTCCACCCTCCTTCCCTTATCTATGTTCTGATTTCCCCACCTACTTCTAAGATACCCACCATAGGTCATAGGTCATTATTCTTTACTAATGAATGACAGTCACAGCATAACAGAAGTACATCCCACATCAGTTTAGAGTGTGTGTTTGTGTCTGTGTATGTGTGTGTCTATGTCTCTGCGTTTATGTGTTTATATATTTGTCGTGTAAAATTAAAAAAAAAAAAAAACCTGGGTTGCTGTAAGAAACTATAAGAACCCACATTACTAATCCGAGAATGTGAGAAGTCTAGGATAGTAAGCAACAAAGCAAGATGCCATACATGAGGAGACTGCTCCACCATCTTCTGGAGGACATTGGAGACAGGCATGCCATTTGTTTTCTTGGGTGTGCTTGAGTGTGTGTATGGTGCACATGCACAGACTGGTTACAAATAATTTTGTTTTTTAAATATAACACACAGCATTATATTACAAATATATTTCTAATTCAAACTTCAAGGCTCTTAACTTATTTGATTGGCAGTTTCCTGTCATTTTTATTGCTTTAAACTATTAGGTTAGAAAGACTTTAAATCAATATCATAGTCCTAGCATCTTAATGGCATGTTTATACATACATATGTGTGTTAACAACTACATTATTGCTAACAATTCTAGTCCATAATTGCAGTTTTATAATTAATATTTAGAATCAGTAAACTCAGTATTAATAAAAATAGACACATTTTAATTTTTAGATAGAACTTTTAACTTATTTTGGCTTTTAATTTACATTTCTCTCATGCGACTTCTTATTAAATTAGCTTACTGTCTACTTATATCTATAAAACAGACTAGTTATTTGAAGAAAACCTTAACAACTAAGAAAGTAAATCTGAGAAAAATCTCACAAGCAAACCGAAGTGGATTTTGTAGTAGAGTAAATGGGTGTTTATAGACAGTGGTTAGGTTAAGGTTGAGAAATAAATAGGTAAAGATTCCACCCAAGAAACAGATACAAAAATTAAAATAAATAAAAAGAAAATTTAAAAAGTCTAAAAAAATGTTAAAATGCAGAAATCTGAAAATTGGGCATAAAACCATTGGAAAGAATTGATGAAATCGCTAGTCATCCGCAAACAAACCATGAACAGAGGGACAAAATCAGAACTCTTTATGCTTCTTGGAGAATAAAGAAAGTCTGTGGAATGTTTGCAGAGTGAGCCATAAAGACAAGGAAACTAAATCTGGTGTCTGCTGCATAAGATCCCGGAGCAGGAAAGGACAACTTGGGGCATGGAAAAGTGAAATTCACTAGGGAAACATCTCAACATGTTCATTTTATCAGTGAGTCTGTGATTAATGTGCTTATACCAATAAAGAAACTGGGTGAATCTTTAAAAGCATTGCATATTGTATTGGATTTTTTTTTCCTACAAATCTAAATCTATTTTTAAGTCGAAATCTTAGCTAAAATAATATTGTAGTAAAAGAATATTTTCCCTGCTTGTAGAATATTATGGGAAAGATCCCAATGGCCCTCAATGTTCTTTCTAACAAAGTCAATGTCTGAAAAAAGTACCGAAGATCTTGATGTCTTTAGACAATAAAATTATCCTGCTTTACCTTAAGATTACACCTTTGAATCGATGTAAGCCAGTTCTGTTATTTTAATTGTTAATTGTTTTCTCCCTATCCCTACCCCCAGCTCCTAGTTTCTTTTTATTTTCTTGCATTTTGCCATTTGTTAGATAGCTTCTTTCTGTCTTTATTTTTCTCTCATACAATATCACCAGACTGCAGCTTGTCCTCCCCCACTTTTCCTGGTGTCTTCCATCCCTTCCTCTCTCCAGACTACTCCTCCTCCCTTCAGAAAAGAGCAAATCTCACAAAGTAGCAACTGAATACAGCTTAACATAATTTGATAAGACTAGGAACAAACTCTCATATCAAGGCATGACGAGCAACCCAATAAGAGGAAAAGGATCTCAAAAACAGACAAAAATTCGAGATGACTCCACTCTGCTGTTAGGATTCCCACAGGAAAAGAGACGCAACCATAACACAAGAAGCTACTGATTTTCTGGGATCTGCAGCATGTAGACCCCATGAGTCAATCTAATAAATATCCCCTTGTAATTATACAATATCTATTGGTTTTGTTTCCCTGGAAACCCTTAATTAATACAGTCTTTCTTGGGCATCCCTATAGCTTTTTATTTCACACATTCTTTCTGTCCATAAATATGTACACACAGCCACAACTGTATGCGTGATATTTTGTCTTCTATTTTATTTACCACCACATTCTCTGAAGATATAGCCCATTATAGACGTCCCTTTACTTTGGTATTTAGATAGTTTTGAGGCCAATCATTTGTTAAGGTGATACTAAGCCACTGAATACATCTGTGAACATATTATTTTATTTTATTTTTAAAAATTATTATTTATTTATTTTGATGTAGAGACTCTGCTACAAGAGGTTTTCTGGCCTGGCTACCTCCATGGTTCCGCCCCACTCACCACTGCGTATCTGGACCAGCAATTCCAAAGTCCCAATGAAACATAGATGCTTGCTTTCTTATCAGTATATGTTTTAGGTAGATTCTTAGAAGTGAGAATTATTGGGCCCTGGTATTTTTATTGGTTTCATAAAGACATAAAAAGCACATTAATGAATGACCACCACTCAGCTCTGTGTTGGTACGTTTAACTCTCTCTATCAATCTCTGCACTTGAAACAGGAAGGTTCCCGGTTGTTGTTTACTTTAACGCACCATTGTATGTTATAAAGGATCTAGTTCAGGAAAGACAAAGCACTAAATCAAATGTAAGTTGTGTCCTAAATAGCAGTGATAGGATGAGAATGACACGGGCACAAGGTGCAAACAGGAGGAATCACCACGATGTGTAACGAGAAGTAGAGCTGAGACTGTGAAGAGAAATAGCACTTTATAAGGTAGCAAGAAAAATAATGTCAAGCATGGAAACAATTGAAATGATCACAGAAACAAATAAGAAGATGTTATCCTCTGCTTTTCACTAGGTGTGGATTCAAAAGAAAGCTACTTGTTTTTAGGTAGAATAACTGAAATATAATTGGATGTTAGATATTCTTAGTCTGTCTTAGTTTATTTAGCAAAAAACTGATCAGGCCAGGAAATGCACAAATGAGTCCTATGTGCTCTGTGTGTCTGGATAACTTCAGGCTGAAGGACAGAATGTGAAGAACATGAGTTTCTGAAGAGTAAAAGATTTAGATTTTGGGTTAGTCAGTTTCCTGTTACTATGACAGACTTTCTGAGATCTTAGAAAGATTTAGAGTGGTTCACAGTTTTGGAGGTTTCCATCTATGGTCTTGGTTTTGTTACCTTGGGCATGTGGTGACATAGTACATACCTTGCAGGGGCCAAAACATGGAAGCAGAAGCCTGTTAATCTTGCGGCAGTTTGGAAGGAAAATACAAGAAAGGAAAAGGTCCTAATATATCCTTCAATGATATGTCTTTAACAACTTAACTTCCTTTTACTATACCCTACTTTTTCACATTTTCCAATAGCATCTCAGGGTTACAAACAAAGCGAAGACACTGACTTTTCCTGCACATTTCATGATATCATTTTTTTTTTCACCATGGAGATAAATTCTCACTAGCTGGCCCTGTTAGTCTTGAACTTATTCTGTATCTTCAGACGGTTTTGAATTGCTCTAAACCTGAGGCAAGCCCTGAACTTGGGATCCCCCCTGTCTAAGACTCCCTAATGCCTTGAAATCAGGCATTGACTACCATGATGAGATGCTTCCACGTTCTTACAGTTAACGGAAGAACATTAGAACTACCTTGTCTCACATAGATAAGAAAGTGATTTGTGCATATATACATAATGATTCTATGAATGAATGAATTAATTAATAATGATCATTTCAGCCTTTCCTAGAGTTTGTATTGATGGGATTAAATATAATACCCAAAAGTAACTCATGGAATAGAGTTTATTTGGCTACACTTCCACAGAGCAGACATTCAAATGTGTTAGGAACCTGGAGGCAGGAGCTGATGCTAAGTTTACAGAGGGTTCTTGCTTATTGGCTTGCTCAGCCTGCTTTCTTATAAACATCAAAAGGATAGCACCACCCTCAATATGCTGAGCTCTCCCATATCAACCCTTAATTAAGAAAATATACTACAGGCCTCCCACATCAATCATTAATTTAAAAATTATCCTACGCCAAGATCTTACGGAGGCATTTTTCTCAGTTGAGGGTGCCTTCTGTCGGATGCTCTTAGCTTGTATCAAACTGACATCAAGCTCAGCATGATACAACGTTATTTCACATAGTGAAAAATGAAACATAAATGTATAGTAAATTAAATAATTTAAAGTAGTATAAGCTACACTGGCATGTTATCCATCAACTTCAAATATTCCTTAACAGTTTCAATAAATTTATTTTATTACATTTTGAGATCTAAAATTTGGTATAGCTGGATACATATAGGGTAGAATGAGCAATACTGGGAATCAAGTCTTTGGAATCTCAGTTTTTTTTTGTGATGAGACTAGATAAAACATGCTCAGTAAGAATTGCTAATACAGTATAAACTTGATATAGTCTTTTGATGTATTTTGAATATTTCTGTGTGCTGAGCAAACATATATACTTCATATCCCTATTTTTTTCCACTTCTTCCCCTTTCATGCTCCCCTTCTTCCTATGGTAACCACTGTTTTCTCCTGTGTATATGTATTTCACTGTGTGGCTGTCTGTTTTGTTCTGTTCTGTACTATAAATCTAATTTTTATTTAAATGTGGAATTGTTTGTGGCTAGATTATTTTACTCACATCAAATGAAATGGAAAATAAGTATTCATGGTTACATTTTTGTATATTTCTAATTTCCTTATTGTCAAATAAGTATGTTTCCTTTTTGTGTTTCTGTGTGTTTATTAGCATAGTTAGAAAAATAAATCTGGATGTCTTCATAATTTACTAGAGTGGTACAATGGGAGTAAAATAATAAAGGAATTTATCTTCTCATGTCCACAAATATGGATTCTATATTTGGCCATCATGTATATTATTGTTATAATTTTTTCAAGCATTAACCTTAAAACTACAGACTGTAGAACAGTTATAAGAGATTACTGTTATCATTACTTGCTTGGGAAGGTACAGTGAGTCATCCTCTAAAGATACTCAGCACGGTAACACAAAATTCTGGATTGCACATGGAAGGCTTGGAAAGTGTGCTGTTATATCATGGTGCAGTTATCATCCCTGGTCTCTATTCATTGGACCCTTTATGTGGCCTATAAATTTTTTGCTCTTGTTGAAATCTGACAATGTAATATGAGTAGACATCAAAAAAAAAAAAAAAAAAAAAAAAAAAAAACCATGGAAAAACTGAGCAACACGTGGCAAATGAAAACAGCCATTTTTACTTTTGCAGCTTTGGGCCAAATTTGGTATTTGTTTTTTTCAGCTTGTTACCCAATAAATATATTTTAAAAGAAAACACTTAATTAGTTTTCTATCTTTTTCTCTGTGAGTGTTTGCAACATGTGCCTACGTGACCACAGATTCTATTGGGGGAATCAGGCCTCTGGTGCTGGAGTAGCAGGCAGCTGTGAGCAGCCCAGTGTAGCTGCTGGAAACTGAAGTTGGGTCCTCTGAAAGAGCAGTATACCTGCTTTTAAGACATCTTTGTTGTCTTTACTCAATAAATATTGACCTCTCAAATTCAAAAGCTCCATATAATGGTTCTGGTTTTGAATTTATATGTGTGTGTCTAATGCATTTCTCGTGTGTTATTGTTGAGTCTCTTTCTCAGGTTGTTTTGCCGATTCTCATGTGTTTTCCTCATTTTACTTTGCCTTGTTTTCCTTTATTTTTAAAACGTTAGTCCTTAAATGCCTCTTATTTTCTAAGGAGCGATAGGAAGGATAG
This sequence comes from Phyllotis vaccarum, assembly GCA_033318265.1. Taxonomy (NCBI): domain Eukaryota; kingdom Metazoa; phylum Chordata; class Mammalia; order Rodentia; family Cricetidae; genus Phyllotis; species Phyllotis vaccarum. The sequence goes on from JARWLC010000009.1 coordinate 150,629,551, forward strand.
GAAATGATCAATACGGAAGGGCATGTGGGGAGGAAATGAGAGGGTGATGTGTGGGAGAACTGTTAAAAGAACATATTCTACGAAAAAAAATATTTTTTAATATATGAAAAAAAAAACCAAGGGCAGATGAAGAAAGAAAGGGTAAGGGGGTAGATATAGAAATCTTTTTAAAGCCACTTTCCATTTAAAGACAAATTAAATATCAGGAACCCAACCTACAGAAGTCATTGGAAATTTTAGAAATGTTTCACATTAAATAATGACAGTGAATACTATATCACATTTTATCGAAGGGTTTGATATAACTATGACTTTCATTGTTTAGTGCTTAGGACTGTATTTTTCTAAGACTATAAGACCGTGGCAACCTATGGACCATCAACAATTACCAAGAGCTCTTCAGGACTTAACGAGAGAAGTTTGAGTCTTGAGTTCATGGAAAGTAGCTTACAAGGTTTAGTCGGTCTCTTCCTGTAATGGTTAAAAACATCAATTAATAAACAAGACAATTAATATTGTGTCTTTAATTCCAGTATATCTTTTCACCAATGTTTGTACATAGAACACCTTTAGATGGTGTGCCGTAAGATATGAACAATAACTTTTTGGAAGTCAAATCAAAAGATACATTCATTCTGATAAAATTCAGCATTGCATATTTTGTTGAGGTATTTGAGAATTATCTTTACTCCAACCTGCAAATATATAGTATTTTCTTTTTTCTTTAGGAACAATAACTATATTCCTCCTGATTAATGGGTTCTGAGCTTGTAGCTATGTTGAAATATGTAACTCCTCATTTTCTTCCTTTTTCTTGATATTATAAAACACAGCAGCTCTAAAAGTGAATGGGACATAGAAGCATTTTGTTCTTGAGTTTCCTTCAGATGTGTATGTAGTCACACACTGTATAAAGATGATTTAACCTTTGACAGGTATGGATACAACAGTTGTTAACAGTACTTTACTATCGAGTGCCACAGTAGCTCACCAGTTTGTACAAAAACATTCGTGTTTTTCAGAGTAACAAAATTGATTAATGGTGACATTTCTCGGAGCATGTGTCCATCATTACACAGCAGCATGACACATAAACACTTTATGTTTCTATATGAGTTATATACTTTATATTTTATACCACATACATACATACTTGTGTATTTATCCTGAGCTCATCTGTCATTCCTGTTAACCTTAATGCCTTTATTTAAAATTCTCTATTAGTTTGTGGTCTATCTATTCACATATAAAATTACTTTGTGATGAAAAGAATGGAAAGAGGAAAAATAAGAAATAAAACAAAAAAAGAAAAATAATATTTTTATAAATATGCAAGTAGTAAATATGTGTAACCCTTCCATGAAAAAAAAATCCTTTGGTAACTTGAGCATCACATAAAAACAATGTTTGTTAAAGTCATATTTAGAGCAGAGATACAGTGGGGAAAAAAAGGAATTGGTCATGATTAGTCATGAATTCAGAAAGAGATGTTTAAGAACAATATAAAATAAGTATCTGTGGGACATGTGGATAAAGATGTTAGAGAAGAGACATCTAGAAGGCCTTTGGTCTTTTCTAATTAAGCGGTTATTAAAGATAAGACCACTTTTATCAATTCATTCAGCACATCCCAGTAAATAAGGTTCAGCCCCGGGAAGGCTTGGAACCGTACTTTGCTCACATATCAGAGCTTATGAGTTTTGTACCCTTTTCTTCAATCTTGATTAAGCATGGGAGGGTGAGAAAGACTGGGTGCTATGACTGTCTTTTGTTGTTCTGAAAGCCTGAAAAGGTTTTGATGTTCTAAAAGGGAGGAAAGCCAGCGTACAAGCAAGCAAATAAAAAATACGAGATCAAAAGGATCTTTTTAAGGACAGTACATGCACTAGCCCCAGGGTATTTCAAATATTTATAATACTCTACATATTTAATCTCTAAGAATTCTTGAGATGCTGTTTTTAGGACCCAGGGCTAACACACCAGGCCTGGTGCTGATGATATCAAAGTCACTAAAGGAACACAAAAAGAGCTGAAAAGAGTGTATGAAAGGACAAAGTAATCAGAACTCTGAAGGGAACCCGGAAGGACAGAATATTGGACACTCCCATGATTTGTTTCATAAACAGAGCACCAAGGCAGGGCGCAAGCTCCCTGGATGTCTTTATTATTAGGAGCTGGAGACGAGCTTTGAGGACACACTTCTGTGTTTCTAAACAAGATGAACAAATAATGCTTTATCAGAATCACAGGGTAATAAGCCTAACATGACATGACTGTGACAATCATGACAGAGCTCTACTGCCAGCCTTAGTCAGATTTTGTCACTGTAACAAAGACCTGAACAAACAAATAAACCAAGAAATCTGTGTCTTGCTTTGCAGTTCTAAGGTTTTCAATCTGTATTCAAGTGTCTCGGGTTCATAGACAGAGCGCACAGAGAACACAGTTGTACCAGCTCCCTACGATAGAGACTTATTATTATTAGAATGCTTGGCTTTAGCTTGCCTCATTTCCGGCTAGGTCTTTTAACTTGAAATAACCTGTTTCCCTTTATCTACCTTATTCCTCAGTTTGGTTATTTGTTTGATTGTTGTTGTTTCTAACTTTCCTTCTACACATCTTACTTCCACTATTTCTCTAGCTGGCTGCTGCCTGGCTTCTCGCCCCAAGTGTACCCTCTCTTTCAATCACCTCTCAATATTGACCACCATTTAAGAATCAAAACTTACATGTCTGAGTATTTTTTAAGGCGCACTTTATATTCAGATAACAATTTTACAGCTCGGTGGTAGAAAACACTTGTTCCATAACCATAAGTAAAAAACGTCAGTTTGCGCATTCATATTATGGTTTCTTATCTGAGGCACACTGTAAGAAGCAAGAAGACAAAGAGAGAAAATGCACCAGGGCTGGTAATGAAGCTTCCTTGGTTGGTGATTGTCCTGCACACAGAGCCCCAGGCTGATCTCCACCATAGGAAATAATAAATATGGTGGTGCAGACATGTGACCCCAGCACTTCTAAGATGGAGACAGAAGGATCAAAAGAGTTCAAGTTATCTTTGTATAGATAGTGATGCTGAAGTCAGCCTGAGATATAGGAGACTAGAGACAAAGAGAGACCAAGAGGAGAGAGAAGGGAGGAGAAGGGAGGGAGGGGAGGAAAGTGCACAGTGAAGGCAGGAACCCTGGGAAGGGAAGGAACTCTGGAACAGACAGTTTACATTTTAATCAAGGGAGGAAACGGAGGACAAGATTCAAAGATAAAACAATTGCTTCAGGATTAGCCAAAGATATGAAGGTCTTATGGGTTATAACAATGTGACACTGATACTCATTTCTGCTTATCCATCTCTAGTTTAAGAAAGGCATAAATAACCACTTTATAAAGTGCTATTTGTTGATTGACATCTGATTTTACAGTATATATTATTACCCTTAATATCACTTTGAGCCAGTCCACAATGTACATATTTTGAATGCCACATTGTACATGACAAATATATTTAAGTTTTTGTTGTCAACTATAATATTTTTAAGAATAGTAGGTCTCAACCCATGGGTTAAGACCTCTTTGGGGCATATCAGATATCCTACATATCAGATATTTACATTATGATTCATAACTAGAAAAGTTACAGTTATGAAGCATGAAACAATTATGTGGTTGGAGCAACATGAGAAACTGTCTTAAATGTTCACAGCATTAGGATTATTGGTTTAAATAGTAAACGTTTCTTATTGTACAGACTCACCTCCATTTCCCATGTAAAGTATTACACAAGAGAGCTATGTTCTTGTTATAAGGGAATTCTTCAGATATTTTAAATTAGCCACCATAATGTTCATCAACTTTGCATTTCTTCAGCCACTTCTACATAATAGGCCAAAGTTCTACCAGCACCCAAACGAACACCTGCCTACAGCCCAAACCAATGCCCTGGAAAACTGCTTCCTTCTTTGAAGGCTCATTCATTCATTCTCTTATTGCCTGTGCTGGCACTAATAGTATTAGGAATTATACTGCACAGTTGAATTATGCAGAGATTCAAATCAGTTAAGACCCCTGTGTTCTCACATGTGTTATTGAAAAGTTCCCCACAATTATTCATGTGTATAATTCTGTTGGTTTTATTTTTAAGTTTACATTGGCGTCTGTAAAGTTTCATCATTCTGTATTCAGCACATGCCTGCAGATTTTGCAGTATTTCTTGGATCCCCTTTCAATTCTCCTTCCTACCTCCATGTCATGCACAAGTTGATCTGGTCATCTATGATCTCATCTAAGTTAAGAACAAAAATGTTTAGCTTTAGCTCAAATCTTTTATTTAAAAGTGATATTCTTTTAAGATAAAACTTATCTATTACTTATAGGACACTGTCATAGAAAAAAATAGACAAACATGAGACCTCTTGGGATCAGAGAGCAATGGTCAAAAAGGAAACTTTTCTTGTAAATGTCATTAATACATACCAATTTGAGATGTGCCAATGATTAGATTCTATAGTTTGTCAATTGTCTATCAGTCTATCTACCAATTTTCTCTCTCTCCATATATATTTGTATAACTATATATATATACATATATATATATATATAGTTTCTCTATCTTTTTTCAAGATAGTATATTTTAATGAAGATTTAAAATTGAGATGAGACCAGGGTATAACTTGTGGCAAAATGGTAATTTGAAATAAAATATAGTTTGATTTTTTTGCTGATTAATTATGTTGTATTATATTTTAATTAATATCAGAATACATGTTTTCATAAAAATTTTAAAAGGGAAGTTTATTAATGTTAGTAAAGGAAACATAATAGGTTTTTAAATTGCTTTAATGGACTTTGTGATGTAAAATGTTACTTAGTATTTTCAGTTTCCTTCCTGCAAAGTCTGGTAAAAATTATATACTTGTAAATTTAAATAAAAATAAAAATTGCAAATGATAGTCTTCCAACAAATCATGATAGCTCAACTAATGATAGCATGAAAAAAATAAAGAAATCAAAATTTATTCTCATTAACCCTGGATGAATAGAAGATTAAAACATAACATAAAAATAGAATTTTCAAAAGCCTTGTAGCATCCCAAGTTTTACCAGCCACTGATGTCTAAACTGTAGGCTTCTTAACAGAAATTGTTTCATAAAATCAAGGGATCAAAATACAGAGAACAATCAGGTGGGGAGCCCATCCCCCAAAGAGGAAGTCTACCACACAATCCTTGAACCTAAATTCCAAGGAACATAAAAGAAGAGAGGCTAAAAGACTGAGAGGCAGGGGACCTACAAATCCGCTGTGACATTGAATCTTTTAGAAACAAAAGAGAAGCCACATGTATGATATCTCAGCAATATGGCTGCCTAAGCAAGACCTTAAGAAGTACAAAAGAAACAGATGTGTCAACTCAGAAGGCATAAATCTCACAGAGCCCCACCCATATACAAAGAACTATGGGCTACTAAGAAACACTGAGAGAAGGGAGAAAGATCTTTCCTGGGTATGAACACTTTAATTGGTATTCAATACCAGGTGCTCAGTCCTAAAACATTCAAACATGCAACACTAAATGACTCAACAGTTTATAGTTATATATCTATATGTTTGTTCACATAGGTAACAATAACAATTACAGAAACCAAATGCTATGATTATTAAAGAGACCAAGACTGGGATCATCAGATGACAAATGAGAAATTGGGAGGAAGGAAAAAGATTAATGACATAATTATATTAATTTAGCATGAAAACATAAGTAACATAACACACACACGATATTTACTCAGACTCACTTTGAAATTTTTCTATTGGCTGAACTTATTTTGGTGTATACACTTGAAAGACTTTATCCATCTATTTCTGAGAATTCTGGGTTTTTCACTCATTTACAGTGACCTTCACCTCTTCATTTTCAGTTATTGAAGGTTGTTGTGTTCAAAGCATCCCATCAAGTCTCCTTTGATTTTTGCAGTTAGAGGCAAGAAGAATGCTTGCCACAGTCTCTGGTAGTTCAGGAATGAGTAGCAAGGTGGTTCTTTACTTATTTATCTCTTTCTTAATAGAACCTTGGAATCTGCATGTGGCACATATCTGTTGCTGTCTCCATAATATTTAACACCCTGGTTGAAATTACCATTTAATCTGTATAGATATTCATTCAAGAAAGGACATAGGACTAATATTTTCCCTACTTTATAAGAAGGAAAAATATGTAAACAAACACATTCTAGCTACTAGAACCAAGCCGGAATCCAGATATTGAAGATTTCTACATAACCGTTTCATCTGGAATCTTTCTAAATTAGGCAAAAAGGGGCTCCACCCTCTTTATGCTAGCACCCACCCGTTTTTGCTAAACCTATTTTCTTTAAACCCCACTTGTTTGGGGTTTAAAAGTGAAATGAAGAACTGCTACACCACCCACTCTTATATTTTAAGTGCTAGTTCCTTCTTATGCCGTTGCAGAAAAATTTTTGCTAATATGTTCCAAAAGAACATAAACTTACCTTAGCTTTTTTTGTAGCTCTGGAGCTTGAACACAGACAGCCTAATGCTGAACAAGTGATTCTGCCATTGTTCTATATTTCTAGCTCTCAGAAAGCACTTTAATTACTGCAAACTTTCTGTTACGTTGTCATCACATGGTTTTCCTCAGTTTTCTTGCACCTGGACTTCCAGCATGGACAAAAAAGGCCATAATACTGTTTCTCTCTCTCTCTCTCTCTTTTTTTCCTTAAATACCTCAGTCTGCTTGGAATTGTGATTTTTCCAGGAAGAGCTATAAGCTGATAAATGTGACTGGGAAGGGCAGAAGACGTGTATGAGAAGGACCACTTTTTCTAGGAAGTAAGTCTGAAGAGGATAGGCATGGGAATAGGAGAAGAAAGCAACATTGTACAATCAGAGTCAATTTCCAGGACAGAAGCATCAGGCTATTCTTTGGTGTCTCGCCAAAGGAGCACAGCTTGGGGATGGGAACTGAGCTGTCATCATGCCTCCTTCCAGCTGAGTTCCAATGCTGTCATCCCTCTAAGCAAGAGCCACTGAAGAGAAAACCTATTAGCAGGCTTCCCTTAGTGTGCTGAGGCTATAGCAGCCCCGCTATCCATATTTCCCATTCACTCTGTGCCAAAGCTCGGGGAGACAGCCAAATGGACCAGCCCATTTTGCTGTACCTACTCATTTGACTTATTAGCAGGATGGTAATTATGCTGCAAAGGAATGAAGGGCAATGAGTGGGAGGTGAAGAAGTGATTTGTTGGCGATGAAATGACAGTCCTGGCATCTCTTCATGAAAGAAGGCGGACAGGAGGAGGAGATGGAAGGTGGACAATAATCTGCAGTCAGGGGTGAACATCTTCTGCACCTTTTTGGAAACTTGCTTACAGAGAATTGCCTCTATAATCAGGCCATCCACCCACTCAGCCTTATGAAACAGCTTCCCACAGCAAGCCCCAAAGGGGCCCCTTTTAATAAAGAGTGTATGCTTGCTTATGGGTGTGTTTTGGAGACAGCTTTAGCTGCCTGCTTTTTAAACTAGCTTAATGGTGTCTGTTTCAGGGGATTTAAGATATAGCTTGTGCTAAAGTTAAACAAGCCAGGAGAAAGTGTTTTCTAGCAGTTGGGGTGATGTACACAAAACGAGAAGTATTCCTCATGGCATCATGTAGAAATGTTTACTAAGGGCTTGCTGTGTCCAACACTGTGCTGTCAGAGTAAAATAGACGGATGTTTCCTTGCTACTTACAATATTATGTGGAAACAGAAAATTAATAGATGAATTAAGATACAATCTTAGTTGAAACTATTACAGTTATTATTAATGAGGTAGATTAGGTAAAGGCTAGGTGGTAATTTTTACTAGGAACCCATCAGGCAAAGATCTGGGAAGTTATAATATTTTTCACTGAAAGCAAACTAACATCCAGGTTCTGAAGTAAAAATGAGTAGGTGTTTTAGAGACAACAGCAAGACAAAGAGATAGAAGAAGAGTAGGGGGAGATAAGAAGGATAGGGACAGTATAGGAGGGTCAGGCTGAGACATGGCTCAGGTTAGGAGTCCTTTAAAGACGATTTCAAGAAAATCGAAAAGCACAGACTATTTTGAATTATATGGAAAACATGATGCAATTCATGATTTAAAACATGCTTCTCAATGGCAAATAGAAAAGGGATCAGATGAGGGAAAGTTTTAAGGCAGGTGTCAGGTGGAGTATTGAACCAGGCAATGAATACAGAAGCTGGAATGCAGGATGAGCCCAGTAGATTACAAAATTTGTGTGCCCCTAATGGAAGTGTTTTGGGATTACACAGCTGTCTTTCTCTCCTCTTTTACAACAGTTACTTACTAGCTATGTGCTCTAAATACTATACGTTATTACTATTCATATATTCCTTGAAAGACAGAGTTGTCTGAGATATATAGATTGCATTGTTCTTTGTTATACCTGAGAAAAGGTAGTAAAATCTATTTAGAACACAGAAATCACATCTAAAGTCCATGTGGCCCTATTTGAATTACATTGCTTTTCACCTGGAGATCACAGATACTGATATATTTCTATAAGTCACCATAAGTCTCTAACATAGGGCTGTAGTCTTGCTTGTTGTAGTATTCCTGAAACCGAGAATAGTATCTTCACACACACTCCAGTCTGTATACTGGGAAAGGCCTAAGGACTTTAATGTAAATTCTGGAGATTTGGGTCAGTGTCCCTATTTGAAATGGGGATGATATTGTCTGACCCATATTACAAGGAGCAAATGAAATAATAAATTATGAAAGGTGTAAAAACCACAAACAACCCCAAATAACAACTCCAGTGAGCTATAAGTATACATTTTTTTACTACTACTCTTGGATTATATAACCTTTTAGGTTATGATTACTGCTAGGCTAAATATGCAGACAAGTAAAAAAAAATACTTACATTTCTGAGTGCTAAAAAACATATGCACCCTTGAGGTGTGTGTCTTGTGTAGTTTATTCACTCCTCTGTGGTGGGATTCAGGCATCAGCCGATAAGGTCCAAAGACGCTTATCCAGGATCCCGAGCTCCTGGAGGGGGTGTGGCCAACCTGGAGGGGGTGTGGCCAACCCCATTGATAAGGGGCTGCTGGGACACAAAGAACTCTCTCTTCCTGGTTCCTGGCTGCTGGAGAGACTGGATCAGAATCCACCGTCTGTCCATCGCTTGTCCATCACTCGGATACGCCAGTCCCTGTTCAGGTGCCACTATAAGCTGTTACTTGTATCGTGAGTGTTGATTTATATTCTAATAAATATTAATCTTGGACTGGTGCCTTGTAAGTAAAACTCCGCCTACACTCCTCAGTCCATAGGAATTAATAAATGAATTACTTATTTGACATTTAATTTTGGGAATAAAAAAATGTAAAAATTGCTTTTGCAGGCTTCCAGCCACACATGCCATGTATAGCACTGAGGATTCAAACAGACACACATCCATAGGATTCCTTCAGGCCATGGAGCAGAGTGTGAAAAATAAGGGAATGAGAAAGAATGTTCAGAATGAATAACAGAAAATTTTCATGTGCTGATTTAAGATGGCAATGATAGTTACTCTACTCATACTCAGTGGGGTTTCTGGTGTCTTTTTTTTTTGTAGTTTCTAGTTGATTCACTCGATGTCAGAAATGAGAGTGATCATGTGGACCTACTACATTTTTTTTTTCCTGTTAAGCCAACAGTTATGGTTAGATTTTTGTTATAGGAGGCAAGCTGGATTCCTATGTAAATATAAACACTGAGTTTGATAAATTTGCAATCTCCATTTATATGGCTTCATGTACTCCAATGCCCACCCACCACACGCTTCTATTTTCATTTACTAAAGGCCTCCTGTGCGCCTTACCTGACTTCTGTTCTGTGATCTCTTTAGTGTCCCATACTGTTCTGAACTAGCATTGCCATCTACTAAATTCCCCCTAATAAAACCTAACCCACTATAAAAGCTGCAAAATGATTGATGACTTTATCAAACAGCAGAAAGGACACTTTAGGAACACAGAGAAAAAAGTAGGTACCTTACACCATGAACAAAAACAATTTCAGGTTAACCACTTAGCCCCAAATGTATATCTGTTCTCTCTGACACTCAGAATTCCTCTGCGTGTTACAATGAGGTTTCTGGTCCCGCGCACCAGAGGTTTAGACCCACAAACCAGCAACCCCAGGCTCCTTAGCCACCCACTACTGCTTAGGCTCCCCCCAAAAATGACTCAGACACTTATATTAAGCTCATGCCGTTTGGCCTATGGCTTAGACACATTGCTAGCTAGCTCCTTCATCTTAACTCAACCCATTTCCAATAATCTGTCCTGCCACGTGGCCCGTGGCTCACCTGTGTTCCTTACATGTTTCTTCTTTGTGAGGTTGGCTAGATCTGACTCTAACTCCACCCTTCTTTTTCTACCTATTCTGATTCCCCTCCTACTTCTACAGTGCTCACCAAGGGCCAAAACAGCTCCTTAATTTAAAGATTGATATTCACAGCATACAGAAAGCCCTTTCCACATCATCTGAGTACTTTTTCTACAAGGTCCTGGCCTCGGTCCATTGGACCCACAGATCACTGGTCTTTACTTTGACATCTTTATCAGGATACTAAACAGAATTGCCCTCTGCATCTTACTTAGTATTTTAATGAATTCACTGAAAACCTTCTCATGTCCAGACATATTGCTAAGTCTATTCTTTAAATCAAGTTTTTATTTTAGCCAAAGACAATTTTTCTTCTCAGTTGGAATTCAAGTGGGAGCTGCTGCAGTATTTGCGGCACTTCAGCCGTATAAGGATCCTGGGTAAATGCTTCATTGTATGCTATATTCCTATCTCCATCTTGCTTGTCTGCACCCTTCTGTGTTCCTGACATAATGAATTCTTTATACCAAGTGCTCACTGACACTTCAGTGATTTCGCATATTCTTGTCTAAAGCCTTGGAATATTAATATCCACTTTGTATAGGTAAATCCTACTTAATTATAAAATGATCACAGATATAACCTCCATTAAAATAATTTTCATATCACTGTGTACTGCCATCTCTTTCCCCAGATAAACTGAAGTTATGGTGTTACATCCGTGTGAACTTCTACACTAGGTTTTACTATTCACATCTTAATAGTCTGATCACTCTCCGCTCATTTCTGTGCCCCTGTCTCCAGATATCATGTATCCTTGAAATCTATTATCTAGCAGCTGAATGGGTGAGAGAATACATGAATAAACCAACAAATGAAAGAATGATGCTCTAAATGGCATTTTCTTTCCTTGTTACTCTAATAACTATGCCTCTGTTTCCAAAGGATATGAAAGATGAGGACCCAATGAATACAACATTCTTTTTGTTTTCCTTTTTGCTCTCTTTAAAAAAAAATCACCACAGCTTTGACAGCAACTGGATCTGTTGGTTACAAACACGATGATGTGTTTTGGCCCTTGAATCCTATACATTATGGCATATGCAAAAAAGTCATAATTTCGAGATGATAATTTGAATGGAAACAGATGGTATTTCAGTAGTGGCACCATAGAGTTTTGCATCTTGCAGGTCATGTTCCCTCACCCCTCCCCTTGGGAAATATTACATTTGCCATGTTTCTCTCTCCCCTTCCCTCTCCCCACCCTAGCCATATGTTTTATAATGAGGGCACTTAAAATATCATAGAGTTGGCCTGTCCTCATGATATTTAAAATATGAGATGTGACAATATCTTAAACATATTTTAAACACATGGCTGTCTAAAGGGAAGGAAAAGCAATGGAAAAAAAGTTCACACTAAGTTATTTTGAGGGGAGGTCCCCTAGAAAGGAGGGAATGTCGTGTTAGGGATTTCAGATAACAGAAAAACTGGTTGTTCCAGGCATAATTTGGGAAAGATGGTGTTTGACAAATGCGAGATGGATGTTTTTGGGAAACAGACTATCAGTCGGGAAATATATATTTTAGTTTGTAGAAGCAAAAAGCCTGGGCCACCCAAAGAGCTTGGCTATCTATTCTGTAGTCTAAAGAACATGAAAGAGAAAGGTCATCATCTGCTTCCCAGGGTGTGATTCTGCTTTGCTGGGATCAACTGCTGTAGGGCTAACCTCGGGGGACACTTGGCTGGGTTTAGCCCTGCTGGCAGCAGGTGAAGTATCAAATGAGGACGGAATAAATAATAAATGAGTCAATTTTTCACACTTGATGAAGGAAAATGTTAATAGAGTTAGGAACATTTGGATCTCTCATTCCAAGCAGTGAGTCTTGATTATTGCAGAACTGACCACAGGCTCCAAAGGGCTGGGTATTTCTCTCCCATAGAATGTAGTGAAAAGTGGACCATATTTGAATGTTTGTATTCTTTCATCCATATGGTTCAATATTTACAAATACAACTCTGTTGTTTTTGGTTTTGTTATTTCTCACTTGTTTTTTAGATGAATTTGATACACATAAAATATGACCTCTTTCCACGGTGTCTCTTTCTTGAGAAAAAAATAACCTCATCACACTTGCATAGAGTGGCATGGTTTAATGAAGGGCATACTCTGATGTGCAGTGATCATGGATGATAAATCAAAGATGAACTTTCATAGTCATTCAGGAAATAACTCACAAACCACTAATGAACCCTTAGGGTCCCAGCCAAGCTTTCTGTGAGCCCTCAGCTCTGACTTATCTTCACTCCTTCCCTTCCTCCGTTTGCTCTACCTTTGGGCTTAGGGAAGGATGGAGAAGTGTCATTTCCCTGAGCCAGTGACTGATCTGATAAATTTCAAGAGCAAGTGTCTTACACTTTATATTTCCTTGCTTCATCTGGAAGTATCAGCAGAACAATAGATGAGTATTTCTTCCTTTTGTGAAAAAACAGACATCCACTTGAAACTAGAATCTCGCAAAGAGAAATCAGTTCCCAAATAGAATAATAGTATCAGGTCTTGAACATACAACTAGCCATTTTTTTTTGAGAAACCCAGAAAATATATTTAACAAAATCATAGAAGAATTTTTTCCAACACAAATAAAAACATGCCCATAAAGGTACAGTAAGCTTATAAAACACCAAACAGATTGAATCAGAAGAGGAAATCCCCTTAATACATAATAATCATAACATTAAACATACAAAAAATAAATAATATTAAAAACAGCAAGGGAAAAGGGCCAAATAACATATGAAGACAGACCTAGTAGAATTACATCCAGCCATTCAACAGAGACTTTAAAATTCAAAAGAACCTAGCCTGATGTCTTGCATACTCTAAGAGACAACAGATACCAGCCAAGGCTACTATACCCAGAAAAACAGTCAAAAATTATAGATGGAGAAAACAAGATATTTTATGAAAATGTCAAATTTAAATAATATCTACCTGTAGATTCAGCCCTATAGAAAGTTACTAGAAGGAAAACTTTAACCCCACAAAATTAACTACACCCACAAAATATAGGAAATAGATAATCTCATACCAGTAAAACCCAAAGAAGGGAAACATACAGGGAGTGGGTAGGGGAAACTACCATTACCACCAACAAAATAACAGGAATTAACAATTGTAGAATATTACTATAACTAGGAAAAGACGTATTGCATTTGTTTAATTATGTAAAGATGGGTTGTATTTGTTTATGGTGCATTTGTTCAATTGCCTTGCCTGCCTGAGACACATTATTGGTCTAATCAAAAACTAAACAACCAATAGCTAGGCATAGAAGGCTAGGCGTGGCTGGTGGGCAGAGATAATTAGTAGGAAAAGAAATCTAGGCTCAAGCAAGGAAGAGATAGAAAGGAACAAAGGAAAGAAAGAAGGAGATGCAAGAGGCCAACCAGCAGGTAGCTGAGAGCCAGCCAGACTCAGAGTAGGACATACAGAATGAAAGAAAAGTTAAAAGCCCCCCTAGGTAAAACATAGATGAAGAGATACAGGTTCAATTAAATTGCAAAACTAGCAAGAAACAAGTATAAGATATGTTAGGATTTAGGTGTCAGCTGCTAAGGTCAGAAGACACTTATCCAGGGTCCTGGGCTCCTGAAAGGAGTGTAGCCAGCCCCATTCAAGAGGGGCTGTGGGATCCTGAGTGCCTCATTTGTTCCTGCCTTCTTGAGACACTAGATCAACATCCATCACTTAGACCATCCGATCGCTCAAGTATATTCCTAAGCTGTAGCTTTTTTTTTTTTTATCGTGAGTGCTAATTTGTTTTCCTATAAATATTAATCTTATATTGATATATTTTAAGTAAAATTTACTGCCATATTTTTTTACTTTATTTTTTTATGGTGCTTGTCATGGGCCAAAACAGCTCCTTTATTTAAATATTGGTATTGACAGCATACAGAAAGACATTTCCACATCAATAAGATAAAGCTAAGCACATCTAACTATCAGTAAGTCTCCATGTGTTTCTTTGGGGGTTTGTTGGCAGCAAAAAAAAAAAAAAAAAAAAAAAGATTGCTACAACAATCATTGGTCACTAATATAAATTGAGTTCAATATCAATGATCTCAATTCACCAATAAAAAAATCACAGGCTAACAGAATGGATATGATAATAAGAACCAACATTCTCCTATATACAAGAAACAGATCTCAAAATCAAAGACAGATATTAGAGACTGAAGGGTTGAAAAAAATCCCAATCAAATGTACCTAAGAAAGAAGCTGTTGTAGGTACCCTAATATGTAACAAAATAGACTTCAAACTAAAATTCACCAAAAAAAGATGGAGAAGGGCTTTTTCTATTAATCAAAGGGAAAAATACACCAAAATGATATCTTAATTTTTATCATCTCTGCCCCAAATATTAGGGAACCCACATTTGTAAAAGAAACCTCACTAAAGCTTAAATCACATGCCAAACCTTACGCATTAATAATGGGAGGCTTTTTCGCCCCACTCTTACCAATGGACAAGTCATCCAGACAGAAACTAAACAGAGAAACAACAGAACTAACAGATGTTATGACTCAAATAGACCTGATCAATATCTCTAGAACATTTCTCCTAAACAGGAAAGAATATACCTTCTCAATTATGCATGGAAACTCTTCAAGACTGACTATATACTTAGCCACAAAACAAGTCTCAACAGATTAAAAAAAAAATTAATTCCACCAAAATCAGGAACAAAACTAGGTTTTCCACTCTCTCTATACCTACTCAATATATTATTTGTAGTTCTGGCTATAGCAATATGACAATTAAAGGAAATCAAGGGGATACAAATTGAAAAGGAAGAAGTCAAAGTATTATTTGCAGATGATATAGTAATATGCATAATTGACCCCAAAATCACTACCAGGGAACTCTTACTGCTGATAAACATCTTCAGTCAAGTGACTGGATACAAGATTAACTAAAAACAAAATCAATTTGGTATACCTCCTGTATACAAATGAAAAATGGGCTAAAAAGGGAGAATCAAACACCCTTTACAATAGCCTCAAATAATAAAATTATCATGGTGTAATTTTGGTCAAGCAGGTGAAAAAAGTCTATGGCAGGAACTTCAAGTCTTTTAAGAAAGAAGTTGAAGAAGATAATCAGAAGATGCAAAGATCTCCCATGCTCATGGATAGGTACGATTAACATATTAAAATAGCCATCTTACCAAAAGCAATCTACGACTAACTGCAATCCCCATATAAATACCAATGCAATCCTTTACAGAAATTGAAAGAACATTTCTCAACTTTATATGAAAAAACAAAAAATCCAGGATTGCTAAAAGAATCATCTGCAACAAACAAAGTTCTAGAGGTATCGCCACTCCTGATTCAAGCTCTACCACAGAGTTTTAGTAATAAAAACTGGATGTTATTGGAATAAGAACAGACAGGTTGACTAATGGAATTTAATAGAAGCCCTAGATTTAAATCCACACACCTATGAACAGCTGATTTTCCTCAAGGAAGTCAAAATTATACAATGGAAAAAAGAAAGTATCTTCAATAAACGATGCTGGCATATCTGAATGATGGCCTGTAGAAGAATGTGAATAGATTAATGTCTATCACCTGACACAAAACTCAGGTAAAAGTGGATCAAAGACCTCAACATAAGTCTAGATACATGTAACCTGAAAGTGAAAAATAGCCTTGACTGCACTGGCACAGGGGACAGTTTACTTAATAGAACACCGATAACACAGACACTCAGTAAATGGGATGCCATGAAACTGAGAAGTTTCTATAAGGCAAAGTATACTGTTAATAGGACAAAATGGCATCCTACAGGATAGAAAAGATCTTTACCTATCCCATGTCTCACAGAGAGCAGAGTTCCAAAATATATAAAAAACTTAAGAAACAGGATATCAGCAAATAAAATAATTCAATTAAAAATGGGATACAGGTCTAAACAGAATTTTTAATAGAAGAATCTCAAATGGCCCAGAAACACTTAAAAAAAGATGTTCAACACTTTAGCTATTCATGAAATGCAAATCAGGATGTCTAAGATTTAAAAAAACAAAAACAAAAACAAACAAACAAACAAACAAACACAAAACCACATGCAACACTCAGGCTGGAGGAGAAGGTGTGGAACAAGAAGACCACTGCCATTTCTGTTGTGAGTTCATACTTGTACAGTACTTTGGAACTATGGCAGTTTCTCAGAACACTGGGAATCCACAAGACCAAGATATATTGTTGCTAGGCATATACCCAAAGGGTACTCAATCATATCACAAAACTGTTGCTTAACTATATTCATAGCAACTTTATTTGTAATAGCCAGAACCTGGAAACAACCTATAAGTTTCTCAACTGAATAATAGATAGAGAAAAGAATTGCTTATTACTCAAATGTTAAAAACAAAGAATTAGAAGGAAATGGATAGAACTAGGTAAAATCATTCTGTGTAAGGTAACCCAGACAGAGAAAGACAAATGTGATATATTCTCACTTACAAGTGGATATTAGTTGGAAAATAAAGGATAACTAAGCTACTGTCCACAGATTCAGTATAACTAGATAACAAGGAGGATACTTGTGGTTACACCTAGATATCCCCGGGAATGGCAAATTACAAAAGATTTTGTGAGTGTACCGAGGGCAGGTGGGGATCAGAACATTAGTGATCAGGTTTGGCATGGGGGGGGGGGTTAAGTGCTGAGAGAACTTGCTGGGGGGAGCAGGAATTTTGGGGTCAGGTGAAAGCCTAGTACAGGGAATCTCCAAGAGTTGTGGAGAGGACCCCAGCTCAGACTTCTAGCAATAGCTGATAAGTAAGTACCCTGGACTGGTCACCTCCTGTGACTAGACTGATGCCTGGCCGAATTCTCATTAGAGAGGTGCTATCTAGCAACTGGTGGAGGCAGATGCAGAGACCCATAGCAAAATAATAGGTGGGGTTATTCTGTAATCCTGTGGAGGAGGAGAAGAGCGTAGGAGCCAGAGGGGGTCAAGGACACCATGGGAAGGTTCACACAGTGAACTAACCTGGGCTCATAGGGGCTGCAGAGACTGAACCAACAAACAGGCAACCTGCTTGGATATGACCTAGGCACTCTGCATGTATGTTATAGTCGTATAGGCGGTCTGCTTGTGGAACTCATAAGAGCAGAAGCAAGGACTGTCTCTGTTTTACTGGCTTTGGGGAGCCTACTCCTTATACTGGGTCACTTTGCCCAGCCTTGATACACGGGCAGGTGCTCAGTCTTACTACAACTTGATATGCCGTGTTTTATTGATACTCATAGAAGATCTGTCCTTTCCTAGATAGAGAGAAAAGAAAAGGGGGGGGGGGTCCGGGGGGTCAGGAGACGGTCTGGGAGGAGAGGATAAGGGAGAAAGCTGTGGCTGGAATGTAAAAGAGAAAGATGAAAAAAATCAGTAATGAAACAAAACAGTCAACCAAATAAAGGACCCGTGGACCTACCAGAGGAAAGGGTCTCGGTTTCCTGGTTGTTTGTTTGTTTGTTTAAGTTCAGATTTTCTTTACCCGTCATTTCTGGTGCTGACAAAATTATTAGCCTTCTCAGTTTTGAATTCTCCTTTTACATAACCCTTGACCTCCCAATAAAGTGCCTCCTCGTAGCCCTGAAGTTCACAATGTCGGCTTTAATCTGAGCTCTCACTTTAAACTCCAAATGGTCTACCTTCAAATTACTTTCCCAGCCCTTCTCCACACAGATGGCAGAAAGGGTTCTCACAGCCGCTCCACTCTGTGGCATTTTTATGAACTCAAATGGCCCCTTTCAAGATGCTCCTCTGTACCTTCTGAATGGAGTTGAGGCACCTTTGTTCTAAACTCATGGCCTCTGTAATTTCTTCTCTCCACATTTCTATCACAGTTTATTAGTTTAAACTTCTGCTCTTGAAAATACTTGTATTATTTTATCACCTGTCACTGCTTGCTTTCCACAGAATATCCTCTCCTCCTGACCACCCCAACCTGCAATAATGATATCTTCTCAGGGAGTTACAGTGTTATAAAAGTGATCTTCATACTGGACCATGAGCCTGAGACATTCAGTCCCTGCTTTGTCTCTCTAGTTATATGAAAAGGGAACATTATCACCCAGAAGGATTCCATCTGTTTGTGGAGTGCTATAAATATAATGTATGCCCAATAAAAAGGTAGTGGATTCATGAATACATTTTAATTTCTAAATGAAATTTTTGAGACATTCACAGTCATCTTCCTTTATTACCACTACTCTTTTCGTAGTTTCAGCCTCCAGGTTTTCAACAGTGGCCCAGCAGTACTACATGGAAAATTCTAGAAGTGAACTTCTCACAAGGATTACATTTACATTGTACTGTGCAGTGTGATAGAATCTCACGTCACCTATGCTCATCTGTTAAACAATTGAATAATTGCTTTGCATAGCATACTCATGCCAGGAATGCTACCCACCTGTTAGTCACATCCTTGTCTGCCTGGTTATCACATGGATTGTCATGGTATCCCAACACTTGTGTTTAAGTAGCCTTTCCTGGAGTGATCTAAGCCTGCATTACATGATGCCTATGCTTTTCAACTTACTTCACTTTGTTGCATAACAATGAAACATTGTATCATCTCACAGTATGGTGAGAAGCAAAAAGCTGAGTATAGCAGAATATGATACATTGAAAGGAATTTCATATCCACTGAATCTTTTACAGTTTAATGTTATAATTGTTCAACTTTGTACTGTTAATCTGTTACTAAGCCTAATATAAATTAATGCTTACTATAGTTCTATATGTTTGGAAAAATATTGTACACCTCATACACACACAAACACACACTCACAACACACATATTCAAAGAGAAAAATATAGTATATCTGTGCTATTTGGCATGTTCAGTCATCTTAGAAACATTCCAAATGAATACAGGGAGAATACAAGATCAATATTCCATGCACTATCTGACTATGAGTTGTTTGTTTTAAATGTTTCCTGGAAATGAGATTTAAAACTCTGGTTAAATTAACCTGTGTAGTGAAAAGTCATGTCTCCAAATATTAGAGGGAAAGCTGTAGTAAGCTAATAATTATACATTCTGAAAAAGAAACACTGGCTTCTGGTACAGCCATCCCAACTTACAGCCAACTTTGAGCCATATTTAAAGTCTAGACATCTGTCAGGAACATTATAGATTTGGCTATAACAGCTACAGAAACTATTCTTTGACTTTCTCTACAGGATGAACTAAGAGCTGGTTTTAATGAAGTGTCAAATGTGACTGTATTAGAGAATTCAGTCAATACAGACTTCATAGAGTTTTGTTTTCCTGTGTTGTAGCAAGTGTTGGGACAAGGCACTTAACAGTATAGGAAGACATTGTACAGTGTTCAAATGCAACAGAAGAGGGGTAGCCTGAAGAAATTTTATAGTAGCAGAGCCATAAGTGTGGTTTTAGAGAATTCATATATTTATTCAGGATCTCCAAAAGCATTTTGCCATATCCTCTTAGGTCCTTGTGAGCTGTTTCAGGTTCTCAGCCATTGTTTTTGTATTTCATGGCCTTCCTAGTTTTGAGGATTAATGGTCAATATTTTCTAGACTGTCCTTCATTTGTGATTTTTTATTTTTTTATATTCAAGTTATGTTATTGATAAAAAGCACAGAAGTGTGATTCACTCCCATCATCATATCAAGGTACATATTACTTTTATTATTTAAATGTCTCCCCATAACAAGAGAACATGTTATCAAGATTACCTAACACGAACTTCATATCGTGAACAAATGATAACTTCATGATTTTCCTGGCCCTATGAAGACTATGTGTTATCTTCCTTACTTAATCTCTCTCATTATGTCACAGTGCATGCTTTTTTATGATAGTCCTGCTCCCAACACACAAAGAGTGATTTATCTCTTCCCAATTTATTTTCTCTTTCATATTAAGGTGTCCACCTTTTCTGTGACTTTCCTATTCTACCATATCAGGAATATGCAAAGACTTCACGACTTATGTGCTCTGATTATATCAAGGGTACACGCTATATGAATTTTATGACTCTTATGTCATCTTTCCTGTTTTATAATATCAAGGGTATAATATACTTTCTTAATAACTTCTCTTTCCCATTATATCAATAGTACATGTTTTTAGAACTCTCTTGCTCCATAAGATCAAGGATATGCACAATGTTCATGACTTTCTTTCCCTTCACATTAAGTGAACATGCTGCCCCATGACTTCTCTGCCCCATCCTACCAAGAGTATATGCATTCTATATGACTTTCCTCTCCCATCCAAGTCAGCTTAGCTGCTGTATCCATGACTTTTCTATCATATTACATCAAGGACACACGTAATCTTTATAAACTTCCTTCCCTTTACATTAAGTGACATGCCTATGACATGCCTACTCCTTTTATGTCAAAGTAATGCTGTCTATATAACATTCTTGCCCCAATGATAGAATCACTTATTTGGTCATTAGTTGACATCTGTATATCCTTGTGTACTCTATCATTGTGTATGTAATAATTATTTTTACACAATCTTCACTTTCTGTTATTAAAACATGTTCCATGTTCATTTTGTATAATTCTCAATTCTGGTCATAGACCTAGCCATTTCTCCAAGAAGCTCCATGTCCTTTACCTGGATAAAATATCAGAAACAGTGAGCTGGGTATTGGGTATTCTTGTTACTACTTGGTGAAGTTCCCTCAGCATGTAAGACTAGCCAGTATAGATATGAATGCTGATTTGTGCATACACACATATCCACAGATATCCCAAGGTATAATAATTGCTCATACTGAGCTAAACATGAGCTCATATAAACCTGCTTACTATGTCTAATTGAGTACCCTATTCATCATTTCTGCCTCTGGTTGCTTTCTCTGTAATCTACAACACCAGTAGTCTAAAAGCTACTCTTCACCATCTCTATCACCTTCCACTCACTTGATTATTTAATGCCTATCTTGTATTAATTGATTTTACAATTAATTACCCTTCTTCCCATGGAAAACCTCTTTATCATTGAGAGTGCATTGATATCCTTTACCTTCTGGTCTCACAAACTTTCCAAGTGACTTGGATTATCTACTTTCTCAACATACTGTAGTGAGCTTCTGTATCTAATAAAACTAATTGAAAGAGATGGATATCTCTATACAGGAAGTCAATGTGGAGTTTGAAAGAGACTGGGTGCTATTGAAATATGTAAGAACTCGCAGAATGTCCCTGTCCAAGTCTCCAAACAATAGTGGAGGGGGTACGTAAATGGGACTTCCCCTGTAATCAAACGAGAAAACATCCTAGGTGTCATTGTAGAACATACAATGGAGAATGGAGGTGGAGACGGATATCCATGGCTGAGCACTGGGCAGAGCTCCTGGTCCAGCAGAGAGCAGGGGAGGAGAGTCTGTATGAGCAAGAGGATAGGGATTATGAGGAAGTTTTCCATGGTGATGGCTGACTGGAGCTCTGGGGACCTCACTGAATCAGAAATTGTCCCTGGAGATCCATCTGGAGGGGGAGCTGGGCCCTTCGGGGGTGGGCAGCTTTGGACTGCCACAAGTGTGTGGAACCATGAGGGGTGGGATCAGACTGTGTTCCTGTCCATGGGCTGGCACCTTGGAGCCCATTTCCTGTAGAGGAATACCAGCCCAGCATTGACTTTGGAATGAGTGAATCAGATGTTCCTGAAGTGGATATGCCATGCTGGGCTGACCCACATTGGGACTTCTTGCCTTTTTGGGAGAGAGGATGTGTGGGTGGGGAGGGGAGAGGCTGAGGGATGACTGGGAGAGATTGGGAGAAGGGAGGGGAGGGGGAACAGCAGGATATATTGATGGAGATTACTTTTTTTTTTTTTTTACTTTTCATTCATTAGGATTCAATCTTCATCTTATGATCCTTAACTACTGGCCCATTTTCTGTTTCTATTGTTTTATCTTTTTGTTACTTAATATAAGTGAAATCATTTACTATTCCCTTCAGACTACCTTATTTTAGAAACAAATATTGAAAGCTCAACCTTACATTTTATGTCTTTAGTAGCTGGTACATTTTATTATTGTCTGATTATCATACAAGTGTTTGTTAACTTCGTACCTATCTAGGCATATCTAGGAAAAAGGGACTGTAGTTGAGGATCTGCTTTCTTGAGATTGGCCAGTAGCCAAAGCTGTATGACATTTTCTTGATGCTGATTGATGGCTCAATACACTGCAGTTGCTGGCATCCCTGGAAAGGTGTCCTGGGATTTCTAGTAAAGGTAGCTGAGCAAGCCAAAGGGAATAGACCAATAAACAGAATGCACCTGTGGTCTCTGTTTCAGGTTTCTAGTGTCATCAAGGAATTCTCTATCATTTACTATTATCTAGTAAATGTGAGATTAGCAATACATTTGGCTAAAATGGTCTCTATCAGATGGAGAATTTTTTTCTTGTTTCAACATTTTGTTCACCCATTATGTTGATTACTTTTAGCATGGATGAGTATTGTCTTTCAATTGCTTTACACTATCAGTTAATTTTTTTATGTTGAGATGGGTGATGACATTGATGTATTCTCAGATGGTAGGCTAGCTTTGTCTTCTTGGTGCACAGTTCTCCTCACACACTGTTGAAATTTAACTTGCTACATTTATGAAAGACCGTTGAGAAAAGAGAATATGAGTTCTCAGTAGCTATTGTTGTGATGGTCTGAAATTGGTGATAGCACAATGCTAGCCACCTAGAATGAGTAGAGAAAATGATTTATATCATTCTTTCCTTATATCTTGGCAAAATTCTCCATGGAATACAACTGGTTCTTTCATTTTTCATATTAACTATTCAATTGCTTTATTGCTCATGGTGCCTTTAAAATTGTTATTTCTGTAGTTTGCACTACTTATTAATTATCTTTATCTGCATTCTCATTGATTTATTCCTAGTAATCATTTATTATTCTTTTAATAACCACAGGATGGTTATATTTTAATTTATGATACCAAAAGTTTATGCTTAATTATTCTCATTGTTTAGATCAGAATGATACTAATTTTTCTCTTTCAAAATCTAGCTTTCATGTTATTTGGTTTTCTTCTATATTATTTGTCTGTTTTGTTTCATTAATTACTGCTCTAACTTAAAATTTAATTTTACAGTTTTTGTGTTTGAGATCATGATGCTTGAATACCAATATGTGGAGAACAGAAGAAATCTTTCAAAAATTGATTCTTAGGCTTGTAGGCAAGCATCTTCACTTGCTAAGCCACCTCACCAGCACTAGTACTTGAACTTTTTTTTTCTCTTGTTTATTTGGGACAGTTTTTTTTCCTAACTTTCTTGTTCCTTAAAATATCACCACGGAGTTAACGATTCTGTATTTCCCATGTGTTCTAGTCGATATCCTATATACATGTCTTATTGAACTCTGCTTGCTATGCCCCATAAGTTTTCAAAAAGGTGAATTTTTATTTTCATGCTGTTCAAAATATATCTCAACTTCTTTGGAGAATTGATTTTTGGTCCATGTGTTATTTACAAGTATGCTGTTTAATCCCAAAATATTTGATTCAGGTCCAGTTCTCTCTGCTGTTGATTTGTAGCTTAATACCAATGTAGTCTGAGATCATATTTTAGATGATTTATATTTTTGACATTTGTTATATAGTGCTCAGTTACCCAGAATGTGGTCTATCTTCCTAAACATTCTGTGTGAGCTTAGGAAAAAATGTGTAGCGATGGACAGAATGCTATTTAAATGCCCATTGGGCCAAGATCATCAATGGTCTTGTATGGTCATCTGTGTCATTTCTAACTTTCTGTCTTGCTGACACAGAAATTAATAAAGTATTTTAAACAGCTTAACTATAATTATGGGTTTGTCTGAAGTTAAGCATTATTGAGTTTCGCTTTGTTTGTTTTTAAGCTCTGTTGTTAGGATTATATAGTTTGGGCAACATTGTGTGGTACTGCAAAATCTACCCCTTTATCTTTTATTATTTCTACAGTGATTTCTTCTTTATTCTAACTATTGTTTTGTGCTCTAAAATATGTTTTCCTGAAATTAATACAGTTACTTAAACTTTAAGCATAGTATATATTTCTCTACATTCATTTACTTTACTGATTGACTTATTTTTTCCAGTATTGGAGACTGAATCCCAGGTCTTATAAACACTCAACAAGACTTTTACGATAGTTCCACACCCCTAGCTCTAACATTCCTTTGATTTAAAACTGCATTCTTCTTTATCTTTAACATGAATTTCTTGCAGACAGCAGAGAGCTGCATTTGATGTCTACTTATTTGAATAGATCATAGTTTTGAGTTGGAAACCACATACTGCACTCATTTAAAGGGATGTGTTTATTGTTTCTTAACAACTTCGTTCTTGTTATTATTATTTGCTCTGTCTACCCTGGTGAAAACTGGTCACTATGTACAATATCATTGTAATCCTTCTGAGCAGATCTTTAAATAATACATCATTTCACATGTAGTCCAGCCTACTCTCATAATTCTCTTAGATCTCTCCTCCCTTCTTAGAACTGTCGAAAACTACTTCATGTGTCCCAGTGTTATAATGGATGACCACAGTAATTCCATCACATATAATCGTAGGCTACTATGATTCCCCTGTTATAGTGACCTACAACCTGTAACTGAGCTGAAATAGATCTTTGCTCCCCTTATTTCTTTCTGCCCACACTCAGTGTCTTTCAGCTCCTCACAACTGAGAGCCTCCAAGTAACACACCATCAGCTCCCTAACCAAACTTCTAAACATAGTAAAATGATACAAATCATAACCCTCAAGTCAAAAGTGTATGAAGTTAAGTGAGATAGAAATTGGTTCACCCTCTCTAGATTACTCTGCAGGACTCTGGATTCTAATAGCAAAGTTGTTAAAAATGAAGATGAAGCATTATGTGCTTGGGAAGCTTATTAAAGATTCAGTGCACAACATTTTTATTGAGGTCACTTTCTGCATAGCAAATACCTAAATTTCAAACTCCCCAAAGATAACCTTTGTTCATCCAAAACCATATATAAATAGTTTATATAAATAGTTTAAATACAGCAAACCCTCTACTGATATCTGGGAACTATGAGGATCTTCTGAAACCCATGTTTTTTGATGACAGCCATGGGCAACATCTGTGGATTAGTTCCGAGAAAGCAGTCCCAGGCGTGCTTTGCTGATGTATCCACTTATTTCCTGTTTCTGCTTCAGGGAAGCAGATGAGCTCTGTTTATATGTATCTGACTGTCTGTCCATCTTTTATGTAACTGAGACTTTGGATAATCAAAAGGAAGACTTTTTTTTTTCCTGTCCTTTCAAGGTTTTCTTATTGGAAAGCACGGAAGTGTGGTCATCTCAATACTTTCCAAGTCAGTAAAAAGTGCAATTCCTGATGAACACTGTGGTAGTATACACTCATTTGATGAAAAATAATTCATGAAACTTTTGTGGTAGTGATTAACAGTAGAGAAACCTTTCTTTTCCTTCTTGAACAGATAAAATCTTCTGGGAGATATATGTGTGTAAACATGTATATATGTTAAAATGTGTGTGCACATGTATGCACATGCCTACTTATATAGTAGCCAAATGGTGACACTCAAAAACACTCATTAAAATTTGATTCTAAGAATCAAAGGTGCATAGTAAAGCTTGTAGGATGATATCTCTAAGAAACTAGATTTTTGAACTCAAGCCAATACTAATGTTTTTTTTAAAAAATGTTTATGGTTGAATTCAAACTTTGACATTTTAAAACTTTTCATATATTTTTAAATATACATCCAGATTAAAAGCAGTAACAACTCTGCTTGAAAAAAGTTCTTTGAAAGTAGACTCAAAGAGTTCAATTTCAGCTTAGATATTTGTGTTTTCTAAACAAGGTCCAAAATTTTTACCAGGTTAGTATTAGTGCCAAAACTATTGGACTAGAATTCTTAATATATACTAAGTAAAACATTGCACACTGTCATCCATCACGCCATTGCCAGACATGCAAACTTTAACTAGCTCACCACTGAGCAGTTTCATGAAACCTGCTCCCTGTGAAGATAAAAGCATCATGATGTATTAGGGCAGTTAATAAAATAAGAAAGCAAAAGTTTAATGATGAGCAAGACAAATAGATCAAGAGTAAAGTTATTAAGCTGAGCTCATCTTTCCAATCCTAAATATCTTTGAATTTTACAATACTAGGTATTTTGCTGGCAGTGCCATGGCCCAGAGATCACTTTGTATGCTATTGAAAAACAAATGTCAAATATATGTCTCAACTCCTGTTGATGGTATCCATTAGGAAGCAAAGTAGAGTGTTCTGAGGCTGTGATAAATGACATCCTCTTTCACACATGCTATTTTACTGTGTTCCTTTGGATCTTCTTAACAGAACTGTGGAGTTTTCTGAGACTGTACGTGTGATGCACTGTAAATAATCATTCATAAGGCTGTTCAGTGTCAACAGAAGCTTGGAATGAGTTATAGTAGCTATTGTCTTGTCCTTATTTTCATAGAACCTACACATACCTCCCACTGTGATGGCCAGAAGGCTAGAGTTATGTGGAGAAACTAAATGGAAGAACTGTAAAGGGAACAAGCATTGTCATCGCCAAACAGAAGACCCATACATACAAGTACTGAGATTTCAAACTAATATGTTTGGTACTGATGTTTTTTGAACATGATTTTAACAACAGATGACAACACATAGTGCCATTTATAGTAAAAAAAATTTAGAAACACAAACAGAACAATAAGATGGACTGTGGAAAGTGTCACATATTAATATTTCTTGAACAACATATTTTATGAGATTTTTAATATGTGTATGTGTGTGTGTGTGTGTGTGTGTGAGAGAGAGAGAGAGAGAGAGAGAGAGAGAGAGAGAGAGAGAGAGAGAGAGAGAGAGAGAGAGAGAGAGAGAGAGAGAGAGGCTGGTTATTTCTATTTCTGTATATCTGTAAACATTTTTCTATGTAGTTACACATTTGCACAAATACTAAACAACTAAAAAACAAAATAATAAAAATAGTTCATTCCAAAAGGTAAAGCAAAAGCATTCATGTTTACATTTTTATATTATAAATTCTTAGAGTATAGACAAGGATACAAGAGAGAAAATGAACATAATCTAATATTCCAGACAGACAGCTGTAGATTGCTATTCAGTTCCTCAAACTTTGCATACAAACAACATTGGAAACATCTGAGAGACTCTGTCTGCACTTGTCATTGTTTGTAAAATCTGGATGAATGAGCTTCTGAATGAGAGTGCATCGTTTATTGATGTCAATAAATGTTTTCATCACCAGAGTGTGTCATTTGTAATTTATATTTGTTTTTCCTTCTTGATTCGTGGTGATACTTTTACAAAACAGTTTTTGTGACCCAGTAGGCGCTCAGTGTTCATTTGATGACTACATGAATGAGTGATAGAAACATTGACAGTGACAGAATGGATGTCAGATTCAGAGGAGATGGTCAAACAAAGCAATGGCTTTCATCCAACCACACTTGTCTAATAAGAAGATGTGGTAGAAGTAGGGCCAGCTGCTGGTTGGATCTGTCCCAAAGAATGGGGAGTGGCTGTATACAGTATGGTTATATGAACACCACCAAGGTACTGCTCTTCTTCATAAAACAACTGAGTTGTTTAGGAAATATGAAATATTCTGTGCTCAGTACTTCATTGTTATCAATAAATAACTCCAATGATACTCTGGAAAGAGTCTCCATTTTTTTTGTCCCCAAAGAACTAGTGTCCTCAGAATTGTGACTGTCATCTTTTCATGGACATTTGAATATGATCAGGATGAAGCTTTCAAGATGGATCATTATGACGGATAATATAAAATATTCCAAAGATATCAAGGGCAGACAGGAAAAGCTCCAGTTGCAGTGTTGCCTGTTCTTCCCAGGAGCTGCAGTAGTAGTAGCTTGACTCAGGCCTTGTAGCAATCTCAGTCATACAGACCTTCAGGATTCCAGTGCCAGCCAGCATAAAAGAAAACAAAGCACTTAATTATAATGGGAACCTCAAGTACAGAACATTTAGACTTTTTTCCTACAGAATAGTATCTGACAGACACAGGGAAAATATTGTAAGCACACAAGTATAAGCCTAAAACTAAGAAAAGCAAATAAGATAATGTACATACATTTATTACAAACATTAATTTAGGAATTATGCATAATAGATAAATTATAAACTGTATTTATATTGTGTGAGTGCTGTGGGGTTACACTCTAATACATTGTAAATATTTGTCCCTCTTACTGGTTTAGTAAAACACTAATTGGCCAGAAGGCAGACAGGAAGTATGGGTAAAGCTACCACACTAAGAGAACTTTGGGAAGGAAGAGCAGAGCAGAAATGCCAGGGAGACGCAAAGGAAGCAGGATGGGAATGCTGCTCTGAGAAAAGGTGCTAAGCTGCGTGGCTAATCATGTGTTAGATTAAGAATAAGAGTTATCAAGTAATATATCTGAGCCATAGACCAAGCTGTATGTAGTTAATATAAAACTTTGTATGATTCTTTGGGACTGTGGTCTGGATCTCAGAGCTAGGCTGGGCCAGAAATTTCTTACTATGCTTTATGGAATGATTTATGTATATTTGAGGGATGGAGTACCTTATAGGCAAATAGTTTTCACTGTATTAAAGGTAATTAAGCACCAGCAGAATTTAACATTTGAAGGACTCCTAGAATTAGTTTCCTGTGGATATTAATGAATGTTTCACCATATCTTTAGTGATGATCTGGGCTGATGCAAAGCTTCTATAGTAAGATGTTATTACATAGCAGTACTGTTGTGTAGACTTTTAAGCAAATAAACTCTGAAATCTTATGAAAATCCATCTGATACCAAGACAGCTATGAAGTAATTCACAAGCAGGTAGCCCATAGAATACAAAAATGAATGACTCAAACACCGCATTGGACAAAATTAGATAGAGTAAAATCCAATTGTACAAACTGAAATGTTGTTCTTTCTAAGTTTTATGAACTCTTTATTTCCCTCAACACTTAAAATTGTTGGCCAACAGTTGATGACATATAACTGAAAGCATATAACCTCAGAAAGCAAAAGCCATTGAAGCAGAGAGCTGCTTATGTATTTCAGTATAAAATTTTGTTCCAGTTTTTCTTTATGTACAGATTAGAAAGGTTTTACATCTTGGTCCATGTGTGCTCGTCTCAAATGAAGCCACAGGCTAGTTAATTCGTACAAACAGAAATTTGTTTCTCACAGTGCTAAAGACTAAGAAGATAGAAATCAAAGATTTCATGTCTGGTGAGATTCTAATTTCTGATCTGGAGAAGACAACTTGCCACAGTGTCCTCCAGAGGGAACAAATATGAATAAAACAGAAAAATAGAGAGGACCTAAGCTAGTCCCCACTAGCTCTGTTATGGGTTTAGGTAATACCATCTTAAGGTAAGGATTTATCAGTTCCCCAAATGAACCTATTCTTACTACCAGAAAAATTGAGAGTACACTTCAGTGTTAAATTTTGGAAGGACATGCATTTAATCCAGGGACCTACAGTAACCTGTGTCTGAGGTTACTTTGTGTGCACTGCTGTGTAGAAAACTCTGAAGGGCATACAAGGGAACAAGTTTACTCATGTCTTTAACTGGCAGGATGCAATAATCCATTCTATAAAAATCACTAAATACATGTAACTTCCATTATGTAGAGGGAGCTAACTATGAAATATAAAAATTGCTCATATATACCGTCTAATATGCATTTCTCCTACAGTGAGTAATACATTATTACAATCAGCCTTTCTTTTCTTACCTCATTTCATCTTTTCTCTCTGTTGTTCTATCCCTCTTCATTCTGTCCTTCTTTATACCTCACCTATAAGAAACTGACAATGCAAAAACAGATACTTCAGGAAATGATTAATATAAGAATAATGCTTTTCTGCTAACCACCTCCTGCAGATTCACGGTTCTATGATTAAATTTCCTTCTGCGTTATGAATTATTCCAGATTAAATGAACAATAATGAATCTTTCATACTAAATGACCACACATGATGTCTACCATGCACCCCACACATTGGAACCATTTGCCTTTCACTGACCACTATCTTGCAAATGGAAATGTTATTGTGAGCAATCCTACCTGATCTATGAAGGCCAATAGTCATAGTTAATCTCATGCTGCATTTTCTGCTAAATATAGAGACAAAACACTTCCCAGATTTCCGCCTGGTCTTTTCTTCTACTCTTGTCAATTCCACTGGTATCTAGACAAGTTTACTTTTACAAAAAAGTAATGTCTACTTTTGATTCCCTGTATTAAACTCTAAGTCAATATTGAATATTAGTCATTGATTAATAGAAACTATTTCAATACATCATCAAAACAAGTTCTAAGTAGTTATGATTACCAATGTTTTATAGATTAAGTGAAAATGGATAAATAAATAGGTCAAGGAGAATAAGATAGGTGATAGTTAATTGATAGGTGAATAAACAGAATAGATAGACAAATGGATGATAGGTTGCAAGTGACATGGACAACTATACGTGTATGGTGGTATATGGACAGTCTACAAGTAATTAGGTTTATTTATACATTTTACAGATTGAATAGCAAATGACCAAACTGAACAATAATATATACATGTGTATGAATGTACGTGAGTCTCTCTCTCTCTCAGTGTATGTCTGTGTGTGTGTGTGTGTCTGTGTGTGTGTGTGTCTGGTATCTGTTTGTGTCTGTGTGTTTCTTTGAAATGCTACTGACAAGCTATAATCTGAAGATATCTGGCACCGAGGTCATGATCTAGATCTCCATTCCTTCCATATATTCTTTGAAGATGAATGCTTTACAGATTAAAGATCAGAAGAGTGGCATATGGGAAAAGAACCTTATAGATATCATATCAATGCCATGTTTTATGTATTTAATCTCATCCTTTTAGCGTGAAACATGGATACTGAAGCTTTGATAAGTCCTTAAGCCATAAGTGAATATTAAATGAATGGCATTGCTTTCCATTGCACTTAGAAGATATATTGATCCTTTGTATAATGTCAGTGCACTAAACTGTACAAATTGCCCAGTTGTCCTCTCACCGTATAAAAGAATGTTGTAAGCTACAAGTTGGGACAATTTTTTCTTAAGGTCTCCATTAGATCTGTGTCCTCTAGATCACTATCATTTTCAAAAGTTAGAAGTTACAATTAGTTTCCTGTAGATATCAATGAAGTTATAATTGAGTTATTTCAACAATAATTTAAATAAATGTTTAAATAGGATAGTGATATTTAGCTTCATTTTTATAAGACCTCACGAAAAATAATAATTGTATTTGGGTCACAGTTATATTTCAGCATGTGAACATGCTGCAATTTATTGATTTAAGATTAAGCCATGTGCTCTGATCCTAGAATCAGGTGATAGAATATCACTCAAAACAAAGCCTGGGAGTAAGTTGAGAATGTTCTGAGGTCCTTAAAATATAGAAGGAGTTTTATATATGCACATTTTATTGCCATCCTTATAGGCTTAGCTCCTAGAGCAATACTGACAAATCATGGACTGGATTATATGTTAAGATTTTTGTTCCTTGATGTAAGAGGTTTTATTAGTGTGGAAAAAACATCATAAATTTACATGAGTAATATTCCTAATATTTTCATTGTATACATTTTAGAAATTAAAATCAACTTGATATTTTATTAAATGTGTATTTTTATTTATTTTGTTAACAGTAATGGCAGTAATGTTAAGAATCTCTTAACCTTAACAACATTATATAGCATTGTAACACGTTACATATAACATATGTTTAATGTTATATAACATATGTAACAATGTTACATATAACATTAGCAATAAGAATATTAACAGTAACATTAAATTTATCTTCAATAAGTCACAATAAAATGATGAACATTTAAATATAAGCAGACACAAAAAATATTTTTTACCTCTTGTTTTTCCAGGCTTTCAACCTTGTTTATCAACATGACTCTGAGCGTTGGGAGAAGGTATATAAAATACATGTGCATTTTGGCATAGTATGCAAATTACATAATGCTGAGCACTCACCAATCATGTGTTCTGAGTATTGTGGCAAGCCACAGATCTTTATGTTAGCCAGCTTGGAAAAATTTAATTCTATTTTCACTTAGGTGCATTGCTTACATTCTTTTATGATTCAGTATTAATAAATATTTCTTGTGTCTTCTTATATATATTAAGATTTTAAGAAAATCTTTAGCATCAGAATGCCAACCTTTTCTTCTTCAGTAGGAGGTATTCTTTTTCACAAAGACTCATAGAAGAAATCACATATAGTGTACTACTGCCTTTTACCAATTTAATTATTTTGTGTCATATAAATGATCTATACATTCTAAAATTAATAATCAGGCTATACGTAGCACCTGATAATTTCCCCCCTATGCTTAATTTTTTGATATATCTTCACATGAAACATTGTCAACCTGAACCTGTAATGCAGCTCCTATTTAAAAGAGCAACTTTTGGAATGAGTGCTGCTTCCTGAGAGAAAATTTCACCAGCTCCTATTGGACCAAGAGAAGATTCTTGAAACCCAATCAGCTGGCCCCTATTAGATTAAAAAAATAAATAAATAAATAAATAAAAATAAAAAAAATAAAAAAATAAAAAACTATTTGCAGAATGTGTCAACTCCAAGCGGACCAAGGGCTCAGATTGGACTGAAAGAGGCTATCTGAGACCCAGACACACCCAGATCAGATTGGACCAAGATCAGCTCACTGAGACACAGACAAAACCTGCACTAGTTTAAGGAAGAGATGGGTAGATGCCTTTGCAAAAGTGAGTATAACAATATAAAGAACAATATGTTGCCACCAGAATCTAATAGTTATAAAATAGCAAGACTGAACATTCCAGTGTAGAAGCAGAAGAATGAAACAACCCTGAAAATAAATTTATGAAGATGATAGAAGCCTTTAAAGAGAAAATAAAAACTTTCTTAAAGATAGAGGGAAAGACAAGCAAAAAAATTGCAAGATTAACGAAAACTTTGGGGTACCAAACCCAACAAGGTTTTTTCTCAGGGTTCAAAAGATATGTGACTGCTAGTGAAATTGGGCATTTACATGATCTAATCAATCTCACAGCAATCTCTTTTCTTTTCTTATTTCATCTTTATTCACGTGACAACTACAATAGAGAAGGCACAGCTTATATACTCAGGCAGGCAGTAACTCTCTGCCAGGCAATGTGGGACTTGAATTGTTCAGGGTCATAGAGAGGGGTGATAAGATTTACATGCAGGCAGTGACTGTCAGCCCAGCCACTATATAAACCATATAAGAGTTCCTACTTTATATTTTTGCAGCTCCCAGCAGAAGAAAGCCAAGATAATAAAAACAATGAAACAGGTGAAATTAGAATTAAAGTAGGTGAAACAAGCCTAGGAACTGCTGAAAATGGAAGAGTAAAATGTAATGGGAAAAGTAAATGAAGAGAAACTATAGATGCAAGAATCACCAACAGAATGCAAGAGGTGGAAGAGAGAATCTCTGGCACAAACGACTTGATAGTGAAAACACATGTGTCTGTCAAAAAAAATTCTTAGGCCATAAAAGTCATAACACAAAACATTCAGGAAATAAAAAATCGTCATGAAAAGACTAATTCTAAAAATAATAGGAATAGAAAAAGGAGAAGAATACAGGCTCAAAGGCACAGAAAATACATTCAACAAAAGTATAGAGGAAACTTACCCAATCTAAAAATGGAGATGCCTATAAAGACAAAAGGCTTAAGGAATATCAAATAGACTAGAACCCCCCACCAAAAAGAACTCCCCATGCCAAGTAATGATCAAATCATTAAACACATAGAATAAAGAAAGAGCTGCAAAGAAAAAAAAGTCAAGTAACTTATAAAGGCAGAGCTATCTGAATAACACTAGATTTCTTAGTAGAATTCTATGAAAGCCAGAAGGTCCTGGACGGATGGTATACAGACACTATGAGACCACAAATGTCATCCCATACTACTCTACCCAGCAAAACTCCTTCTCACCATAGATGAAGTAAACAAAATTCCTTGAGAAAATTAGATTTAAACAATACCTATCCACATGTCAAGCCCTATAGAATGCACTAGAAGGAAAACTCCAACATCAGGAGATTTAAACCTATAAAACCAAAAGCAATAGATAATCCCACAGAAGGAAACTCCCAAAGAAGACAAGACACACCACCACAAAAAAAAAAAAACCCAGGAACTACCAATCACTGGAATTAATATCCTTTAATATGAATGGACTCAATTCACCTATAAAAATTATGAGCTAACAGAATGGGTATGAAAACAGGATCTATCCTTCTGTGTCATACAAGAAGCACACCTCGACTTTTAAAAACAGACACTGCCACAATGTAAATTGTTGGGTCTGCTGTAGCTTTACTTCTCTTTAACAAAATAGACATAAAAAAAATCAATCAAAAGAGATAGGAGGAACATCATATATTCATCTCAGAAAAAAATCTATCAGGATAAAGTCTTAATTCTGAGCATTTATGCCCCCAATACAAGGGTATCCACATATATATAAACTTTAATAAAGCTTAAATTGTATATCCGATCACACCAACTAATATTGGAAGACTTCACTCCCCCACTCTCACTAATGGAGATGTCTGCCAGAGAAAAATTTATCAGAGAAGTAAGAGACTAACAGATGTTATTACTCAAATGAACTTAACAAATATATACAGAATATGTAAACACAATAGAATATGCCTTATTCTCAGCACACCATGGGACCTTCTCTACAACTGATGACATACTTTCTCATAAAGTAAACATGAACAGATATAAAGCATTGGAATAACTCCTTGTATCTTATCAAACCACCATAAAGTTAGAACTCAACAAAAATAAAAATCATAAAACCCTACAAACTCAGGAAAACTGAACATCTCTCAATTGAACCACATTTGGATGAAAGAAGTAAATAAAGAAATTAAAGATATCCTAAAATTTAAGGAAAATGTAATCCACAACATACCAAAACATAGGACACAATGAAAGCATACTAAGAAGAAGGTCCAAATCACCAAGTGCCCGCATAAACAATTTGATGAAATCTCACAGAAGAGACTTAACAGCACAGCTAAAAGCTCGAGATCAAATACAAGCAAAATCCCTCAGAAGTAGAGACTGAAGTAAATAACCAAACTCAAGGATGAAATCCAGAAAATTGAAACAACGAGAACAATATAAAGAATCAATGTTACAGAAAGTTGGTTTTTTGAGAAAGTCAACAAGATAGACAAACCCTCATACAAATTAATGGAAAGTAAAGGGAGAATGTCTAAATTAATAAAAATCAGAAATGAAAAGGGACACATAACAACAGAAACCAAGGAAATAAAGATAATCCTTAGGTCATACTTCAAAAACCTGTACGTCACAACATTGGGGAAAAAATAGACAGTTTTCTGAATAGGTACCACTTACCAAAATTAAATCAAGACCAGATCAATGACTTAAATAGACCTATAACCCCTAAGGAAATATAATCACTTGTTAAAACTCTCCCTACCAAAAAAGAAAAGCCAAGGACCAGATGATTTTAGAGAAGAATTCTACCAGAATTTCAAAACTGAACTAATACTCAATACTCCTTTAATTATTCTACACAATAGAAACAGAAAGAACATTGCCAAACTCTTTTTATGAGGTAACAGTCAACCTGATACTCAAACCACACAAAGACACCATAAAGAAAAAGAAATAGAAGTATCTCCTTTATGAACATTGATGCAAAAATACTTAATAAAATAGTGGCAAAGCCAATCCAAGAATATATGAAAACAATAATCCACAGTGAAAAAGTAGGCTTCATCCCAGAGATTCAGGGATAGTTCAACATTCAATAATTTTGTCAATGGCATCTATTATATAAACAACTGTAAAGTAAAGAATCACAGGACCATCTAATTTGATGCTGATAAAGCCTTTGACAAAATCTAATACTACGTCATGATAGAGAGATCAGTGATAAAAGAAACATACCTAAACATAATAAAGGCAATGTACAGCAAGTCATCAGCCAACATCAAACTAAATGGAGAAAACTCAAAGTATTCCCACTAAAATCAAGAAAAAGACAAGGCTGTCCACTTTCTCCATATCTTTTCAATATATTTCTCCAAGATCTAGCTAGAGCAATAAGACAATAAAATGAAAATAAAGGGGATACAAATTGAAAAGGAGGAAGTCAAACTTTCACTATTTGCAGACAATATGTTAGTATACATAAGTGAACCCCAAATTCCACCAGGGAACTTATACAACTGATTAAACCCCTTCAGAAATCTGGCAGAATAGAAGATTAACTCAAAAAACAAAACAAAACAAAAAAAAAACAAACAAACAAAAAAACAAAACAAAACAAAAAAAACAGTGCCTCTACTATACACAAATGATAAAAGAACTGAAAAGGAAATCAGTTAAACATTACCCTTATGCTGCATAAAATATCAAATATCTTGGGCTAACGCTAAACAAAGAAGTAAAAGACCTTTATGACAAGAACATTAAGTCATTTAAGATGATATCAGAAAATGGAAAGATCTTTCTTGCTATTGGATAGGTAGGATCAGCATAGTAAAAATGTCAATAGTGCCAAAAGCAATCTGCAGATTCAGTACAATCCCAATCAAAATCCCAACACAATTTTTTTACAGACCTTTAAAAAACAATACTCAACTTCATACGGAAAAACAAAAAACCTAGAATCACCAAAGCAATCCTGTTCAATAAACAAACTTATAGAGGCTTCACCATCCCTGACTTCAAGGTCTATTATAGAGATACAGTGATACAAACAGCTTGGTATTGTCATAAAAACAAGCATGTCAATCAATTGAATCAAAGTGAAGACCCTATCACTAATCCACACGCTTGTGAACACCCGACTTATGACAAACAAGCCAAAGATATACAACGGAAAAGAAAATCATATGCAACAAAGGATGCTGGCGTGATTGGGTCTATCACCTGCTGTAGAATATTACTCTTATACACTGCAGAAATTTGTTGCTCATCTGGGTTTAATAAATTGCTGATTGGCCAGTAGAAAGAATAGGTGGAGCAAGCAGACTAGGAGCATTCTAGAAAGCAGAAGAGCAGAGCAGAGATGCCAGTCAGATACAGAGGGAGGAAGATGAGAATGCTGCTCTGGGAAAAGTTACCAGCCACCTGTCAAAATATAAATAATAAATGTGGATTAGCTTAATGAATAAGAGTTAGATAGTAACATGGCTGATCCATAGGGCAACCGGCTTGTAATTAATATAAACCTTTGTGGGATTATTTGGGACTAATCAGATGTGGGTCTGGACTGCAGGGCTAGGATGACCAGAAAATTATAACTACCATCACCACGCACAAAACTCAAGTCCAAGTGGGTCAAAGACCTCAGCACAAATCCAGTTACACTGAACCTGGTAGATAAAATAGTGGGAAATAGCCTTGAATGACTTGGCACAGGAGACCACTTCTTGAATAGAACAGCAATAGCATAGACAATGAAAGCAATCTTTAACAAATGAGACCTCCTGAAACTGAGAAGCTTCTATAAGGCAAAGGACACAGTCAATAAGACAAAACAACAGAATGGAAAAAGATCTTCAGCAACCCTACATCTGACAGGGGATTGATCCCTAAGATATATAAAGAACCCAAGAAACCAGAGGTCAAAAAACCAAATAATCCACTTTAAAAATAAGGTACAGAACTAAATAAAGTATTCTCAACACAAGAATGTGGAATAGCTCACAGTTCCAGAATTGCTAAACATCCTTAGCCATCATGGAAATGCAAATCAAAACAACTCCGATATACCATCTTACTCCTGTTAGAATGGCTAAGATCAAAAACACTGAGACTATGGTAGAAGGGATATGAAGCAAAGGGAACAGTTCTCCATTGCTGGGAATGTAAACTTGTACAGCCACTATAGAAATCAAAATGGCAGCTTTTCAGAAAACTGGGTGCCAATGTACCTAATGATCCAGCAATATCACTCTTGGACATATACCCAAATGAGACATGTTCATACCACAAAGACATTTGCTCAACTATGTTCATTGCATTAATGTTTGTAATAGCCATAAACTAAAAACAACCTAGAGGACTCTCAGCCAAAGAATGAATTTGTATATTATGCTACATTTACACAATGAAGTACTAATCAGCAGAAAAAATGACATGCTAAAATTTGTAGGCGTATAAAGAGTACTAGAAAAAAATCATCCTGATGAGGTAGCACAGGCCCAGAAACATAAACATGGTATGTGCACACTCATAAGTGGATATTATATGCAAATCAAAGGATAACCAGACTACCATCCACAACCCCTGAGCAGCGAGTCAACAAGGAAGAACCTAAGAGACATGTCCATGGATCCCCCTGGGAAGGGGACATAGAGATCTCCTGAGTAGATTGGGACCATAGGGAGGAGGTGGCAAGGGGATTTGGGAAAAGAAAATGAAGGAATGGAGTGGTTTAGTCTGGGTAGGGACACAGAGGGAGAACAATGAAAGAAATAGATATTTGATAGAGGGAGCCATTGGGTCAGAGAGAAACCTGGTGCTAGGAACATACCCAAGAACCCATTAAATGACCCCAGCTAAGACTCCAAGTAATAGTGGAGAGATGACCCCCGGTAAGACTCTAAGCAATAGTAGAAAGGGTGTCTAAACTGGCCTTCCCCTTTAATCTAATTGATGATCACCCTAATTGTCATTATAGAACCTTCATCCAGCAACTGTTAAAAGCAGATGCACAGATCCACAGCAAAGCACTGGGTTGAGCTCCCAATCCAGCCAAAGAGAGGGAGGAGGGATTATATGAGCAAAGGGGTCAAGATCATTATGACGAAACCCACAGAGACAGCTGACCCAAGCTATTGGGAACTTATTGAATCTGGACTGACAGTTTTAGAATCTGCATGGGACTGAACTATGCTCTCTGAATGTGGATGACAGTTGAATAGCATGAGCAGCTTATGGGGCCTCTGGCAGTGGGACTAGAATTTATTCCTAGTGCATAAACTGGCTTCTTGGAGCCCATTCCCTATAGAGGAACACCTTGCTCAGTCTTGATACCGGGGAGAGGGTTTTGGTCCTGCCTCAACTGGATATGCCAGACTTCACTGGCTCCCCCTGGAACTTTACCCTCTCTGAGGAATGGATAGGGCATCAGGTGGGAGTAAGCTGGGGGCTGACTGGGAAGAGCAGAGGGAGGGGGAACAGTGGTGGGTATATTTAAAAAATCTTTTAAATAATAAAAAATATAAACAAGCCATGAAACTGACTGAAGCTCTGATGCTTCCACTGGCTGCGTGACTGTATGTATAATATGTCAGACACACCTCTATAAACATCTCAATGTGATTTCAAACTAATATGAAACACAGCAAAGTATAAAAACAGAAAAAGGAAGATGATGCTGAAGAGAGAGTCAGAATTAGGACAGAGAAGAAGTGTACTAAGGGTGCAAATTGCCTAGGAAACTGGAAGAAGTGTGCTGAAGTATCACAGGAGGACAACACTCTTATTATGATCAGGGACCATTCTATGTTTAGTGTACACATTAATTCTTTTATCTCTCCTCCAGATCAATAAAACAAGTAGCATTAGTATTATCCCATTTTCACAGATGGGAAATCTAATACACAGTTGCAGTAAGCAACTGAAGTAAGGAATGATATAATAAGCAATACGATGTGTACATGAAGCTGGATAGTACTCAGTGTTACCCCATTCCTGTCTCCTAACATTGGCCATGAAGAATTCAAAAGAGCATGTAGTAGGCAGGAGATCATTAGACACTCTATGGGAGCAGCATGTATTGTGAGGTGTATAGAAAGAATTCATAATGTTTGTTTTTCAGAGTTGTAAGAAGTTCCAGGTGGTAGACTGAAGGTAGATAGAAAGTAGGCTTTCTGTATAGTGCAGGGGGGTGAACATTTGGGGTCAAAGGAACAAGAAGAGCAGTGAGTACTTCAAATACCTAGCAGTTGACAGTTTTCCTTCAGTGTCAGCTCGTCCCATAGTAGGCGAAGTCAAACTTCCCTACCCTGTCCTCAGATACAATTACTGTCCTCCCATTTTCACGGGAAAACCCATGGAGACTGATTGACAGTGCTTAGATTCTGGGGGATAATGAGTAATGTTGTTGGCCATGGCCTGAGAGATGGCTCAGTGAGTAAAATATTTCAAGTATGCAAATAGGAGCTTGAATCCTCAGACCATTTCTAAAGCTGTGTTCAGTAGCTCAAATCTGTGATCATTGTACTCCTAAGGCAATGTAATAGGCACACACTGTAGAATTCTCAGAAGTTCATAGGCCAGTTAGAGTGGTCTCCACAGAAGCAAACAGCAAAGGGCACTGTCTCAAATAAAGAGAGATTAAGAACACATACCCAAGGTTGTCCACTGACCTCCACACCAGCCACATGATATGTACACCTATACTCACACACAGGAAGATTTTTTTTTTAATTTTTAAATTTAAAAAAATAAAAAATAAATTTTTTAAAGATATCTTAGCAAAGTCTGTGTAGAAGTATGCATGATATTTAGCAGAGAACAAGTGATAAATTTTACCATTTTCTAGGTTATATATATATATATTTCATATTCTATATTCAGTGACCCTACTGTGGTTCACATGGTGAAGACATGGTTACAAAATAATACATCATACTACAGACTCCAGAGTGAGGCCATTTCCAGTTTGAATTCATCTTCTGACATTCACTGTTTCAAGAATCTTTGCCAGACGTCTTGCCTTAGTGAGTTATATTTTCCTTGTCTGAAGTATGTCTATTAGATGTTAGCATCATACCTACTACAAGGAGGCAGCTTACAGGCTGTTCCATATTCTGTATGTCTGGCCTTTACTGTCATCCCAGGTGTTAATGCAATGCCCTGCCAGGTGAAAGCCATTACAGATTACAGGGTTGAGAAACGATCACAGCTGCAGTGCATCATGGATAGATGCCCTGATGAACTCAGCCTCCTTGTCACAGGCAGAATGTGTCCCTCTTCTGGTGGATTTGAAAGTCTCCTCATTTTCTGAAGTTTGCATTTGGGGGTACATACAAGATCAACAAAGCCTCTCCAAAGACTGGGGACTAATAAAAATGATTCCATGGGGAAAAAAGAGAAACCTGACTTTTAAAAATACCCAGAAAAACAGCAAGGTCACACGGTATTTTTGAACCAAAATTTCATAAGAAAACTTGAGAAATATTTCTGAGGTTCAGAATTCAGGCAACACACCTGAAAGTCAACCTTTGTCAAACCAAGAACTCCCTCACAAAGCAAGTCTTTACAGTATTTGGCATTCATTTGTCACATAGTAATTATCCTATTAATCCAAATTAAACCCTTATCTTAGGCTCTTCATCCAAAGTGTGAATATAACAATTACCGGGGGCTAAAGAGGAGGAGGATTTTAGAGCTGTGCCTTGTCATGAAAGCAGACATTTTGATTGTGGCAGCAGGAAAGAAATACAATATTAACAATCGTTAAGAACTGAGATGTGAATGTATCGAAAAAATCTGACAAATTATAGGTTTGTGAAGATTTTACAGAGTTCAGGTAGTGATCTCAAGGTAGGATGTTTTGGTAACCTGGAATTCCAGAGTCTTCTGGTACTACATTACAGAGGTGTTTGTTTGTTAAGCATCTTAAATCCTCTATAAAAAGCCTCTAATTTTAACTAGGTACTTGGGACATGTATCAATGGCAGTGAGATTCCCCAATTTCCAATGAGTCTGCTGGGACACCTGGGAGTGACTGGAAACACATATACTGAAAGTGTGTCTGGCAACACATATACTGAAAGTGTGTGTGTGTGTGTGTGTGTGTGTGTGTATGTGTGTGTGTGTGTGTTGTTGTTGTTGTTTGCTTGTTTTTGTTTGTTTGTTTTTGAGGCCAAGTCTTTTATTGTTCTGGGATACACCCAATAACTTAGACTAGCTTGTCAGTAAACCTCTAGGACCTAGCTGTCTCTGCTTCCTTAACTGGGGCATTACAAACACGAGGCATTATGTCTAGCTATTACATGAGTTTGGGGGATTGGACTCAGGTCTTTATGAATTATTAACTGAGCTATCTCCTCAGCCCATAGCACAGATTACTGACTCCTATTGAGTTTATATATTACTGGATATGTGTGTGTGTGTGTGTGTGTGTGTGTGTGTGTGTGTGTGTGTGTGTGTGTGTCAGACCTGGGTATGATTCCGAGATTGTATTCCCCTCGGGTACTTCTGAGAAATAAACATGGGAAGTTAATATTAAATGTTATTCTCTCCTTTTAGTGAGATTTAACTAGATAGTTAAATAAAAATTCATACTTCTGGGCCACTTAGACCTTCCACACTTGAATATCTGATCTTTGGGTCTAGGTGTTCTGTCTGAGCTGCCCATAGAACAGGCTCAGTTTTTGCCTCATGTAAATTTAAACTCCAGTATATGAAGCATATGAGTTTATCTAATAGATCGGACTCAGCACTAGAGGCAGACCTGCCTGGTAACTCACCAGTTTTTACCGTTTGCCTAGTGTAAGGACTAATCTTGATTGACAAGTTCACTGAGATCAACTAGACTTTGACTAATCTGTGATGGCTTATCCTAGAAAGATTTAGAGAGAGGGAGAAACTTCCTTGCAGAGTATCCCATTTCTTTGGACAAGTACCCTGTTGTGAAGATGTCTGCCTATTGCCTATCTGCTTTGTTTCTTGTTGGTGAGTTTGTCTTCTATGATTTGGGGGTCTATTACTGCTCTTTCCTTATCATTAAAACCCAAGTTCTTTAGTCTTTTGATATAGGTTAAGGACAAGGAGCTTTCCAGCCAGGACTCCCCTAAGCCTTCTGTATCAAAATGAGACTGCCTAGGCATCTGCCATATGAACTGAGCAATTATCAGAATCCCAGCTTTTCCTATGTGTAGGCATCCTTGTTAGCCTGCCTATTCACCCTTGTAATGTATA
This sequence comes from Phyllotis vaccarum, assembly GCA_033318265.1. Taxonomy (NCBI): domain Eukaryota; kingdom Metazoa; phylum Chordata; class Mammalia; order Rodentia; family Cricetidae; genus Phyllotis; species Phyllotis vaccarum. Next base: position 150,673,028 of record JARWLC010000009.1, read on the forward strand.
TTCCTTGTATAGGTCTATCCTTCTAAAAAGTCCCAACCAACTATCTAATCGCTGAACTACTTTTCATATCAAGACCAACACCTATGACCCAGAAATCAACCCAACAGTACCAGGGAATTTGTCACTGGAGAGAGTTCTGATTTGTAATTTACTTCTTGTGTCTGCTAGATCTGTGAGACATGCAACATTCCATAAGCAAGGAGAGTCTCAGGGGAGATATTACTGTGAGGATTAAAATGTAGCAAAGTTAAACCCACAGTAAATTGCCTAACAGACAATGAGTTATGAATATTCATCCCTTCCTGCCACTACTTAATCTGTTAATATGGACATAAATTCACAGACTTGAGTAAGTCCAATACTGAACATTTTGATCAGGGAATTACTACAAAAACAAAATGATGGTTATAGTCCACTTTTAATAATAATAAAGTAATGATAACACCAGTTTATGATGAAATTGAAAGGAAATAAATCTGTCCCCTTACTATACAGACAGCCCCTGTTGTTACTATGTTTTGAAAATCCAATGCCTTTTAAAAATTGTAAAAATGATCAGTTTTTTCCCTCATAGAAGATTTTCTTAAGAAAACAGCATTAAAAAGATGAAAGAAATATGTTCTCTTCAGCATTATTCAGAAAATAAAGAATTTTAAAGCAACCAGAGACACTTAAGGCATCCATTTAAATGTCTTCCTATGGCTGTGTTTGGGTATTTTCTATAGTACACGCATTAAAGTGTTGTCTGTAGTGCATTGATGTTGAATAGGATCACTGGAAACTGATTAGATCATGACTGGAGGAGATCAATGCCTTTCCTACAGGACTGGGTAAGAGAATCAGCTATCAATGGACTAAGGCTGTGATAAAGATGATCGCTTTGTTCTGTCTCTGCTTGTCTCTGTGTCCTGATCTCTCATCTCTCTGTGCCTGTCTCCAATTCTCTTTCCCCCACCAGTCCTACTCTTTCATGATTTTTGGCCTGAGTTAAATGACAAGCAAAAAGAGTTTCCCCCAGGTAGGAAACCCTTGATCTTGCTTTGGGCTTCCCTGCCTCTACAATTAGAAAAACAAACAAAAGCACCCCCACTAATCCTCATGAGTGATTCAGCTTGTGACTGTCACAGCAGTACAGAATAGACTAAGATAGTTATGCAGGAACCCAGAATAACAATTAAGATTACACAGCAGTGAGGAACAGTATCCCCATTTCAAATGAGAAAAGCAGAATACAAACTCTTTTCTATTGCATGATGGCAAATTTTAAAATATTTATGTGGAGAAGACACAAATAAATAGCTAAATTGCTGTGGGGTTGAAATGTGATTTTCCTCTTTTTATTTAGGATGACTATTTTTACACCACAGCTTTTTGCTCCGTATCTATTTTAAAATACTACCCATCCTTTGCAATGTTTGTAAGAAACTGCAAACTCATACACATTGTCACATACACAGAGGGTTCTGAGAGAAAATCATTTTCATATGTCAGACAAGTATAGAAGAACTTGTTTAGTACTCAATTCACCCTATGGTTCACACCCTAAGAATAAATCAGGATTCCTTGATAACATGCCATTTAGACCAAACCCAAAAGGGCAATTTTAGTGGAATTATGTTTTGTTACATTTTAAATAATTGTCCTGCCTACTGGTTTAATAAAACACTAATTGGCAAAAGGCAGACAGGAAACATGGGCTGGTTGGGAACAGGAAGAATAGAAAAGAGACACCAGGAGAGACACCACCAAGGACACTAGACCAGATGCCAGCGGAAGAATAGGAAAGAAGACAGCCATGCTGCTCTGAGACAAGGTATCACACCACATGGCTAAACAGATTAATAAAAACAGATTGAGATAAGATGGAAGTGATAGCTAAAAACATGTCTAAGCCATAGGTCAATTAGCATGAAATTATTAAAAGCCTCTGTGTGTTTCTTTGGGACTTTGGGACTTGTGGTCCAGATCTTGGGATTAGTCTGGACCAGAAATTTCATACTACAGGGAACACTATGGGATGATCTTTCTCTATGCTGTGAATGTGTGATTCTACTATTGATTAATAAAGAAGATTCTTTGGCCCATAGCAAGACAATATATAGCCAAGGAAGAAATCCAAGATGGATATAGGGAGAAGAAAGGTGAAGTCAGTGGAGATTTTTGTAAGCTGCCAGATTGAACAAGATGTAATAGAACATAGGTAAATCCATGAGATACGTGGCAATACATAGATTAATAGATATGGATTTATTTAAGATGTGAGGGCTAGATAGCAAGAAACCTGAGCCATAACCAAACAGTTTTTAATTAATATTAAACCTCTGAATGATTACTTCATAAACAGCTGAAAGACTGTGATGGGTTGGGTAAAGGAGAGAAAAAACTTCTGTCTGCAGGGGAAAATCAAAGTATACAGTGAAAAATAACCATCTGAAATTGATATGTCAGCAGAGGGTAAAACAGAGCACTAGGACATAACTATCCCTTGATAAAGGCTTGAATATAGACACACTGTTGATGTGGGAGTACCTTTCTGCATGCATAGAAATAAAGGACTGTAGGACTGTTTTGGCTTGTGTCAGGCATCTTAAAAGTAAGGATGGATATTGGAGCATAAATAGGGGAAGGAGGTCATAGTCAGAAGAGGTATGATTCATACAGAATTTACTTTCTTTGTGGCAATGGTTCGATTAGCACACTGGACAAGAAACTGTTCTTGTAGTGACTGCTTGAAGGTATGCTGTATAAACTGGACATGCAAGACTCATAAAATAGTGACCTCTGAACTTTGACAGAACAAGCCAAGATGGTCCTTCATTTTCCTGCTTTGTAAAGAAAACTGCCAGGCATTCTTCAGGACACAAGGAGGAGTGAGACTGACGAACTATACCAAAATGGGGAGAGCAGTCCTTCAGATTACCTGATTCACTGAAAGGTATGTAGAGACTCTAGACTTGTAGGCTAAAGATGGATGCCCCAATGTTAAAAAGAACTTTGGGTGACTATCCAAGCAGCCAGGTGTCATCTCTGTCATTTCTAGATTTTGAAGTTGCTTGCACTTCCTGTTTACCCGAGTAATATTATATCCTTTTGTGGTCTTTGATGTAGTTGAAGATTAGATAGTCATAGGCATAGTTTTTTGTAGTTATTTTAAAAGGTATATTACATATGAAACCTTAGACTCACAAGGATAAGGTAGATGCTAAAATATTTTTTTAATTTGCTAAATACAAATAAACTAATCTTTGTAACTATAATTTTTGCTTGATACCTATTTTGCTAATATATAATTTTGATATGTTGAAATTGAAACCTTCCTTTATGATTAGACAGAAAATGGGAAGTGATGTTTAATGTTTCTCTGTATGCTGTGAAATAAAGGACTGTTTGCACCTATGGCAAGCATCTTAGAAGTGGTGGGGAAATTGGAGCATAGATAGGGGAAGGAGAGTAGAATCAGAAGAGATGTGATCCAGCAGCTCAAGAAGCAGCATTTAAAGAACATAGCCACATGGTGAGACAGATTAATGGAAGTGGGTTGAATTAAGATGTAAGAGCAAGCTAGCAATATGCCTGAGCCTTAGGCCAAACAGCGTGAAATTAATATAAGTATCTATGTGTTGCTTTGGGTCTTTGGGATTGTTGGTCCAGATAAGCAGCAGTGAGGAGGTCCAAACTGTGTGGCTAGTCTTGGCAGGAAACCTCATTCTACACATTGTGTTTCCTTAGGTGTCCAAAGATGGACATGGCTCAATGACCAAGGCATGGAGCTAACCTAAGTGCATTTTTAAATTGAGTTTAAGAAGAATCATAGTCAGACTGGCAGTGTGTCATGGAGAAAGGCTTACATTCCCCCCAGTTGATTTTACCTTCCAGTAAATCTATATACTCTAGCCCCGTGCCTGATTCTGTGAATATCATCCTGACTCACAGACACTACATTCACTTGCTAGCATCATCAGAACAAAATACCTCCAACTGCAAGCTTACCTAGCAATAACTTATTTCTCCAGAGTTTCAGAGACTGGATGACTGAGTTCAGGGTTGATTTAGTCTCAGAACTCTTTTTTTTTTTCATTTTAAATTGTCTTATAGAGGATCATCTTCTCTTTGTCACCCATGTTCAAGTTTACTCTTGTTATGAGAACATAATCATATTGGCTGAGAAAGTGTTATAATGATGTCATGATAGTGTTATCACCTTTCTAAAGATCCAGGTGACACATCAAGTTGAATTTGGAATTGTATGAGGTTAAAATGTCAACATATGACTTTGAGGGTATGAAACAACTTAGTCAACAGGAGTTACTCAGCTTAACTTAGAACATGAAGAGAGTTGTAAATCTTGGTGACAAGTAATGTTGCTCAATATCACAACATTATAGTAAGCAAGTACAAGTTTACAGTCTGAATCTCCTTATATTTGCCCTACTGTACAACTTGTCACTTTTAATTTCCTCTTTCTTATCTCTGAACTTTTTCTTTGTATCACAAAACAAATCCTTATTTACAGCTTCAAAAAAATTAAATCCAGGAAAGCACCAAACAAAAATCCCAAGTCATTGGCTTAAAGTCAAGTAGAAACTCCAAGAAACCAAGTTTGCAATTAGTCCCAGATACCCTTTTGAAACTCTATGTATCATTGAAATTTTCAATATATTATTATTATATTCATCATTTATTGATACAAGATGAAAACATACTATTTTATTCTTTCTGCCATGAGACTAGGTAATACTTTGAGTGAAGAAAAAAAATGGTTCTCTAGATCATGCTGGATGAGATGTGGCCTAACACCAACATTTTAGCTATCTCAATATGTAATAAATATTCCTTCTTCCACAATGGCTCCTCATTTCACTCACAATACTTGTATTATCAATTTTGAGGTTATATATTTTGTAATTGGATTCTAACAAATATTCAATATCATTTTACATTGTGTTGTTTAAGAAGGCTGAATTTTATTTTGGGGATAGTATCATTGACATTTTTTTTTACATTGTTTCAAAAGTAGAAAATATGGAGTTCCAATGGACTTTTACAGAAATGTTGAATATGCAAAGATGTGTCACCCATATTTATGGCCCTCATCATATAAATTAGCTCAGCCTGTGAACATAGCCTAGTAAATCTGCATGGCATATCTGGGGCTAGTTTTGAGATCCAGTTGGTGTCTCTGCAGCATATACCAGTGTTAACATCAGAAATAAGGGCTGGACATAGCATCATTTTCTGAAGAAAAACTTAATATAATTTTTAAGTTCCTTTGACAGAGACAAACATAATCTAAGAGGATTTCGTAATGATTTAGTGAGCTGGTTTTTGTTTTATTTACTGTGGGGAAGCAATCAGAATCAGAGCTTTGCTGGAGATGGGATAGAATCATCTCTCCTCATAGTATATGCAGACTGCTGCTTATCATTCTAAACATAAACTGTAAGCTTTTACCCCCTAGCACCACCAGGTCTGTAGGTCTGTGTGTAGCTGAAATTGCAGATTTCTTTCCTGCAGTACAGTATTTATTTAAGTTTCCAAGAATAAAGTCTACCTTAAGAGATATCAAGTAAGATTAAGAATATAGCAAGTAGGTAAAACCAACTACTATGCTCTGAAATGATTGGTGATCCAGGGACATGTGTGTGTGTGTGTGTGTGTGTGTGTGTGTGTGTGTGTGTGTGTGTGTGTGTGTGTGTGTGTGTGTGTATTTATAGCATACCTAAATACAGAATGATAGTTTGTGTAACTGAAAGATATATCACCTTTCAGACTACATATGCCCATATAGTTTGTCAGCATATGCACATGAAATGTGAAATTATGTTATAAAAGTTGGCCTGACAAATTATACTGCAGCTTATTGTATTGGTCTACTGCTGGTTCACAGACTTCACAATAGATTTAGCATGAACAAGATCTATGAAGGTCAAGTGGAGTGGTCTGGAAATGAATAAAATGTGGAGAGCACTGATGGTCAGCCTGATATCTTCACTTGCTATCCAGAGCAAGTCTTGATAGAAGTACAATAAGCAATAAAGTTTTCAGGGCCTTAAAGGTAGCTGTGGGTGGAGGATATCTATCCCTTGTGGTACATAGCAATTCTCTGGTTATGATTCTAAAAGCAAGTTTAGTGCAGAAGTAGATCAGAAGCACAATGTGGGTCAGAGTTTGCAGACCACACGCATTACAACCAGAGTTGATGAGACACTGTAGAAAAATCAGTTTACTAGCTTCCTTCACCAGTGAAGGTGATGTGTAGTCAAAGTCATCTTAAACTATGAGAAGATCAGAGCTTTCAATCACATTACAAAGCTTCTCATATTCTGGTAGGTTTTGGCTGTTGAGACTGGAAGCTTTGTTATTAATATGTTTTTAATGTATTATTCCCTGACTAGCTACTGTGCACTGTATGCTGGAGATGAGTACTTCTACTCCACTATATGCCTATAAGTCTCATAGAAACTGATCTATGGCTCATAATTGTCAAGTCTGGGCTGAGGCCTGAGATGCTTCAGCTCTGAAGAGTACCCAGGAGCTGGAAAACATGTTGGGCCATGCACAAAATCAAAATGATAAGAGATAGCTTGAATTTGTCTGCACTATCCCCTCTAGGAAAGCTATATCCAAACACAGGAAAGACTTGTACACTGTAACTGTATCTTGTCACTGTGGAATTTGGGTATTTTTCTATTGCATGTCATTTGTCTACAAGACCTAGAAAGAGGCTATTGAATGTTTTAAATCTTTGTTTTTGTCAGTGCAGAAAGTATGCTCTTCTGGTCTGCTTGTAGGGCCAATATCTTGCTCTGCATTTTTATTGATACAGTTGCCATGTTATATGTTACACTGCATTCTTAATTCAGAGAATTTTTCATGCTCCATATTAGAATTTCATAAAATGCAGAGATTACTTTCTTCTCTCCTCACTACTTAATAATACATCTAAAGTATAAGGTCCAATAACAAAGCATGGATAGCTTAACTGGATGAATAAATAAATGGCTATCAATGGTTGTCAGGTGGGCAAAACTACTAATTACATCAATATATTCAGATATCAGCACAGTGAGAAAGAATTCTCCAATCTTATCTCTTGATAAGGTTGTAACAAACTAAGTATAGGCTGCAAAGACCAGGAAGAATCAGGTCCAAAGACTGAGATTTTATTCTATTATTAATGAGATGAAGTAAATGATGTGAAGTGATTCCCCTTGTACCTTCAGCGCCCAGGAAAGCAATGAGAAAAAGTGAAGATGAAGACTTTGTCTGTTCCTGAAGGTTCCAGGGGAGCCTGGACACAGCCCAGAATGCACTGGGGAGGCCCATGGTGATTATTATCTTTTGAAGTGGGTAGATTCCTTTCTGGAGAGCTAGCTCCAGGTCTGTCCCCATTCATCCCCTACTTGATGAGAACTGCAGGGTGTGTGGCTAATGGTTTCTGGTTGCTTTTGGGCTGATTTGAAATGCATGTGATAATTAACTAAGTAAATTAGTTCTGTTCTCATTATTTTTTATTTAAAATGGTTTCATAGGGATGGCTTCTTACAACAATTTCTGCTCTAATTTCTCATTATCACCACTGGGAGAAGAAAAAAAAAAACTAGCAAGTAATATTTTCCTCTCACTGTGGGTGCTTGTCCCATTCACCCCTTTTAGTACTTTCTAAAGGAGCTCATCTATATCTGACCTGTTTCATAGATTAATCATGAAATCCGGGTGATGGTGCCCTCCTATGTTTTCTTTTCCATCTTGGGATTAGCATTATCATCACAGTTGGGATTCCTTTTGAATATTCACAGATCAGTGGAAACTTTTTTTCATGGCTCTCAGTACAGAGAGAAGTACATGAGCTTTACTTGGAGTTTCTGCAGCTACAAGCTAAGAACTTTCCACCTTAACATATTACCATCCCAGATGTGCAATGCAGGTCACTCTTGAGACTGTGCCTATCTGTCCTCAATGTCAGATGCCTGGTAACTGTGCGGAATAATGGGAATGCAGCTCTTGTCCCTGGGATGGCCATTGTTCTTTAGAATCACACAAATCCCTCTGTATAGAACTTGCTGTGAAAAACTCTTGTAAGATTTTTTGATATTGATTTGAGTTAAGTTGCTTTAAATCAATTAAATTGACACATTTTTTGTAGAAATTGTTTTAAATTTTGTACATTTAGATTTTTGTAGAAATTGTTTTAGAAATTGCATTAGAAAATCAATACTATAGAACATCACATATAGGAGGTTACCTAGAAAATATTTTGAGTTGGATCACCTGACTTGGCCTATCTGGTTCAGAGTTCAAATCAGCAAAACTGCATGCTACCCAGAGTTCATTCACTAGTAATGAGATCTAATGAGTAATGGTGTATGGAATACAAAGTTTAATTCTTACATGAACTGTGTTAATAGGGTCCAGCTTTTAAAAAGATGTCAAGAATCCATTGAAAGTCTTCCCCTTGATACACAGTGTATAGTTAACATTCTCTCTCTCTCTCTTTCTCTCTCTCTCTCTCTCTCTCTCTCTCTCTCTCTCTCTCTCTCTCTCTTCCTCCTCCCTCCCTCCCTCCCACCCTCCCTCCCTCTCTTCCCTCTGGATCCTGGGTGTTTTCTGTAGTCTTGTTTTCCATAGAAAACAATATTTAGAACAAACCCCTTTGTTCATTGTTGAGTAACACCACTTTCTCTAAGGCAAAAAGAAAACCCAAGCCCAAGCTTGAAGCCATTAAGCAATGTTATCCTGGTCGTCTACACAGTACCAGTCTTAGAATCACCCTGTTAACCCTTATAATATTTGCTGTTATTAATAAACATCCATGTACTATGAGGTACTTATGTATGTTCTGTAATAGGCGGGTGCCCCTAGAACACTCCAAGACACCCCAAGACCACAGCTAATGACCGCTGTTAACTTTAAAAGAGAGTTTAATGAATATGAACACCGGTACACACATATGTGTGGGCTCCAGGCATTGCAGAAGCTAAGAGCCCCGGATACTTTCGGGTAGAATTCTTATATGGCACTCTGGGGAAGGGAGGGGGTATGGGCGGGCTCGGAGGCGGGACCAAAGGTCAGCTTTGGAAGGAGTTTAGGAATGCATGCATGCAGGCAGACAGGCAGCCAAGCTATTTCCTGTGAAACAATAGGACCACCTAAAGACATTCATTTCCTGGAGCAATGGTCATGATGGGTACATTGTGCAAGCTTCAGAAAGTTCTTTCCTGCTTTGGTTAACAGTTCTCATGGTAGGGCTTTCCTGGGTGGCCCCACCCAGGTTGCTACATCAGGAATGAGGAATGCAGTCCCAGCCAGGCAATGGGCTCTGGATGGGGTTAGTGAACAAGTATCTTCTTAGCAAACAGAAAGTTAGCATGACAGCACAAGAGGTCAAATCTTAGGTTAGGCCAGGAAAATCTCATCTTTACAATTCCAACAAAAGAAAATTGAGGACACAGAACTGGCATCAATTGCCTAAAGTCACATAGCAAGGGAGGTGTCAGATGTGTAGCAAGTGACAAAGCTGGATCCCCTAACCACTGCCTCAGAACTTTACTGAGTGCCTTCCTTACAAGCCTTTCTTTGCTTACTCCAAAACAGTGTGAACCCATGGAAAACAACATGGACCAGAGCTGGACTCTCCCATTGTCTACACACTATTTGGAGTTTGTGCTAAGATCATTGTTATCATAGTGAGAAAAAAAAAATGTGCCCTAATAAAGAAATTGCCATTCTAGTCTTCATGATGATTATACATATTTTTCTTTCCTACCAGAGGTCGCTTATCTTGCTAAATTTGAAATTTTGACATCTATTGCATGAATTCTAGCTAGCATATATTGTAGTGAGCTTTCTTGGTCCCAGGCAGCCAGAGGTCCAGACCCACAGACCTTCAGCCCCAGATCCCTTAGCCGCCTGCCATTGTTTAGGCCCCAAAATGACTTAAACGCTTATATTAAGTTCATGCTGCTTGGCCTGTGGCTCAGGCACATTGCTAGCTAGCTCTTACATCTTAACTCAACCCATTCTCACTAATCTGTCTGCCATGTGGCCCGGGGCTCACCTGTGTTCCTTACATGTTACTCCTTTGGGCTTCTGGCTCAGTCTGTCTGACTCTGCCCTGCTTCTCCTTCCTATGCTGTGATTTCCCCTCCCACTTTTTTTTACGGTGCCTGTCATGGGCCAAAACAGCTCCTTTATTTAAAGACTGATATTCACAGCATACAGAAAGACATTCTCACATCAAGCATATAATGAAAACTCATAGTCAAATATTGGGGAATGTTTGGAATATCAGAAAGAGGAACTAGACCACAGTCAATTCTCACCAGCTAACTTTTCAGGCTGAACAGAGTAAATGCTATCTTCGAGGGACTTCAGCCTGACTGGACCCTTCTGCAGAAGCAGAATACCTGAATTTCTGCCTTTTCCTGCATTGTGCATCTTCCCCACCCAGCTGTTTCACTTCCCATTCACCTCTGCATCATAATTGTAGAGGTAGGATTAGAGGTGGAAGCTTGGCTGTTAGGCATTGAACTCGGAAATACAGAAATATCTCTGTCTCCTAAGTGATAGAATTAAAGGCATGGGTCACCACTTGATCTTCCCGATCATCCTAATGGGATTAAAAGTGTGAGTCACCACTCTCTGATCTTCATAGCTTAACTATGGGTGATTCTCTTCTCTGATATTCCCGGTTGATTTTTATTAAATACACAATATATCACCACATATCCCTGTGTCAAAAATTAAAGACTAGAACTAACATAAAAAACTACATACAGTAGGTACAAGAATTATATATAGTATATAAAATCAATAATTACATGAGCAATGTCTAGTGCATTAACAATAGATGAATTTGAAGAAAATATTTCATTATTTATCCTGTTTTGGTAGTCCAAAGGATTATACCTAATTCACATTCTATCTAACTTGTATTACTAACTGAAAACTATCTTTTGATGTCTCTAAAACTTAAACACTTTAACTTCTAAATGAGTTTCTTTTATAAAACTATCACTAGAAAAACTGTCTCATCTTTAACTTCCTCAGAAAATCAAGAAGGAAATAATATTAACCAAGTAAACAGTACGTGCAAGCAAGCAACTTCCAAAAAATGTGAAAAATGAAACAGCTGGCTGCCTGATCAGTCACCTAAGGTTCCTCTGCATTGTTGAAACATCCATCTTTGGCCTACAGGCCTAGCATATCTTACAACATCTCTGTGAAGGAGGATATTCTCAAAGACCTTTATACCTTGTTCTGGCAAGTTTAATCAGTTCTTTTATGTGTGACCTACTTGTCTATTCTGGACATCGTACTGTCAGCAGTCAAGGTAAGCATGCTTTCTTGCCCAGTGGTTAACTTTTGCCACAAAAAAGGTCAACTCTATATGGAGTTTCTTTGAAGTAGATTGGTGCTGCCAGGAGCAGACATCTCATTATCATAAAAATAATATGTTATTATTACCTATGTTATTAAAATATCTTAGATGACATATTTTGAAGATCTCTAAAGTGTTTGAAGACCTGTTCATCTAAAATATATCTGTTTGATTTTAAAAACATATCTAATATGACTACAAGTTTGATTGTAGTATCTAATTACTAACTTGCATTTCTTAATATCCTACTTAGTTTGTAATAATAACTTTCAAGGACTAGCAATTTGTATTACACTTGTTTTATACAGTTCATCTAACAATGTAATACAAATTGAAGAAGCATAGAAATACAGTACAGTAACCAAATTAATCTCAATTTTATATTAATATACTCAATTTGTATACAATATAAAAATCCAATAACATTTAAAACTAGTAATTGATTTTAAAAGTAGATTCAACAATCTACCTTATCATATCTGTATCCCCCTTTTTTCTTTTTTTTAAACAAGAACCCTGAATCTAATCTCCCCTGTTCAGCTTTTTTTTTTCTAACTATAACCAATAATAATTTGTAACCAATTACCCTGAACAATGAAAATCATCTATAATCCATTGAAAGACTAAAAACTACCCACCAAACATTTGGGAATGTGGCTGTCATGTTCTTAAATTTACTTCCTGCTTCTGGGGCAATGGCATCCTTAGGAGATCCTGAAAAGAAAAATTCTGTTAATTTTCAACTTCTGAAATAAATAGCTGTATCATTTGTTGGTCAGTCTCTGTATTACCAGAAAGTCTAAGGCTTGTCTCAAGTCCTGGCTAAAGTAGTCTGTGAAGCTGGTTCATCTCAGCTAGCTACCTTGAAATAGTGATGAACAGTTTGTAGTCTAAATATAATCTTTGGTTTGTGCTTGTCATAGTTCATGTGAAATCATAGTTGTGAGGCCCCATCTTCCTTTTGGATACTTCAAAAGTCAAAATTAGGCAATGTCATGGTTTACTGAAAAAACTGATAAGAGACTAAAACCAAACACAATGCCCTGGAAGCTAGATACAGCCTTTTTAATAGAATTAATTAGTAATCTAGATAAACATCAATATCATGACAAAAGGTTTAATATGTGTATATATATATATATATATATATATATAATCATACATTTTTATTTAAACATTTATACAACATAGGGTTAGTAACAATACAATAGCCCATTATTTTTAGTTGTTCTTCTGTCCCACATCAGGTGGCTATTCTGATATGATACATTTTTCTTTAACAAGCATGCTTATGTTTAGAGAAGGTGAGAGCCACACTCCAACTACAAAGCAAGCTTTAATTTATAATTTAACTTTTCTTATAAATAGAGATATAGATGTTAGGCAGCGATACCCTGTAGAGTGTATTGGTATCAAAATGTTTGGTATTCCTTAGCTTATAAATTTTTTCTGGAAAGCCTTCCTTCTATTTTAGATATCTAGATGTCCAAAGTCTTTTGACTTCTTGAAGATGGGCATTAATAGTTTTCTATAAAGACAAAAACAAACCCTGCCCCAATCCTTGTTTACTGTTTTTTTTTTTCCTTACAATTTAAAGATTTGTCAAATTGGTAGATAAACCATCATTTCTCTTTATTAAGAAGGTTTTTATGATTAAATTTGGTGTTTATTAATTTTGATGGTATTCATCATAGCTTTGTTCTACCTGGGGAAACAAAATAAAACCCCATTTCCCAACTTAGCACATATCCTGGTTTCCATTCTAAAGTCAGCACATCTTTGAAGTAGATGGGGTGATTTAGCTCAATTGTTTTTCTATAATCCAATGCCTTTCAGAAGCTATTGTTCCTTTCTCATTAGCTCTGAGAAAATTCAAAGTTAATAAAGCATAATGTAGTCTACTTCTGGAGGTCTTTGTTCTTTTTTTCTGTTTACTTAACATCTTCTTATGGCGATATGTTGTATAATTAATAAAAATTACCCTAGAATAGCAGAGAACAGAATCACCCACAATCAAACTTTGAGGCTTAGAGCTAACAGAAACACAGAAAGATCTGTTTCTTGAGTGAGGATTAAAGTTGTGACTCACCAGTTTCTGACCTTCATAAACATTCCTTAAAGAACTACAATCTGTTTTACTAAGCTTTTCTGTTTCTGCCCTATTTTTAATTCCTGGTAGAAGTCAGTGCAATTGTTTCTGAGAATTACCTTTAAACTTAATACTGCTTACTTTCTCATTTTTACCACCAAACCCAAATAAAAATTATTTCATGAATCAGAAAATTTCAAAAATTTCATATAGTATATATAATTTGGTAGTAATTTTTATCTTACTTCTCTTTCCAACGTTATTTTCAACGTTATTTTCTTAATTAAGTTTAAGTTGTTCAAATGTCTAGATTTCTTTTTTATTAGTAGGGAATTTGAAAATGCAATTATTTTATATTTAGCTATAATGCAGTAGTATATCCTTCATTTATGTGATGAACAGGTCAACGAGCTTGTATTTCTCATCACCATGTCTCAAAACTGATAAATAAACCTTTTCGGTAGATTACAGTTGGACCGTGGTTAGCCAAATTTAGTTGGGGGGGGTGAATATTAGAAAGTCTTAGAACTATGATTCATTTGTTTTATTACAGACACAAAGATAAAAAGATGAAGCAGTTGACAGTAACATGACTTTAGTGCTCATGATCTTCTCCTTTGTTTTTTACTACTCTGTAACTTCTTAAAAATAAAAAATGTCAGGATGATTGTCGATATTGAGCTTCAAAACACCTATTACTAAGATGGGAAATTTCACAAAGTCCTACTTCTAGATGAAGAGTTACAAGTGGACAGTAGCCCCTCCGAGAAGACTAATCACTTTCTTCCAGGGACAAGCTGCCATACAGGTTGTCAAATCTTCAGAGATTAGTTAGCCTAGATGTATAATGTGGGGTGTCATTCTGAATGCTATGAATATCATTGGTCAATAAAAGAACTGTTTTTGCCTATTGTAGGGCATCTTACAGGCAGGCAAGAAACCCGAGTATAGATAAAGAGGAAAGTTTGCAGAATCAAGAGAAATGTGATCCACCCACCTTAAAGGCAAGATATAAAAAAATAAATAAGCCATGGGACACAGGGCAAAATAGATTAATGAAAATAAATTACATTAAGATACAAAAACTAACAACATGCCTAAGTTATAGGCTAAACAACATATAAATAATATAAACATCTAAGTCATTTTTAGAAAGCTAAGCAGTGGCAAACAGGTCCAGATCTAAAGCTAGGCCAGGTCAAAAATTTCTACTATGAATAGAGCCTCATATGGGGCATGAACACGGGACGTGGCTTCTTTAAGGGAGGCTTCTTGACTCAGCTTTAGCAACAAAAACTGTGACTCTTTAAGAGACCCTACCAATAAACATGTAAACAAATTTCATGAGCAGTGGGCTGCAGTGCTCAGTAGCAAGATTCCCCAGAGTTAGGTTGGTAAATAATTCCACAATATTTGATACACTTCCCAAAATTACAAAGAAAAGTATGTCTCTCATACTTCTACCACATTAAAAAGCTAAATAAAAGTGAGTCAGGAATCAAACAGCACTTTACAGTCTAACATTTTAAAAGCTTTTCTAGTTAAAAAAATAATTAATAGTACACAATAAAAATGATTAAGATAAAAATCTTAATAAATATTCTAAATAAGTCACAATGTGTGTAAAAAATACATAGGCTAATAAGTAGATATATTATTAGAAATTAAATAATAAAAAATATATAAGCCACTTAAAAATAAAAATTCATAAAAGTCTAAATTATATTTATTATATTTCCTTTTGATATATTAACTGTTAATAAACTAACTAAAAAAACACTTAATTATAAAAACTGTTAAGTTAAACCAACATATATATATTAAAAATATCGTAACTTTATAATTTAAGTATAAAAATATTTTACTTTTAAAAATGTCTACTTTTCTTTCCACAAAAGATTATAGATTACTTCCAGTCTAATATAGTTAGATCAAAAAAAGACCCCCTTAAAAATATCCAATAAAAAAGAGATACCACATAAACTTTAAGGCTACCTATTAAGATAATCTTCCTCAAGACCCCTATAAGATTGTCAGGGCACCTCAATCAACAAAAATAAACAAACAAACAAACAAATAAATAGATAGATAAATAGATAAATAAATAAATAAATAAATAAATGAATGAATGAATAAATAAATAAATACACCCAAATGACCAAAATATTATTCATAAATATTTGTTTTCATTATAAATATTAATAGTCATAGTCAATCTCCTTCTAAATATATATATAATATAAAAATAATTTAAAAATATAAATCATTGAATCAAGTTTAATCTATCAAAATATCTTATATAGGTATAAATTTTAATTTATTAATACAAATTTAAAGTCTTATATTACATATATATTTCTACTCGTTTAAAATGTTTATACAATTCCTTTAAAGTTATAATACATGATTAAAAATACAGATTAATAGTCATCTTTCATAACCAAACTTATAGTAGTTAACTCTTTATAAATTTACAAAATATTTTTAATTAAATAATCTTCAAATATTTAAAAGACTTTCAAAATATGACAATTAAATATTTTTTGAAAACTTAGACTTTTCTGGGGAATAAGACAAGTCTGCTCTTGGAATACAAATCTACTTCAGAAAAATAAAATATACATAAAAAAATATATAAAATTTACTTTCTTTATGACAAAAGTTAATCACTTGACAAAAACTGTTCCTATATTAACTACTTGCCAATATAATATATAACAAACAAAATCCATAAAAAATAACTTCTAAACTTTGTAAAACAAGCTAAAATAGCCCTTCAAGTTTCTGCTTGGCAAAAAAACCCCTGCCAAACATCCTTCAAGACACACACATAAAAACAAATAAGTATGGCAAAACTGGCAAAACAGACCTTCAAATTTTCTACTTCATTAAAAAAATGTTAGAAACTCTAGACCTATACACTAAAAATAAATGCCCAACGTTACCAAAAAAAAAAAAAAAAAAAAAAAAAAAAAAAAAAAAAAAAAACCTTTAAATGACTATCCAGATAGCTAAATATCATCTCTGTCATTTCTGAATTTTAAAATTTACTTAAACTTCCTTCTACTCAAATAATATTATATGCTTTAATATAATTAAAAGTTAAATAGTTATACATATAGTTGTCATTAATTATTAAAAAAATATATTAAATATAAAACTTTAAAGTCACAAAAATAAAATAAAAAATAAAATACTATTTTATCCTATTACAAGATATCTTAAAAACAGACAAAAAAATCTAAACACAAATAAAAAACAAAGTCAATAAAGACTCAATCCAATCTCCCAAGAAACAAAATATATAAAAAAAATAAGCCACAGGCCACTTGACAAAACAAATTAATACAAATAAATTAGATTAAAATACAAAAGGTAATAATATGACTTTAATATAAACTCCTGTATGTTTCTTCAAGGCTTTAAAACTACTATGCCTAACCTCAAGACTAATCCAGGTCAAGAACTTCTACCACTGATGTACTTTCCTAAAGCAGTGCTAAATGGACTCGGTATATTATGTATATATATAAATACTAATTAAAGAAAAACTCACGAATTTGGGAGGGAGGATTCAGAAGGAGTTAGAAGTGGAGAAGCGTGGGAGTTGTATAGATGCAGTGCTCTTATTTGAAGTTCTCCAAAAGTAAAAATCATAAAAAGAAAACCCACATGTCCTAACAAGCAGCAATCTCTATCCCTAAACTATTTGAGAGATCACAGACAAAAAGAACAGAAATAAAGTATATTTGTTTTCTTCTTATTATTCAGAGGGTAATAATAAATAACAATGATGTAGGAATGTCTTTCTGTATGTCGTGAATATCAATCTTTAAATAAATGAACTGTTTTGGCCCTTGGTGAGCACCATGGAAGCAGTAGGTGGAGAATTAGAATAGGTAGAAAAGGAAGGGCGGAGTCATGGACAGACAGAACAAGAAGAAACATGTAAGGAACACAGGTGAGCCATGGGCCACGTGGCAGACAGATTAATGAGAACGGTTGAATTAAGATGAAAGAGCTAGCTAGCAATGTGCCTGAGCCATAGGCCAAACAGCATGAACTTAATATAAGCGTTTGAGTCATTTTGGAGGCCTGAGCAGTGGCGAATGGCTAAGGGGTCTGGGGCTGCAGGTCTGTGGGTCTGGACCTCTGGCCCCGGGGCCAGGAAACCATATTGCAACACAACAATGTAGAGAGGAACATGGATGTGGACAGAAGTGATGTATACATCTTCAAATTATTGGCTCTAAAAGTAAAAGATAAAATGGGAGATGTGGTAAGGAGAAGTTGCTTTCTAGAACACACAGATGGGTAAGAATTTCTCATGGAAACTGTTTGTGGACTAGGTCAGCAAAAGTAAACTATTTTAAAGTGGAAATAACCAAATACCTTAGTCTTGCTGTTAAATATGATCTGATGGAACAAACCAGACCCATCCCATTAATCTCTGGTGCTGTGTCCTAACTAAAAGGGGCTCCCAGATCTTACCAAGCTATATGTGCAGTTTCTCTGTATTGAATATAATTTTAGTTGACATCATTTAAGAACTACTTAAAGATGTACTCTATTCCTCCTAAGTAACTTTGCCCTGATTTCTCTTCTGGGACTGAGACAAGATGGGTTCCTGAGCATGACTGGTAATTGGGTTTTGTTTGTTTGTTTGTTTGTTTGTTTTTTACTTCTGTAGCTGCAGAGTTATAACTATAACATGGTCCCCAAATTTTCTCTCATGTGAATGGGTACATTTATATGTTTTGACATACCTTATGACAGTATTCTGGTGACGTGTACTTTTCACATAAGGCATGACAAGGCAAATACTGTCCTTTAATGTAATGCTAGTGTTCTGGTGTACTCAGTCTGTAATTTGAGGTCAACTGAGTTAACGTGGGTAGGTAAATAAGAGTAATTGAGAGCAGCTCTTTCCTTTGGCTTCTCTGCCTAAGATTTGGATAAAGCACATTTGTGTGAATTCCTGGGATGATGAGGCCAGTGGGATGACAGAAGTGCACACATAGGTAAGAACTGGCTTCTGAGGATAACCATGAGCCAGAAACCATAATGACCTAGTGTACTGAAAGCTATGTCATGAGTACAAAGAACTGCTGGGATATTTCTAAGAAAGGAGCATTAGGGCCTGGAAGGCTACTTGCTCTTCAGACACGCTTAGCTAACTGAGGCCTTGTTCCTAAATAATATCCTTGGGTTAAGTTCATTGTGGGTATTGGAAAGTACACAAAGTAACTATATAGGCCAATCTTATCCTAATGCCATATTATTAAAATATCAATGTGGAAAAATATGAAAACAGCAACTTTTCTGATAGTATCTATTAGAAATATGCACTAAAAATCTTCAACAATACAAGCCCAAGAATCACATTTCAAAGCTGTGTTCTCTGTAACTAGTGAGATTTATCCTGGGATTATGAGGCTGGCTTAACATGGAAAAACCAGCAAAAGCTCATAAAATAGCAAAAAAAAAAAAAAAAAAAAAAAAGAGCATAATAACCTTAATACATAGTGTAGTTCGAGGTTTCTGGCTCGGACTTTCTGGCCTAACCTCAAGGTTTAGGACCACAGACCCATGGACCAACAGACCTGCAGACCTGCAGTCCCACGGTCCCACAGAGACACACAGAGGCTTACTATAGTTTTAGGCTAATCAGCCTCAGGCCCAGGCATATCACTTGCTAGCTCTCTACCCTTCATCTAACCCATGTCTCTTGTTCAGCCATGTGGCTCAGTACCTTTCTTTAGAGCTGCATGGTTGTCCTCTGCTTCCTGTGGCTTCTCTCTGGTGCTCTGTCTGGCACTCTGCTCTCAGAGATTTTTCCTAGTCTGGTAGTCCCGCTTACACTTCCTGTCTGCCTTTGGCCAATCAGCTCTTTTTATTAAACCAGTGGGTGGGACAATTATTTAAAATGAAACAACACAACCTCCCACATACCTGGTGCCAGAAACCTCGAACAACAACATAGAGATAAATCAAGTTACAAAATTAATAGCTTTTAACGAAGCTAGTCATCAAATAAAGGTCGCTCAATGAATCTAGATCTCATTGAGGTTTTTGTTGGTTTGTTTCTGTCCACTGTGTGCAGGTGGAAATAGATGCAGAGGGCTGTACCTTTTTTGAAAGATGGGATATAGAAGACCAAAACCAAAGTCCTAATGCTGACTCAGGATATTAACTGGGCTATTTCTCCAGCCCCTTCTCAAAATATTTAATCATGGTACGCTCCAGAGGAGTAATTAAAACGTGAAACTTCTAACTAAGGCAGAACAGAGGCCGAGGAAACCACTACGCTGCCTGTAGGTTACATTAACAAATACTAAGTAGAATTTCAGATTCACTGCCTGCCTGTGTTGCCTCATTCTCCCTGATCAGTGATTGCTGACATCTTTCAGCTGTGTAAAAAGCTCAGTTGTGAATTTTCAGACCTTCTTTGTCCTACGTCGGATATCATTGAGACATCTCATATTAAATGTGGACAAATGTTTAATTTATTCCTCCTGATTTTTGTCTTGGCCTGTTATTTAAGTACGGCAAATAATGCAAAGTTTGTGACTAAAACAGTAATTTCTTATTTTTCCCATATGTATGGGTTGGTTGAGAGTTTCTTCTTCAGTTTACTTCCTCAGCAATAGACCAGTAGGGTAAAAGACCTAATCTATTCTCATGCATATTGGTCAAGTCTGCCTGTTTATTGAATTCCCAGAATGCTTTTCCTCCCTCTTGCCTTTATTTTTTCTATAATTTAAATCCATTTTCCAAATGATACCACTATTGATCATATGCCCAAGGGCTGCTCAATTATACCACAAGGAAATTTCTCAACTATGTTTATAACAGCACTGTTCAGAACCTAGAAATAACCTAGATGACCCTCAACTGAGGAATGGATAACAAAAATGTGGCACAAATGCACAATGGAGTTTAACTCAGTGGGGGGGGGGGGCAATGACATCATGAAATTTGCAGGCAAATGGATAGAGCTAAAAAATACATTCTGAGTGAGGTACCCCAGACCCAGAAAAACAAACCTGGTATGTACTCACTCATAAGTGGATACTAGATGTAAACCAAAGAGTAACCTGACTACAACCCACAGCTCCTTAGAGGCTAGCTAACAAGGAGAACCCTAAGAGGGACACATGAATATCCCGGGGAAGGGGAAATAGATGAGATTTCCTGAGTAAACTGAGGGCAAGGGTGGGCAATAGAGAGGAGCAGATGAGGATGATAAATGAGGGAATGGGAAGGTTGAGTAGGAAGAAGGATAGAAAAGGAGAGCAATGAGAGAGAGAGAGATCTTGACAGAGGGAGACATTATGGGGTTAGTGAGAAACCTGGTGCTTGGGAAATCCCAAGAATTCACAAAGATGATCCCAGCTTATATTACTATCAATAATGGAGAGAGTACCTAAGCTACCTAAACTGGCCTACCCTAGTGACCAGTTTGGTGAATACCTGGTCACCATAGAGTCTTCATCCAGTAACTGATGAAAGTAGTTACTGAAAGCCAGGCAACAAGCCAAACTCAGAGAATCCAGTCAGAGAGGTAAAAGAGATTATTTGAGCAAGAAGGACCAAGATAATGATAGGGAAATCTACTGAGCCAAGCTCATAGGAACTTATAAACTATAGACCAACAGCCGTGGATCCTGCAAGGAACCAGACTTAGCGCTCTGCATATGAGAGGCAGTTTATATTGGTCTGTTTTAGAAGTTCTGGGCAGTGGGATTAGGATCCATTCCTGGTGCGTGAGCTGACTTTATAGAGCCCATTACCTCTGGTGGGATGTCTTGCTCAACCTTAATGAAGGGAGTCCTGCATCAGCTGAATGAACCAGGCATTGCTAATTCCACTTTTGGAGGAAGGGATGGGAGATGGGGCAGGGGGAAGGCTGGAGGAAGCAGAAGGGAGAAGAAGGGAATTTGTGGTTGGTATATAGCTATTATATATGTAATTAAATGATCATCAAAGGGTATTATGTCATGTGCTGACATGTTTTAAACAAGTTTCTTTTAGTGTGTTGAATGAACATGTAGTGTGCGTGGGGGGGTATTATGATTTGTGTTACAGCACATATGTGGAAATCAGAGAACAGCTTCGTATTTGTCTTGTCCACTCTTATTTGAGACTTGTTATTTACTGCTATATACACCAGGTTAGCTATCTAAACAGCATCCAGGAGTCCAGGAAGTGGTGGAATCACAGACATGTGCATGTGTGTCCAAATTTGCTTGGCTTCTGAGAACTTGAGGTCTTTACATTTGGGAGGCAAACATGGTCATTACTTTGACCCTTACATACTTTCTGCATATATGCTTTGTACAAAGTGGCTTAATATGGTGGGTGAGAAAACAGAATGTGTTATTTTCTTAATATTATAAATGAAGAACAAATTGATCTTCTTTTCAAAAAAAAATTCCAAACGCCTAGGGGAAGACAAAGCAGAAACTAAAATGCCTCTAGAGGTCTAGTTTCATAAGTATTGGGATTTTATTTCTGGCATATTGGATTTGTCAAAGTAGCTTCTGAGATGGAAACAGACCAGAAACTGGGCAATAGAAGATGTTTCTTAACAGAAGCAAAAACTATATACTGCAAAGATATGTATGCTTGGCTGGATCTTTTGGCAATATTTTCAAATTTCTACATCCACTTCTATTTGAAACCAAATAACTAAACCTACCTCTTCTTTCCTTATCACCATATTGCAACAATTGCACAAAAGCCTTCAGATCTATGCTAGACACACACACACACACACACACACACACACACACACACACACACACACACACACAGAGTCCACTCCTATATCCACTGTTCACCAAACTATCTTTAATCTCATCAGCAGAGCCATTTCTCTGGTCCCAACTATTATTTCAGTATTCTGAGGTGAACACCTCTATGTGCTATGTCCTTCCAGTCTGCCATAGCTTTACAGACCAGAGAGAGAGAGAGAGAGAGAGAGAGAGAGAGAGAGAGAGAGAGAGAGAGAGAGAGAGAGAGAGAGAGAGAGAGAGAGAAAGAGAGAGAGAGAGAGAGAGAGAGAGAGAGAGAGTATCATCCTTAGTTTGAATTCTGACTTCTATGGTCTCTTCTAGACCAACACCTTTGCACATGCTATTGTAAATTCCTACCCACAAGTAACGATGAAGTTCTAGGTCTTCATTCAGTTGTACCCTAGACATCAACCCTGGAAATAGGTGACATTTCCTTCTTTTCTAACAAGTTGCATAGTGATCATGGGATGGTTTCATATACCTAGTTCTCCTTGGTTGATTGATAACACCATACAAGTTTGTAGGTTCCACAAGAAAGAGCAGAAACTCCTTCTTTCACTAACAGTGACGTGGATAATCTAAGCACAGGATAACTTGTCAGACTATGAGTTAAATAGATCTCAGTTTATATCATAACTCTCCTACCCTTAGGAGTGTGACTTTAAGGAAGGAACGTATTCTTCCAGGTAAGGCCCCATATTAGTAAAATGAAGATGAACTATTTCTAGGTTTAGATGTTTTCTGAAAAAGTTAACTATTTTTGAAGCTGTTAGTGCAGTGCCTGAATTATAGCAAATGTCTAGTGTCTGACAACATGCAGTCTGAGAGAATTATCTTAAAATGAATACTGAGAGAAAAAATGATATTTTTCCAAGCATCACACAAGTGGTAATAGAGCTTAGTTGCATGCTAGCTAGATCTAAGCTTTTTGTTTCCTTACCAGTCACCTGTAGGGTGTGTTCCAGTTCTAGTTTCTATTTGTATAAGATATCTCTGTTTCTTTAGCTATCCCTGCCTGTGTGTTTACCTCTCTTCCTCTCTATCCATCCCTGTCTCTCTGTCTCTCTGTCTCTCTCTCTCATATGTGTGTGTGTGTGTGTGTGTGTGTGTGTGTGTGTGTGTGTGTGTGTGTGCTGAATAGAAGCTACCTTTCTTCTGTCAAACTGTGCTGTACCTTCAACAATGCTTTCAACTCTTGTTAGTGTCAGTTCTCACATCTCTCATCCCACATACAACACACAGAAGCATTAAGCAATTCAGATGTCTTTATTTGGAAAGTGAAGTCCTTTAGAATTCTTAGCTCACCTGTGCTTCTTAAATCCAGTTCAATTTTGCACATTGATTTGCTCCTGTCTACTATAAAGAACTATGTGTTTCTAATATTTTTATTCTACCAGAGAGTTCAACAGGATATACCTCAGGCTGTGCTTTTTTACCTGTGTGCAATGGTTTAGTTGGCTGTTTGCTTTTAATACTATCTCAATAGCCTTTGAACTCAGCAATGTTGAATATGAGTCCAAAATAATCAGAAAGCAACAATAGAGAGATCCAAGGGTCTGTGGGGTTTCTTAGTGGGAATCAGGGAGTCTCCAATTTATATTTCCTAGTTTCTGTGTTAAAAACTTAGGGCTGACTGTCAGCTTGTGGAGGGGACCATTCTCTAGCTAATTCCCTGGGCTCCATACCTGGGTCTGTCCCTTTCTTTTTGTCTATATATGTGAATAGATTGGAGAATACCTTTTCTGAGTTCCCTATGGAGCTTGGAGAACATTTCTCATTCTGTGAAGAATCCTTCCCACTATTATTATTACCTAATTACAATTATGGGATCCTCTTGACTGAATAAATCCAGAGAGTTCATTCAAACTTCTCTGCCCAACTGTTCTTCTTAGATGGGGTTTTTCCCTCTAGTTTTGATGGCAAAGAAGCATTGTTGCCTAATTATGTCAAGGTTGAGATTCAGTGTTGAAGCCTCAAGCCATGATATGGTGGTAAAAGTTGGATCTTTGGGTAGGTCAGTATCACCAACAAAGTTATCATGAGTGAGAGCCCTCATGAAAGACTTTGTGTCATTACCAAAGTAGATACTAAATTGTTATCACTGGCTCTATCTCCAGAAGCATGAGCTAAGAAAAGGCTAACTATGTGAAGCAGGGTAGAAGAGGATGGTCTATAAGCTGGAAGGCAGTCCTCAGAAAGAACTGAACTTTATACAACCTTTACTTTTAGTTTATCATCTTTCAGAAAGAAGAGATACAGACATAGGTATCTAAGAGACTCATTCTGATACCTAGCTTTGGCTGTACATGTTGACAATAAGAGACTGCCACCTAGAAAGAATATTTAAAGATGACAGTTTTATGAGTGCAGATGGAGGTAGGGCCATTAGGCCAATTCGCGTATACTGCCCAGTACCACAGAAAACAAAACATCCTTTTACTTGTCAATTACAGAGAGTGTTTGAGCCTCTAGAGGCTGGTTTTCCTTAGTTATTTGTCTTTCAATGAGATCCTGCCTTGCCTGTGGTGGATCCAAGCTCCTGATTTCCTGAACATCAGAATGCTGCAGGAGATATCACATTTCAACTCTGCTCTTACCACTGCTAATTCACTGCATTGTGGCTGGTGACTTTTTTATTAGTAGCACAGGTCTTGCTGTTAAGCAGGTCACCCAGAGAATGAACCAAACTTTAAAATATCAGTACAAATGGACTCTGTTCCACGTGGCTAGTACCTTAATCTGTCTTATGACTTAACTCTAAGGAGTGTGGAACCCAAAGGGTTATACGCTCCTTAGAGAATGCTTCAAGGGGGTTTAACCACACTCCCAAGATTTTTTACTGTCACTTCTTTAGATCTGAGCATACTCATCTGCAGAGTGAACCAGTTAACATTCCAGTGCATGCCATTTCTGTATTTTTGTAAGATAAGTGTGGTTCCCCATATCTCCAGATTATTTATTATGGGTGGAGGAAAGATTCTGCAAAAGAAAATCTATCTTAAGCACCATTTTCAACCACAACAGCATTTACCTGGGAATTTTCTACAAGTTCAAACTCTAAACATTTCCCAATACACATACTAAATGGGATACACGGATATCCAGAAATCTATGCTTTCACCAACTTCCCAGGAAACTTCCTGAATA
Organism: Phyllotis vaccarum; assembly: GCA_033318265.1. Classification (NCBI taxonomy): domain Eukaryota; kingdom Metazoa; phylum Chordata; class Mammalia; order Rodentia; family Cricetidae; genus Phyllotis; species Phyllotis vaccarum. The sequence continues at coordinate 150,698,442 of JARWLC010000009.1, forward strand.
ATTCACTTCTGTTCTACCTAAAGTTTTAGAGCAACAATTTTCACATTTCATCCTCCTTCTTTCCTTCAGTCCCTTATTTAAATTGCAATCTCACCCTCAGATTATTAAAAATAATCAAACAGATGCCCATAAGTAGGTAAAATCTTCATAATCTATACTTAACTTGAAAGAGTAAAATTTTTTGTTAGTCTATTAACAGTTCAAAATTGATTTTGAGAAGCATATGTGATTAAAGTACTGAGTACATTGACAACAGAGAAGGAAATGTGTTATCCAGTTTTCATGGTCAAGAGCAAATAGCAGTCACTCTTTCCTTTAAAGGGATACAATACATTTCAGTCTTACAGAAAGTACCAATTCTGAGGATGTGATGTAAAAGTGTCATAGACAGTATGGATATAAATAGGCATGACTATATTCTAATAAAACTCACCATGCAATGTAGCAGAATAGATTTTGCTCATAAGCCATTGATTGTTGACCCTGATATTGATGAAGAAATCTAATAAAGAAATAACAACATCATATATTGGATACAGTAGTAAATTATCTTAAAAATAGATGAATATGTATACATTGCTTGACTGTATTATTTACTATTTGTATGTTGATCATATAGGTTTTATCTTTATTCTTTTCTAGTCTTTATTATTATCATTATTATTATTTTTGGTTGGTTGGCTGGTTGTTGCTTTATTTTAAGAGACAGAATTCCTCAGTGTAACAGTCCTGTCTGTCCTGAAACTTGCTTTGTAGACCAGGCTGCCCTCAAACTCACAGAGATCTTCCTGATTCTTCCTCTCAAGTACTGAGATTAAAGAAGTGCTCCACCACTGGCCATTCTTAATGACATACAATAATTTTAAAGGCAGAAGCTTCAAAGTTTTTGTAAAACCATGTCCAAAGGGATGAACTCTAAAACCAAATGTAGAAGAAAAATAAATTAATATTAATGACTCATCAGAAAATATAAATTTAAAAATATTAAAGATATTTATATTGTCACTATATGTAACCAGGGAGCTGGAGAGATCAACTCTTTTTCATAGATCCTTCCTGAAATCATTCCTATTTAATTTCTTTCAGGATACCAAACCCTTTCACTTCCTTAAGGTAGGCAATTCTTACCATGAATTTATAGATAAAATTAGACAGAAAAACCTCCACACTACTGACTCTACACACATAATAAATGTGGCTTTCTTTTTTTTAAATTTTTCTTTTATGTCTCAATAGAGTGTCATCATTTTCTTAAACAGAGTCTGAGAGTTTTTCCAGTTTATTCTCAGACAGTTTATCATTTTTTGTGGCTCTTGCAAATGAACTCTTTCCTGCATTTCATTTTCTAACTTTACTGTTTGTGTCTAAGAAGCTATTGATTTTTATATATTAATTTTAAGCAGTCAAAATGTAAAATTCTTTATCATTTAAATAGCTTTGAATCTGATTCAGTTTCCAAGTATGCATTATAGTATGTGCAAATATTATCTTTAGATATTTCAATGTCTGATACATTAGCATTTTTACCATATTTATCCATGGTACCCAAATTATTTAAGTGAAGAATTGATTTATTTTAATTTTAAGAGTAATTCTCATATTTTACTCATTAATTATATTTAATTTTGACTCCTTCATATGTTTTGCTTTAAATAATTTAAATGTATTTATAATTTAACTTTGAAATTTACTAAATATTTTATATTTGTGTTATTGTGTTCAACTGATGAAATTTAATAAATCCCTATGTGTGTTTATAAGTAAATCCAAAATATATAAAATGTATTTGTCAAGTGAGTGAAAAAAGTTAGGTATCTAATTAGTGGTACTAGTTCAATCTATCACCTATCAAAGAAAATTCTATTCAGATGTTTGATTTTAAAGGACTTTCAAAAGAAATTTCCAGTGAGATTAACATCTGAAAGTTAAAACTGCAATGTTGATAGTAAAGTAGATGGCAGCAACAAAGTCAAATTGGTGATGATGATATATATATATATATATATATATATATATATATATGCTGTTAATAAAATCATTCCAATCTAAACAAGAGTAAAAAGTTAGTGCTTTTAATGTTCAAAGGAAATTTACAAACTCACCAGAGCATACAAAAGACATCAGGAAGATAAATAGGTAAGAGATGGGAGAAGTTTTCTCAGGCAGATATTCAATTGATCAACAAATAGAAGAGCTGAAAATTCATTATCTGGATGAAAAACACAAATTTAAATCAGAATAAATTCTTTTAGAAATCTCTGCTGAATGGAAGCTAAAGAGGGAGCAGCATCTAGTACCATGTGAGAGACAAACGCTCTTAGGGTCACATAGAGTTGTTGTGGATTGCTACTGTTTTAGGACAAAGCCATCTGGCAACATCCATTTAATTTTTAAATCCATGCATTCTCCAATCCAGATATTATTATCCAATTGGTTTCTTTGCCAGAAAGCTATAACATTATCATGCACAGTGTGATACCACACTCAGATTCGCCCGGTAGGACTGAATCCTGGTTTTCCTGGCTGTCAGGAGTGGGTTATCAATCTACCTAATCAGTAGAACAGATTTTTCTGCAAGTGATATAAAGAGTATCTTCTAGGAAGCAAAACACACTCTGCTGGGAGGTGGTTTGGTCTACATATGTTTTGATGCCTGAGATCAGCTGAGAGAAGGGAAATCCCAGCTGGCCTTGCACAAGAGGGAAAGAACTCAAGAACTGCAGTGCAGGAAGACAAGCAAGTCCATAAATATTCTTTACCACTCAGTGTATGAGGGATTCACATGCAAAATCCTAACTCCATGGACCTGTCTACTCATGAGCCTAAGACCCAGAGAGTCTGAATGGTAGAAGCGATGGAAATGGATTGGATAGTTAGTCAATCCATATTTACCAGCTAGTAGAAGTCATGTCGAGGCAGAAAGGAGGACAAAGTGGCCAGTGTCTAGCTCTGTGTGTCAGCTTTCAGACAAACTGAAACAGCAGCTGTGTTACTCTCTGGCTCACTCTAGCACGTTGAGGTCTCTGCCTTGTAATTGTCAAGATCTCTTTATCCAGTCCTGGTCCTTTATTTCTCACAAATGGGGTTCCTGGAAGTATCCCTAAACAAGTTTCCTGTAGGAATTCTCAAGTTCCCAGAATGTAGTCTGCAGAAAACTTACGACAGGTATACACAGATATTTTATGTATGCATAAATATATAGACATACTTTTGATGATAAAAACTCTGCAATAATAATGTACATCTCAATTATAAACTAAATAATTTATGCTATAATTCAGTCACAGATTATGTGAGGAAAAGAGGCTCCAGAGTTATTCTGAGTAATTTAGGGGAACTCCTCAACTGATTTTTTGAGGCTAAAAGCAATATACAGAAAATTTCATGCTTTGAAAATGTTTAAGTATATCCAATATGTTTATTCAACCATCTTGTATATTTGGATTTATACATAAGTCTATTTGCATATATTTGTGTGTATATGTTTGTAAAAACATAAATAACTGCATATTTATGTTAAATTTCCAATTATTATGACATAGAAAAAACTTAAACAGAGAACAGATTCATTTTGTCTCATAGTGTCACAGGCTTTGGTGGATAGCCAGCAAAATGATGTGAGGGTGCATTGAGCAGGAAATTCATGATATCAAGAATTCGTGAGTACAAAACCTTGCTAACCTTATGGTAGCCAGGCAGCAGAGGAAAGGGAAGGCCAAGGTCACCATGTGTTTGCCCAGGGTGTGTACAAAGAGAGTTTTTTTCATTATAGTATGATATCCATATTTTCAAAAACTCTGAATATTCTCTTCAGACTTGAATACACCAGTGGCTTAATGACTGGATGAAGGTAGAACTCTCAAAAATCATTCAATTCTTAAGACTTCCAGAGGTGAAGATTTATTCCATTGGGCAGCATACTTTCAATACTGAGCTTTTGGTGGGAACATTTTATATGCTAACCATAACCTTCCAGTTCAGATCCCTAATGACTCATAATAGAACTGAATTCAATCCATTTCTAAAAACCCACCAAGCTCTAGATGTTCAATATTGCTCATATTCCTAAGTCCAAATTACTTTGTGACTCAAGGCAGATTCTTAGCTGTGAAATCTTATAAAAAGAAAACAAAACTTACTCTTAAGTTCATAGAACATAGCTTAGAACATAGCTTAAACACCTGTATTAAGATGGAGAAAGGGGAGGATAGAGATTGAATTAATCCAAAGAAGGATTTGAATCCAACAGGAAAGGCAGTACATCTTATAACTCTGTCTGGTTTTTGGAGTGCATGGTAGAATGATGTGAACGCTAAAGGACTTTGCTGCCCTTCTGAGCCTGTGTATGACCTAGCTATTTGCAGCCCACATGACCTCTCCCTGCATTGACTCAATACACTAATTTCAGCTTTTCTTGGCAGACATTTTATTTTTCTGGCACCTCAGATTTCCTTGGGATTTTATTGCATCTGTAGACTCACTCTTATAGCCCATTTTAGGGCCTGCTTTCAGAAATTTTGACCCTGTCACATATTGCTTGCCCTCTTAGAGTTTCCTTTGAAATCTGTATAGAGATTTTTATGACCTTGTAATACTTCCATTATATAATACATTAAAAATCACCATTGTGTAGACCATGCTAAGATCTAGCAACTGTTTATGTTGTACCCTGACACCCTGAGACCTCAGCAATGGTGGCCAGAATACTCAGATAATTTAGATGGTCGTGTAAAATAAGAGAAACTTGAAGCTGTTTCTCAGAACCAGGTCTTCTTGAGCAACTTAAAATTTTTGGAATATTATTCTATAGTAAGTATCGCTAGACATTCTAGAAATTTCATGAAGGCATCTATTTTCAGAATAGAAAACTGATTAAGTCTTTTAGGGCTTCACTTTCTTTGGCTTCAACTTAAAATACCCTCATTTTCTGGTCAAACAATATATTTTTCAAGTCTTCCTGCTCTATTTTAAAATTTCTGACTATAAATCTGGATAAATGTACCAGAAATATTAGTACAACAACATTGATGCTTTATGACTTTGGGCTCTTTGCCATTAGACTAACCAATTAGTTGCTCTAAAATTAAACTCCTATCCCATTCCAAGCAAAGCCCAATCAAGACTTGAACTTGTGAATTTGCTGCCTGAGGTTATAGGCTTACACCACCACACTTACTTACTTTTTTCAATAGTACAAAATTGCCGACCTATAACAGGGAAGTAACTTCTTTATAAAGAATATTTATAAATTATTTCTATTTTCTAGACAATAATAATAAATATTTAAGCTAAAACATTTTGCAACATATTCTTTGAATAATTTATTTGAAAGTTACTTGCTATTCCCAAAAAGACAAATCAAAATTGGAAAACTGTTACATTTAAATGTAGTAGGAGATTTCTGGCCCTGACTTTTGGGCCTAACCTCAAGACCCACAGACTCAGACTCACAGATGCTTATAATAGTTTTAGGCTGATCAGCCTAAGGTCCAGGCATACAACTTGCTAGCTCTCTACCCTTCATCTAACCCATGTCTCTTGTTCAGCCATGAGGCTCTGTACCTTTCTTTAGAGCAGCATGGTTGTTCTCTGCTTCTTCTGGCTTCTCTCCAGCATTCTGCTCTGTGCTTCCTGTTCTCAAGAGTTTTCTTAGTCTGGTATCCCCACCCACACTTCCTGCCTGTCTTTGACCACTCATCTCTTTTTATTAAACCAGTGGGTGGAACAATTATTTACAATGAAGCAACACAATCCCCCTATCTCTAAAACCTTAAATATTCTCTACTGTGTTAAAAATGAAACCATCACTAACATTTCATAAGAGTGATGAATTATTAGAGTTTCACATCTCTTCTGTGACCTACCTTTTAAATCACACTTAAAATTATTTTCTTTCTTTTTAAAAATAGTCTTGCTATGTAGTTCCTGCTGTTTTTAAACTTCTAATCCCTGGCCCCTGCCTTCCAGTTGTTGAGATTAAAGACATTTGTCACTATTAAAACCTTTAAGATTCTTCATATAAAGTCTAAAATGTATTGTAGGTTAGACATGAAAAGAATGAGGAAAATGTTGAAAATTTTAATTTCTATCTCTTCGGTGCCTACAGAGCTGATATCAAAGTGGGAAAGCAGATACCCTGCTTGTTTCTTCTCTTTCATTAGAAAGTTCTGTTGATCATTAACTTTGTCTAGCTTATTATTATTATTATTATTATTATTATTATTATTACTTTATCTTTGTATTTTATGATGTGGCTCTCATTCTACATTTTATATGATACCTTTAATCAGGTTTTCTCCTTTCCCAACCCCTCACATTCTCCCCACCTCCCTGCGCACTCAACGTCATGTTCTTTCAGTCATTCTCTGTCTCTCTCTGTCTCTGTCTCTCCTTCTTTATTTCTACTTTGTAAAAGCGAAACACAGAAATGGAAAACAAAAACACACAAGCCGAGACAAGGGGACTACAGATTTAAAGCCGGCTGGAACCACACAGCAAGACTATTTTTAAAAAATGAATGCAATTTTTAAGTTTGACTTAAAAATGTAGATCACTGAAGAGATGCGAAACTCTAGTAATTCATCATTGTTATAAAATGTTAGTCTTCATTTCATTTCTAACATAGTCCCACAAAGATGAAAATTAAAAAAAAAAAACAAGCAAAAGACAAAATGTCAAAATAGAACAAAAATGTCAAAATAAAGCAAAACAAAATGAAAAGTCCAATAAATGTCATTGAGTTTATTTCATGTTGAGGATGCTTTTGATGGGGAACACTTATTCATGCAGCAGAAAAAACTGTACAGCCCAGGAATGTGGTTCATAGTTTTACTAATACAATAAGACTAATATACATATTTATTCACAGAAACTGTCTTATCGTATCTAAAAGAAACTTTCTGTTGAGTCTTGGCGTCATCTACAACTTCTGGCTTTTACAGTTGTTCTGCCTTTTGCCACATAGATTACTGTGCCTTGGGAAAGGGGTTTATATGAAGACAGCCCATAACGCATTGAGCAATCCAAAATCTCTGTCTTTGCACGTTGTTGAGTTGTGGTTCTGTATGTTAATGCACATCTGCTGCAGGAAATCAGTTCTTTGTTACATTGAATGAGACACTGTTCACTGGGAAGAGCAGCATGATATTCGATATATTTTATTTCTCTGTTCACTTAGCAATAGAATAACAATTTTGGTTTTTCCCTAGGACAATAACTTATCTAGTCCGAGGTTCTTGGCCACTTACACAGCTTCAAGTGTGGATTCCTTCTCATGGAGTAACTGTTAAATCTAATTTTTAAAATGTGATTGGTTACTCACATAGCATTTGTGCCATGGTTTTGTAGGTAGATCACTGTTGAAAATTACAGTGTTCATAGTTGGATAATGTTGATGATTATTTTTCTCTTCTAGTCAGATACAGAGTACCTTCCACCCTGTGCAATCCAATTATTAGAGGCAAATCTTTTAGTTATATACCAATTTGACTCCTTCACACTCCGTGGCACAAGTATCTTCAGCAATAGGTTAAGAGAGCCATTGCCGTGTAGAGAGTAAACCAACAGACTTGGAAGTTGAAGTTGTTTGTGATGTTTGAGGAGTTCCATGGAATCTATTTAGATGTTACCCATTCCTTACACTGGGGATTTACTTTGTGATATAAGATTCGGGGGCAATAGAATTCTACATGCTTTTACTTTATTTATTTATTTATGTATGTATGTATGTATGTATGTATGTATGTATGTATGTATGTATGTAATAATTTTAGCATACCCAGCACTGTTTCCCCTTTCTCCCCTCTTCTCGGTCTTCTCCAGCTTCCCTACAACCCATCTTCTGAGTCGTTCCTTAGAGAAGGTCAGGACTGCCAGGGTGAGTTAATGCAGTCTGGCATATCCAGTCGAGGTAGGACCAAGCTATTTCCCCAAGTATCAAGGTTGAGCAAAAAATTCCTCTGTGGGAAATAGGTTCCAAGAAGCCAGTTCATGTACCAGGAATAAACTCTGTTCTGACTGCAAGGAGATCCACAAACTGCCCATGCTATTTGACTGTCGTCTACATTTGGAGATGTTAATTCAGTCCCAAGCTGATTTCCCAGTTGTCATTTCAGAGTTAGTGAGTTCCCAATAGCTTGGTCCAGCTGTCTTTCTGGATTTTCTAATCATGATCTTGACCCCCTTTGATCATATAATCTCTTCTCTCTCTATTAGGTTGGAATGGGAACTTGACCCGTTGACTAGCTGTGGATCTCTGTATCTGCTTCCAACAGTTCCTGGATGAAGGTTCTATAATTAGAGTGGTCATCAATTTGGTTATATGGGAAGACCAACTTAGGCATCCCTCTCACTCTTGCTTGGAGTCCTAGCTGACTCATCTTTGTGAGTTCTTGGGTATTTAAGCTGGCACCAGGATTCTTTCTAACCCCACAATGTCTCCCTCTATCAAGATATCTCTTTCATTGTTCTCCTTCTCTGCCCTTTCTCCAATTCAACCATCCTATCCCCTCATATTCTCTCCCTACCTCCCCTTTCCCATTCTCCCTTTGGTCCCAATTTACTCAAGAAATCTTATCTATTTTTCATTGCCAGGGATCCATGGATATCTCTCATAGGTTTCTCCTTGTCTATCTGCTCAGTGGTTGTGGATTGCAGCCTGATTATCTTTGCTTTCCATTTAAAATCCACTGTTGAGTGAGTACATACTGTGTTTATCTTTCTGGGTCTGAGTTACCTTACTCAGGATGATATTTTCTAGTTTCATCCATTTGCCTTCAAATTTCAAGATTTTAGTTTTTATTTTTTAACTGCACAGTAGTCGTTCATTATGTAAATGTACCACAATATTTTAAACCTTTCCTCAGTTGAGGGGCATCTAGGTGGTTTTTGATTCTGATATTATGGATATGACTGCTATGAATATAGTTGAGCACGTGTTCTTGAGGTAAGAATATTCCTCCTTTATGTACATGCCCAAGAGTGGTATATCTGGGTCATTATGTAGATTGATTCCCAGTTCTAAAAAAATGCCATACTGATTTTTAAAGTTACTGTACAAGATTACATTCACACTAGCAATGGAGTATTCTCTTTATTCCAGGTCCCCTACAGCATGGACTGTTATCTGTGTTTTAGAACTTAGCCATTCTGAAAGGTGTAAGATGGTATCTCAGAGTTGTTTTGATTGGCATTTTCCTGATGGCTAAGGATGTTTAGGAATTCTTTAGGTGTATTTCAGCCATTTGGGGTTCTTCTGTTGAGAATTCTCTATTTGGTCTTTTGAACTCTAGTTTCTTGAGTTCTTTATATATTCTAGAGATCAGTCTTCTGTCAGATACAGGATTGGTGAAGATCTTATCCTATTCCGTAGGCTGTTATTTTTGTCTTATTGACTTTTTTTTTTTTTGCCTTACTGAAGCTCCTCTGTTATAAGAGATCCTATTTATTAATTGTTTCTTTCAGTATCTACACTACTGATGTTATATTTAGAAAGTGGTCTCCTGTGCCAATACATTCAAGGCTAGTTCCCACTCTTTTCTATCATGTTCAGCGTAACTTATGTTGAGATCTTTGATCCACTTGAACTTGAGTTTTGTGCAGGGTGATAGATACGGATGTATTTGCATCATTCTACATACCACCATCCAGTTATGGCAGCACCATTTGTTGAAGATGCTACCTTTTATTCCATTGTATAATTTTGGCCTCTTTGTCAAAAATCAAATGTTCATAGGTGCATGGATTAATGTCCAAGTCCTCGATTTGATTTTACACATCTACAAGTCTGGTTTAATGCCAGTATCAAACTGTCTTTATTACTGTTATCTCTATAGTATAACTTGAAGTCAGGGATGGTCATGCTTCCCGAAGTTCTATTATTGAACAGGAATTTTTGGTGATCTGGATTGATTTCCAAATGTCTTTCTGTATGTTGTGAATATTAATCTTTAAATAAAGGAGCTGTTTTGACCCTTGAACACTGTAGCCAGAGATAGAAGCATAGGTAGCATATATATATATATATATATATATATATATATATATATATATATATATATATGAAGGTGAGCATTGTACTTTTGAGGTCTGTAAAGAAATGTGTTGGAATTTTGATGGAGATTGCATTGGATCTGAAGATTGCTTTTGGTAAGATTGCAATTTTTACTATGTTGACCCTACCTATCCAAGTTCATAGGAGATCTTTCCATTTTTTCTCATATCTTCTTCAATTTCTTTCCTCAGTGACTTAATGTTCTTGTCATACAGGTCTTTCACTTCTTAGGTTATATCCCCAAGATATTTCATGTTATTTGCAGCTATTGTAAAGGATGGTATTTACATGATTTCTTTTTTTAGCTCTTTTATGATTTATGTATAGGATGGCTGCTAATTTAGATTTTAGTTAATATTGTAACCTATATTGCTGAAGGTATTTACTACCTGTAAAAGTTCCCTAGTAGAATTTTGGGGGTCACTTATGTGTACTATCATCTCATCTGCAAGTAGTTATAGCTTGACTTCTTCCTTTCCAATTTGCACTGATGTCTTTTTATTGTCTTATTGCTCTAGCCAGAACTTGGAGAATTTTATTCAGTAGATATGGGGAGAGTCACTGCCTTGTTTTGTTCTCTGTATACTTATATGTAATATTTATTATTTTATTTTTAATAATATCCCAGTTTGTGAATGTAGCACCATTTCATTATCCATTCATCCATCAGTTGATTGGTATCTAAGTTGGTTTCAAATTTTAGTTGTTAAAAGTAAATCAGCAATGGACATGAATGGACAAGTGTCTCTGTAGTAGTATTTAGAGTCCTTTGGGTATGTGCCTAAGAATGATATAACTGTATAGCAAGGGAGATTGATTCCAGTTTCCTTGGGTTCTGCCACACTGATTTCCAAATAGGCTGTGCAATTTTTTTTTATTTCTGCCACGTGAAGAAGCATTCCCCCTTTCAAACATATCCTTCAGCATGTGCTGTCATTTGTTTTACTGATCTTGGCCATTCTTGACTAGGGTAATATATAATTGCAAATTAAGTTAATTTTTATTTTCATGGTGGCTAACAATATTGAACATTTTAAAAGTCTTTCTTGTTCATTTAAGTTTCATCTTTTGATAATTCTATGCTTAGATCTGTATACCATTTTAAACTATCTTTTGCTTGCTCAATTTTTGAGTCCTTTATATATTCTATATACTAACTCTCTACCAGATAAATAATTGGTAGAGATATTTTCCCATTCTTTAAAAATATTTATTTATTTGAAATTAAAATATAATTACATAATTTCTAAACTTCCTTTTTCTTCTGAACTTTTTCATGAATCTCCCTAGCCCTCTTATCTCTCTCTGTATATATATTGTGTGTCATATTTCAATTGATGCAAATAATGTATAAGAAACATTATTGTGTTCCACCTCAGAGATGCTAAAGTTAATATTCTATTTTACTTTTCTTGAATACCAATACGGTATTCAGAGAAACATAGATTATTTACTAAAACTATTATCAGGTATTTCAAAATCAATATTATGCTAACAAACACTTCTAAATATAGCTAAATGTAATGGTAGGTTATCAATTTTATCCAACTCTAAAATGTTTAACTTGAGAAAATTGTATTATAATATATACAATATCAAAACCTGGAGAAATAAGTAACTGTCTACCTTGTGGAATTTGTGTGACTTTTCTTTTTTTAATTAATTAATTAATTAATTTTACATTTTGACTACAGTTTCCTCTCCATCCTAATAAGAGGGTACTGAATTTTAAAGTTAATTTTGTACTCAGCTATGTGACTAAAGGCTGCAGGTGTTTCCTGGTATAGGCTTTGGGTCACTTATCCATACTATAATATCATCTGCAAATAGTGATGCTTTGACTTCTTCCTTCCTAGTGTATATGCCCTTGATCTCCTCTAGTTGTCTTATTGTTCTGTCTACAAATAGAAATACTTCACTGACGAGATACGGAGAGAGTGGACAACCTTGTCATTTCTGTTTTAGTGTATTTCTTTCTGTTTCTCTCCATTTACTTTGACCTTGGCAATCAGCTTACTGTCATTTATTTTATTATGTCACCTTTATAACCCTCATATCTAAAGACCTTTATCCTTAAGAGAATTAGATTTTGTCAGTGGCTTTTCAGCATCTAATGAGATGATAATGTGTGTGTGTGTGTGTGTGTGTGTGTGTGTGTGTGTGTGTGTGTGTGTGTGTGTATGTTTTCACTCTGTTTACATGGTGGGTTATATTGACAGATTTTTATATCTTGGACAATCTTTGCATCTCTGGATTAAAGTCTACTTGATCATGGTAGATAATATTTTTTTAATATGTTCTTGGATTCAGTTTGTCAGTATTTTATCGGGCATTTTTGAATCAATGTCCATGAGTAAAATTGTTTTTTACATCTCCTTTTATTTGAGTCTTCTTGTGATTTGGATATGAGGGTGACTGTGGACTCATAAAAAGAATTTATCATCATCCCTTCTCTTTTTATTTTGTGAGGTAGTTTGAAGAGCATTGGTTTTGTCTCTTCTTTGAAAGTCTGGTAAAATTCTGCATTGGAACCATCTGGGTTTGGAATTTTTTTGGTTGGGAGACTTTCTAAATGTAAATAAATTTATGTACATATTTGTTTACTGCTTTGTTCTTCAGGGGAAAGATTGAAGAAAGAGGCATACAGTGTGTTTTTGAAGCAATAGTTTATAAAGTCTTGCTCAACTTGAACTTCTTGCCCTTTTGGGGGAAGGGATGGGAGGATGGAGGGGAGAGGTTCCGTCCAGGGTGACTGGGAGGGATTGAAAGGAGGGAAGGGAAGGGAAGCAGGAGCAGGGGGATACATGGATTTAAAAAAAGACACTAAAAAATAAATAAAATAAAATAAAAAATAAAGTCTTGCTCAACAGGTCTGATTTGCTTTTTAATCAAGGGCCTCTGGGCCTGAGATCTTAGCACTTGAAAACAGGTCAGAGATCAGTCAGGTTGTGGTGGTGCATGACTTTAATCCCAGCACTTAGAGGGCAGAAGCAGGAGAATCTCTATGAGTTCTGGGCCAGCCTTGTCTACTAAGCAGGTTCCAAAATAGCCAGGTCTGTTATACAGAGAAACCCTTTCCTGAAAAAAATAATAAAGAAAGCAGAGAAATCACGATCACTAAAATAAGAATTTTTTTTTTCCTGGAAAAAAGTTGTTTATTGTCAATCTTTAACATTCTTATTTGAAAATATTTATCTGTTAAAGAACTAATGACTTTCTATTAGCAACCTTCACAACAAATGTAAACAGTGATGGAAATCTTGATTATTATCTGGGAACTACAATAAGACTCTAGGGTGACCTGATTCTGTAGGCATTATTGCTCTATCTAAGCTGTTTATCTAATCTTGTTTTAGCTTTGATAGGTGGTATCTATCAAGCATCTTGTCTATTTCTTTTAGATTTTCCAATATTGTAATATACAGGTTTTTGAAGTATCTACTCTTTTAGCCCATGGAGGTTTTTTTTTTTATAGTTGAATTGAGCCATTGACACTGAATATTAATGGTCAATAACTATTAATTTTTATTATTTTGCTGTGTGTGTGTGTGTGTGTGTGTGTGTGTGTGCATTCACGCCTGTGCATGTGTGTTTCCTCTTTGGGGTCTGCTGATGTGAAATTACCTATTATCTGTGTTTATATATAGTTAACTTCCTGGGGTCTGCCTTTTCCTTCTAATACCTTCTGTATGGATTTATGGATATTATTGTTAAATCAGCCTTTGTCATGAAGTCTCTTGTTTTCTCATGTACAGTTTTTGACAGTTTTGCTGAGTATAGTATTCTCATTTATCATCTCTTGTCTCTCACAATCTGCAAGACTTTAGTTAAAGCCCTTCTGTATTTTAGGGTCTCTAATGAGAAGTCACAAAAGTTATTCTAATAGGTCTGTCTTTACAAGTCACTTGGCTTTTTCTTTTGCTGAGGTTTTTCTTTCTTTGTTCTACATGTTTAGTGTTTTAATAATTATGTGATAAGGAAACTTTATTTTATAATCCATTTGGTGTTCTGTCAGCTTCTTGTATCTTTATATGTTCTTTAGGCTGAGAAAGTTTTCTTCTATGATTTTGTTAAATATAGTCCATGTTTTTTAATTGCATTTCTTTCTATTATTTTTATGTTCGGTCCTTTCACAGTGTCCCAGATTTCCTGTTTTTGTTTTTGTTTTCTGATAGGAATAGTTTAGGTTTAACTTTATCTTTGACTAATGCATCTTTTTCTACTATTGTGTTTTTAATGTCTCAGATTCTCTCTTCCATCTTCTGTGTTCTGTTGATTTTGTACCTGTACTTCCTGCTCACTTACCCAGATTTTCCATTTTCAGGATTTTCTTGATTTGCACTTTATTAATTTCATCTGTTTCCATTTTTAGGTCTTGAACAGCTTCCTTTACCTGCTTTTTGTTTTTTCATGGCTTTCTTGACATTTCTGTAAGGATTTATTGATTTTTATATATTTTTGTTTGTCTTTCTTCAAATTCTTTAAAGGATTTTCAAAATTTCCTTTTTAAGTACTTCTATCATTTTCATAACTCATTTTTAAGGTCATATACTTGTATGTCAGCTGTCTTGGATTGTTCAGGTCTTGCTGTGGTAGACTAGCTGGGCTCTAGTGGTCCCATATTCCCCTTCCTGTTACTGACTGTATTCTTACACTGGCATTAAGGCATCTGGATTTAGGATGATTATAGGTCTAGGTACTCATCCCTATGTTTGTCTTTGTTGGATGGGTATTTTGTTCTTTGGTTTCTCTTTTCTCTTTGATCTATTGGCCTGAATGTCTAAGCATTCATGTGAGGAGCACATCCAGTATGGTGTACTCTCTGGGGTTTTGGGAGCCTGAGGTCCTGAGACCTGCCATGGCCTCTGATAAAGTAGAAATCTTTTTCTCAAGTTGTAAGCCAGGATATGCTGCTCATGGAAGAGGTACATTCTGAGGTTGTTACGCAGGATTAAAGTGGTTTAGTGGGCAATGAATGGCGTCTTCTCTTGGATCCTTAGGACCAGTCTGGCCTTCAGGACAACTGTTGGTGCTGGAGTCCCTCGATCCGGCCTGTGCTGAAGTGAAGCTGATGTCTACTTCAGAGGTTGTAGGACAGGATATGGAGCCCAGGGGAAGGGGTGAATCTTTTTCTATTCTGTGGGGCTGTATCTTTGTTCAAATTGTGGTATCCTTATTGTACGGAAGATTTTCAGCTTTACTAGGTCCCATTTATTATTTGTTGGTCTTACTGGAGAATAGGCTTGAATTCATTGGCACAGAAAAAGAATTTCCTGAATAGAACTTACCACACAGTCTTTAAATTGTGAAGATCAAACCATTCCCACTTGAGTGTTAAGATCATTAATTTTGTTTAACCACAGTTCTTAATTCAAATGCAATTGCTACCCACTCTTGCACCTCACTAATTCTGTGTCCCCCAACCAAGTATTTTGACAATTTGGTTATTAGGATGTCACTGTCTTTATGAGACACAGTCTCTAGCTGCCCTCATTTCCTTTGCTCCATAGTTTTTTCATGCTTTCCAGCTTTGAAGATTATAAAGTATCATCACTGGTATTATATCCATGTCCCTTTGTCTGATTCCTCTTGCTTACCATCCATCTTTGATTCCATTTTTTAATTATATGTTTGTATTGCAGTTGGTGCTGTATCTCAAATGGTACAGCACATGTGTAGCACTCACAAAATGCTTAATTCAATCCCTAACACTGCAAAATTTGAAAAATATATATTGCATTTCATTTATAGAGCTGCTTCTGGCTTGCATATGTGTCATTTTATTTTATGTCCTGAGCCTATATTCATATTTCCAAGTATGTCAGTCTCCATGCCTTATGTTTTGTTAATTATAATTTATTCATAACCACACAGGTCAAAATCAATATTTCAAGCAAACTTTTATTACAATATAATGAGCCTATAAACATTATAAATACTGAGTATATAGCTGAATGAATTTTCATACACAGACATCCAAAAGCACACAACCATAAAATACTCAATCTAGATGAGGTAATAGCAACTTCCCTGTATCTTAAAAGCATCCTTTATGCACTCTTGGTCACTGGATTGCTCCCAAAAGATAAGCACTAGCTTAAATTGTTTGTGATCAATTCTTATTTTTGCATGTAAATACATAAACTTATAAAATCTACATGAGGAAAATGTTTTTGTGAAGTTTCAAAGACTCTAATGCCATTGGTTACTCTAGTTACTGCCTCAGTCCTAACCTCTAAATTCATAACAACTTTATCTGCTTCCCTAATCCCAGCTACATTATCCCACAAGTCCCAATGACTCAGGTCAAGTTTTCACCTTTGGTGGTTCTGTTATTCTGAATCTACTGGTCCTGATCATCTCAGGCAAGCTAATCAAAATGAAAAGTAGAAAAAAGAGAATATCACACTTGAAGTCTTTTTATTTTAAGTACTGAAGTATTCAGAATACACATGCTTATACATATAGATATTTTTCAAAGAAAGTAAATATCTTCTAGTAAAAAATTACAATTTGTTGTCTATTTTAAACATATTACCAGTTCGAGTTGTTATAAGTCCATTTCTGATTTCTTAGATATTTACATTAGCTGTAGAAATTATTCTACACAATTTCCTCTCATGTTTTTTTCTAGAATGTGGGTGGGGATTCTAGACAATGTTAAAATTGGTAGATTTTATGCATTCAAGAAAGCCCTATCTTGTATATTAGTCTATGTGTGATTTTTTTGTATTTTATTTAATTTTCTTAGGTTATTGTTCAGAGTTATAAAGATGTGCAGATGTTTTGATTTCAATCTGAAATGCCCTCACAGACTCATGCACATGAATACAGCTCCAGATGACAGCAGTGTTTTGTAAGGTTGTGACAACTTTAGGGCAGAGGGAAACTGGCAGACATAGGTCACTGGGGATGGCTCCAGCCTTCCTTCCTGTACACAATGTGCAAAAGTGATAGACATGCATTCCTATTGCTGTGGCTTGAGAAACTTCTGCAGCAATACTTTCTCAGTCATGATGGATTGTACTCTGAGATTATTAGAGGTTTATTTTTAAATATCCTCCCTTTGAAGCTACACTGTCAAGGGTTTTTTTCTTTTTTTAATCTCAAGCAACAAGAAAAATAACTAAAATGTAAACCACCAGTATGGGACTAAGCCAGGTAGAGGCTGATGACCCTTCTAAGCCCTTGATTCTTTCAGGGGCCTCTACATGTACTCCTAGGGAACTGACCCACGTCCCTTTACCCTGAACTTTCAGAGCTATAATTTATCCCTTTTACAGCACAAAGCTGCTGATGGCTCTAATCCTCCTGACCTCAAGCATCTTTTTCTATTTTTTTTAATATTTGCTTCTTTTATACTTTGAAGAATAAAATATAAATAAAACAAAACTTGTAGTGTAAAGACTAACAACTGCATTTACAATCATCAAAAACTTTAAGAAAAAAATAAATTATGCATTTGAAACTCCAAATAATACTCTCCATACTTTACCAAAGAATACTATCTGAAGTGTGTATTTATGTCTATGTATTTTCCATAAATACCAGAACAATGTACATCTCTATTTCCTTAATGTTTAATGTGGATCATAGTGCTAAATTCTCAAATAAATTTTATAAAAATTTTTAATAATTTCTAACATTTAATGATAGATAACAACGAAGCCTTCCACTGTCATATTAATGTATTTGCAAATGCAGCAAGATTTCATCACCAACATTTCTTAAAATTATTTGGTTTACTTACAGTGTATAGTTTTAAATATTATAAAATTCAATATTTAAAGATTCTATTTTTCATCTACCAACATCAAATGAATGTATTTTTGACCATGCCATTGGGGGGAGGTTGAAAGCTGACTGGGAGGTATTGGGATGAGGGAAGGCAGGAGGAGCAGAATAAAATTTTTTACATGAATAAAAAAGACTTTGTTTTATAAAGAAAATAAAATAAAACAATTAATAACATTTATTTATTTATTCATTCATTCATTCATTCATTCATTCATTTATTTGTTTGTTTGTTTGTTTGTTTGTTTGTTTATTATTGGTGGGAGTCCAACACAGGAATGCTTTGTTTTTATTTGATTTTGTGTCTCATTCTGTTTTCCACGTTTACTTGAACTCCTAAATTAATAGAGTCTTTCTACCTCAGTTTCCCCAGTTATAAGAATACAACTAGGTGATGTATAGTTTGCCAAAAAATTTTACATCCTTATCAGCATCTATAACTTTATTATCAAGCATCTGTCTAGGTTGTAAGAAGTGAAGCGTACTAAAGTTATCTCTAGTTAACTATGGTCGTTTTGAAAACTCACAAATTTTTTGAACCTATCAGAAAAAAGACACAAAGGAGAGTAGAGAAAAGAAAGACAACCCATGTCTGTTTTTAAATTTCATATCTCCTATACAGCATAGAGCCAATTAAAATTAAAGAAACAGGAATGTGCAAAATAATCTCCCTCCTTAACATGCAATTCAATTATAAGGGTTTAAGTGTTAATGAAAAATTTAATACAAACTGAATACTAGGAAGAAATAAAAATCTATGAAATTGAGATGAATATTAAACAGTAGGTTCTTGAGCCACATTGGAGTTAAGAGAATCTATCTATCAGTTATGTACATACAGATATGTTATGTAGCTAAATAAATAGATAATAGGTAGATAGATAGACAGGATAGATAGGTAGACCAATAAAGGAATTATTTAGAAAACTGGAGTTTAAATCACTCAGGAAAAGTTTGACTGACTAAAAATGAGAATATTGCATACTAGAAACTGTGACTCCGGTGAGGTGGTGCTGTGAAGAATGCCTGAAACCTTAAAAGGTTATATTGTAGGGCATGGAGGCACATGCTTTTAATCCTATCATTCTGGAGGAAGAGGTTGGGGAATGTCTTTGAGTTTGTAGCAAAACTAGACTATATGAGAGTTCCAGACAAGCCAGGGATACACAGTGAGACTGTCTCAAAACAAAAACAAAATAACAGGTTATATTGAAGGCACCAATAAAAGGACATACTTGTAATTCGTGAACTAAAAAAGCAGAAACCTATATATTAGGAATTTAAATATGAACTGAAACTAAAAAAAAAAAAATTCAAGTTTTACTTAAATTGTTTCATAAAATAGAAAAAGCTTTAAGAAGCTTCCTAAATAATAATTTTATTTTGTTGTTATATTAACACTTACACCTGAAAAGACACAAAGAAAAAAATGTCAAATATTCTTTCATAGGAATGCATATGTCAAAGTTCTCAATATTATAGTAACAAATAAAATCCATAGTCAGATATTAAACACACATACACACAGAGACAGACACCTTGAAACACATATCTCTAAAAGCAAAATCTCCATCAAATACCTCCCTTCAAAGCTCTGAAAACCCTGTAGAAGAGGAGGCAGTCGGACTTAGGGAGAAGAAGGCGTTCTAAGCCATGTGAGCAGAGTTCATAAGAACTTACAGAGACTGGAACAGCAAGCCTAGGACCTATATGTGTCTGTACATACCTGGTCTGCTCGTGTATGTATCTTACACTTCAGCGTTTTATGTGACACCTGGATGTGTATCGTGTATGTATCTTACACTTCAGCGTTGTATGTGACACCTGGATGTGTGAGTAAGTGAGTCTCTCATTCTTGTTCTTGGGACTCTTCCTTTTGTTGGTTGCATGGTCCAGCATATATGTAAAGATTTTGTTTTGTCTTATTATGTTTCATGTTTGGCTGTTATCTCTTAGAAGTCTTTTCTAATAAGAAACATGACAGGATTGGATCTAGATATAAGGGAAAATGAAGAAGTGAGAGAAGTAGAGTGGAGGGAAACTGATACGTTGTATAAAAAAAAAATCTGCTTCCCTTCCTCCGTCCCTCTCTCCGTCCCTCCCTCCCTCCCTTCCTTCCCGTTTGGTTTTTTACACGGGGCTTCTCTGTGCTTCTTAGTTAGAGTTTTTATTGCTCTGAAGACACTTCCCTCCTCTCAATCCCTCCCAGTCAGCCTTCAGCCTCTCCCCTCCCCATCCACTCATACCCTCCCGGCAAAGGGGGAGAGTGTCAAGGTAGGTCACCTCAGTGTGGCAATCCACTCAAGGCAAGTCTGATTTCCTCATCGCGAAATCAAGACTATGTTTGGTGTTCCTCTGCAGAGAATGGGCTCCAAGATGCCAGCCCATGCACAGGAACACAGTCTTATCCTACCCCTCAGGGGTTCACATACTGGTCATGCCATTCAACAGTTGCCTACCCTTGGAGGGTCTAGCTCCTTTTCCTGATGGATCTCCGGTGACTATTCTTGATTCACTGAGCCCCCAGAGCTCATAATTTTCCTGTAGGAAATTTTCCTCAAAATCCCTATCCCTCTGCTCATACAGACTCTCCTCCCCTGCTCTCAGCTGGACAAGGAGTTCTGCCCAGTGCTCAGCCATGGATCTCTGCCTCCACCTCTATTATTTGTTGGATGTAGGTTCTGTGATGACTTGGGTGGTTGCTCATTTGATTATAGGTAAAGTTTCATTTAGGCTCCCCCTCCACTATTGATTAGAGACTTGGCCAGGGACATTCTGTGAATTCTTGGAAGTTTCCCTAGCACCTAGTCTCTTTCCAACCCCTCACTGGCTCCCTCTATTGAGATATCCATCTTTTTCTATCTCCCTCTTTGCTCCTTAACTCATCCATCTCCTTTCAAGAGTTTTTGCTGCCTTCAAAATGAGTGATGTAGTTTTTGCTTGTACAGTGTTCACCTTTTCCCCTACCTACTTAAAATGTTTTTAACTACTTTTCTGGGGGAAAAAACATCATTTCTTAATAATATTGCAATTATTTTCACCAAAAGTTTTAGGAAATGCAAAATAGTATAAGTAAAGGAATACTTGAAGTATATAATACACTAAGTATTTTCCATATAATTAATTTTTCTAGAGTTTATTTAAGTTGATATTACCTAATGGTTTTGAATTCTTCATACACAGTACATTTCTATATGCACTATGTGTAAATCTTACATTTGTACTATTAAAGGTAAAGAATTAATGTAAATTTTCTTTTAGTCATTATTAATATCTATAAATATTTTCTCTTTTGCATATTAAAATGATAAATTATTTTAATATATATTCCTCTATTTGACCAGCCTCACATTCTTATATTTAATTGTACATTATTATTTTAGTTTGCTAGTTGAGATTACTAATGTATTATTAATACACTTTGAATTTCTTGTCCTTAAAGAATTAGCCTTTGAGTTTTCTTGAGCTATCTTTATGATTTATAATAATAATTATACTTAGTTTATTTATTTAATTACTAAGGAATTTATTTCTGTCTAGAAAATAGACAATTTAGTGGACTTGAACATCTTGTGTTTGTAATGCTTTGTTTTTGGAATCTTTAGCTCCTAGGTCTCAGGAGGTTAAGGGATGTTTCTTAAAGTGCCTATGGTTCTTCTATATTAATACATTTATTAAATTAACACTTCTCCATTGAGAATAAGATAGACAACAACCCATTAGATGTATATGTTACAGTGTTGCTAATGTTTCTGTAATGTGTTTTACCTGTAATTGTCTTCCATATTTGTAACACATTGCTGCTTTGGGAATTTGGCATTTTCGATTTTTTAAATTTTTCTTGATTGTGTTTACAAAGTCTTTTTTTAGGATAAAGCACAAACACTATCTTTTGCATTTATTTATATTTTTATCAGTTCTCTAATGTTTTAATGTTCAAAATTACATTTAGTACTTAAGTTTTTTTTAGAGAGTTATTATTTTATATTTTTTTTCATTTCCTAGTTTAACAATAAAGGTATTTGAACTCATGGATACTGTTCTAAACATCTTTTTCTTTAAGTTTTTAATGTGTGCTTACTGTACTAGTTAACATTAATATCTGAGCCTGGAATTAGATATATTATTTTATCTTTGACCTTTGCGCTATTATTATTTTATTTTCAACTTTACCTTCAGTTTCAATGTAGATACATGGTTTGGAGACAGCTTCTTATAATTTCATTATTTATTGTTCAGGAACTGCAGTTTTTATCTTTTCTAAGACTTCTGTTGTTTGCATTGTGTTATTAGAGGACCAACTCAGATGTGCCCAATGTCATGGTGTTCACCCAGTATCATATTCCCTTTCCGCATTACTTTCCTTGGATTAGTGTGAGGATCCAGATTTTTAACTTTTGACATGGATGTCTATCTCCAAATACTTGGTAGAAAGTGTACGGTTTAATTTGTTTGTAAATTTGGAGGTTAAATCGCAAGTGAAACCTCATAAATTACTATTAGTTTTCTTTATAAAAATAATGTTTTTTCCATTAAAACATAATTCCACCAATTTTTCAATGTAAACCATTTGGTCAGATTAATTATTTGATATAATATGAATAAATTATTCCTTGCCATAGTTCTGTTCTATATTATTCAAATAGGTAAAAACCCAAAAGTCACTGAAGCTTAGCAGAGATGGTGAGGGAATTCTCAGTAGGTCTTAGATACGGGAAAAGCCCATAGCTTACAGTTCCTCTTCACTGGTTTCTTTTTTGATCTTCCCATAATAACTGCTTCATGTTTACCATGATGTACTCAGGACCTGGAATAGTATTTCCATGGCAGCTGCCATCAGGATTCCTGGGGGCAGATCATTCAGAAGATATCCATTTCCTTAGATGCACAAGCAGAGAAAGAACCAAATTTTCTAAAGCTTGATTATTAAAATATGACTTTAGATTATCAAATAAACTAATGAAATCCATACACTAAAATCTTCTTTTAGGATTTTAGGAGTTCATATAATTTCTTATAGTTGTTGCAAGTAGTCCTGACTGAGGGAATTAATCAGCCACAGCCTTGATGGTGTTTACATTGTAGGCTCTCTCTGCATATTAGTTATTTTTCTATTCATGTGTTAAAAACTTCACAAGTAAGGAAACTTATTGAAAAATTTTAATTTGGGCTCTTGGTTCTAGAGGTTTAGAGTCCAGGATAGTAGAACAAAGAGATGAATGTAGGAACAGATGAGAGTTCACATCTTGTACTGCAAGCAGGAGGCAGAGAGAGCTAACTGGGCGTGGCATGGAGCTCTAATTCTCCCCATGGTTACACATCTCCTCCAACAAGATGTCTGCTTATCTTTTTGAAGGACTCTATTGAGTGTTGACCATGTATTCAAACATATGAGCGTATGGTGGCGATTGTCATTCCAACCAGCACAGTCGCTGTGATGACTAAATCTTCGCACAACTGGGCAAAGGCAGCGCTTACTCTTGTATGTGCTCTCCAGCAATTACCATTTTCATAAAGAGCCATTTCCTTGGTTTTCAACAGCCTCACTACTTCTTGTTTCTGTAAAACTTTATTTGAATAGAAACTGGGAACATTATTTTAGCTACCATCTCACAGGTGCCGTGTAGGAACATGACATTCATGTTCTGAATTTTTTCTTGGGTGTTTTCTTGGCTAGCAGCCATTTCCTAACTTTTAAAGCTCCAACACATTTTATGATATAGGCAACTGAGTCAGGAAACATAAAATGTATGAAAGGGGAGTTAAATTGGAACACATGCTATAGAGCTAGAGCCTGTCTGTTCAGCCTTCCTACCTCATCTCCTTTAGCAATCCTACATTAACACAATTTTTAAGCTACTGCCATTACTGCTATGGATGGAAATGAAACAACAAAGAAAGCAATACAGTAAAAACTGTGGATCCAAAGTACAAAAGCTTTACAAAAAGGAAAACATTGTGTGTTAGTAGCAAAGGGAATAACTTTGTATTATGCACATAGTAGTAAAAGGAAACATCATGGAGATGATATCATAAACAGAATAGTAAAGAGAAATATCACAGAGGTGATATTATGAATAGACTAGTAAAGAGAAACAACACAGAGATGACATTTGAACAAATCTGTTACTGTTTGCTTGTTTATTGTACTAGATAAGGGATGCTTGCAAGCATCAGGGCAGGGGATGTTTGTGACAAGGGCATAATGCAACCCAAACTTTAGGCATGTCCTGAATATGTGACAAGGTGCACAGAGAAATAAGAGAGATTTTACCCACTAACCTGCCGTGCCATGTAAACAGTCTTGTAAAAGAGGTTACAGTTAAATCATTAATACCAACTTTATTGATATGCCAACTGCTTTCAAGCTTCCCAGTAAACAGAATCTCATCAAACATTACTTTCTATAAATATGTCTTTGCTTCTGTTTATATATCTATTTATAGTGACTGAGCCAATGAGCTTGTTCTGGATAATAGTATTAATTGCTACTATGTATAGACAGATTAAAACATGCTTGATCAAGGCACCTATCACATTGAAGCACAACAATGGGTTTCACTGTGACTACATATATATAACTTGCATTGCTTATGTTTATTCCCTGTGTTCCCCCTTCTCTCCTCCAATTTCTATTCTCTTCTTACCAAATTCACATTTAACAAACATACAGACTAGATGAATAAGTTTAGTGCCATTATCCATGTTCACATTGTATAACTAACATCTTATATATCCTGGGGAAGATTTACATTCTGAAGATTCAGTGAAAATCATGAAGCTGAAGAAATGGCACAGTAATTCAGGGTACTGGCTGCTCTTCTGGGATCTGATTCAATTCCCAGCACCCACCTGGAAGCTCATAAATGTCTATAAACCCAATTCTATCAAATCTAACACTTTTCTCCGCTCCACAGGTATGTGGTACATGCATGCAAGCCTTTCTCCTGTAGGTACACTCACACAACTTCCAGATGTTTTCTAGATCTTCAAAACACCTAGTAGTTAGCATTATGCAATTTGCATAATGCAAAAAAAAAAACAAAAAGAAACAAAGAGTGACCATATCTCTGAAAGGCCTGATACGGAAAACAAGTCCTAATTAAGCTGAGATTCAGCAGCAAATGAGATGGTAAGAAGCATTGGGGAAGAAAAGTTAAAAAAAAAAAAAGATTAAAAAGTAAAGCAGAAGGAAAGGAAATAATGTGACTCAATACATCATTAAAGAATCCATTGCATGCATCAGCTGTTACCTCAGTGTCCAATGTTATGTAAAGTAGAGTGAATGGATTATACTCCCTTACTTAGCTTTGATCAACAATCATTTTTCATGGGACATCCTGCATCCCTATCTGCTAGCACTGCAAGAGGGCCTTTCTGTGCATTTCCCAAATCTCAAGGGGCTTGCCAACCAGGCTTGCATTGATCAATCTGGCCTTGGGCCAAAAGTGACAGGAAATATGCCCTCCCCTCCCATTCCCTTGCCAGCTCCACAAAAGGACATTCTTCCAGGTCATTGCTGAACCTGGCTGCTGTCTCATCTTTGCCTACATCTGGTTCGAGAGTCTGGAGGTACTTTATAATGTCTACTAGCAATATAATTACTTGTATGAGATAAATATACACAGCCTACTCTGCAAATTATAACTGATCATCCTTGGGATATTTTAGTTTTGCTTTTATTCACTCATTTATTTTACCTTGGCCATCCCATTTGTCTTTTGGTCCTTACTTCAATTCTTCAGTGAAATGCTACTCACACTTTAAAGTCAAGCATAAGCTCACTAACACTTAGCTTCCTGTCAATTTCCCCCTACAAATTCTGCCATCACACTAACTCTGACAAATTTGTTTTGAGCTGCCTAGAAAAGTCTTTTTTTCTTTTCACCATCTCTTTTCAAACCTATTTTACTGGTTTAAGGCATTCAAATCCATAACTATTCTAGGTCACAAGAGTCATGAACCATCATGTGGTTCAGAAAAGACATCACCGAGCAGATAACACAGGCATCAGTATTGAAATATTTCATAATTCACTTATCATTATTATCTTTCCTAACTCTTGAGTGAACCCAGTCCTATCTGTCTTGGTGAACTGGACATCACATCCTACCTCTCTCATGCTCATTTTAGTATTGTTCTTGCCCTCATTCACCTCTGATTTTTGTCATGGACTCTTAAGTGTTTTAATTTCACAGCCACGATTAATCACAAGTACAATTTGTACTCTTTCCTCATCCTTTCTACACAGACATAAGAAACAAGCCTTCCTCCATTTCCTATTTTTATTTTATTTTTAACAAATTACCTACAAATTATGAATGATGCTACTTTCAAGTCCTTTAGATATTATATCCCTTCCTGTACCAAGTTCTTTCTGGATAGAACTCTGAGTCTTGATTGTATTTCTTGTCACCTATAATGGGAAAATGCCACTTTTAATATACTGGGAAGGCATGCTATTCCATAGCTCACGGTGAAGGACAGACGTTTCAGGAACTATCGTATGGATGCTAACCTTTTGGATGGATTGCCTTTAGTTACATGTCTTTTCATCCACATAGCCAGAAGGTCTGGACCCACAGTCCCAGTGCTACTGAGTTCCAAATAATAAGACAAAGGTTTATATTAATTACAAACAGCCTTACATATGGCTCGAGCTCATTACCAACTTGCTCTTATAACTTACCTCAACCCATTTCTTTTAATCTATGTACTATCATGTGTCTGTGGTTTTACCTGTGTTCAATTACATCTTGCTTCCTTGGGTAGCAGCTTACAGGTCCTCCTTGACTCTGCCATCCTTCATCTTTGCTTGAATTTCCCATCTGCCTCTAAGCTGCCTTGACATAGGACCAAACAGTTTATTTGTTAGCAAATGGCACTAAAGTATATTCACATTGAATAGAAAGAAATCTCACATTGATAATCTTCTCTCGCAAATCAAAAAGGAAGGCTTCAATTCTAATATAGTAAAATTAAATATAACACAGCAGTTATCAAACAAAAATTACAGTTACAATATTTAGTGTATTTTGGGGGGATTTTATGGTTTTAATTCTCTTTTTTCTCCTTTAAAAATATTTTCCCCATACCCACCACTGCTTGTTCTTAGTCCTCCCTCAGCCTCTCCCCATCTCATCCCCCATCCATTCCCCAGGGAGGGCGAGGAGTACCCAGGTGAGTCAATTCTGTCTCACATATTGAGGTGAGGTAGGATTGAGACCCTAGCACAGTATCCAGGCTGAGTAAAGTGTTCTTATGTAGGGAATGAGATCCAAGCAGCCAATTCATTCTCCAAGAATAAACTCTTGTCTTATTGCAAGAGGTTTCACAAACTGCCCACATCATTATATGTCATCTGCATTCAAAGGACTAGTTCCTTCCCATGAAGGTGTCTCCGCTCTCATAGCCAAGTCATCTTGTGAGTTCATGGCTGATTTCCTAGCACCATGTTTCTCTAACCCCACAATGGCTCCCTCTATCAAGACATCTATTTCTTTGTTCTGTCTCTCTGCAAATAGTGATAGACTGACTTCTATCCTTTCCATTTGTATCCCCTTTATCTCTTTTTGTTGTCTTATTACTTTAGCTACAACTTGGAGAACTATATTGAATAGATACGGGGAGAGTGAACAGACTTGTCTTGCTCCTGATTTTATTCAGATTGCTTTGAGTTTCTCTACATTTATTTTGTTAGCTGATAGCTTACTATATATTGTATTTTTTATGCTTATGTATTTTTTCTGTATCCCTGATCTCTCCACAGCCTTTATCATGAAGTAGTTTTGTCAAAAGCTCTTTCAGAATCTAATAGTTAATAATGTGGGTTTTTTTCTTCCATATTGTTTATATTATGGATGACATAGACAATTTTTCATATGTTGAATTATCCATGCATCTCTTGGATGAATTCTACTTGATCATGGTAAATATTTTGATTTATTCTTGGATTTTGTTTACCAGTATTTTGTTGAGTATTCATTAATGACAGATATTGGTCTGTAAGTCTCTGTATTTGTAGAATCTTTTTGTGGTTTGAGTATCAAGGTGAGTGTAGCCTTACAAAAAGAGTCTGGTAATGTTCTTTGTATTTCTATTGTGTGGAACAGTGTAAGGTGTATTGATATTATTTCTTTGAAATTCTGGTAGAATTCTGTGCTGAAGCCCTCTGGCCCAAGCTTTATTTTCTTAGGAAACTTTTATTAACTACTTCTATTTTTTAGGGGTTAGAGATCTATTTAAATTGTTTATCTGTTCTTGATTTAATTTTGGTATGTGGTTTCTATACAGAAAACTGTCCATTACTTTTAGGATTTTAGATTTTGTGAAGTATAGGCTTTTGAAGTATGAACTAATGATTCCATGGTTTTCCTAGATGTCTATTTCTATGTCCCCCTTTTCATTTCTGATTTTGTTAATTTGGATATTCTCTCTCTGCCATTTATTTAGTTTTGATAAGGGTTTGTCTATCTTGTTGACTTTCTCAAAGAACCAACTCTGTTTCATTGATTCTTCATATTGTTCTCTTTGTTTCAGTTTTATTGATTTTAGCCCTGAGTTTGATTTTTTTCTGCAGTCAATTTCTTCTGGATGAGTTTGCTTCTATTTGTTCTAGAGTTTTCAGCTGTGCTGTTAAGACTCTTATGTGAGATTTTCTCAAAACTTTTATGTAGGAACCTAGTGTAATGAACTTTCCTCCTAGCACTGATTTCAATAAGTCCTACAAGATTTGGTATGTTGTGGATTCATTTTTAACGAATTCTAGGAAGTCTTTCATTTTTTTCTTTACTACTTCTTTGACCCAGATGTGGTTCAGTTGAGGAATGATTAGTTTCTATGAGCTTTTTGTGGTTTTTGTTGTTGTTGAAGTCTAACTTTAGCCCATAGTGTTCTGATAGGACACAATGGATCATTTCCATTTTTTAAAATATATTCATATTTCTCTTGTGACCAAGTATGTGGTCAGCTTTAGAGAAAGTTCCATGGGATGCCAAGAAGAAGGTACATTTCTTGGTGTTTGGGTGGAATGTTATGTATATATCTAATAAGTCTACTCGATTCATAGTATCTGTTAGCCACCTTATTTCTCTGCTAAGTTCTGTCTGGTAGACCAGTCCATTGGTAAGAGTGGAATATTGTAATCTCCCACTACTAGTGTGTGATTTTTACATTACAGTAATGTTTCTTTTATAGACGTGAGTGCCCTTGTAATTGGGGTCATAAATGTTGAAGACTGACATTTTGTCTTGACAGATTATTTTTGAGATGAATCATTAATGTTATTCCTGATATATTTTGACTGAATTTAATTTGAAGTCCATTTTGTTAGACATTAGGAAATCTATATTAATTTCTTTCTTAAACCCATTTGATTGGAAAGACTTTTCCCAACCCTATACTCTGAGACGGTATCTATCTTTGAAGTTAAGGTTGTGTTTCCTGCATACAGCAGAAGAATGGATTTTGTTTTCATAGCCATCGTGTTAGCTTGTGTCATTTTATAGGTGAATTGAGTTCATTCACCTGTACTGACATTAAGGGATATTAATGACCAGGGATTGTTAATTTCTGTTATTTTTGATGGTAGTATGTGTTTTCCTGTTGGAGCTTTTGTTTCTGTGGAATTATCTATTGCTTGGGCATTTGTGGAAGCATATAATATTACCTTCTTTAGGATGGAGATTTCCTTCTAGTGCTTTCTGTAGGCTATTTGTGGATAGATGTTGTTTAAATCTTTTGTAATGAAATATCTTGTTTACTCTGTCTGTAATGATTGAGATTTGTTTTTGGAGGGGTGTATAGTAGTCTGGACTGCCATCCTTGGTCTCTTGGTGTCCTTATAACATCTGTCCAGAACCTTCTAGCTTTCATGGTCTCCATTGAACAGTCAGGTGTTATCCTGATGGGTTTACCTTTATAAGTTACTTGGCTCTTTTTCTTTGTAGCTCTTAAAATTATTTCTTTATTCTCTATGTTTAGTGTTTTGATAATTATGTAGCAAGCAGACTTTTCTGGGATTCTAGTCTATTTGGAGTTCTGAATCCTTCCTGTATCTTCATAGGCATTTCTTTTTTATGTTGGGAAAGTGTTGTTCCATGATTTTGTTGAATATATTTTCTGTGCCTTTGATGTATGAGAGTTTCTGGACATTTTGTGTAAAGACTCTTTTAACTTTAGAGTTTCCTTTGACTGAGGAACTATTTTCTGCATTGTATCTTCTATACTAGAGATTCTCACTTTATCGTTTATATTCTGTTAGTTATGCCTGCATCTGTAGTTCCTGTTTGTTTACTCAGACTGTCCATTTCCAGAATTCCCTATGTTTGTGTCTTTTTTATTGCTCCTATTTAAGTTTTTAAGTCTTGCACTGTCTCCTCCACCTGTTTGATTGCTTTGGGGGGGGTGTTATAGTCTTTCTTTAAGAAATGTATTGTTTTCTTCCATTTTTTTCTTGTCTTTTCCTCTATTTCCTTAAGGAATTCTTTTTTTAATTCCTTCTTTATTTTTCTCTTTAAAGGCCTATATCTTCTTTATAAAGATGTTTTAAAGGTTGTTCTACCCTTTTTCTTGTATACTGGAATTTTCAGTTCTTGCTGTTGTTGACCTACTGGGTTTTAATGGCACCTAATTGTTCTTTATATTGTTAAATGAATTTTTGCATTGGTGTCTACCCCCTTTTCTTCTGATTGGTGCAAGCATTATCTGTGTTTCAGGGAGCTGTTTTTGGTCTATTAGGTACTTCTGTGCAATTGTTTTTTTCGAGAACTTGGAGGCAGCGTAACTCCCCAGAGTCTGTGTCTCAGGAAGCCACTGTTCTGATGGGGCACACTTGAGGCCATGTCTCAGGCAGCAGCTCTTGTGATGGAGCGCTCCTGAGATTGTTTCTCAGGAAACAGCCATATGTGAGCTCTGTAGTGAGATTATGTTGTAAGTAATTGTCCTGCCTACTGGTTTATTAAAAACACTGATTGGCTGAAGGCAGACAGGAAGTATGGGAAGGGCTAGCAGACTAAGAAAACTCTGAGAACAGCAAGAGCAAAGAGAAACACCAGAGAGGCACCAGTAGAGACACAAGCAGATTCAGAGGAAAGAACACAGCCATGTTGCACTGAGAAAAGTTACAAAGCCACATGTTTAAACAAGATAAGGATCATGGGTTAATTTAAGAGTTAAGAGTTATCAAGTTATATGCCTGGAGCGTAGGTCAATCAGCATGGAATTAATATAAGCCTTTGTGTGATAATTTGGGGCAAAGTGGCTGTGGAGCTGACAGTGTGTCCAAACCACTAGGGTAGGCTAGAAATTCCTGGTCAGAAATTTTTTATTACAGAAACCCTTCTGCTGAGGCTCTCTGAGAGCTGTGTCTCAGGAAGCAGCATCAACTGGGGGAATGAGTAGATTTGGAGAATGGGTCAAGGGTTATAAGGTAGTTGGTCCAATGAGACACGCTGATAGTCAAGCTTTCATGAAGCTAGAATTGTGATGGGTTTGGAGGGCACATTTTGTTCCCTGTTTCTAAGACCTGGGGGCTGTACTAGCTGGCCTGAATGACTGGCTGAGGAGAGAGAAACTCACCTCTTCTGCTAGCCCTCTCCAGAGGTTGTGTTTTAGGAAGCAGCTCTTCTGCTGGGGCCTTCCAGACGCTGTTATCCAATCTATATGTATTTGGCAAAGTTAAAGAAACTATCCTAACAATCTATTTCATTTTGTAAGGGTAAAGTTTTATATCTAGTTTACTTTTTATCATAACTAAGGAAAATTATAACTAACTAGAATTCAACTTCATCAAAGGTCACGGAAGGAAATAATATTACCTGAGTAAGAAAGAGCATTGTAAGCAACTTTCGAATTCTGAAAATGACAGAGACATCTGGCTGCCTGGATAGTCACCAAAAAAAACATTGGGGCATCAATCTTTTGCCCTTAGGCCTACATTCTCTGACAGACATTTTAGTGAAGCAGAAAATCTGAAAAAGTGTTTCATCCATTTCAGCAAGGTTGTCAGTTGCTTCTTCCTGTGTCCTTCAGAATGTCTGGCAGTCTCTGTGAAGCAGGTACCTGAAGGACTGACACCTTGGCTTGGTCTGATGAGTTTCAGTGATCATTTTTTTATGGGCCCAGCATACTACCAAGCAGTCAAGGCCAGAACAATTTCTTTCCCAGTGACTAACTTTGCCACAAAGAAAGTAAACTCTATATAGAGTTTCCTCAATGTCCATCATCTTCTTGCAGTAAATTGTTGCTGCAGGAGCAGAAGTATCTCACTGCCCAGAAAAGTCTTTTTTCTTAAAATATTTTAACTACCATATTCTGTAGGTCTTTGAAGTGTGTTTGAAGATTGCCTATCTAATTGAAATATATCTTTGTATATCTAAAAACCTAACTAACATGATTATAAATTTTATTATCATAAGTAGTTAACCATTAATCTGTATTTCTTAATTATATATTACAATTTTAAAGGAATTGCATAAACATGACTTAAACAAGAGTATAAATATATGTACACTATAAAAAATTAGCCTTAAATTTGTATCAATAAACTACAATTCATATTAGTGTAAAGTATTTTAAATAATTGTTTCTTAAAAGTAGATTCAATAACCTAATCTTTTATCCTTTTATAACTATATCCATTTTTTCTCATTTTAGAAAGAGATTGACTATGACCAATAACTAAACCCTTTAAACAAAGGTAAACATCCATAATCTATCTTTGTGGGGGAGGAGGATGTGGGCATAGTTTTCTAGGATATTTCCTGCTGTTTGAGGATGCTGGTAATCTTTAAGGGATGCTGAGATTGGATCATCTTAGTCAGTGTCCTTGAAGCTGATATAGCCATCTCTTCCCATCAGAGATTTATCAGGGGGTCTTCCTCAATTAAATCATATTAGCCTGGAAGCAGTCCATATGTTTTTTTCTCTTGTGGAAACAAAAACAAAGCCTCTTTTCCAAAGTAACATATCCTTAGACCCAAATTTAAAAGTCAAGATACCTTTAAAATATATATGTGGATTTAAGTTAGCAGCCTTTGAAATCAAATGTCTTTCTATAGTTAGCTTATTAACAGTTAAAAATGAAAACACAATAATAACCACAATCCAGCTGCTCCTCTGAAATTCATCTTTAGTTCTGTCATATCCCCATTTAGGTATAAACTATTGTGTGCTAAAATTTGTGAACACACATCTGTTCTTCATAGATTAGGGTACTGACAACAGACAAAAATCAATTCCACCAAAATCCATTTTGGTACACTAATGAGTTCACTGGGCTTACACACTGGAGTATTGGTGAAGAGTTAAAAAAGTCTGGTTGGCCCTAAAATAGATAAATTACCAAAATGTTCCACAATGACATGGTAACCATCTCCCATAGCTGCATATTTAAGTTATCCCCAAAGTCATCGCTTCACCTTCTATTTGTTCTATCCCCTCTTGGGACCACGTGTAGCTGAGGCAGGCTTGGGCATCATTAGGAATTTGGGGAATCTCTGATATTTTACACAACAGTCTAATGACTGTCCTCCATTTTATTCAGTCATGGAATGTTAATAGGTCCAATCTTGTGAGCATCTCATGAATGAAAATAATCACAACTGCTCTGATTTCACAATGACAACAGCCTCAGTCATGGAGGACAGAGTTCCATAGCAGTGAAATAATTGGAGATGTGACCTCTGTACAGCTTTAAAGGAATGTAGACCTCATATGAGATTCCTATCATCAGGATTCCTGTGGCCCAGAAGCCTCTGAGCAACAGACTCAGATAAAGCCTCTTAAATAGCAGAACAAACCCAAAGACCATTTCTTGGAACACTTGTTAAATTCTGTAAGTAAAATTAGCCTGCAGAAATGACATCCATAAAATATTTTAATAGCATAGCCATCTCCAATATGAATCTGGCCTATGCATTTCTAAGATAGCAAAATATTTCCATCACCACAGTCCTTTGCAAATATTTTTAAAGATCAAGGAAATTGGCCAATTTGGAAATGTTAAAAATGGAACACTTTTTACATCACATTGTATATTACCTTCCCTGGAGCAATGAATTTTGTACTTATAGCAGGGATAGAGTTCTGGCCCTTCCACTTCATGGGATGAACAAGCTGAGTAAATGCTGTTGGTAAAAAGCCCAGTGATGATTCATGACAAGTTCCCTGAAGGTTGCTGTGCTTAAGATGGACTGATGTTCCCTTACTTTGCCAGTTCCTATCAGATTTTGCCACTTGGAGAAAATTGACTTGGGCAGAGCTAACATTATTATTACTATTATTTTAGTCTTGCCAGAAACTGCCATTTCAAAGTGTTCCTTTCTGGATCAAAAAACAAAATAATGAGCCTGTACTTTTATTTCCTAGGAGGCCTCATTCATTTACATTCTCTTACTGTTTAGACTTCCTAGGTTCCACAATTTGCACAGTGCTTCTAGAAACAGGCATATAATCTCAGCAGGAGGGCTGACAGTCTCCAAAGTCTAGATATTTCCAGATGTTTATGTTGTGCTCATGTTGACTCAGAGGTCTCATGCCTATACCCATATATATGCTATATATATGGTGTGTGTGTGTGTGTGTGTGTGTGTGTGTGTGTGTGTGTGTGTGTGTGTGTGTGTGTGTACTGAGACATACACAGAAACTGGATTCTAGTTTATGGTACTAAATCTATCATGTACCTAATGCAAATTAGCCTGTTTTAGAGGCCAAGCATCTAAGCAGTTTCTTCTGGGTGCTGCGCTTTCATTTTCTATGTCTCTTATGAAAATTAAATCATGCCAATATGTAAGTAATATATATTAATATATGTATATGAGATGTTCTTTCCCCAAGGCAACTTCTACAAAACATGGACGGAGTGATATATCATTATTTATAAGATTTTATTTCGCCTATTCTTTAATTTACTTTTAGTATTTGCATATGGGCGGCTTGTCTGCATTTATGTCTGAGCACCACTTGTGTGCCTGGTAGTGATGGAGGCCAGAAGAGGGCATCAGATCCCATGGAACTGAAATTCTTGATGATTGTGAGCCACCATGTAGGGTAGATGCCAGGAATGGTACTGTGCTACTTCACAAAGCAACAAGTGCTCTTAATCATGGAGCTACTTATTCAACTCTGACAACTATGCTTCCGTTTGTGTGCATATACGTGTGTTTGTGATGCATGCCTATGTGTAATGCATGTATATGTATGATACATGAGGGTAGAATGTGTGTGCATTCATGCTTATGAGTGTCTTGGCAATAAGGACAATGTGGGTTATAGCATTCACTTTGTACTTTATTTGTGACAGGGTATCTTTGTTGTGTACCTCAGATTAGCTCACCCATGAGCTTCCATCTCTCTTTGGACCATGGAATTATAAGCACACACTAGTGTGCCGAGCTTTATGTGAGTTCTGGGAAATTGAACTTAGGTTATCATGTTTGTACTACAAGCATTGAACCTACTGAACCACCTTCTTAACCTGATAACATATATTCTTAAATGTCCAAGCATCCATGCCACCCACCTCTGGAAATCTGCAAGGAAATCTGTTGTCTATTTTTGGTTTTCCAGATGGAGCACTCTGTGATGCTTTTCTCTGCCATCCCCACGATGATTTATATCAGCTGCTTAAGCTATCAGAGCATCCAAAGCAGACAAGGATTGTTTCTGTTCTGGTTATCTATTGCTGCCTAACAAACACACTAAAACTTAGTGGCTTAAGACAACAACCATTTTATTTTCTCATGATTTTAATTTGTGGGCTGGGCTCAGCTGGGCTTGTCAGTGATCATTTATGTAACTGCATTCAGCTGGCAGGTCATTTGGGAGCTGGGCTCAGCTGGGGTTAGCATGGCTGAGCCTCTTAGTCTGCCCATGTGGTCTCAAGCCTCTTCTTTCCTGTGTGAATGGCCTACATTATTTGTCCTTGAACTGTGGACAGTATTGTAGCTGGACTTTTCTGGAGGTTCAGTT
Source organism: Phyllotis vaccarum (assembly GCA_033318265.1). Taxonomy (NCBI): domain Eukaryota; kingdom Metazoa; phylum Chordata; class Mammalia; order Rodentia; family Cricetidae; genus Phyllotis; species Phyllotis vaccarum. The sequence continues at coordinate 150,734,257 of JARWLC010000009.1, forward strand.
CTCAAGTGCATTCATAAGGATTTCATAAACTTCATAAGGCTTATATCTAAAACAAGCAGAGTGTCATTTCCAAAGTTGGAACAATATAATTGGCTTTGTGCAACCATCTTGGAAATTTCCTTAGCTTGTTATACATACTGGGATGAGTTTATTTTCTATGTTACCAGGTGACAGCATTGCTGAATTTCTGTAACCTAAGCTGTCTGTCTCCAGGCTCTCTGTATGAGTTTGTTATGCCCTTCTGGCACCTGCTGAAGGTCCTTATCACCTGAGGTCCCTGTTCCACCAGAACTGATACCAGTATCACATGTAGTAGGTATTTGTTCTGACATCGCTCATTTCTAGGTGCTAATTTCAATCTGCACTCTTCACGATTGTGTAACCAAGAACTTTAATAGAACTCAGAATACTGCCATTTTATTTTATTCTATCATGTAAGTCAGAATTTGAGATGTCTTAGTATGTCTGCTTCACATGGCTTTGGCTCAGTATTTTACTTGGCTTTCTTTATATGGTTACAAGGATGAATAAAGTGCACAAGAAGACTCCATTTTCATGTATACCCTCTGTGCTCCTTTGCACTGTCTCTCTTCCTTATACCTTGTTGGTTTCAGAATAGTCATACCTCGTGTAGAATGTCTGTCTTCCAAGCAGGGCAATCCTAGAAGTGAAGGGAAAAACTGTTTGCTCCATAGATAAAGTCTTGAAAATTATCTAAAACTGTTTCAGGTGCACTCTGTTGGCAAAGCAAGTCACAAATCCTGCACGCATTCAATGAATGTGACTTAAAAGCTACTGATATAATAGATTATATATTGATCATAATAGTAGTTTCTTTGAAATCGCCCTTCTTTGTAATAAAGTAGACAACCTACTGGTCCCACCATGATGTGCAGCTTACTCAAGTACATTCTAGCTGCTATCTTGATTAGGACATAAGTCCCTATTTTCCTTCAGTATATTTTCTGCTGAATGGACTGCAAAATATTCTACAGTGTAGTTTAAATGTTTTATCACGATGCTAAATCAGATCTCTAATATTATTTATTGTTCTGAGTTTCTTTTTTTGAAAAAGTTTCTATGGAGTGTAGCAATGAGGTTTCTTGGTCCCAGAGGGAAGGTGAATCCAGAAACATAGAGGAGGGAAGGAAAATGATGAAACAGGAAGATTTAAATAATGTGAGGATGAGAGGGCAGGGTAAAGGAAAGAATGCAGGAAGGGATGACTAACACTAAGGGATTCTCACTATCTATATAGAAACCTGCTACTATAGAAGATTATTAAAATATATACATATATCCAAGGAGTTTAAATGGAGTTACCCCATAATGGGGTATAGAGGACAATAAATCTGCCAGCCACTATATGCTAGCAAATAAAATACCTTGGTACCAAAAATGGGTTGCCTCTTTTTTGAGATTTTGGCCAGGGGTTCTCAGAGAGCTCAAATTACCATTCTTCCATTCTTGTTGGTTTCCATCCAGAAGATGATAGCAAGACCCAATTCTTGAATCCACCACACATTTGAGCAATAAAACACATAAAGAAATCAAGCTGATGTTCAGCTGGAAGCTTTATTGAGTTTCCTTTTAAGATCTTATCATCAGACTTAGGGGTTTATGAGAAGGAAGTCAGCTGATTTGAGAAAAGTAAGGTTAGATTTCTCCAAATTTCCTAAATTGTTTCACACACAAAAGTTTTACATAGCCAGCATGATGAGATTTGACAAGTGTATACACCAAGTTAAACACCTACCCAATTATTGTGAAGAACTCTGGTATCATTCTTTCATAAAAATTTGCACCATGCATTCTTCCAGTACATGCCTCTGACAGTAACTCCCATCTTCAGGAAGGCTTTGATGTTTTATGCTACCAAGACATTAGTTTTATTGGATATAACATTTTAGGTTTTATAGAATTTGTTATAAAACATTTGTATTGAGGTATGTTGCTTCATAACCATTTGAAATGTGTTGGTACATTTCCATTCCTCAGTAATTCCAAACAGATTTTGATTGTACATATAAATCAAAATTTATGTGTTGATACATCTGTTGATCTACACTTATTAATGTTTTTACTTTTGTCTTATTTTGAATTAATAATGTTTAGTCACTAATCTCTTATTTTTAATACATTTTTGGTAAGCATCTAGAAGGGAAAGAACTTCTAAGCTGATTGTAAATATTTTACCACTTGCATTCCCAGTAGTGTTTGAGTATTATACTTGTTCTAGCTACTTCTCCATCAATAGTATGGTAAATCTTCTTAATTTAAATCATCCTAGCTGCATGTCAAAATCTTGTGTTTTTAATCTGTATGCTTAGTATATACATCTTGATCATTGGTTGTGGGGATTCAATAAAAGTTTCAGAAGTTTCAGAGATATCAGAGGGAATCTACACACAGTCAGATCTTACCCAGCCGTCTTCCAGCTTCCTCAGCCTCCCTTCCCTTGGAATGGCTTCCTTTCTGTGTTTCTATCCTGTCTTAAGTACCATTTTGGTAATTAAGGCATGGCCCCATCTAAGAATTGATAGCTCATCCACCCATATTACAATTCTTTCAGTTGTAAGAAAAAACAAAGGGTCGGGGCAGGTCTCTGCTTTTGTCTTTACAGAAAACTGGAATTCCCCATCTTCAAGAAGTTAAAAGGCCTTGGACATCTGGATATCTAAAGCAAAAATCTTACAAGCAAAAGAATATGGTAACTATTGGTACCAGTATACTTCATAGGGTAAAATCTCATTCCTTAACCTTTACAAAATTTTTATTTGTTAGTTAAAGTGCCAGTTTAATAATAATTTAAAGCTGATTTTAGAGTTGAATTGTGGCTCTCTCCTTCTCTAAATTCAAGCATACTCATTAAAAGAAAATAAAAAAAAATTCTGTATCATATCAGAAGAGCCACCTGATATGGGACAGAAGAATAATAAAAAATAAGGGACTATCCTATTGTTACTAATCCTATGCTCAATAAATTGTTATATGTTTAGTTTCCTGTACATTGTGTTGGTTTTTAGTCTCTTATCAGTTTTCTGTAGTGATCCAGGACAAGGCCTAATTATGAACTTGAAGTATCCAAAAGGAAGATGGGGCCTCACAACCGATGGTTTCACATGAACTCTGACAAAGCCACTCGGCTGACAAACACCAATCAAAGATCAGATTTGGACTACAAACTTCTCAGGACAATTTTGTGGCAGCTCCCTGAGATGAACCAGCCTCACAGACTACTATGGCCAGGACTTGAGACAAGCTGTGTGCTTTCCTGTTATACAAGACTGGACAATGAATGACACAGCTACTTATTTCAGGACTTGACATTTAACAAAACTTTTCTTTTCAGGATCCTCAAAAGATGCCATCGCCCCCAGTCAGCAGGAAGTAAACTTAAGACACAGCACCCACACTCCCAAGTGGTAGGGTGGGTTGGTTTTGGTTCCCAAGTGATGGGGTGGTTTGGTGTTGGTTGTTTAATGGATCATGGATGATTGTCATTGTTTAAGTTAATTGGTTAAAAAAATGTTCATGGTTATGGTTAGAAAAAAGTTAAACAAGAATGATTAGATTCAAGATTTATGTTTTAAAAAATAGAAAGAAAAATTGGATACAGATATATAGGATATAAGGATAGATTATAAAATCTTCTTTTAAAAGGATACTAGCTTTAAATATTTTACATTGCATTGGTTTTCTGTATACTAATTGTGTATATTGAGATTGTGTCATTGTACAAATATTTCTACGCTTCTTTGAGGTAGTATACTTAATCAGTTTATCTAACATTGTAATACAAATTGTTAGTCCATGAACGTTTTTACTTCCAATTAATTAGAATATAAAGCAATGCAAGTTAGTAGTCAGACATAGTCATGTTAGATGTTTCCAAGGTCAAACAAATATATTTTAGGTAAACAGGTTTTCTTTAAAAACTTCAGAGATCCATAGAATATGGCATTTAAAATATATTTAGAACTTAAAGACTTTTCTGGAAAGTAAGACAGGTCTGCTCCTGGCAGCCTCAATATACTTCAAGAGAAAAAAAGGGCATTGAAGAAACTCCATGTGGAGTCTACTTTCCTTGTGGCAACAGTTAGTCATTGGACAAAAACCTGTCCCTGTGTTGGCTGCTTGACAGTGTGCTATTTGAACTGGACATGCAGGTTCCCTCAGAAAGTGACCTTTGAACTTTGACAGAACAAGCTGAGATGGTCTTTCAGGTTCCCGCTTTTCAGAGAAAACTGTCAGAGATGGCCCATGGATGGTTTGAGGCCGGTAGCAGCCCCTGGCATGCTGGGCCTGGATATTCCTGGAGTTGGGTTGCTTGGGAATGCAGTCCAAAGAGAGTGGTAAACTCCATCTAAGGCTAAATATCTGCATGAGATTGATAACCAACAAGTACCACAAGGGAAAGTTGAAGAGAGACTTCAATCTTCAGGACACAAGGAGAAATGACTGAACTATACCAGAATGGGCAGAGCAAATTTCCTGCTTCACTGAAAAAAGAGACTCTGGGCCTGTAGGCTGAAGGTGGATGTCCCAACTTTATAAAGAAACTTTGAGTGACTGTCCAGGCAGACAGGTGTCATCTCTGTCATTTCTACTTTTTGGAAGTTGCTTGCACTTCCTAGTTATTTGGGTAAATATTATTTCCTTCTTGGTCTCTGAGGTAGTTGAAGATGAGATAGTTATAGTTACAGTTTTCTAATGACAATTTTAGAAAAGAAAATTTGAAGTTAAAGTTTATAAGTTTAAGAGACATCAAAATAATAGCTTTTAGTTAGAAAATGAATTATGTATAATCCTTTGGACTCATCAATTGGTAATTATTTTTAAATCTTTATTTTAGGGGAATGTCATAAATGAGTACTATATCACATCATTTATACTCTGCTTTCCCCATCTTCTCCTGTGTATACCCTCATTCTTCTTTATTAAATAAATATAAAATGTAATATATAATGTGCAGTACATAATATATTATGTGACTGTATATGTGTATATGCATATATGTATATGTATATATAGAGAGAGAGAAAGAGTAAAAAATCCATTTAGTTTTGCTCATATGACTACTTATAATCAGTTAACCTATGAGAATTATGTTCTCTTCTTGGAGAAACCTGGTTTTCCTCAGTAGATGTTGGTTGCCTGTCATTCCTCATCTAAGGGTGGGGCCTGAGGATATTTTTCCTATTTGAATTGTCTTTCTGGTTACAGTGGTAATTATTCATGTCTTTGATGCAGCCACACTGTTTAGATTTCCTCAGTGTAGCAAGCAGCATGTCATGTCTAGAAGATACTATGTAGTTGCAGAGGTCCTTGTCCCATAGCTCTTAATCTCTCTCTCTTCCACAGAGTCCTATGAGTTTTAGGTTAAATTACTGTATTATAGACAGACTAACTGTAGATAGATTTCTCATAGTCACCAATTCTTTGCATTTTTACCAGTTGTAGATCTCTATGGTAGGCTCTTTCTATTAAAAACAATTAACATTTTCCATTAAAGGGTGTGAACTCTACTTATCTGTGGTTATATGGGTAAATATTTAAATTATAGTTAGAAATTGTCCTGCTTTATCAAAATGCAGCAGTAGGTATAGGGTTCATCACCCTTCAAGCCATGAGTAGTTAGCTATGTGTAAAATAACAAATATGAGTTTCTACCTATTGAATGGGGCTTGAGTCCAGCTTTACAGTTGTTTGTTACTCCCAAGATCTATTCCCAATATCCACTATTTCACCACTGTGGATAAATTACTGGGCCATTGAATATATATATATATATATATATATATATATATATATATATATATATATAGAGAGAGAGAGAGAGAGAGAGAGAGAGAGAGAGAAAACACACACACACACAAACCACAATTTCTCTCTCTCTCTCCTCCATATTACCTCCAACTTCTTTCCCAATAAAGATCCCCACAATTTTCTCAGACCCCTTCATAGGACTTTCTTTATGGAAAAAATGGGTAGAAGTAGATATTCATAAAGTGAAATAGTAGAACATAGATGCTATTTATTCTTGAATAAAATCAGTTAAATGGTTTGGTAAAAGCATTTGTTGACAAGCTTGGTGACGTGAATTCAATTCCTGAAGTCAGCATGATAGAAAGAGAAAACCAATTCCCAGATGTCTACAGACCATGATAGCCTTTTAAAAGCCTTTGCTTTTATTCTATTTTAGTTATATTTTACTCAGGGATCATTTGAATATTGTAATTAAATTGATTTGATTTATATTCTAAAACAAGTATTAAATACAAATATTCTAAAATAACTGTAGAGTGTTAGTGAAGAACTCCAGGGTAAAGGGATGTTATTATTTTTCTTCAAGGTCATGATCATGGTTTCTTGTCCCAGTGAAACTGAGTTTCCAAAGTGGAATTAAATATCATGATGTGATAAGCTATTTATTTATTTTTTGGCAACACTCAGGCTTTTCATGTTCTACTGCTGTTCAATCTAGCATGAACAAGATCCATCATCATTTACCATGACCTGATTCGATTTACCATACTTCTTTACTTGTAATACCAATTTTCATTTTACTAAGATATTTTTTCTATCATAAACTACTTAATAAAATGTGTTTATGGTTATAGCCATGTTTCCTCATTGTCAACAAAACAATAAAGACACATCTTTCTAGGGTTCTGGGCAATGATTTGAAATAAACAAGTCCTTAGACTTCTCACAGTGTTGCCCTATGTTAGCTTAAGTCCATTGTGAGCTCATGGGTATAAAAACGTGTTTATACATATCAATTTACTAGCCATGGTGGCCAAAGGAGCTCCCTGATTGAAACGGGTAAAAGTTTTGTTTGAAAGTATTCCACAAGTCTTCTTGTAGGATATATAAGAGACAACCCATTCCACTGAGAACATGCTTTATTTTTGACTATATGGCTTAATAATGTTTAAAACACCAGGTTAGGAATCCAGCTAATTTTGTGCTACTGTGTGCGCTATTGCTTGTGCATGAAGCTTATTAAACTCTTGAAATGAACATGGCCTCAGTAGAGGTGTTCAGTATACATTATATTTTTGAAGAGTAACTACAATCAGAATTAAACTATTTCTCTGTCTTTATTAATTAAATGTCTGGACATATAACATTTATACAATTGTTTTCTGGTTCTTTTTTTTCTTAATATAGCTACTAGGCAATTTAAAACTATGCATATGAGTTTTATTATACTTCCTCTGGTGTATTACTGAGATAGAATCATCGTTTATGTTGTCATGAATGAACAAAACATGAAAAATGTATGGCTACTTTAATATGTCAGTGTTCTTCCTACTCCCCTGTATATTTGATTTATTATCTCCCTATATACATTTATCTCAAGTATCGGCTTACTATTCGTCTAGTGTTCTATGGCTCCAGCTCTCTCTGGTACAAGATACATGTTCTTAGTCTGTTATAATTATCTTTTTCTGCATGTTTGGGAGTTTTCACACTTCTGAGGCATATTCTAGCTATTACATGATCTCCACAAGATCTCTCTTTGCTCTGAACTTTGAAAAACTGAGACTGGATAATACATTAGATATCCTTATGGGACATGAAGCTTAGTCTTGCCTATAGGCACACCCAAAGCTATTTTTCCACTTTCCGTGTTATCCTTCACACTTCTACTTGTCCATCCTTAGAACATGAGCATAATAAGTGACCGTACAGTCATCATTTCAACTTGCAGAGAACTTATAAGAGGACTCTGTAATTTCCTTTAAGTGGCATTTTGGACACATGTTTATACTAAGCCATGATTCCTGATAACCCATTTTCTATTTTATGGAATCTATGGAAATCTAAGATTTTATGCCTCCCAACCAATAACTATATGTTTAAATGAGAAGAATTAGCAAGTGTATGCAATACAGAAAGGCATTATCTAATTTTGAAAGGCTCCTTCTTTGCTTTTGAGAAAAGTAAGTTTCTTTCAAAATAAATTCACTTGATCTGAACAGTCGTCTCTAGTTTGCAGGATAGTCTATGTTGGCTGCCCTTCTCTGGATTTCATATGATATTGGAGATTATTATGTTGAGATAAGAAAGCCCAGACTCTGAAAATTGAATTCTCATACAGTTCTCTTATGGAATCAAGGATCAAAAATTATGTTTTAACCACTTTTCTACTCTTGTAATAAGACAATTGACCAAGATTAGTTATAGGAGAAATAGTTTAATGGGGCTTACAGTTTTGACCATCACTGGCAAACAGTGTTATAGCAGGAAAACACTTCTTGAAAGTGAGTCAGTCAAACATGAGTCAGAGAAAAATGCACTGAAAACGGTGTGAGATTTTGAAATTTTAAAGCCCACCCCTAGCAGTATGCCTTTTTCCACAAGGCCATAACTTTTAATCATTTCCAAACAGTTCCATCAACTAAAGACCAATCATTCAAATGTAAGAGTCTATGGAGAACATTCTTATTCAAACATCATAAATATATGAAAGCAAAATGGGGTGGGGTATAAATGAGTAAAGGGGGGTGATGCCAAAGGACAACACTGAGCTGAAAAGATGAAAATACGTTCTAAGTCAGTGTAAACTAAGGAAGCTGGGGAATGTCATGTGTAGATGTGTATGTGGTTTGGATGGCACGAGCGGCCGGTCTATCCTTAACTAACTGGCTGAATGTTGTAGGACTTGTCAGGTCTACCTCTCTTATATGTGAAGTCATTTTAAATTTTTTCACCAGAGCAAAAAGGTAACAACATAACAGATTACTTCAGAACACAGCAATAAAACACACTGAAGCCACCAAAATGAGGATAATGTGCAGAAAAAGAGAAGTTTAGGGAAACTACGAAGTCAAAAGAATATAATAAAAATTTAAATCAACTTCTTCGTCCATAATTATAAAAATGGCATTTGAAATAAAAGTATTTACTATTTGCCTTTAAGAACGTTCTTTGTTATTTAAGTATATTAAGGAGCATCTGTTCCTGTTCACTGTTAATGGTTATCTTACACAATATCTCCCTATATTGTTTATATACCTCCATTTCTAAATCTTGTTATCAACTTCTACTTTCTAAGTATGCTTACATGAGCACATCACATATGCTGCTTTAAAGAAATTTAAAGCAAGCAGAAAAAATATCCACAACACCAGAAAGTATCTGGGAAGTTGCTTCCTTCCAGACTCAAAGCTGACACATGGGAAGATAAGAGGTTGGGTTTGTTCTGGCTTTCAGAAAGCTCAAGATATTGTAGTTGTAACTGAAAAAGTAGGCGAATATGTTTGCCTGAAAATGAAAAATCCCTTTTTTATAACAGCAAATATTTGCCTTTGGTTGAGAGCAAATCGATGTCAGTGATCTCTGAAGTGGTGCTGCTTGTATCGAAAACGAAGACCCTGTGATGCTGTCCTCTCTTTCTTCAATTCTGCAACAGTGCACATCACAGGAACACACGCTGTGAGGGAAGCAGTGAGTGCTGAGGAGCAGGCGCTGTGACTACGGAAAGTACAAAGATCAAAATCAAACACCTGGATGATTGGGGGAAAGGTAACCAGTGATAAACTCAGAGAGTTTTCCAGGGGAAAAATGTATTTCTTTCACGATAAGGTTACAAGCTGCTAAACTTTTCCAATATATTTAACAATATATATCACAAGGTGGTTTTTTTTTTTTTTTTCCTCCTCAATGGGTGAAGATAAGATACATGAGGCAGTGGAGTTTGCATCTCTGAGTAATTTATTTGGAAAGGTTTACCTGCACCTTCCACAGCATCCCCATTCATGCTGCTTTCTGAATCCCCCTGACTTGTTTGCTGTATGGAAAGCCTGACTTCAATTATTCTTAAATGTTAAATTTCACAATACAGCAATGTATTTTATGCCCGTGCTCAGAGGTGTAGTTTAGATTTGCGGATAAAAAAAAAAAAGAATGCCTGTTTTATTATTAATATTTTATAAGAAGTACTGGTTTGTTCCACATGACTTGATAGGTATAGAAACAAATACCAGGGGGGCAGCTAGACGGCTAATTGGGTAAAGCCACAGGCTGCCAAGCCTGAAAACCGGAGTTCAGCCTCCAGAATCTCACTGTGAAGGTAAACAACTGAAGACAAATTCTCAAGAGCCCAAATCTTAGTTTATTTTAGACCGCCAATGTGTTAATAGTTTAACTTTAAAGATTTACTTTTATCTTTCATACATGGAGGGTTTGTATGCATTTCTGTGCTCCATGTGCATGCAGTGCCTGTGGAGACCAGAAGAGGGTATTAGGTCCTTGGGAACTGAAGTTAGAGAGTATTGCTAGCCATCATGTGAGTGCTGAAATCTGAACCCAGGTACTATTCAAAAGTAAAAAGTGTTCTTAACTTCTGAGCCGTCTTCCCAGCTCAATGTGTTAATTTTACAGAACTTTGCTTAAGCATAGTTATAGACTCCTCATGTTTCTCTTCTGTGCCCTTAAACAAAGGATCAATAAAATTTCACTTAGACTTCACAATTCAATATTATCTTTATATATCTTAATTACCAAACTATCCCAGCAGCCAATATGGTTGAGAGAGTGTTTGTCTGTACAATAAAATGTTAAATAATTCTATATAAACCTGACTCTTGGATCTTTGGTCTATTATGTTGTGTATGTGTGTGTGTGTGTGTGTGTGTGTGTATTTATGTGTTCGTGTGTGTTTATATGTGTGTTTCTTATTTGTGCCTCCATTTATTAGATATTATGAGTTTAGAAAGTAGATATAATACTCTATGATATATAGTAAATATATTCTAAAGACAGAAGGACATAAAAGATTCTCCTATTCTTATTTCTCTTATTTATATTTTCAAAACTGAAGAATAAATTAAGCCATAAAATACTTGATTTCTCCATTATAAATTGGTAATAATTTGATTCGCCTAAAAGGGTCTGTAAAATCACACATCAATGTATTAGATATAAATGTTTTGCACAGTGTCTCCTTTTGTATGTGCAATACGATAGACTTAAGATCTTTTACAAAAATAATCTGCGAAAAATCATGCTAAAAAAATTCAAACATCAGAGCATGCCTGAAATGCAGGCACCTCTGGGGCTGCTTTGACTTGCTGAGTTCTTGATCATAGTTCTGGTGTATGGTTAAACTCCTGGAAAATGATTTTTATAGAGATGAGTTGTTTTCATCCTGTGTAAAAAAAATATATCGATCCCCTGATTTAAGGAATCAGCATATGTGCCTTTGAGCCAAAGGGAAAGTCTGTCTCAAAAAAAAAAAAAAAATTTCCTTTGCTATATTTTTTGCTGCTGTCCAGGGTCCTAATATCTTCCTCAGAAGAGGGGGTGAGAAGATGCAATATTATTGGCTCAGAAACTTGGAGTCAGGTGAAGCAAAGGGCTAACTCCATTATTCAACAGTGAGGAGAGCTTTATATACCCTTCTCCTGGCACCCAAGCTGCATATTGATCAGGTGAAATAGGATAATCACTGCTCATTAGGATCATTGGACAGCAGTTGTTACTAGGCCCTCAGGCAGACACCAGGTTGACATATAAGGAAATATGTTATATGCATGTCTTGGAAACTGGCTTAAGACATTTTCCTCGACCCAATGGTCCTGTCCTACTACAGTATATTAGTAGAAAATATCCATGAAATTGACTTCATAATAACTTGTATTTGATGAGAAATATTTATGAAATATTAGTTCTGCTTTTCCATTATTCTAGATTCTTGGAAATTATTCAAATAGAATCTCAGTTTAAAAAACTTGCTTGTGTTTGAATTTGCTTACTTAGAAATGTGAGCTATACTAGGTTCAGACATGTGGAAGCCAAGTCTTTCTTATGACATTCATAACATTGCACATAATGTACAAGTATCTAGGAAGAGACCAGGGTGCATTGCAAGAAAGCTCTTTACATTTGAAATAATAGCATAAGGTATCATGATCTTTACATGTAGGAACAAACAGCATATGGATCACAGCTGTAGGTTGTGTAATTTATATTGCATGTCTAGTGAAACAGGTGATCTTTAAAAAATATTTTTCTCATTTTTCAATTGTAAATAATTCTGATTCATTTTTAGAAAATTAAAAGCTGTTCTCACACTTCTACCTAGCTTTCAGAGGATGGGGCTTTTCTCTGCTTCTTCATTCTCATTGCACTGAATAGTTCCTGACTCTTAGAAAATGCCCAGTTAGTTGTTATTTAATGTGTGGCTGATTAAAAATAGGTCTAAATTTTTATATTCATTATATTTAGAAGAGCTATTTAAATGATTATTCTTTTCCATCATTGCACTCATTAAATGGTTGTTTGTTATTGGGAGAGATTTCAAAGGATCCAGGCTGCTAGTGACCTTTAGGGAATGAAAGTGTGTTATACTTATATCTGATATACAACAGTCTCTCTCTTTTTAGCTTCTAATAGTTGCTTTTATTTCAAACAAAATTTTCTGAATGTTCCACTTCTAAAATTTTCACATCAACTCTTGGATACCATGAAGTAACAAAATATAAAACAACCTACAAATATTAGCAAAAAGTAAAAAAACAAAATTCTCAATTATAAACAAAGTGAGTTTTCTTTTTTTGCAGAAAATAGTTTCCTTCACTATTTTGGGGCTGAAGAAATTGCACAGTAGTAAAGAGCATTGACTGCTCTTCCAGAGGACCAGGGTTCAATTCCCAGCACCCACATAGCAGCTCATGACTGTCTATAACTCTAATTTCAGGGAACCTGACTCCCTCACAGAAATAGACATGCAGGCAAAACACCAATGCACATGAAATAAAATAAATATATTTTAAAAAGCATTTATTTTTAATTTATGTGTATGGGTGCTTTGCTTGCTTTTATTTATGTGTATAATGTGCATGGCTCATGCCCTTAAGAAGTCAGAACAGAGCATTACACTCTTGAAAACTTGAGCTGTGAGCAGCCATGTGCTCATATATACTACATGCAGTACTGATGTGGGAATGCCTTTCTGTACGCTGTGAATCTCAATATTTAAATAAAGGAGCTGTTTTGGGCCATGACAGGCACCATAGAAGAAGTAGGAGGAGGAATCTGAATAGGTAGGAAAGGAAGGGCGGGGTCAGGGGCAGACCTAGCTGAAGCCGCCCAAGGAGCAACATGTAAGGAGCACAGGTGAGCCATGGTCCACGTGGCAGACAGGTTAATAGAAATGGGTTGATTTAAGATGTAAGAGCTAGCTAGCAAAGTGCCTGAGCCATAGGCCAAACAGCGTGGACTTAATATAAATGTCTGAGTCATTTCTTGGGGTCTGAGCGGCAGGCGGCTAAGAGGTCTGGGGGGGGAAGGTCTGTGGGTCTCGGATCTCTGGCCGCCCGGGACAAAAGAAACCCCCACTACTACACAGTACCAACAAAAGCAAGAAAAGAATATCAGAGCCTCTGAGCCTCTAAAATTGGAGTTATAGATGATAGTTAGCTGCCATGTAGGTGCTGGGAAAATATTTCAGGACTTCTGCAAGAATAATAAATGCATTTGTTTTTAACCACTAAAAATGGTTAATACACATTTTTTTATTTTGTATATACTGGAGGGAGAATTATGTGACTTTGTTTCAATTAAAACGGTCTCTATGAGGTCACAGGCATCCTAATACTCAGACCACACAAAGATTAAACAAGAAAAGAAAATTGCAGATCAAATTTCCTCATAAAAATAGATGCAAAAATATTCAACAAGTTATTTGCAAACTGAATCCAAGAATGTATCAAAAAGATCATCCACCATGTTTAAGTAGGCTCTAATTCAGAGATTTAGGGATGGTTCAACATACAAAAATTTGTCAATGTAATCCACCATATTAAAAAAAACTGAAAAAAAAAACATGATAATCTCACTAGATTCTGAGAAAGCCTTTGACAGAGTCTAACACTACTTCCTGATAAAGATTTTGAAGAGATCATGGATACAAAGGACACATCTAAAAATAATAAAAGCAAATAATAGCCAGCCTAGAGCCAACATCAAATTAAAGGGGAGAAACCCAAAGGAATTCTACTAAAATCAAGAACAATACAAAGCTGTTCACTCTTTCCATATCTATTCAAAATAGTACTTGAAGTTCTAGCTAGAGCACGGAGACAGTAAAGAGATCAAGACGACGCAAATTGGGAAGGAAGAAGCCAACGTATTGCTATTTACACATGATATGATATATAAGTGACCCCCAAAGGAAACTACTACAGTTGTTAATATCTTTAATAAAGTGGCTGGATACAAGATTAACTAAAAAAAAATATATCTCTTTTATACAAACAATAAATATACTGAGAAAGAAATCTGTGAAACAACGCCTTTCTCAATGGCTACACAAATATAGAATATCTTGTTTTAAGTTTAACCAAGCAAGTGGAAGACAACTATGACAAGAACTTCAAGTCTCTAGAGAAATAAATTGAAGAAGATACCAGAGGATGGAAATATTTCCTATGCTCACGGAATAGTAAAGGTTAAAACTTATTAAAAATGGCCATCTTACAGAAAACAACCTACAGATCCAAGGTGATCTTCACTAAAATCCCAACAAAATTCATTACAGACCTTGAAAGAGAAATACTTAAATTTATATGGAAAAGCAAAACCCCAATATATTTTAAACCATTCTAAATAATAAAAAAATTGAAGATCTCACTGTGCTTGATTCAAAGTTGTATTGTAGGGCTGTAGTAATAAAAACTGAACAATTTTAACATAAAAACAGACAAATGGATCAAGAAAATCAAAGACCCTGACATAAATGCACACACCTATGGAATATATATATATATATATATATATATATATATATATATATATGCCAAAAATATAAAATAAAAAAAAGAAAGCATAAACAAATGGTGCTGATCTGAATGTAGTCAGCATGTAGAGGATACAAATAGTTCCATATTTATCACCCTACACAAAATTCAATTCCAAGTGAACGAAAGACCTCAACAAAACCAGACACACTGAACTTTAAAAAATGTAAAGTGGAGGAATAATCATGAATTCATTGGCATAAGAGACAACGTCCTGAATTGAACATCAATAGTGCAAACACTAAGACCAACAATAAATGAGACCTCCTAAAACTGACATGCATTTGTAAGGCAAGGGACACTCTAAGCAGGACAAAATGGCAGCTTATGAATGGGAAAACATTTTTACCAACTCCCATCTGACACAGGGCTAATTTCCTAAATATATAAAGAACTCAAGAAACTAGATATCAACAAACCAGATAATTCAATTTAAAAATAGAGTACAGATATAAACAGAGAATTCTCAATATAGAAACTGCAAATAAGTGAGAAACAAAGAATGTCCAAAATCTTTAGCTATCAGGGTAATACAAATCGAAAACACTTTATACTGGTCAGAATGGCCAAGATCAATAATATTAGTGACAACTCACATTGGTTAGGATGTGGATCAAGGGGAACACTCCTCCACTGTTGGTGGGAATGCAAAATTGTACAGAAACTATGTAAATCAATATGAATATTCCACAGAAAATTTGGACTCAGTGTACATGAAGAGCAGCTGTACCACACCTGGGCATATATCAAAATGATGCTCTATCATAATTCAAAGATACTTTACCAACTAGGTTCAGAATAGCTTTATTCTTACTATCCATAAAATAAAAACAACATAAATGTCCCCCGATTAAAAAATACATTTAAAAAATGTGGTACATTTACACAATGGAGAATTACTCATCTGTTAAGAATAATGATGTTATGAAACTTGCAGACAAATTGATAGAACTTGATGAAGAAAAAAAATCACCTGGAGTGAGGTAAACCAGGCCCCCAAAGTAAAACATGTTATGTCCTCACTTATAAGCAGCGATTTAGAGTAAAGGATAGTCATGCTACAACCCACAGAATAAGAGAGGCCAAGTAACAACCGGGGCCCATGGAGAGACATATGGATATCCCTGGGAAGGAGAAATAGAATAAAATAGATTTCATAGGTAGACTGGAGGATGATGGGAATGAAAATTGGAGAGATTAGGCATGGAAGGGAATGGAGAGTACTGAGAGAGACAAGTGCAGTTGGAGTACACTTAGGAGGTGAGGTCGAAACCTAGTGCAGTTGGACACTCTCAGGAATCCATGAGGATGACCCTAGAAAACATTCTTATTAATGAGCAATGTTTCCTGAACTGTTCATCTTCTGTAATGAGGCAAGACTTACACTGGAGAGACAGAGACATCAATCCAGTCTCATAACCTCAGACCTACAATTAGACCTGCATCCATGATGTGCCGGGGTAAAGGTGTTATAGAAATTGTGGGGGTGGTCAACCAATGACTGCTTTAAATTGAGAGCCATGACATGAGAAACAGCCCATGCCAGACATTGTTTGGATGGCCAGGAACAAGAGTCTGGATAACGTAGAGACCAAGTGTAAAATCAAAAATGATTGGCCAAATAAATATATAAATATAAATATAATGAAATGATTCTGAATTATACTCTGATATATTGGTAGACCAGAATGTAACATAATTATCATCAGAGAGACTTCATCCAGCAACTGATGAGAGCAGATGCAGAGACCTACAGCCAAACATTAGGCAAAGCTATAGGAATCATGCAGAAGGCAAAGAAGGATTGTGGAATCCAGAAGTGGAATGTAGAATCCAGAAAGGTGAAGACATCACAAGTAAATGGATGACAGAATCAACTAAACAGTGTCCAGAATGGTTCCCAGAGACTCATGTGACAATCAGGGTGTCTGTATGGGTCTCACTTATGTCGTCTGCATATATGTTATGGTTTTGTAGCTTTGTGTTCCTGTGTGACTCCGATAAGTATGGAAAGGGGCTATTTCTGACTCTGTTGCCTGTTTTGGGGGGTCCTTTTCCTCATACTAGCCTGCCGTGTGTAACCTTAATACAAGGGAAAGTACTCACCTTCATTACAACTTGGCAGGTCATGTATGGTGATATAACTTGGAGGTTTGTCCTTTTCTGAAGAGAAATGTGGAGGAGTAAATTTTCCAGAGAGAGGATGGAGAATACTGGAGGGAGAAAAGGGAGAGGAAACCATTGTTGGGATAAAAATACAAGATAAGAATAGTTGTTTCAAAAAAGAAAATAAAGGAAAATTACAATCAATCAAAATGTTGTTGGAGGGCCAAGTCAAAATAGTTACATGTACAACCACTCTCTCACATGAGGCTCAGAGAGCATTTTGGCAGAAGAAACAAGAAGGTTGTAAGAGCCAAAATATTAGAGAGGTTTCTGTCAAATTGTGTCTATTAGTAATGCCAGAAACTTCACTCATAAAGTCTCACCAACATGACTGCCTTAACATGAGCTGAACAAAGACAATAATAACAGGCATGCAAAAATATATGGAGGAAAAACCATGAGAGCTCAAGCCTACTCAAAGAAGTACAGGCACTTAAGGAAGGCTGAGAGCAGGAGAAATAGTCTTCCTCAGCGAACAGCACACCAATTGTTATTCAGTACCAAATGGTCAAATGTGAAATATAACGAGTAACATTAAGTAGATTGAACAGGTTGTATCTATGTATTTAGAAAAATATTTTATGCATATATATATATATACATGTATGTAACAGCAATTAATGAATAAAGACATAACAAATTTGAAAGAGAGAAAGGTGACTTTTCTTTAGAACAGAAAATTGTAACCAACCAAGGCAGATTTGTATATCTTGGTCCTGGCTAGTACCTCTGCAATACAACTCCTGCATATAAGGAATCATTTCAGAAGAGGAAGATGGCAAGACTGTAGGAGCCAAAGGAACAAGAGGTTTACTATGAGATTGACACTAAAAGTGTCAGAAGCTACACCCATAAAGTGTCACCTCATTCCTACACAAAGAAGTACAAGCAACAAATTTATTATAATAATGTACTTATTATTGTTCAGACTAATAAAATTTAATTAATATAAAGTCAAATCACAGCCAAGGGTGTGTGGATCAAGTTCTCTAGAAAACTAAGCAAGAAACACAATATTTTGCAACAATGAGTTATAATCATGATTATTGTATATTTACATTTTTCTCAACAGAAAGAAATTGCCATTAAAAAATCTCATAACTTTTTGCTAGATGAGAAGAACAAATACATTATAATTTCCATTTCCCAAGATTATCATAGAAAACAGGGGATGTCTTCCTTCCGCAGTGTCTTCATCTTAAAGATAGAATCAGTCCCAGAGGTGGTATTTTGCTGGCATCCCCTATATTGGGGACACATTTCACCCTCCCCCAGACTGAAAACTAATACATTTATGCATAATTCTGAGTAAACAGCCCTTGACTCATCCAGAATAAGTCAAGTGCTAGGTTTACCTTTGGTTCTTCTTAATCTCATAGCAACCAAAGAAAAGTCTGAATTTTTCCTGAGCATAAGCCTCAGCTATATATTCATGAACTGCTTTTCTTGGTTTTCTTTCACTTGCGGTGATAAACACAAAGGGAACTTGTGGAGGAAAGGTTTTAATCCATCTGACAGTTTTTATGAAGGGAATCCAGGCCAGAACTTAGGAAGGAACCTGGAGGCAGGAACTAAAGCAAAGTCCTTGGAGGAGTGCCGCCTATGTTTGCATTCCCTGCCTTGCTTAGGTAGAGGTTCTTCTACACCCCCTCCCCACCTGCTTAGAGGTGGCACTGCCTACAGTGGGCTAAAAACTCTCATATCCAACATTAATCAAGGGAATACCCTGAAGACTTTCCTGTAGGACTGACTGATGGAGGCATTTTCTAAAATGAGGTTCTCTCTACTCAGATCATCCTAACTGTGTCAAGTTTACAATAGCACAAATAGGACCAGGACCTTACAGATGAGCTCTGTACAGAACTAGTTGATCAGAATCTTCAAGGGATACCCCTGAATCTCTGTTTTAAATAAAAATCTGAGGGTATTGTGGTGATTATTAAATGTGGAAAACATTAACTCAAATCCGTGTGTAGTTAGAATAGTTTTAGCTACACATATCAAAAAATTAGTGTGGGTTGGGTTATAGCTGGCTCATATGACAAGATCCAGAGGCAGCTCAGGAAAGCTTCCATTTAATTTTTGCTTATTTATGGCATATAGGAAGCAGATTTCAGTGTCTATTCTTCTATAGCATATTTAACATTATCCTAAGACTTGTTTGAGTTAGATATGTAGGGCACTCTCTAAAGACTAAGAAAAATTCTCCAGAGTGCTCTAAAAAAATAGTCAGTCCTTACATTTTAGTACTCCAATTTTATTAGTCTTTGAAGCAATCAATAGCAATACCGTGGGGTGTGGAATGAGCAATGACTGGATAAAATTGGCTAGAAGTCATTAATTGTGAGAATCAGGAATCAAATATTTTAGGAGGTAAGTAAACAGACATGTAAGCACTATCTGGTCTGCTCTACCAGGACATTTCCAACTGAGGTCAAGAATCATGTTGTATGCACTTTCTATCTCTCACAGCAATCACAGAAAATACTAACAGTCTGATGAAGTATGTGGTGGAAATCGCAGAGCTTAGCGGGAACTTTATTGCTGGAGCCGACAGGTTTTATTCCCTCATCCTTGCTTCCTCCTCTGCACCAAGCTATAGCAGAACACCACTAAACATGCCTCTAAGATATGGCTGAGGAGAAGCAGGGAGGTGGAAATTGTCTTCAGGGCAGGCCTTGATATTCAACAATTCTCCTACTGAACTTGACAGTGCAAGCAATAAAGGCATCGCCTAAAATGCTCAGGAGTAAAAGCATTGAAAAGCAGGCTCTGTTCAGTTCTGTCTGTACTTTTTCTGAATCCTTTTCTTGAGCTTGCCTCTGTAATGGACTTTATAATCACATATCACTAATTTGAACACTTTTTAAAAGGTAATCATAACTTGCCTGGATCTAATGCTTCAGAGAAACATTTTATGGCCTTAGGATACACTTTCCTCCCAGTTATTAAAGTCCAATTACATCATGTTTTCTTCCAAGAAATGCCAAGTATGTAAGGGACAATACAGCAGGCACTCTCATCTCTTGAAAATAATTACATAAATCCTGCCTTGATGTCACAAAGGTCCCTTGCCTTCTGTCTCTAGTGGAATAGAAAGATGTGTTTTCTTGCCCAGGATTCCTCAGTAGTCCCAGAGAAGAAAACGTGGGACCAGAAAGTAAATCATTTTCCACACAGCCTTCTTTGTAGAAATACCCAGTCTGTGTTTTGTGCTTTTGATAAAAAGAAAATTATCACATGCTGTTGTCAACTAATGGAATGAAACTTGAAGTTTTCCAAACAGCATACACTTTGAGCTATAACACAATTCTACCTTGAATCAGTTGGGCTGCTAGAAATACTAATATAAGCAATAACAGATTTATATGTCATTATTACAACTGTGAATATTATCTTTATATTTTGAGTAGACTAAAACTAATTTTGTCTTCACAAAATTATATGCAGTTGACCTTATTTTGGTTTGAGGGAACTTGAAGTTTCAAAGCTATCATGTGGACGGTAGAAATAAACAGAGCATTGGTACCCCATGGTGTTGTTCACATCCACAGTTTACCATGTCTGTGCTACTGTATACTGCAACGAAGTAGTTAATCTGGGAATTCAACAGTTGAACCTGTATTAAGTCATTTTACATCTCATGAGTCAACTTCAAACAAAAACTATATTTTTCATTTTTAAAACCTACAAACCTATAGCCAAACATGTGAAAAGAAGCATTCCTACAATGAGGAACAGGTTTTTTTTTGTTGTTGTTGTTGTTACAAATTGGGCCTAATAAAGCATTTATTTCTCACCTATGTAACAGTTGATACCTGTTCCTCTGTTTCCTCAATCAGGATAAATTTTGGACAAACTTTTGTTCAGCAAATGAAAGGTCGGTTACTCCCTTTCCTATTAATTGTATGAGGTATTTTCAACATTGAAAAAGGGTTTGGGTTAGCCCTAATCAGATGCAATCTCGGTTGTTCTAGTACAAATAAAGTAAGACCTAGGTGTGCTTGAGGAAACAGTCTCCAAGATGCTGATGATCTGGGATATGCTTGAATGAAAATGGAAAATCCTCTGAGAAGCCAAAAGACCATAGGTTTGGCTGAGCTTCATCCAACCTCTGCATCTTACCAGACCATTGAGATAACAGAGCATGCATATTAATTGAAAGGTTTTTATGATTATTTAATAAAATGAGGATGAAGTAAGCAAATAACTGTTGGGAAGTAACATTTAATTTTCAAGAGTGCCCTGAGAGACATATCATGGAGTGAAGCCATTTCAATTACTTGGAAATTCATTGTCAGAAACATTAAACTAATTCAGGCTACAGAAATGTAGCCGACAGTATTATGAAGTAAATCCAAGAGGCTTTGGTTGGAAAATATGAATTATAGCCACAGTATATAGTACAAGGGTAGACATCAGAAATTTGAAATCAAAGACAAAATAGTCAGCTAATTACCTCCCAGCTTAGAATTTCACATAACCAAACTGCAAAGCGAAAAGAGATTTGAGACATCCCCAAAAACCATTGGCTGCTGTTAGATATGTTTGTGTTCAGCCATAGTTAACTGATGGATTCTGACACATTTTAATTTCATATTTCACTTTTTATTTAGCTTCCAACTTGGTCAGATTTATTGCTCAAAATGCGAATGTTTTCTATATTTACCAAATGGAACATAATTAGGATAGTATATAAAAGTGGTTCCATTCTATTTTATCCTAAGTACTTTAATAGAGGAAATAACAGGGTTCAACCTTAGATGACTTTCAGTATTCTCCCATTCAGTTCTTGGCCATCTATCATCAACATTCGCATCAGCAGGAATGAAACTTCACATACCATTTGGCTGTAAATAATTTACTTCAAGAGAAAGAAGTTTATCTTATGGTTATGTTTCCACTCTTAAATGTCCTGCATCATATTTTTTAGTGCTTAAGATTAAGTACATTTTCTTAATCACTTTCATATGTGTATTTTAAATTGCCTCCCCTTATAATATCAGAAATTTAGCTATATAAGAAATGGGAAAAGTAAAGATAATTAGCTTTATGCTACTATGTCTTCTTAGTTTTTCACATACACAAAGTCTCAGAATGCATTCCAGGGAATCTTGAACTTAACACTGCCTATATTTACCTCCTAAGTTCTGATAATATAATAATATAAGACTATACCATCATTCTTCATTCATAAATGAAGTTATGCAGTCTTACAAGATTCTCTCTCTCCCCCCTCTCTCTGTCTCTCTCTCTGTCTCTGTCTCTCTGTCTCTCTCTCTCTGTCTCTCTCTCTCTCTCTGTGTGTGTGTGTGTGTGTGTGTGTGTGTGTGTGTGTGTGTTGTGTGTGTGTGTAAATATATGTAAGAATTAGGAGAAAGAGACATAAAGTGGCTCATAGGATACATAATGTGAAGGGTCACCTTGATTAGCATTTTTGAGCATGTTCCCTTTCTCAGCATTTATATTTTCAAATAGAGCTGTCTCTGTTAAAGATTAGAGATAGTAGCCTTTATTAGGTCTTTTATAAACCTCAACAGCAGAAAATTTAATTGACTATTTTTTTTAAAGTTTCATGGGGAGGTAGCTCTATAGAAAGTAAATTGAATATGTACCGGCTTTTCTCATCTTGGAAATTTGATGACTCTTTTATAGATTCCCTGCAAAGTAATTAAAGTCCAATTAATTGGAAAAATATACACAATGGGTATTCTAATATTATATCTTCAACCAAAGCATCTTTTATTGCCTTGAACACATGGTTGAGCCAAAGCTACAAGTTTAAATCTTGAGCTCCCAAGCAAATATTTCAGAAAATACATTGTTGAACTTTTCTGATGACTAAATAAGCCCTTATCCAACAGAGAACTATTCCACCAGCTTTGGGAATATATGATAGTGCAATTTTTTTAGAAAGTATTTTGAGCCCTTACTATGTAATGATCATGCCTATGAGATTATGCTGCCTAAGCAGTGATTTTTGATTTTCAATTGAAAGGAGAAGTCAGGAATTGGCAGGAATCTAAAAGAAATACTTTTTGAACAGAAGTTATTGTCATGTGCTTCATCTTTACTTAGTTTTAGATACACTTTCATTTTGAAAATTGCTTAGTGTGTATGTGTGTGTGCATATGTATATACACATGTGCGCACATCACAGATCCATGGAGTCCCAAAAAGGCCATCAGAGTTGCAGGAGTTTGTGAGCCAACTAACATGAGTACTGAGACTGAAACTCAGGCTCTCTACAAAAGCAGTGAACATTACTAACTACTGATTCATTTTCTCATAAATTCAATCTTCATTTACATTATGCCCCTATATTTTTGCCATGTATGTTCTAGTTACAAATATCAAAAGCTGATGTTATAGTTAATTCCTCAGTAGTTATCATAACTTTAGGTTTATCTTCTTTTCATTCCTACAAACGTGGGTAGGTATTTATCTGTTCCATGCATCCATTTAGAATCTTTGCCTCCTAACACATAAGTTTACTTTAGTGAATAGCTCAAGGTTCTTAGGAGAAGGCATACTTTAACTAAAAGTGACAAATTGTTTCCATCCACAATTCATTGGAGGAAAAGTTTTCATGTTGGCTCTCTCAGACAATGGTGTTCACAAAGGGTAATGTTTCTGTCCTTACCGTAAAAAGGAAAGGGTGGTGAATAGTTCATCTGCCTCTGCTGCATGTTCTAGTATGGAGCCTTTTTGACAAATTCTGTCTCTTTTTTTTCTAGCTTATTAAAGTTCTACACATTTACAGAAATTATAGAATAAATAGATAGAAAACAGATATATGGTAGACAGATAAGTACATGATATATATTACATAGAAAGATGGCAGGTGATAGATAGATAGATAGATAGATAGATAGATAGATAGATAGATAGATAGACAGACAGATAGACATAAATAAACAGATAGGAGATAGATAATTTATTCAAGTCAATATTCATGCAAATATGGGAGGTTAAAACAATTGGGGTGTAAGAGATGGTTCAGTCGGAACCAGTCTTGCTATATGAGGACTTGAATTTGGAACCCTAGACCCATTGAAAGACATACATGGTAGTACTCCATCTGTAATACCAGGATCCTATGGCAATATGAATGACAAAAACAGAAAACTCCCCAGAAAGTCCTTAGTCATATAACTGATAGATGAGATGAATAAGAGGCTCCACAGCAAACTAGGAGGAAGAGCAGGATTAAAATCATCATTATTTTGTGCTATAGTCTCAAAATCAAAGTTATACTATATGTATGTATTAGTTAGGGTCCCTAAAGAAAAATAAATAAAAGAGTTAACATATATAGTACATATGGGATTTATTATATGGTTTACAGTGTGTGGTCTGACGGGTCCGTAAATATTAATGGCTGTCTATTTGCAGAAAGGGTAAGATTCCAGTAACTGTTCAGTCCACAGGCTGTATGCATCAGAAGCTTCTGATACATACTATATTCTAGGATTCTTTGAGAGTTGCTGGTCTTCAGTCTGCATTGCCATCCCAGTCAAGTAAGAGAAAGAGTGTCTCGGCAACAGATGTATTAACTTTCCAGAAAGAGTGAATCCAAACAAGCAATAGAGCAAAATTTCCTTTTTCCATCAGAAAGGTTGGTCAAAATTTAGGATGGACCTTTACATCAAATAATTCAATCAAAACATGTATCACAGGTTCCCAGCTGTTTGTGTTTTAAATAAGTCCAGATATAGCCATGTTGACAACCAAAATTAACTATTATATTCTTGCATAACTGCTCATGCAAGCTGTTCACACATATGAGAGAGAGAGAGACAAAGACAGAGAGAGACAGAGAGACACTTCCACAGTAGGTCACCTGACTGAAATATAGAGAGCCAAAGAAAGCAATGATTTAACCCCCAGATTTAGAACAAAGAATTTAAATCTTTGTAACAGGGACTTATAAGTAGAATAGGAGACCAAAACACATCTAGCACAGAAACCAAGGATAACAAATTCTGAGTACTGATATCTAAGAGCAGGAAATGGTATTTCTGCTCCAGAGAAATTAGTCATGCTTCCTCTACCTTGTTGTTTTACTGGACTCTTATTGGACTGGATGTACCCTCACAAAACGAAAACAGACCTTCCAACTGTGGTATATTAAGATTGGTCCTATAGGAACACCTTCACAGGCACATCCAGAAAAATACTTGCCACCTATACATTAACCTGGTAGACACTTAAATTGACCATCATGCCACCCCTTCCTTCAACAGATTAAATATTTAATTAAAAGGGGATCATCCAAATTTCCTTCTTATGACTTTTTTCTTCATCTTAAATGAGTTACATAGATTCATCAATCAGAGCATGGCAGTCACCATATACATTAGGGCATACAATTAGAAACATCCACCATCATGTCAGCTTTGAGAGGGTGAATCTGAGATACTCTAAGTAACTGGACACACACAGGTGCAGTTCGACAGCATTTCTATTTTCTCACACAATGCATCCTAATACATCAAACTAAGCTGTTTCTTCAACCAACTGTGTCCCTTTGTATCATTATTTTCTTAATTATTTTCCTCTTCCTTCTTATGAATCTATCTCTAAACAAAACCCTTATAACTTTCTCTGTGTCCCAATTTATGTCCTTCATGAGCAAAACTTGTGCTAGCAATAGATTAGGTATCAAGAGTATGTTCTTTTGAAAAGGTGTTAGAAGTAACAATACAGAAACACTGATATCAATTCTACAGTTCTCGCCAAAGTTCAGAATCCCCACACATTTTCCATTAGAAGTGGTTTTCTTGAGGAAATAATTTAGTTAAGCAATTTGTTTTTCCACCTTATTGGCTTCATTTTAAGAGTCTGATGTTCCATTATTTTCATTACAAGTTTGCAGGAATTTAGCTGCATTATTGTTAGCTACAGTCCTAGCTACCTTGGAAAACTGGTAGCTATATAAAGCATGACTTTCCTGAAAAAAGTATGCTATCTGTTGCAAAAACTTCTCAGGCAATATCTTTTCACTTTCTTAAGAAAGAAAATAACAGCTTTCTAGATCTTTCTTTATTCTTTGTATACCTTCATTTGTGAACAGACTTTTAGCACAAGAGGACTTAAACATTCTATTTTCCCTGAAGTATAATATACATATATAATGTCTATTTTCTTCTTCCATTCTCTCATTCTCAGGTATTTCTCATTCTTAATCCATGAAAACATTTCTCATTCTATTCTGTAGTATTTAGTTTCTGGCCAAGACTATCCCTGAGATTAGACATCTGTGATGCTGGTTAGCCCCCCCCAAAATGACTCAGATTCTTATATTAATTACATGCTGTTTGGCTTCTGGCTCAGGCATGTTGCTAGCTAGCTTTTGCATTATAACGAATTTTCATTAATCTGTTGTGTCACGTGGACTGTGGCTTACCTGTGTTTCTTTTACATGTTGACTCTTGGGCAGCTAGATCACAACTCTCTTGGCAGCAGCTCACAGCATCTCTCTTCTGACTCCACTCTCCTTCCCCTTTATCTATGTTTGGATTTTCTACCTGCCTGTAAGATAGCTTGCCATAATCCGGAAAAGTTCATTTATTATCCAATTGTATTTCACAGTGTACAGAAATGCATCCCACATCACTTCCCGTTTTCCTTCTAATCAAAAAGGGAGGTTTCAATTTCAAATTGCACAATTACATAAGCAAGAATTACAGATACAATATCTAGTCTATTTGTATTGAGCAAAATTAAAGAAAATATTCTAACATTTATTTATCCTTATAAGTCCAAAGTTTCACATAAAATTTACCTTTTTAAAACAAAGAAAAATTATAATTATCTATTCTTTAACTCCATCAAAGACCACCGAAAGATACAATATTACTTGAGTAATGAAGGGCATTATAAGCAACTTCCAAGTTCTAGAAATGGTTGAGATGTCTGGCTACCTGGACAGTCACCCAAAGCTTCTCTGTAATCTTGGATCACACATCTTCAGCCTAAAGGCTTAGAGTCTCTGGTATACCTTTCAGTGAAGCAGGAAATTTCAAGGACTGCTATGCCCAATTCTGGCATAATCCATCAGTTTCTTCTCCCTGTGTTCTACAGAATGTCTGGCAGTTTACTCTGCAAAGAAGGAACCCGAAGACCATCTTGGCTTGTTCTGCCAAAATTCAGAGGTCACTTTCCTATGGGTCCTGCATATCTGGTTTATACAACAGACTATCAGGTAGCCAAGGCAATAACAGTTTCTTATTCAGTGGATAGTTTTTGCCACAAAGAAAGTCAACTACACATAGAGTTTCTTTAATACCCATCAACCTCTTGAAGTGGATAGGTGCTTTCAGAAGAAGACATGTCTGACTGTCCAGAAAAATCCAAGTTCTTAAAATATTTAAAATGATATACTCTATAGGTCTTTGAAATGTTTGAAGTTTACCTATCTAATTGAAATATATCTTTGTATACCTAAAAAACCTAACTAACATGACTATAAATTTAATTATTATAGATGATTATTAATCTATATTTCTTAATAATACATTACAATTTAAATGTAATAAACATAATAAACATAAACATAATACCGTAAACAATATTAGAAATATGCATTCACTATAATGTAATTGACCTAAAATTTGTATCAATAAACCAAAATCCATTTCAATATAAAGTATTTTAAACAAGTAGTTACTTTTTAAAAGTAGATCAAACAATCTACACTTCTATCTTATCATACCTATATCTCTCTTTCTATCCCCTAGAAAGAGATTGACTATGACCACTAGCCATTTGTAATGAAAATAAACATTTTTAAACAATAATTGGGAATTTGGATATAGTGTTCCATTACTGCTTCCTGCTGATTGGGGGCACTGGCAGTTTTATGAGTCTGGATCATCTTAGTTGGCAGCCTTAAAGCTGATGTGGCCATCTCTTTCAATTAGAGATCTTTTTCAGGGGGTCTTCCTTGATGAAACTTTATTTTGTTTAACTGGGAATAAGTCTACAGCTTCTCATTTTCTGTAGTAATAAAAGGAAAACCTCTTCTTCAGAATAGCGTATCTTTTGATTTCAATTTTAAACTCAACTCATTTACAAAATATATAAATTGGATTAATTCACAGTATTTATAATCAATTGTCTTTTAGCAATTTTTGTTACTTCCTTTGCAGTTAAAAAACTTAAAAACAGGATAATAACATACAATATCCAAAAACTCTTTGTAATTTCCATCTTTACATGGCTCATTATTTTTTTCCTATTTTTTTCTAAGAACTTTGTTATTGGCTTCTCTTTTCTTTTCTATCTCAAGCCTACAAATATTTTTAAACACACTGTAAACCATTTAGAGACTTTTAAAAATCTGTCTTTATTGTATATCCTTTATCTCTTATCTTTTTCCAATTCTGACCACACCTTTAATCTACCAAGGTGTGGCAAGGATTAGAAGATTGACTTTGGCAGCTGGCTCTACCTAGCTTCCTTATTTCCTTTTGTCTTTGATTACACCTTTAATATGCCATGATATGGCTAGGATTAAAGGCTTGGATAGGGTGGCTGACTGGTTCCACCCAGCTCTTAGTCTAGCTTTATAGAAAGTTTCCCTTTCTAGCAGAGGTACTGGCGAAAGCCACAATTACTATTCTAGGGAATTTTAGGTCTACAGTATCACCATATAGAGCACCAAAGCCCACTTCTTCTGAACTCCATTTAAGTATTTGGCAGCAAGGTCTCTTAAAAGACTCACCAGTGTTTTGCTGCTAACACAGAGCCAGAAAGCATCTATTAAATGAGACTTGCCTCTGCTTGTTGCTTGCAAACAGAACTCTCCCAAGAAAATGCTGCCAGGAGATGTGTCTCACTGTCCAGGAGTCTAGGTTCCTAAAATATTTCAAATGCCATATTCTATAAGTCTTTGAAGCCTTCTTGGACTCTGTTCCCTCTTAGTTTGTAAGAGTAGTGACTTAAATCTATCATATGTTGCTTGCTGTTTACAAGTCTCCTGTGAGCGTTCAGAAACAGGTGTTGCTGCAGCTTGAGCTAATGCAGCAAACCCACCATTTTTTTTTTAACTCAAGACTGCACTGCATGCCACACCACAGCGTCTCTGTACCATGGTATCTCTTTACCATAACCCACATGAGAAACACAACTTGAAAGCTGTTTTTGGCTTTGTTTCTCTGCTCTAGAACACTTTTTAGACTTTTTCAAGCTATATGTGGGTGTATATGACCCATGTTGGAGTGCCATTTGTAATAATTAGTTTCTGGCCCAGACTAACCCCAAGGACCAGACCAGCCTGCAACTGCTTAGACTCCAGAATTAACTCAGATGCTTATATTAATTACATGCTGCTGGCCTATGGCTCAGGCTTATTGCTAGCTAGCTTTTGTATCTTAACTCCACTCGTTTTCATTATTCTGTCTTGTCACATTTCTTGGGCTTATCTGTGTTTCTGTTACATGTTGGTTCTTGGGCACTGGTTCACATCTCTCTTGGCAGCAGCTCACAGCATCTCTCTTCTGGCTCTGCCCTTCTTCCCTTTTGTCTATGCTTGGATTTTCCACCTACTTATAAGGTAGATTTCCATAGGCCAAAACAGTTCCTTTATTATCCAGTGGTATTTTAAAGTGTACAGAAAGACATCCCACATCACCATTCTTCATGAGATGAAGTACTCATTTATAATATTTGTTCTTTACAACCTTGGGAAGTGGAACTAGCTTCTCTAAAGAGCTTTATTCACCTCTGCTTTTGCCATCAGTTTTGTGCCAAAGCCCTGTGTTACAGAAGAGCTGTTAAAGAACACATTAGATTCTGTATTTCTAGTATCCTATTATTGAACAGTGAGTAGATACTCCACAGATATGATCTTCCAGAAAAGACCTTTTCAATATAATAACTTAAAACTAGCTTAGTGCTTAAAGCCTTCTACAATTGCTAACTTGCAGTTTCTGTAAATCAGGCTTTGGCCATGACATCTCTGTATCCTTTACTTAAGGGTCTCTAAGAAGGTATAATTAAGATTCCAGTCAGGATAATCAGTCTAATCTGAAGAGTGATGGGGGAAGGAATCAAAATCTAACAGAACCAATGGACTGGTAGTTTAAGTACCATACGTAATCTTAGCCAAAATATTAAGAATAAACGATGGGGTCAAGTTCCTAGTTGGCTGTAGTAAAGAGGCTATGCTCAGTTTCTTTTTATTTGGGCCTTCCTGGCAACAAGTATTATGAAAGCCAGCAAAGGTGATAGTAGAAAACTTCTAGAAAACATGGAGGTTAGACACTCTCTAAATGAATCATTAACATGTTACTACTTGGTAAGAAAAGTCACTAGGCTTGGTAGAACAAAAATTGAAGGGAATCACGGAGTATGAGTAAAGAAAGTGAGACTAACTAAGGGCTATCTCAGGAACTAATCACATATATTCTCAATTGTATGTTCCCAAGGACATTATAGAATTCCTTCTCAGTATCTCTTTGTCTCCCTTATTTCCTTCATCTCAATCCATGTATTTACATATAAATATATATTATTTAGCATAATACTTAATTTTGGATTTTATAACATATATAAAAATAAAAGTTATGCAAGAACAAGGCAGGCAAAATTGACATAACAATATATGCTTATAAATACACATTAGAAGTGCTTAGTGTATAAAGAAATATTTATATTTTCTTGTTACTAAAGAACACACTGTTCAGAGGTTTATATTGGTTTTTCCACTAAGTATTTTATATGAAAGCAGCAGAGATATTGAGATTGTAGGCTTTGCAAACAAGCTTAATAATTCTCTCTGTGTAGTATAATAATCAGATACTGGTTACCCAAGAGAAGAAAAGTAACCAAGCTAATCAGTCAGCCAGAAAATCATATACTAAATCATCAACTAATCAATCAATATCTATTCTGTACTTTTCGTTTTCAAAGTCTTTGCTGGTTACCAAAGTCCCAAGACTGAAGAGGGTGGGGAAAGCCATAAGAATTAAAAAGGAGATTGAAAACTTGAAGCTGAGAATTAATTTACTTTCCAATTATTCTGATATATAAACAAATGCTGGAGCATACTCCTTAGGGGCAGGAGGAATTGAAGGACAGCTCGCTCCAGGGAAAGGGAGGGAGAAAGACATACTGGAAAACAGATAGAATGCAGAGAGATAGGGCACTGTAAGGAGGCCAGAGGGACCTGGTGACTCTAATTAGGAAAGTTGGACAGGTGCTTGGTTATCTCTGAGGCCCAATGTATGGAAATAAGATACAAACATGCATAGTTAGAATACAGAGTGGCCTGGGACAAGGAAATATGTTTAGATCACATATAAATCATTTAAGTTCAGAAGGTTAATGCTAGAGGGACTAATTTCATTCAGCAATGCGTAATTGAACAAATATAAATCAAAAGAAGAAAAAGTAATTGGCTATGGAATTCCTTTTTAATCTTTTTATTCTTTTCTTTGACTTTGCTTTTCAATGAAAGTTTTGGAGAGATTTTTAAGATTCTAGAAAAACAAATTTAATTATGGATATTTTCTGAATATTATTTTCTTAAACAATATTTAAAACAAAATGAGCATTGCTCTAATAAAAGGAAGTAAAAAATTCAGTCTTCAACGTTTAAATATTTTGTTGATGTTAGTTGTGGATTCACAATTTATTCTACTTCAAGTGAAAATTTTAAAGTGTGAATAGTAGCACTAATTTTTAATGTAAATAATACTTAGCAGGCACAATGGTACGTTAGATTCACAATTGAAAGCTTAGAGACTGCACATGTCATTTGAATGTCATCTACATTAGAAGGATTTAGTTCCTTTTCATGATGGTTCTTCAGAGGTTAATTCAGAGTCAGTGAGATCCCAATAGCTGAGGTAAGCCATCTCTGTGGGTCTCCTCATCATTATCCTGATTCCTTCGTTCTTATGCTCTTTCTTCAGCTGGACCAGGAGTTCAACCTAGTTCTTAGTTGTGGATCTCTGCTTCTGCCTTCATCAGTTGATGAAAGAAACTTCTATGATGACAATTAGGATAGTCACTCTTTTATTATAAGGAAATTCCTGTTTAGGCACCCTCTCAACTATTGCTTGGAGTCCTACCTAACCAGGGACATCTTGTGGGTTCTTGGATGTATCCTTAGCACCCGGTTTCTCTCTAATCCCTCAAAGGCTCCCTTTATCAAATCAAAATCGCTATTTCTTTATTCTCTCTCTCTCTCTCTCTCTCTCTCTCTCTCTCTCTCTCTCTCTCTCTCTCTCTCTCTCTCTCTCTCTCTCTCTCTCTCTCTCTCTGTCATTTTTCCCACACAACCATCTCATTCTCTAATGGTCTCTTTCCACCTCCCCTTGATAGTTTCCCAAAATGATCACAATTTACTCAGGAGATCTTCCTTATTTCCTCTGCCCAGGGGATCCTTGGATGTCTTTCTTATGTTCTTCCTGTTACCTAGCTGATCAGAGTTTGTAGATTTGTAGCCAGGTCATCCTCAGTTTTATATCTAAAAATGTACTTACAGGTGAGTACATTCCATGTCTATCTTTCTGGGTCTGTGTTACTGTACTGTGCATGATACACTCCAGATCCATATATTTGCCTGAAAATCAGAATCATATTTTTTTTTTTTAGTGTTGAGTAGTACTCCATTGTATAAATGTACCTCAAGTTTTTAATCCATTAATCAGTTGAAGGGCATATAGGTTGTTTTCAGGTTTTGGCTTTTATGAATAATGCTGCTATGAACATAGTTGAGCTGATGTCCTTGGAGCTGATTGCTTCCCTTGGGTTTATGTCTATCAGTGCTATTCCTGGATCATTGGGTAGGTTTATTCCCAGTTTTTTGATAAGCTGCCATTCTGATTGCCAAAGTGGCTGTACATGTTTACATTTTCACTAGCAATGACTAATTCACCTTGTTCCACATCCCCTCCAGCACAGACTGTCATCTATGTTTTTGATCTTAGCCATTCTAATAGGTGCAAGATTATCTCAGAATGGATTTGATTGGCATTTTCCTGATGACTAAGAATACTGAGCAATTATTTATGTGTCTTTTTGCAATTTGAAATGTTTCTTTGGAGAATTCCCTATTTAGCTCTAAACTCCATCTTCTAATTGGATTATTTGGGTTTTTCCCTCTTGTTTCCTGATTCCTCAATATATTTTTAGAGATTGTCCTCTGTCAGATGTGGGGTTAGTGAAGATCTTTTCACATTCTTTAGGCTGCCATTTAGTTTTATTGATCATATACTTTGCCTTACAAAAGCTTCTCATTTTCGGGAGGTCCCACTTATTAATTGTTGTTCTTAGTATCTGTGCTACTGGTGTTATATTTAGAAAGTGGTCACCTGTGCCAATGCATTCAAGGGTATTTCCCACTTTTTTCCCATTAAGTTCAATGTAACTGGGTTTATATTGAGGTCTTTGATACACTTGGACTTGAGTTTTGTGCAGGGTGATAAATATGGTTCTATTTGCATTCTTCTACATCCCACCATCCAGTTATGCCAGTACCATTTGTTGAAGATGCTATCTTTTCTTCCATTGTATATTCTTGGCCTCTGTTAATAATCAGGTGTTCATGGGTGTGTAAATTAATGTTGGGATCTTTGATTCAAATCCATTTATCCACAAGTCCATTTTTATTCCAGTACTAAGCATTTTTTTTTTATTACTGTAGCACTATAGTATAGCTTGATGTCAGGGATGGTGATGTATTTAGTGGAGACTTTTGAAGTAGGACCAGAGTTTATTCCTGGTGCATGAACTGGCTTCTTCAAGCCCATTCCCTACCAAGGACCCACCTCAACTGGATATGCCAGAAGGAACTGACTCACTTTGAGATTCCTTGCCCTCTCTGGGGAATGGGTGAGATATGGGTGGGGGGGAGCTGAGGAAGAAAGAGGAGGAGGGGAAGGAGGGGTAGTAGTAAAGTGTATGAGTAAAAACTTTTTAAATATAAAAAAATTACTAAAAAAAAGAAAGTTTAGAGACTGACCCAATATACTAACACTTAGGTTCATTTGTATCAGTTACATTTTTGTTACTGTGTTCAGACACCTGATAAAAGACGTAAGTAAGTAGGCATGCATGTTGGCTCACAGTTTAGGATGATCATTCATCATGACAGGAAGGGCATGGCAAAGAAATTCTGATGGAAAAAATGTAGAAGGAAGCAAGATACAGACAAGATCAAGACACTTTCCCATGCCTACCTCCAGTGAGGTACTTCCTAACGCTAAGTTTCACAATCTAAACTTCCCAGAAACATCTAAGATGTATCACAGAAGCATTAAAACCATGTCCCTATGAGAAACATTTTATATTCAAACCATGACACTATTCAAAAATTGATTAAGTTGACATCAAATATTTAATAACAAAGTAAACCAAAACCAGTCATCCACTCCTACTTATATGCCTAATTGAAATGCATAAATATGCTCACACAAAAGCATACAATAGTGTGTTGAAAGTGGTCCAATTCATAACAATCCAAACTGTACATTATCTAAATATCTATCAATGGTAGAAATCAAAATGAACTGAGCAATAGTCAAATGATGAAATTTTATCATTAGTAGAATGAATGAGGACAGTTAAACTAGCAAATATCCTAAGGCATGACTGGCTGAAAGCTATGCAAAAGGATCTAAGCTCTGGGATCCTCTTATGTAAAATGCAAAATTTGGCAAAACTAAGATAGTGTTAGTGGTCAGATTGAGTACATCCTTTACTATATTTTATTTCTCGTTAAAACATGATTGCATCATTTCCCTTTCTTTTAAACCTCCAAACCCTTCCATATACGACTTCAATTTCCTCTCATATGTGACTTTTAAAATTATTATTGTTATATGTATTAATATTAATAACAAGGAATTATTTTAATGTTTTTGTATCTGTTGAGACTTGCTTTGTGACAGAACATGTGCTCAGTTTTTGAGAATGTTCCATGAGGTGCTTAGCAAAGGTATATTCTTCTGTGTTCAAGTAAAATGTTCTGGTGTTATGCCATTTCTATTTGAGTCATAACATCAGGAAACAAAGTTATTTTTCCATTTAGTTAATATCTGGGCCACCTGTCTACTGGTGAAAGTGGGACATTGAAGTTTCTTACTAACAATGTGTTAGGGTTACTATGTGATTTAAAGTTTAGTAATGTTTCTCTTACAGATGTGGGTGTCCTTGTATTTAGAATAGATGTTGAGAATTGAAAGATCATCTTAGTAGATTTTTCCCTTTATTAGTATTAAGTGTCTGTCCCCATATATTTTGATTAATTTTGGTTTTATTGATTTTGTTGGATATTAGAATAGCTATATCAGCTTGCTTCTTGAGGCTGTCTTCTAAGAACATCTTTCAACATTCTACCCCAAGGTAATGTTTAAATTTGATGTTGGGGTATTTCCTGTATGCACCAGAAGGATAGATATTTTCACCATTGTACTAGCCTGTGTTTTTACTAGGAAACTGAGTTCATTGATATTGATAGAAATAAATAGGCAATGAGTGTTAATTCTTGTTATTTTGTTATCGTTTTTTGGTGGTGGTAGTTTTTCTGTTTTCCCACTGTGGGTTATACTGGTGTGAGATTATTTATTACCTGTGTTTTCTTGGGTTTAGTTAACCTCCTTGGGTTGGAGTTTTACTCCTAAAACACTCTGTGGAGATGGATTTGTGAATACTGTTTAAATTTGACTTCGTTATGGAATATCTAATTTTCTTCATTCATGGTAATGGAAAAATTTGATGACTATAGTAGTCTGTGTTGGCAACTATGGTCTCTTAGAGTCTGAAGCCCTTCTGCCCAGACTCTTTTTGCTTTGAGAGATCACCTGTAACTCTCATAGGTCTACTCTTATGTGTTATTTGGTCTTTTCCCTTGAAGATTTTAACATTTTCTTTATCCACTGTGTTTAATGGTTTAATTATTATGTGGTGAGGGATTTTCTTTTCTAGTTCAATCCATTTGGTGTTCTGTAAGTTTCTTGTACATTTATAGGCATGTTCCTCTTTAGGTTATGAAATTTTTCTTCTATGATTGTGTTAATATTTTCTATGCCTTTGGACTTTGAACTCAAAGTTATTAAAAAGAACTTTGAATATCTTCTCCTTCTTATATTCCTAGTATTCTTAGGTTTTTTTTTTTTCATAGGCTCCAAGATTTTCTGGATTTTTTTGTCAGGAAGTTTTTGGATTTTGTACTTTCTTTGACTGATATATCTATTTCTTCTGTCGTGTCTTCAGTGCCTGAGATTCTCTTCCATCTCTTGTATTTTTTTTTTTTTTGAGGCTTGCATCTATGATTCCAATTCTCTTACCTAGATTTTCCATATCCAGAATTGATCCTATTCCATTTTTGTTTTCTTTAGTTGTTTGTTTTCATTTTTTTGGTTTGCTTTTTGTTTGTTTTGTTTTGTTTTTCTGTTTGTTTGTGTTTGTTTGTTTTGCTTTCTTGACATTCTTTAAGTGTTTTATCCATTTTCTCCGATTCTTTTTGTTTCTCTTTTCCTTGATTTCCTTAAGGAATTTATTCATTTCTTCTTAAAGGAGCTCTATCATCTCCAAAAAGTTGGTTTTAAGATCATTTTCTTGTGCTTCATCTATGTTAGAATATTTGGGGCTTGCTATAGTACAGAGGCTAGGTTCTGGTGGTGATATGATTACGTTCCTATGTTGGTGTTTAGTTATCTGAATTTGGAGTGACTATGGGTAGAGGTGCCAATTTCTGATTTTTTGGTGAGTAAGTATTTTCTTACTTGCATTCTCTTTCCTCTCTTATCTTCTGACTAGAATAGCCTGTGCTTGAGTAGAAGGTCTCTGCCTGATCACAGGGCTGGATTTCTGATGGCCTGGATGACCTCTGGTCTACCAAGAGTTTGCCTTTTGATTTAGGGGTTAGAGTTCTGGTGATGTGCATGGCCTCTGATCTGGCCTGCTGTCTTCTGGGATTCAGAATGTTGGCCTAACTTCTGGTGGGTGAGGAAGCTTCTACCTGTTTTGAGGAAGCCAACCTGGTCTCTGGCTTTCAAGACCCTGGCCAAGCCTCTAGTTGATCAGGAATATTCTGCAAGAGGTAGAAGCCAAGTCACAAGGAGATGAGTGGAGGCCTTTTTAAAGGCAAACAAAAACACTTCCTGGTATCTCACTTTGCAGCTTCATGTTTACATAAGCAGTCAGTTTAGCAGAAGCTAAGATAAGCAGCTAGCTGGAGGGGAAGCTTTTCATAAGCAGGCAGTTTAGCAGAAGCTGAGATGAATTAGTTGGGGCATCTTGACCTTGGGCTTCTAGAATAGAGTTGGGTAATTTTTCATGGAATTCTCCATCAAAGAGATCAAATTCTAGTTGAACTTGAAATAGCCTCAGCAAGAATCCAAGATGAAGGAAACTCTACAGTCTCTTGCTCTGTCACAAAAAAAAAAAAAAAAACAAAAAACAAAAACAAACAAAAAAAAAAACACAAAGCTCATCATTTGAGGTGGAGAAAATTGTATCTAAAAGGTGATTTTTTTTTCCTACTGATGATAAAAATAATTAAAAATGATAAGCAGTAACTTCATAAATCAGAACTGAGGGTTGGGAAATATAAACCTATTATCAAGGCAGACCACGGCAGATCATCTTAAATGACCAAGAATCTCTACACATGTGAACTTAGGTACTTTCATAAGAAAAAAAAATGGCAAATAAAATTTAGTTCTTGAAAGGAAAATTTTTAAATTGAAATGAAGAAAATTTAATTGCAATAAAGAATATGAAATATACTCAGAGATGCATATATAAACTGTTATCCCCAGGGTCAGAGAATTTTTATTGTATTTACTTGTATTTATTTTTCAAATATTTTCATCAACTATCTCTGTAGATTTTTTTTTTCTGAAAAACACATTCATGCCTGGAATATTCAGATCCAGTCATTGACATCACTGTATCTCTGGCACCTGGCTATTCAAGGTAACACATCCCATATGAGAGGGCAATACTTACTAAATAACAATTCTAAGACATTTTTTCTTAGTCTTGTGATTGAGAGGAAACACTAGTTCCAGCAGGTCACTGGGAAATAAATGTAACAATATATACTTTTCTGTGCTCAGTACAAGAGGCCAAGCTTTTGCTTAATGAAAGATGGAGAGTAGACCATTAAAGAGTTCAAGTTACATGAAATTCTGTTCTGTATAAAGGTATATCATACATTTGATGAATATTTAGTATGAACATGATAGAGAAGATACAGACAAAGCTAAAGTTGATAGTCCTAAATGTATTTGCAGCTGATAGGACTTTTTCCTCACAATAGTATATCCCAAGTCACTGGAATAAAAAAGAAAGCTGAGGGGGAGATGTTGCATGACCTTGATGTGTTATGGAAGGCATTTCTCTCAGTAAAGTATGTGAAGAAACCATGTTGGAACATGAACTGAGGGTAAGGAATAGATCCAGGCACTAACATGCATGCATTACTACATTTATGAACATATATGAAACACAGAATATTTGCAGAATATTTGTGTTCAAGCAAGATTCTTGTCATTCAAACATCTCCCCAGTCTCTTAACCAACATTCATTTTCTTCCTCTGAAATTTTCTTATTTTGGATTGAACCATTTTGGATTATTTTGCCTTGTCTTTAGACATAGGGTTCTGCCATGCTATATTAATGTAAACATTTGCAAACCAGAACACATATAACAGCAATTCTCAAAGTTCAGTACTAACTTACCTGTCTACCACTAAATTATATTGCATAAATCTCATAAACATACAATGCCTGGCTCTGATTGTCTTATATTTTAAGCTGACACTTTCAAATAATTAAGATTTGACTTTTCAGGCACCATCCAGAGCTTCCTAAATACAACAAACCATAAGTATATACGAAGAGTCAGGGACATGGTTCTTTATGCCTTTAAAAATAATCACCAGTCTTCTGTCCTTCAAGCATTGCAATGGCATTAGTATACACATACTAACTTAATCACATAATATCCTATGAGGGTCTGTTATATATTATATATAAATATATATATATATCGTTATAACATGAAAATATAACTACATTATACATAAATACAAATATCCTGGTTTTCTTAACATTTAAAAATATTCTCGATAGATAAATAAATATAAATCTAAAATGAATTTTAAAATGCTTATTGAAGTTTGCTTTCTATTGTGATAAACCCCATACAAAAAACAACTTGTAGAGAAAAGATTTACTTGGTTTACACATTCCAATCATAACCATCATTGTGGTAAATCAGTGCAAGAACAAAGCAACAGCAGTGGCTGGAATCATGGAGAAAGCTGGACCATTCTCTATGATTTACTCATCTTGATTTCTTGTACATTCTTAAAACACCTACCACTATTGACAGACAGAGAACTGGGCTTTAACACACCAATCACTAGTCACCCAACCAATCTGATGGAGGCAATTCCTCAGTTGAAGTACTGTACCCCCCAAATGACTCTTGTTTGAGTATAGTTGCAAAACTAACAATCACAGACATCTAAGAGTCTTGGAAGACTTCGTTCTGGAGGAAAGGATAAAAATGACCAACCATATATAAGTAGCTCTGATGAGATGGGAGATTTTGGCACTGCCTGACAGCTTTCTGCAAAGAACTTGATCTTCTATGGTATCACATTAGCACTAAGCAGAACTTTATTAAAATAAATGCACCAAAACAAATAGACAAACAAAAACCAGGGAAAATTCTTCTACCATTCATCCACTGAAAATTC
The DNA here is from genome assembly GCA_033318265.1 of Phyllotis vaccarum. Taxonomy (NCBI): domain Eukaryota; kingdom Metazoa; phylum Chordata; class Mammalia; order Rodentia; family Cricetidae; genus Phyllotis; species Phyllotis vaccarum. The sequence goes on from JARWLC010000009.1 coordinate 150,773,964, forward strand.
AGACAAGGATCTTGAATTTAAGAATTGATCAGCTGACTGTGGTTGAACATGCCTTTAATTTCAGCACTTGGGTTGCAGAAGCAGCCAGTTCTCTGTGAAATTGAAGCCAGACTGGTCTACAGAACAAGTTCCAGGACAGCCAGGGCTACAAAGTGAAGTCCTGTCTGAAAAAAAATTAATAAATTAATAAGACTTGATCATCAGAATGGGCAGGGAGGGAGAATACACTGAGAGGCCAGGGACTCTGATATCTCCTTTTTTTGGTCTGAGAGACACAGAAAATCTACCTGTTCTAAAATGAAATGGGAGCAACAACAGAAGAATAACCTATACAGTGTCCTCTTTTTCTACACTGGAGTAAATGGAAGGAGGGAGGGAGGGAGGGAGGGAGGGAGGGAGGGAGGGAGGGAGGGAGGGAGGGAGGGAGGAGAAATTTCTTTACAGGATTTGGATTTCTATTCTGAGCAAAACATTCTGGAATATTAGATAATGAAAATCACTCTGAAATTTCCATAGGAAATAGAGACAGACTGTAAATACCCTATGTTCTGTTTCTCTATATTCCAGAGAGCCCTGCTGTCCATGCTGCTGGTGGCTTTGGACAATTCCTGCTGACTTTCTTTCAAGGAAAGACTGTTTGTTGTTTTCAGATTTCCAACCCATTCTTTTCATAAAATCAAGTTAATAATTGGATCCACATTTTGAGGTTAATGTGAGTTCATGAAATCGTAACAATGTATAGCAAACTTGAAATAGTAGATATGTATGATAAACGTGAAATGGTATCTCTCTTGGAATCGGGTTTTCAGAGTAGTAACTATTTCAGAAAGCACTTGGTGTCAAATACCTGCCTTTTGTCCACAACTGCAAACTTCCTGTCATGTCCACACTGTTGATCGTCTCTCATTTGGGTTTCAGCTGCTTGTGGTTTTTCCCTCAAGAACTCTATCTTCCTCCAAAGAAGCCAAAGCATACTATTTAAAAAGAGTGTGCTTAGAGTCTTCACGATTTTGTCAGCTAGGCAAATGCGCTACCCCTCAGTTCTATCTTCATCACAGGGCTTTATCTATTTTAAAGAAAAAAATAAATAAAAGAAAGACAGAGTTCTAGCTGGGTGATAGAGCCTCTCATTTCCTAGAACCTGGAGAACCAGACATGTGACTGCCTCTTTAACTTTGCGTACTCCTTACCAATAAAACTGCTGTCAGTTGCTTACCAGTAAGTAATCCAGACCAACTGCTTCTTCGGGTTTCTGTTACAGGACCTTTGTGCATGCCATTTCCATTCCCTGGGAAGAACTTCCTGAATATGGACATAGAGGGTTTTTGTTGTTTTTTATTTTGCGTTGGCATTTGCTGAAAAATCACTTTTATCAGATATTTCTAGGTGTCCCTTTAAGGAGTACTCACCAACCTCATCTTGTTCTACTTAAAATCAAAATACAGTTAGATTCAATATTCTGCATAAATGTATGTATGTATCTGTTTAGTGTATGTAAGTACATATACATGCATGTTTGTATATGTATGAGCCCAAAACTATAGTTCTACTTAGAAAATATGTTAATAAATTCAAAATATACAGACTAAAAGAGAAAAGTTAAAAATGGTAAAAGGAAGACTTTAAAACACATAATTATCTTAATAATAAAATCCTTGTTAGATATTTGTTGATAAAAACTTTTTTAGTTTTAAAATGATTTTCCTCAAACCAATCAAACTGTACAGTCAGAGCTTATAAGTTCTACTTTAACAAGCATACACACACAAACAAAAACCCAAGAAAGCAACTATTTTCCACACATCTTTTCAATAATTAGTTCTTACCTGATAAAACTAGAAAAATTCAAAAAACCATCATAACTGGAACCTCTCAAGACTATAAAAATGAAGATAATATTAATTAGCTGTGTAATAGAAGCATGGGATTGCAGAGAAAGTTTATTAAAATTAATCATTAAAAAATTCTCATGAGGATTCTGGCCATAAATTCAAAATTTAAAATATAATACACCCTTCTAACAAGAATTTAGGCTCAGGCAAGAGCTAGCCACAGCCTGGGTCCTTATCTATAGGACTTCTGATGCCATTCTGCTCAGGCCAGGTTGGGTCCTTAAGGCTCAGCTAGCAGAAAGACATTCATGGGCCTGCCTGGCTCCCTGTGGTATCAGGTGCCATGATGATAAGTAAATATGTAGTGGAGAAATGAGAGAGAGAGAGAGAGAGAGAGAGAGAGAGAGAGAGAGAGAGAGAGAGAGAGAGAGAGGCAGAACAGAAATGGTGAAGACAATGAGGAGAATGAGGAGTAGGCTGATGTGAGTAATCTGCTTACCACCTGGGGCTATGATAACTTCTAGACTCAAGCTGCTGCCAAGTCCCACATTTAGGACTGCTGCATCCAGGATCTAGGTTGATATCCATGGCCCATGTTGCCACAAAGGCCCTAGGGACACCCAACGTAGGTGTCCGAGGACTCTTGCCTATATAAGAGCCATACCAATGTGATGGCCCTGCCACCCAGGGCCATGGTGTTGTCCAGGCCAGAGCTGCTGCTGAGGACCATGTCTGGGTTAATGGCCTTACAGCAGCCAAGGTCTGAGTTGATGCCTGTGGCGACAACTACTACAAGTGAGTGTCAAGTGGTTGCCCAAGGTCTAGTCAACCACCTGAGACCATGTTGGTGTCTGAGGGCCATGCTCCATGCAGGACCATACAGATCTGCACTAAACAGTTGAAGCTGTTTGGATAGAAGGATATACTTCATGACACAAGTAGCTTTCAGTGCAAACAAGATGAATGAACAGGTATTGGAGAGCCAGAATAGACAGAGGAGGAAAGAGTTGGTTTTTATTTATTTATTTTTTGTCCCTATATGCTTGTTTGTTTGGTTAGGTTCGGTTTATTTTTAATTTTCTTTCTTGAGGAGAGGGCACAGCAAGGGTGAAGGTGGAAATGGAGGAACTGGGAAATAAGTAGAATTGGGGTGCATGGTATGAAATTCCAAAATGATCAATAAAGAAATTAAGCTTAAAATAAAATCAGTCCATTCTTGTATCCTCACAGTATACAGTGACAAAGTCTGCTTTTAATGTCCTGTTTCCAAATACCAAAACACAGAAAACTGAATAAATGGATAAATCTAACGATTAATCTAAGTGGGGAAAACTGTTAAGTTTGATGCTACGATTTAAGGAAGATAAAGTTAGTGACTTGTAATAGGGCAATGTCACACCGATGAATAGTGATTTTAAAGAACAGAAACAAAAATCAAAACTAGGAAGAAAAATTATTAATGAAATAATGTTCATCTCCCATAAAGTAAGTGTAGTTTGCAGGGACATTCTACAGCCACATAAGACAGGCAAATGGTTCTAAGCACTGAGTCTTTAAAAATAACAACTAGTCTTATTTATTGCTGAATGCATATGGGCCAGCTGCTTTAGAAACAAAGTCAGCACTGTCATGTAAAAGACATCATTATTGTTGTGGAGTCTCAGTTAACTTCTTTTTACCCAGAAATTACACACTTGGAAATATAAAGCAGAAAACTCACATGTGTAGAATAAAATCTCCATAAGAATTTTGTAATGAAGTTTACAAATTGTCAATCATGATAATCAAACCATATGTGTTTGGCCTGGATCATTAAAATAATTTCCAGTAGGATATATATGGTTTAGTACTAGTAAAATAATATAAAGAATTAATGTATGACTACTTATATTTTGCATATGGAAATGTGCACACCTATAGTAGTAAGGAAAATTATCCATTGATGAATTAGGAAATGGCCAAAGCTTGTTTTCATGAATGAAAATGTATCCATATTCACAGAATGGAAAGGAAACAATCTTACCAATTGATACATCAGAAGAGTTTGATGAATGTTGATACCTGCCACTAATAATAATAATAATAATAATAATATTAAAATCTCTTTAAGAACTAAAATTTCAAAAGGCATTTCATTAATCTGACAAATGAGTATTATAAAAATCCAAGAAAATCCTATCACTTGTATTTAGCACTATACAGTGAAGATTAATTCAATAAGTCAAGCAACAAAACCAAATCCATAGATATTAGAATGAGATTTAGCTGCATTACTTGAAGATGATAAAAATTATTAGCATAAAGGATCCTAAAAATTTCATAAAAAAACAAACAACAAAAATTTTTAAAAATGACTAGAACTAAGGTGATTTTATCAGGAAAGCTAGGCTATGAAATCAATACATAGGAAAACCAATTGTCATTTTTAGAGATTTAGAGATAATAACTAAAAACGAAAGTAATACAAGATCATCAACAAAGTATATATGATTTTTTATATAATCTTTTTATTTAAAAAGTTTTTCCCCTCTCTCCCCTTCTTCAATTCCTCCCTTAGTGTGCGCCATCCCATCCTCCCCCTTCCATTACCCAGTGAGGGCAAGGAAACCCAAGATGAGTCAGTACTGTCTGGCATATTCAGTTGAGGTATCAAGGATGACAAATCTGTTCTTTTGTAGGAAATGGGCTTCCAGGTGCCAGTTCATACACCAGGATTAAACTCTGCTTTGACTGCAAGAAGCTTCACATGCTACCCATGCTTTCGACTATCATCTACACTTAGAGGAATCAGTTCCTTTCCATGAAGGTTCCTCTGCTGTTATTTCAGAGTCGGTGACTCCTTATAGCTCAGGTCAGCTGTCTCTGTGGGTCTCCTCCTCATGATTCTGATCCTTTTGCTCTTATAATCTCTCCTACCTCTCATCACAGGAGTTTGACCCAGTGCTTAGCTATGGATCTCTGCTTCTGCCTCTATCAGTTGCTGGACGAAGGTTCTATTATGACAATTAGGGTGGTCATTCATTTGATTATAGGGGAAGGTCTGTATAGGCACTCTCTACACTATTGCTTGGAGTCCTAGCTGGGGATATCTTGTGGGTTCCTGAATGTTTTCCTAGCACCAGGTTTCTCTCTAACACTACAATGGCTCCCTCTATCGAGATATATGTTTCTATATTCTCTCTCTTTGACGTTCCTCCAATTCAATCATCTCATTCTCTCATGATCTCTTCCCACCTTCCCTTGCTCCCTCTCCTATATAATCCCAATTTACTCAGGAGATCTTCCCTATTCATCTTTCCAAGAGGAATCTATGGATGTCTCTCTTATGTTATTCCTGTTACCTCATTCCTCAGGTGTTGTGGATTGTAGCCTGGTTATCTTTAGTTTTATATTGAAAACCCACTTATGAGTGAGTACATACTATGTCTATCTTTCTGGGTCTGTGTTACCTCACTCAGGATAACACTTTCTAGACCCATCCATTTGCCTGAAAATTTCAGAATGTTTTTGTTTTTTGTTTTTTGTTTTGTTTTTGTTTTGGTTTGTTTTTTTTTGTTTTGTTTTTTGTTTTTATTTTTGTTTTTTCTGCTGAGTAGTTCTCCATTGTGTAGATGTACCACAGTTTTTCATGCATTCTCCAGTTGAGGGGCATCTAGGTTGTTTACAGATTCTGGCTATCATGAATAATGCCACTATCAACATAGTTGAACTAATACCCTAAGGGTAAGAATATGCATCCTTTGGGTATATGCCCAATAGTGGTATTGCTGGATCATTAAGTAGACTGATTCCCAGTTTTCTGACGAACCATCATACTGCTTTCCAAAGTGGCTGTACAAGTTTACATTACCACCAGCAAAGAGGAGTGTTCCCCTTTCTCCACATCCCCTCCAACATAGTTTGTCATCTGTATTTTTGATCTTAGCCATTCTGACAGGTGTAAGATGGTATCTTGAAATTGTTTTGATTTGCATTTCTCTGATCACTAAGGACGTTGAGTTGTTCTTTAAATGTCAGACATTTGAAATATTCAATTAAAAATGTTGTCCTCTTGTCTTATTGACTGTGTCCTTTGCCTTACAGAAGCTTCTCAGTTTCAGGAGGTCCCACTTATTGTTTTTCTTAGTGTCTGTGCAACTGGCGTTATCCTTAGGAAGTAGTTTCCTGTGCCAATGCAGTCAAGGCTATTTACTACTTTCTTGTCTATCAACTTCAGTATAACTGTGTTTATGTTGAGGTCTTTGATCCACTTGAACTTGAATTTTGTACAGGATGATAGTTATGAATCTATTTCAACTCTTCTACATCCCACCATCAAGTTATGCCAACACCATTTGTTAAAGGTATTATCTCTTATCCCTTTGTATATTTTTACCACTTTGTTAAAACTCAAGTATTTATAGGTGTGTGGATTAATATCGGGGTCTTCCCTTAGACTCTGTTGATCTACGTCTGTTTTGTGTGTGTGTGTGTGTGTGTGTGTGTGTGTGTGTGTGTGTGTGTGTGTGTGTGTGTGTGTGTGTGTTTTATTTTGTTGTATTTTTTGTTTCCAGTAGCAAGCTGTGGACATTCTTGTCTTGTTTCCAATTTTAGTGTAATTGCTTTGATATTTTGCTCCATTTAGTTTGATGTTGGCTTTTGGCTTCCTGTATGTTACCTTTATTATGTTTATGTATTTTTCCTGTATCTCTGAGATCTCCTGGACTTTTATCATGAAGGAGTGCTGGATTTTGACAAAGGCTGTTCCAGCATCTATTAGATGACTATCTCTTGCTGATGTTGTTTTTTTTTTTCCCTTTATATGATGGATGACACTGGCAGTTTTTCATGTGATAAACCATCCCTGTATCTCTGGGATGAAACCTACTTGATCACTGTGGATAATTTTGTGATATGCTCTTGAATTCCATTTACCAGTATTTTATTGAGTATTTTTGCATCAATATTCATGAGGGAGATTTGTCTGTAATTATCTTTCTTTGTTGCGTCTTGTATGGTTTAGGTTTCAGCTGACTGTAGCCTCATAAAAAGAGTTTGGCTATGCTTCTGTGTCTATTGTATGGAACAATTTGAGGAGCATTAGTTCTTTGAAATTCTTGTAGAATTCTGTATTGAAGCCATTTGGCCTGGGCTTTATTTGCTTGGAAGACTTTTAATAACTACTTCTAGTTCATTATGGGTTTTTGGTTGTCTATATCATCTTGTTTTAATTTTGGTAAGTGGTACCCATCCAGAAATGTGTGTCCATTTCTTTTTATGGAGTACAGATATTTAATGATTCTGTCGATTTCGTCTGTCTGTTGTCATGTACTCTTTTCATTTCTGATTTGTTAATTTGGATATTATCTTTCTGCCTTTTATTTAGTTTGGGAAATGGTTGAGTAAGAGGAGCAAAGAGAGAGATGAAGGTAGATGGATATTTCAATAGAGGAAGTCAATGTGGGGTTGGAAAGAGATTGGGTGCTAGGGAAATGTCCAGGAATTCACAGGATGTCCCTGGCCAAGTCTCCAAACAATGGTGGAAGGGGTGCCTAAATGGGACTTCCCAAATAATCAAATTAGTACACACCCTAGATGTCATCTCAGAAACTACATACATCAGGGAATGGAGGTGGAGGCAGAGATCCATGGCTGAGCACTGAGCAGAGCTCCTGGTCCAGCTGAGAGCAGGGGAGGAGAGTCCGTATGAGCAGAAGGGTAGGGATTATGAGGAAGTTTTCCATGGTGATGGCTGGATGGAGCTTTGGGGACCTCACTGAATAAAAAAAATAGACACTGGAGATCCATGGGGGTAGGGAGCTGGGCCCTCTGGGGGTAAGCTGCTTTAGACTGCCATGAGTGTATTGAGTCATGAGAGGTAGGATCAGATTGTGTTCCTATTTATGGGCTGGCACCTTGGAACCCCTTCCCTATAGAGGGGCACCCAGCCCAGCTTTGACTTTGGTATGAGTGAATTGGATGTGCTTAGAGTAGATATGCCATGCTGTGCTGGCCCACCTTGGGACTTCTTGCCCTTTGTGGGGAGGGAATGGGTGGATGGGTAGGAGAAAGGCTGAAGGCTTGCTGGGAGGCATTGGGAGGGGTGAGGGGAGGGGGAGAGAGGAGATATATTAATGGAGATATTTTTAGTGAAAATTATATATATATATATATGTATATATAGAGATAGAAAAATTGTCTATTTTGTTGACTTTCTCAACTTTCTTTTAGTTTCATTGCTTCTTTGTGTGATTCTCTTTGTTTCAATTTTATTGATTTCAACACTAAGTTTGGTTATTTCCTGCCTTTTACTTCTTCTGAATGAGTTTGCTTGTGGGGATTTAATAAAAGATCCAAAAGTTTCGGGGATATCAGAGGAAATCTACCCACTGTCAGTCTAGGAGGATGAGACAGTGGTAACTCACATCTTTAATCCCAGCACAGGGAGTATCCTGGGAGTGGTGACCTACACCCTTAATCCAAACTGAGTTCTAGGTCATCTTAGTTTACAGAAGGAGTTCCAGGCTCTCAGGCTGGCTGTGGTGGGGCCATGCCTTAACTGAGCGAAAAGAGTATTTAAGGCAGGTGTAGAAAGACTGAGAGCTAGAAGAGGCCAGGAGAAGCCAGGCTGAGGAAGCTGGAAGACAGCTGGGTAAGATCTGACTCTGGTGTTTATTCTCTCTAATACCTCTGACTTTCTCAGAGATATATCCCTGAGTTTCCTTTATTCATGCAACATTTGCTTTTAATTTTTCTATAACTTTCAGCTTTTGTGTTAAATTTTTTTGATTTTTTTTAATGTAGAAACCTAGTGTCATAAACTTTTGTCTTAGCACTGCTTTCATTGCATCCTGTAAGTTTGGATATGCTGTGGATTCATTTTCATTAATTCTACAAACTCTTTAACTTCTTTCTTTACTTCTTCCTTGACCCAGAGGTACGTAATTTGAGAGATATTCAGTTTCCATGCTTTGTAGGCTTTCTGGGTTTGTGGTGTTGTTCAACTTTAACTTTTGTGCAAGACTTAAAAACTGAAATAAAAGCAGTAAAGAAGATACAAACCAAGAGAATGCAGGAAATGGAAAATCTGAGTAAACAAGCAAGAGCTACAGATGAAGATAGAGAACTACAGATAAGTAACAGAGCGCAAGAGATGAAATAGAGAATCTCTGGTGTGAAACATACAGTAGAGAATAGATTTGTCCGTCAAAGAAAACTCTAAAGTTAAAAAAAAATCATAACGGAAAATGTTCAGGAATTCTGAGACACCATGAAAAGACCAAACCTAGGAATAATAGGAATAGAAGGAAAAGAACACCAGCTCAAAGGCACAGAAAATATATTCAACAAAATCATGGAAGAAAACATTCCCACCTAGCTTTCAAGTAGATGCAATATTCTTAATTCTAGTTCTTAGGCATGTACATCAAGGACTCTTAATTTCTCAAATATCTCTAAAGCCCTGTGTCTGTGTCTATGATTTACATGACAATTTTTTTCCAGATGTGATCATGGGAGTTCTAATATCCTGAATAATTTAATCCATTTACAGAATCAAAACTTAGACTCCACAGAGATAGAAACTGTGGAATGTTGAATCTGGTGGAAGTAAGTAAATTCCTGGTTGAATGTCTTTAAAATATATTTATCTTGCCCCTGCCCTATTACTGCCTCACTCTGATAACTGACCATATATGTTTCTATTACCACAATATTCTACTTCACCATGGGCTCAGAACACACAGCCAAAACTATGGACTGAATCCTCCAAGTGTTAAGTTAAAATAAATCTTTGTTCTTTAATTTGATCTCTCAGATATTTTTAAATTATAGCTTTCCAAAAGAAATATACACAAAGACATAGACACACCATATATTACACACACACACACACACACACACACACACACACACACACACACACACACGCACACTTTCTTCCTGGTAGTGTTAGATCCTAGTTAGCAGAAGAAACTCCATTTTGTTTCAATCTCCATTCTACCCCCAAGCTGCTAACAACAATTTTCCGAGGCTAGACTGCAGTTCATCAAGCCCCTTACATGGGTGTAAACCATAAACAGTCCATCCCCTTCTGACTGCTTGGCTCAGAGCCAGTCAGACCAAACCACCAAGCCACAGAACTCCCTGATAGGCTGAAATTTTGTCACAACTGCTTCTTCTGTTATTATATTAATTGGATAGGATATGGAGTTGTCTCTTTGTGGGTTTTTCTTTTATAACTGGCTACTGGTTAAAATGCTGGACTTGGTTTGGAGTTCAAAACCCAAAACCTGATGCCTCCCTAATATCATTTTTTTTCTAAATAAATTTTTGGTTTGCTCAAAGCTCGTCTTTTGTGGATTATTCCAGGATTCTCAAACCCTAAAAGGAGAATAAATGGAAGTTTTGAAATAGCTCACAGTAGGCTTAGGAAATGGCTCCACGGGTATAGGACTTGCATAGCTTTCATGAAGCCCTGGATTCAGTCAAGCTCCATAAACTTATTATCACAGAACAAGCCACTTAAAATCAACCCTCAGGAGTTAGAGGCAGGATAATAAGAAGTTCAGTGTTACTGTTTGTTGTATACCAAGTTTGACTCCAGCCTGAACTACATAAGACCCTATCAAAAGAAAGATAGAGGAGGGAGAGAGAGAAAGAGAGAGAGAGAAGGAAGGAAGGAAGACTAAATCATACATAGCCAACTGATTTTCACAAAATTTTTGAAGAAATAAATGGATATATTATTTTTAGTGAATTATATCAGAACAAATCTCACAGAGATGAGTTCAAAGCCCAAGAATAAATATAAATCTAAAACTAAAAAGAGCTCTTATAGAAATAAACATGAAAAACATTTATAGATCATACAGAACAGTAACATGACCAAAAAAAGCGAGTAAGTTCAACTTGATTAGAATTAAACAGAAAATTTGTGTTTGAAAGAACCATTGAGCTAACTAGAGAGCAAGTCATAAAATGGGAGAACGTGCCGGCAAATCCATATCTGATTATACACGTTAGTCAAACAAAATTCTGACTAATATAAAATGAGGTAATAAGAACACAAACAACTCAATATAGAATAGGCAACATCTTGAATAGACACATTGCCAAAGAAGTTGCATAAATGGCAAATCAGCATGTAAAAGGCTTCTGTGCAGCCTCTGTCGTCAGGGGAAAAGCAAATTAAAACTATAATAGCATGTCACTGCATACACATTAACATGCTAAAATTATAAAGGCTGATGATGCCAAATGCTAGTGAAATATAGAGCAACTGAAATTCTCAAAAATTGCTGTTAGAAGTGTAAATGCTAAATGATTAGGCTGGTGTTGATTAAGTTTGAGTTAACTGACAAAATGAACCAGCCTGCACATCTGCCCATAGGTTTGTGTTTGTATGTGAATGTTCAAAGCAGCCTTTACACACACACACACACACACACACACACACACACACACACACACACACACACACACACAGAGTGTTAACCAAGCACCAGTGGTTAAGAGAACAATCTGTGTAGTGGAATACTCTTCTACATCCAAAAGAAGTGTGTTGTGAAACCATGCAACACTATAGATGGATTTTCATGACTCAGTCATTTGGCTGTGAAAAATAGGTGTTTGCAAATATAAAATATGGAAAATGCACACTATTTGATTTTGAAAGAAGAAAGGCAGATAGGTCAATTGGATACAGGACTATACTCAACTTTAAGTGGGTCCTGAGATCCAAATTCTTGCCCTTGTGCTTACTCAGAAAGAATTCTTCACCACTCAGGTGCATCTTTAGCCCTATATCTATAATTTACAGAAGATTTTCCCAAAAATGATTATCTAATGAGGGTTCTGATCTAATAAATAGTTTAATGCAGTGATAGAACCCAATTTTAAATAGAAACCTGTTAGGAGGAGCAACAGGTAAAAGCTTTTTATATACATTTTATGTTCGTGGTGGTTTAAATAGTGCATGTATTTATCAAATCTTATTAAATTGTGAACTTTAAGTTTCTGCTGTTTATTATGCATCTAAGTGCATTTAAAAAGAATGAAACCATTGTTATGTAGCAGTCTTCTGCAAGATTACAGTCCTATCTTGGAAGGAAATGCCTTAAGACAGGAGATAAAAAACTTATAATAGCTTTGGGAAGTTCCTGAAACTGATCAAATTTACTATGACCATTCTTCTCCAAAGTGTATACAAATAGTAATTACTGCCAAGAGTCACTATTTGTAAAACCAAAGATACAAGAAAATCTCAGATAAACATAACTGTTTGGATAAAGTTCAGGCCAACTGAACCACCGGAAAAAGAAACTCTGCAACCTGGTGATGAGTTGTGAGGTGTGTTTATAGTTTCTAGCTTTAGTGAGCTTTGGAGATGGATCTTTGTGAAACAGCTGCTTTGAGCCTTTTACAGTCCATTAACTAATTCCTCACCCCTATTTTTTTAAGTAACCTCAATAAAAAACATAGGTTTACAAAGTTGAGCTCTGAGACCTTCACTACTTTGGTCTATTTTGAGTTCCTTTTCTAGAATGAGTAGGTATGTGTATGTGTGTGTGTGTGTGTGTGTGTGTGTGTGTGTGTGTGTGTGTGTGTGTGTGTGTGTGTGTGTGTGTGTGTGTTTCATTCTTCCAGGAAAAACTGATCACAAATCAGTCATTAAGAAAATACTTACTTGGGAAAAAAACACAAAGTTCCAAAATATATATTTCAATGATGATATATGTATGGTTTAAAAGGGCATAAAAGACTAAAAGACATTTGGATCATTATTCAAAAATGGAAATTTAAAGTACAGTATCTGACATTCAATCCAAACACTAAGTTGAACTTGTCTATTGAATATGGATTATCTGATGGTCTCAAACATTTCTCATGGGAATATAACATGAGTAATAAAATGTTTAACATGTTTTGAAGGTAAACACAGACTTTCCACATAATACAAGAATTTCATTTTTAGGTACATCTCTGAGATAAATCAAAACATATAGGTACAGGAAATTTATATCTATACTGTATATAAATATTTATTGTATCTACATTAATAATGGTTCTTTTGAAACATTACTTACCATATTTAATTAGTACAACCTAGTTACAGTGACTTGATACAACACTATTTTATTTTGAATTTTTAAATAATATTAATAGCATAATCAGTCAGTAATAACACCTAGGGTTTAATAAAAAGTAATTAAATATGGGAATCTAGTATAGAGCCTATGTTGTAGCAGATATGCATGGTGGAATATGTATATATTTGTCTATATATTTTGTTTATATATTTATATATATACATATATTTCTGTCTATTTCTGTGCCAAATGAAAGCATCATATTTTCCAAACAAATCATTTCATATTTTTGTCTTATCCTAAAATGTGTGAGAGAAACTTATGACCTGGGAGAAATGAAACTTACTTATAAAATACCATTGCCAGAGGATTACACTTTACGGGGAAGCTGCTTTAGTGAGATTTTCTGGGTCATTTCTCCTTCACAATTTTTGCAGTCACTTTGCTGTGTGAAACTGATTCTGACATTTATATACCAGTACTGTTTTCTGTAATGTTCCCCCAGGTGGAAATATCTTCCATTGAAGGAGACAATTAAATACAGTTATAGATCACACACACACACACACACACACACACACACACACACACACACACACACACACACCTAATTTGCTTGCTGCTTTAGGTCCTGTCCACTTGCATCAGCCACCTCCTCAATGAGCATTGGATAAAATCAATGATTTACACCTCCATTTTTGTATAAGACTAAGAGATCACCACTGACTTGATCTGCTATGACAACACAATAATATCAATACAGATGTCTGTCAGCCCAGATAAAACGGAGACTGGGAGTCACTATAGCCCTGGCTGGGTTCGAACTTGTTACGTAGATCAGTTGAGCCTTGATCTCATAGAACTCCATCCACATCTCCTGAGTGCCAGGATTAAAGGTTTGCACCACCTCGCTCAGCAGCGGTTCTCTTTCTTTATGTAATTTTCCAGTAATTTCTCAAGCTGCTTTTGAGGGTGCCATGTCTGTTGAATGGTTTGTGATAGCTATACATTCTTGTTTGGCTATGTGGATGCAGTAAGCATCAAGAAAGCTAAATAAAAGAGCTCCTGGCACAAAGCGGATAGATAGCAAGACATCACCAAATCATGTTCTTACACATTAAGGAGTAAAGGCTGAGACGCTTGCTTGTACTGGAGTCCCCAGCTGAGAGATTTCCAGGCAGAAGAGCGTGTGAATAAGCATCTAGCTTCTCAGTCTACGACACCGGGAAATAAACATTTTAGAGATACTTTTATTTTATTTTATCTACTCTAAATGTGTCCTGTGTCTGTCTGGTATGTTTGTTTTCACTTTTTAAACACTTTTAGCTCTCTGTTGTTCTTATTCCTCTGTGTGTACAGGGTCCAGCCTGTCACAGCCTCAGAGTCTCTGAAGACACTTGACATGTGATATAACCATGTTGAGTCCTAGAGAAAGGGTGGGAGAGAGGGAATCTTTTCCTCAGAGTCAGCTCTCACAAGGTCGAATGGCAACTTAGCTATATAACTTATATTACAGGAGATCTGAGCATTAGAGAAGGGAAGGGAGACAGAATGTGAGAAATCACATTCCTCTCAAGTGTTCAAACATTTACTAATAATCCCCAGCAACTATACTTTGGTAGTTTTTTTTTTTTTTATCTAGCAGTAGGTAAGAGGAGATGTACAAAGAGCTGGTTAGCTACAAGAGAACAATTTTAGGATCGAGCATTTATAGTAATGAAGAAGTTTGTGCCTCCAATGTTGACTGTTCACATCACTTTTATGTTGTTTCACTATTTTTTTTTTAGCGTGTGATAATGTGTCATTCTTTCTTCCTCTTTTTTCTGCCAAATCTTCCCATATATACATCCTTTCTCTTCTTCAAATTCATGGGTTCATTATTTATTAACTATTGCTGGTGCATTTGTATAACACATGTACACACATGAGCACACATGAACACATGTACAGACATTCATGCACTTTTTGTTTCTCATGAGACTCACTAGAATAGACAACAAAGAACCGCTTTAAGGCAGCCAAAGTTGTCCGATATTCTTCTAGGTAAGAGCAAACTTCACTTACATGATGCTGTTTCCCGCCTCAGAGGCTTTGGCGGCTCATTTAAAGTATTCAAGTATGGACAGGCATGACTGTCCACTACAAGGTGCAGCAAGCAACATGATTGAATTTCTGGGCAATAAGTACGCTCTCCAACTCATCTTCTTAATAAAATCAACATTGCTTAGAAAAAACTTTCTTGGCAATTTATTTCGTCCTTTTTTATTTAAAATTTTTCCCCATATCTACCTCTGATCCCCCTTCCTATCCTCCTCCCAGTCTGTCCCAGTCCTCCCTCAGCCTCCCCCTACCACCACATCCTACCATATATTCCCCAAAGAGGGCAAGGAGTCCCACGGTTAGTCAGTTCAGTCTGGCATATGTAGTTGAGGTTGATCCAAGTTCCTCATCCCAGTATTAAGGCTGAATTAGGTGTTTGCTCTGTAGGAAATGGACTCCAAGATGCCCGTTCATGCACAGAAATATAGTTTGATCCTACTACAAGAGGCTACACAATCTACCAATGCCATATGACAGTCATCTACCTTTGAAAAGTTTAGTTTCTTGCCCTGAAGTTTTCTCAGCCGTTGTTTCTGATTCACTGAGCTCCCGAGAGTTTGAGTCAGCCATCTCTATGGATCTCCTCCTCATAATCCTGGTCCCTTTGTTCATATACCTTCTCCTCTCTCTTGCAGAAAGAGGTTTCTGGTTCATTCAGCTGGTAGTCCAGACCCTCAGACCTGCAGTTCCAGACTGACTAGGGCCAAATAATCATACAAAGGCTTATATTACTTTCATGCTGTTCTACCTATATCTCACCCATATTGCAAGCTAGCTCCTGTATCTATATCAACCCATTTCCTTTAGTCTGTTCTGCCACATATCCCACGGCTTATCTATTATTTCTTTACATCTTGTTTCTCTGGGGTCTTGATCACATCTCTTTTGACTCTGCCCTCCTTCTCCTACTTATGCTCTTATTTACTGCCTACTTCTAAGGTGCCTGCCATAGGCCAAAACAATTACTTTATTAATGATACTCACAGCACATCAAAAGACATCCCATATCACTTTATCTCTTCAGCTGGACAAGGAACTCGACCTGGTGCTTATCTATGGATCTCTGATTCTGTCTCTGTCAATTGCTAGATGAATGTTTTGTAATGACACTTAGGGTGGTCATTCTATTGATTATAGGGGAAATACTGTTTAGGCCCCTTCTCCTCTGTTGCTTGGTGTCCTAGCCAGGAACATCTTGTGGGTTCTTGGATGTTTCTCTAGTACTGGGTTTCTTTCTAACCTCACAGTGGTTCCCTCTATCCAAATATACACTGATTTTCTCTCCTTCTGTTGCTCCTCTCACTCAACCATCTCCATCTCTCATGATTTGTTCCCACCTCCCCTTTTTTGCTACCTGTTAGGATCCCAATTCATTCAGGAGATCTTCTCTAGTTCCCCTTCCTAGGGGGATCCCTGGGTGTCTCTCTCAAATTTCTTCTGTTACCTAGCTGTTCAGGAGTTGTGGATTATAGCCTTGTTATCCTTAGCTTTATATCTAAAATCCACTTATGAGTGAGTACATACCATGTCTATATTTCTGGATCTGTGTTACCTCACTCAACAGGATAATCTTCAAATTCATTGATTTGCCTGCAAATTTTAGAATGTCTTTTTTTCTACTGAGTAGTACTTCATTGTGTAAATGTACCACAATTTGCTAATCTATCCTTCAGTTTAGGGACACCTAGGTTGTTGCCAGATTCTAGATATTATGAATAATGCTGCTATGAACATGTTTGAGCTAATGCCCTGGGGGTAATAATGTGTATACTTTGGGTATATGCCCAATAGCAGAGACACTAAGAATGACAATTAATAAATAGGACCTTCTGAAACTGAAAAGCTTCTGTAAGGCAAAGGACACTATCAATAAGACAAAACAACAGCCTACAGAATGAAAAAAGATCTTCACCAACCCTACATCTGACAGAGGACTGTTCTCTAAAATACATAGAGAACTCAGAAATGAGAGGCAAAATCTCCCAGTAATCCAATTAAAAATGGGGCTTAGAGCTAAAAGGGGAATTCTCAGAGGAACTGCAAATGGTTGAAAGACACTTAAAGAGTTTCTCAACATCCTTAGCCATCAGACAAATGCAAATCAAAACAACTCTCAAAAACACAGATGACAGCCTATGCTGGAGGGAATGTGGATCAAGGGAAACGCTTCTCTGTTGCTGGTGGGAGTGTAAACTTGTACAGCCACATTGAAAAGCAGTATGGTGATTCCTCTAAAAAACTGGGAATCAATCTGCCCAATGATCCAACAATACCACTACTGTGTTCCCCTCCTCCTTCTGCTATTGATCATAAGCCATCCTTCCCTCAAAATCTAGATGTTACAACAATAATCGCATCTATGCTGATGACTCCATAGACTAATTCTCTGATTAAAATTTTTATGACTATGGGAATTGGAATGTTGCAGACCTGGAGCCCAAATTATTTTTTAAAAGTTTAAGAAGTTAGTGTGTATGGTATGTGTGTGTGTGTGTGTGTGTGTGTGTGTGTGTGTGTGTGTGTGTGTGTGTGTGTGGTGCATGTGTCATGGTTCCCACATAGAGATCAGAGGACAATTTGGGGTATCAGACATTGTTCCTTCTTTATTTGAAACAGGGTCTCTTTTTTGTTCACTGCCTTACATGGCAGACTAGCTGACTCACAAAGATCCAGGGATTCTCCTGGCTCTGCTTCCCAACTTCCCAAAGGAGTATATTGGAGTTACAAATGCACATGCTACTGTTTTTACATGGGTTATGGGGATCCAAATGCAGAATGACAGACCTATGCAGCAAACATCTTACTGAGCCGTCTCTCCAATCACTGGCATCCTTATGAACATAAGACAAAACTTTGGAATACATTCTTAGCATACCACAAATGTTCACCAACCTAAGAATGTTATCACTTTTCTGTTAGCTGCTAAACTGATGTTCACACTGACATATGTGGAAAATGCCTTGATTGATGAAAAATTTTGTTCTGTGACTATAAAATGCTTATTTAACCACCTCTACATTGAACATTCTATTTGAGCCTAAATGTATGTGTGGTGATATGCTATATATTTAATAAAACCAATATGGAATATCAGAGAATAGATCTAGGAGGGTCAGAGAGTGGTAACTCAAACCTTTAATCCCAGCATAGGGAAAGACTGGGAGTGGTGACCTAAGCCTTTAATCTCATAGCTCCAGAAACAGAGATATTTCTGTGTTTCTGTAAGCTGAAGGTTAACTACCAAATACTAATAGCCCACTTCTTTAATCCTAACCTGGATGTGAAACAACTGGGTGAAGAAGGTATTTAAAGCAGGCATAGAAAGACAGATTCATGCAGTAGAAGCCACAAGGAGCAAGGCCGAGGAAACTGGAAGACAGCTGGGTGAGACTTGACTGTGGTGTTTCCTTTCTTTGATATTTCAGCCTTTCCCTGATATCTGGCTCTGAGTTTCCTGTAATACAACCAGAATTTGTGCAGCATCTATGTTTCTCAACAATACTTATTTGTATGTGGCTTAGCATACACTAAACTCCTCTTTTAAGTACATCTTTAGTCATGTTTATTGCCTTTGCAATCATGAATAAGTGAACCCACTATTGGAGACAATGAGTGTAGGATACAGGCATGTAGAAACCTTCAAGAAAGTTTCCATAAGTTGATTTTTAATATTGACTCCTTTACCTGCACATATCTAAATAACTGTTTGTAGACAGCCATTTACACTGCCATGTATATTAATGTAATAAGCCAACAGATGTTGAAATATTAGAAAATATACATGCTCTATAATGTAAAATATTTACTCTCTTAGAAGGTACTCATGTATTTTTTCTGACCTCTTCAGCATTGCTCTGCATTTCTCATGTCATCATAATGGATTTCTTTTTTTCTAAGAGATTATAATTCTTCATGGTTTCTGTTTGAATGTTTGAAATTATAAGATCGATATATATTTACATTTTAGCAGTTCAAGGACAACTACGGAAAACTGACTAAAGTGGTTTTGTTTTCATGATAGAGTCTGAGCTTTGTCATTGACTCATGATACTGAGTGATAAAATCGTATTTGTAATGCTGGGTTTTGCTTTGGTCAATCCCATCAGGCCCCAAATCTGTGGCATGCACCAGTTGCAAAGACTAACACAGACATTATTTTCCCTAAATTTGAGTATGAATTGGAAGAGCCACAACTCATCAGATTGTTTCTGTCAGTATTCTAACTCTGCTTTCCACCTCTCATCGGTTTTCTCATACTGGGGCCAATGGGCCATGGAACTTCAGATTTATTTGCAATGAGAGAATAGGCTGAAAAGCAGAATTCAAAGAGGCCGGAGATCTATGAGTCTGAGAGGTCTGGCTCATTGTTTATCAGGTTATGAGTTAACAGTGGAAAAGAGTGCATTTGGGGGCCTCTGTATCTCTAACTCATCCTAACCCCAGTGCTGCTGTAATCATCAGGGCTCCAGTGGCCACAGTTCCTTATCTATCTTCTTTCTCATAGCTGGGTGTTTCTTACAGTCAATACTGTGGTTCTATATTGGTATATGTTTGGGAGATAAGCTTATACTAAATCTTACTTTAAGCTTATTCTAAAATGTGAATTGTAACTTAGCTTATGACCTAAGCATATTTTAACCTATTTTTATAAAGTGTGGCCAAGTCTCAGCTAATCACAAAAAGTCATCTGTTCAAATCACATTTCATTAGACAGAATCATGTTAGACTCATCAATTGAATTTACTGTGTATTTCATTTTTGTTTTCTATATGGAAATTATTTTCTCTGGTTATAAACATGAACATCCCAGGATATAGAAAATATCATAAACCATTTTTATTGAAACTCTAATGTCTTAATCTTTGGCTCATGACTATTGGGTGTCATATCTGAATACTGGGTTTACAGAACATTTCTCAATAGTGAAAAGTATGAATGCACAATACTCATATCAAATTTGAAATCAAAAGTGCAGCGAATTCAGGGTATTTTTGGCAATGCTCCTCTGTGTTGCACCATATGACTTCACTGCAGCCTTGGTACAAGCACATAGTCTGGCCCCTTTGCAGTGTGCACACAAGTGTGGCAGATGCTGTCAGAAAGACTGCAGTATGGATTTGAGATTATTATCACAGGAGTAGTAATGCTTTTAGTGTATATGCAAAGTTTCCAGCTCTTACCACTATTGTATTTAACTATCGTTAAATAGTTAACATATATTAAAATAGAAAACACATTTTTACTATTTTCTCAATGTCAGATGTCAATGCACAAACATAAAATTAATATATCTTTGTATTGTGTTGGGTTGGAATACTTAATTTAAAAGAAACTGCTGTCTGAGTTGTTGATTTGAGTTTCAAATTAATGTTCAGATAATTTTGCTTTGGGGTTAGGTCAAAATTTCTAATTTCTGAAATTGTCCTAAATACAGTTAAGTCATTGTGTTATAAGAATTTGTTTCCTCAGATTGGTGAATATAAAATCAAAATATTATGCAAATATAAAAGCCATGAAAAATGCTCTTATTCCTGTAATACCAAATATTCAGTTAAGATTTAATAATTTATGGAAAAATAAGTAAGCAATCCCATCACCTTAAAATGTAAATTTTATTAATTTCTAATAAATGACAAAATTATATGTATAGCAAGATTTGTTTTAAAGTAAATTTACTCACCATGATTCGCATACTCACTTTATACGCCTGTATATACCAGGATTTCATCGACCACCAGCCCCCAAATCTAACACGGATACTCATTATTATGGCTTTATCTTAGACTTGTTTCAAGCTAGCTCTTGTTTTTACCTTAAGTTAACTCATTACTATTCATCTAAGTGCTGCCCTGAAACTCATTAGCCTCATCTAATACTGTAGTAGCCATCCTGCTTTCCTGATCTTCCCTTTCTGTCTTGTTGGCCCCTGGATGACTGGCTGGCTCTCCTTTCTTTCTGCCTACCAGCCCCGCCTATCTTTCCTCTGCCTATCAATTGGCCATTCAGCTTTTTATTAGACCAATCAGGTGCCTTTCATAGGCAAGGTGAAACAGCAGCACATTCTTCATAGTTAAACAAATGCATCATGAACAAAAGCAACACATTTTTTACATAGCTAAGCACATATTCTATAACACCTGTATTTCTGAGATTGTGGAAAAAATTTTTTGAGTAAAAGGTATCATGAGTAGAAAAGTCAACAAAGCCTAGTCTAGACTGTTACCTGATGCATCTATTAAAAATTTTTTAAAAAAATGGTAAAGATCTGAAAATGGTTCATTGTAAGTTTTGTCTTTTACAACCAGTCTTCCTTTGATAATTTTGTGTGCTGGATCTGTTCCGTAAATACTGAGCCAAGCTCAACAGGCTCTGTGGCTTGAGGGCATCCTCCAGAAGAGTCTTAATTGGTCTAAATTCCTCTGATAGGTTTGCATCACTTTCTATTGTTAGTGTTTGTACATACGTAGGACTCTATTAGTGTATTTAATATCACAGAACTTACATTGTAGAAAATTTGCTTTCTTCTGTCAGTATGGTTAATTTCTTTCATCCACACTATTCCCCTGAAGTAGAAGATTCTTCTTCCATTATCAGTGCCTCTGGGCATTTCCTTAGACTTGTTTCAAGTCAATGTATAGAATTTCTAATGTGAGAACTTCCTCATTACTACTAAGCACATCAGAGACAAATAGTCAACAGGATATTAATAACAGATTATAAATTTTCTTCCTGGAGTTACTTATGAATATTCACAAACAAATCACTAAAGTTAACGTTATTTTTAAAGCAATACCAATTTTAGTCTAAAAATTGATAAAAATAATAAAAATCTATTTTATATAATAAGACCTCAATAATCTTAAAAAAAAAATATCACTGCTTCCCAGTTTGATCACCTATGAATGTGGTCCTACATAAAACTGTAAATTTACTTAAAACATTTTGAGATAGATTTTTCTATTTTTGGTTCATGAGTGTGAGCTTTGTAGATAACATCTTTTACAGTACAAAAAGGTGTGACGTGCATGAAAAATAATGATTTTGACAATAATTTTTAAGCATCATCTCTGTTTTATTTTAAACATCCATTACAACTAGATTCAATGTTAGCTCAATTAAATAGCATAGGAGTCACTTTTCCTCAATTAATTCTCATTTACTCTTGTATTAATTAATATTTATCTGATATTAGAAATAATATAAGAAATAGCCATTTAAGTATATGATATAAGACCTTAGTTTCAATCACCAGCAGCACTCCCCCACATATAAAATAATATAAATTTATGATGTTCATAATAAAACCATACCTAGGAATTAAGCAATCAGCTACTTAATATAACCTAATTTTTTCTCCTAGTTTTGTTATTATGCTTCAGAGAAATAAAATGACATGACAGGGAAGATCTCATTTGTAATTACAAGAACAGAAAATGAATGCTTAAAAATCAACTTGACAAACAGTATAAAGTAGTTAGAAAGTAAAATAAATGCCTTTTGAGATATACAAAAGGCACAAATCTAATCTTAAAATGAAATAACAGGCACACTGAAACCTTAGAAATTAATTTTATCTATTACACAAGTAAGTGTATCAGGGCTGGAACAATACCTCATAAGTTATGAGTGATCGCTACTCTTTCAAAGACCTGAGTCTGTGAAGGTTCCAGAATCCTTGATGAGAACCCAAAATAGCTCATAACTCCAGCTTCAGGGAGTCAGAGACTTTCCTCTGGCCATCAAAAGCACAAAACTACCCACAGATGCAAAAGTATACACAAGATTAAAAATAACAATAACTTTATAAAGTAAATGTATCACAATTTCAAAATAGATTAAGTAATTTATGCAAAGTGAAGGGACAATGAATTTACCACACGTCATAATATTATAAAATGACACTAATGTAGTGTTTTGACTTAGAATTCCAGATCATTGAGATTAAGTCTTTAAAAGAATTATTGTATGAATGCTGGTGAATATAGAAAAGATATTCATACAGATAACCCAACCAGATAATGGGAAAATGAAAACAATCCCCTCTCAAAAGACAAATTACCTTATAATTATGATATTTTAAGAAGACAAAAATAAATTTAAATTGTTTCCATAAAAAATGTATAATATCTGTCATCCCCATGGAAATGCAAAGCTTCCTTGGGACAAGTTAGAAAAAAAAATTATGGGATTGTGAGAGTGAGAGACCCTCACACCAGAGTCTGAAGAAATCCTCTCATCAGCTGGAACTTAAGATCAAAAGTGAGTTAGCAAGATATATATTTGGTGAAGCTTGCTGATGCAAAGCAACCATTTCTTCATTATGCATATATTATACTTTAAAAGACCAATTAATCCAATTTAAAACCTTAATGTGTGGGACCTTTAGTAGGACTTCAATCATCTTGGGGATTTTCTGGAAATTTACCAACTAAAACTATTAACTTTGTTACAGTGAAGCTACCTATCTTCCTGTATCCCATGAGCTAGTTTTATCCTTTGAACTATAATTCTGTCAGGTGCTCCTAGGGAACTTTCTGGACTTCCAATTTAGAATCTTCTGCAACCTTTAAAACACACACAACAGCTACAAAATCACCACAATGGCCTAGTGGTGATGGTGGCAGCAGTGGAGCAACAGGCATTTAATTTCAGTACTTGGGAGAAAGAAGCAGGTGGATCTCTATGAGTTGGAGACCAGCCTGATCTACAGAGTGAGTTACAGGACAGGCTCCAAAGCTACACAGAGAAACCCTGCCTCAAAAAACCCAACCAAAATTAAACCAAAGGAAACCATTCAATCAAACAAACAAACAAAAACACCTACTGAATTGTGCATATGCCTGGGGCCAAGACAATATAGACCTTTTGAAAACCACATTTATGTTCTCATGTGTGTCTTAATTTCTTTCAAGGTGCTGTTTGTTTCTCTTAGCTTTTCTGTTTAGGCAAATAGATAATAAAAAATTTTGTGAATATTCATTATGGAATACTATTATCTATAAAGATAAATTAAATTATGAAATTTATAGGTAAATGTAGCTCTCAGCCTTTCTCAAGGAAATTTCTCTTTGCAACAGATGATTACCATTACAGAAAATCACAAGCAATGGACATGTAGAGCTGTGAAGTCCAGTCCCGAAAGACACATCTACAACATAATTTCTCTACCTAAGGCTCAGGAATCATTGAGGGCAGAAAAACTTTAAGAGCCAGAGAAACAGGGAGCTTATAAAGGCCATGTGATAGCTATTTTTGGTTGTCAACCTGACTATATCTGGAAGAAACTATAATCTAGAAATGGAGGGCACACTTGTGATCCAGATCTTGAGGCAAGAAGACAACATGCCTTTGATTCAGATCTTGAATTTGGACAACACTTGCCTTTAATCTGGACCTTAAAACTGGAAGGCACCTTTAATGTGTGCCTGACCTTAAACAGAACAGTGGAAGAATGAAGGGTGCATCGGTTCTTTGCTCACTGCTGTTACCTTGTCAGCACACCCATTCCTTCACTGTCATCGGAATCTACTTCTTTGGGGATTTCAGCATGTACAGAAGACCAGGTGAGACACTCATCCTGTGGGACTGAGAAGCTACTAGATTTTTGAACTTTTCATTCACAGCTAGCCATTGTTGGATTGCAGTCTTTGAGTTATTCCAATAAGTCCCCCTTCCCCCGAATAATAAAGACTTTGGTATCAGAGTGGATCTAAAGAAACAAAAGTATAAGGGTGAATATTTTAAGTATCTGCAACTTCTTCAAATTCACCAGCATCTTTAGCTACTGAAGCCTCTGTAGTCACATTCTCTCCTGGGAGCTCAGAATTTACTGAAAGCTCATGGTGTAAACTAGATTTCAAACCTAAAGAGATAAATTCCTTATCTTAATTGAACAATGTTGTTGGAAGGCATTGGTAGCTGGTTAGAGGTTACAATCTATCATGGCCTGGCAACGGTTTTCAAAAACTTAGTGACATGGGGACTCCCTCCTGTAGTGGGATTATGCTGTTACATTGTAAATAATTTCCCACTTAGTGGTTTAATAAAAATTCTGATTGGCCAAAAACAAACAGGAAATATGGGCAGGGCTACCAGACTAAGAAAACTCTGTGAACAGTAAGAACAGGGAGGAGATGCCACAGAGATGCCAGAGAAGCCAGCAGATACAGAGGACACCTATACTGCTCTGAGAAAAGGTACTGAGCCTCATGGCTGAACAGAACAAAAATTATGGGAGAGTTTAAGAGCAAGAGCTAGCTAGCAATATGCCAGAGCCATAGGTTGCTCATCATAAAATTAATAGAAGCATCTGTTACTGTGGGAGAGTGGGTTAGAACCTCAGGGCTAGGCCTGAAAGTCCAGACCAGAAACCAAATACAACACCCTCCCCAGAAAAATTTTCTACTCTCTACTGCCCTTTTCTGGAGAATGACCTTGGCCCTGGAGGACTGACCCCTGAAAGCTGTCTCTAATAACTGCTTCATCCTTAGCTTGACCCTTTGGCTCTGATTCCTTCTAGAAGCCTTCCTTGCTGAACATGGGGTAACTAAGACTTGTGCTAGAAGCCTTATGATAGGACTGTGTCACTTAATGCAAATTAGCCTTTTCTCCAGGCACCCCAATCCTATCCCTTATACTCTGGAATGAAGTTAAGTTGATTTACTGAAGTCTGTCTCCTGGAGGGCTTTTTCAGTCATGTTCTCTCTTTGTCTTTGTGGACTGATGGCCAACAGACTGCCAATCCAAAAGTGATCCCCACAAATGCTGAGTGGGACCAGCCCATGATAAAGAAATGTGATGTGCTGTGCTCAACAAAACTGAAGGGAGTTGGAAATCTGAGGAGTGCTTTGACATCAGACCTGGGATGCAGTTTGGAGAGTGCCCAGCTGGTTTTTGGTCTCAGTTTGGTCCAATATTTCCTCCTATGCTCACTTCCCTATGTTTTGGAAGTGTACCCTGTGCCATTCTACATTGGGAATATGTGATCGGGTTTTTAGGAGATTATTGTTACACGATTGCATGAATCTCAGAAGAACCTTTGAACTTTTGAGGACTATGAAGCTGTACTAAATTAATTTTGTATTATGATATTGTTACAAGCTTATGGGGGCAGGGAATATGCTGTGATAGTTTGATTGTAATTGGCCTCCATAATCTCACAGGGAGTGACACAATTAGAAGCTGTGGCTTTGTTGGTGTGATTATGGCTTTGATGGAGGAGATGTGTCGCTGTGGGGGTGTGCTTTAACGTTTTCTGCTTAACATACTGCTTAGTATGTCAGTCAGCTTCCTGTTGCCTACAAGATATAGGACTTTTAGCTACTCCTCCAATACTATGTCTGCCTGCACACTGACCTGCTTTCCGCCATGATGATAATAAATTGAACCTCTGAAACTGCAAGCAAGCTCCATCCAAATAAATGTTTTTCTTATAAACATTATCATAGACATAGTGCCTCTTAACAGCAATAAAAAGACTAAACTAGGTCAGAAGCTATACCAAGAAGTTTTGCTAATACAACTTCCTAAACATGACCTGAACAAGGTCAATACCAACAGACATGCTAATATGGAATGGGGAAAGCTCAGAAACCCCGATCCAAGAGAAAGAACTACAGGCATCTCTGAATGCTGAAAGCAGGAGAAATAGTCTTCACTAGGAAAGAGCAGACCAATTGGTTATCCAACACCAAATGGTCATCCCTGAAACATACATTGACTAGTAACAATAACTACATTAAACAGGTTGTCTTTATGTGTTAGAAAGTTAGAAAGTCTCTCTCTCTCTCTCTCTCTCTCTCTCTCTCTCTCTCTCTCTCTCTCTCTCACCCACACACACACACACACACACACACACACACACACACACACACGAGCTTTGGCTTTATTAAGCCACAAAGAAGAATGGAATTATATCATTTGCAGGAAAACTGAGAGAAATGGAGGCCACCACATTAAGCTATGTAAGATAGACTCATTAATATTATGCATGCTTCCAATCCTATGTAGTCATGGATATAAGTGGATTATTTGATAAAGGGGGCAGAGGTCTGGAGACACAGGGGACAACAGCAGTGACTGATATGGTCTAAGAAATTGTACTTCATTTTTCAAATGGCATTTTGAAATGCAGCAGTACACAACAATGTATAAAATGGACTTTTTACTTAAGAGAAAACATATGGTTAATGAGAGAACCAGAAATTTATTTGAGAAAATTGGAAGAATGTTACCTTATTACTTATCTTAACATAAATATGAAATATTTATTAAGACATAAAATACATACACAACTCCAAACACCCGCAAAAAATAATGTAACATAATTTTCTTGGATTAAATATGCTCATTATACACAAAACACTATAAAAGAATTAAAGGGGTCAGCACATTGGAAAATATATAATATACTGTAATTGTATTTATCAGCATCTTTAAAATATACTTAAAGACATTTAGGGACTGGGTAAATAATGTAATACTTACTACTCAAACTTGAGTTTACATAAAACACTCAAAGTCAAAGATGAAGGCCTGACTTTGATCCCAGGAGTCTACATTTATAAATAACAATGCATATAGACACTAATACCAACATTGTAATGGTACACAGAAAGTATAGCTGTACTTTGATGGACAGTTAGTATGGATAGCCTAGCCAGCAGGCTTTAGCGTCACTGACAGACCTTTTCTTAGAAAACTTGGGTGGAAAGTGATTGACCTCTGACCTCTACATGCATATACACATGTACAAACAAGCATGTGAACACACACCTGCATACAAATACAGACAAACACACACAAGATTATCATAAATAATTGATTAAAAAGTCAAACATCTAGAGTGAGAAAAGCAACAGGCATATATATAATATGAAGAAATTAAGTTTGTATTGTGGTAAAAATACAAATATATGGAAAAGTATATTCTCATGTTTTTATGGGTTCTTGCAAAAATTAGATACTATACTAAGAAAATAAAATTAAAATAAAGTAGAAATTTTAACCAACTGAAAATTATTTAAAAGATTAGCAATAATATTGCAGGGATCATATGTCTAAATATTCTTATCATTCAGTACTTGGAAAGTACTTCAGAATCTTTGCCTTTTATGGGCAATTTGGCACTATGTATCAAAACATTAGACTCCATTTCTGTTTTAGAAACTTACTGAAAAATAAAATTGTACAAATTTCAGCAAAACAGTTGTTTACTGCAGCATGTTTATAATAAAATATTTATATACAAATGACAACTGTAAACTATTAAATAAGTAAATCAGTATGCTTTAAAAATAGCATAGTGCTATATAGCTATGGAAAATGATTTTAGGACTAGGAATGTAGCTCTGTTGTTACAATGTCTGACTTGATTGAAGGAGGCTTTGTTTTAAGCCCAAAACTACATAAAATAGGTGAGATGGCACAGGACTGGAAGAATGCAGAATCTTTAGCTAACTATGGGCTCAAAGCCAGCCCTGGTTACATAAGGCTATCTCAAAATTAGTAAGTAACCATGAGAGAAAGGCAAGGCAGAAAGTTGTGATTAAATTATAATTTCAAAAATATTAAAAATAAAAAAGAACTATAAGCAAGTAATAACTGCTGAGAAAGAAAAAATTGGTCTTTTCCAGGGATGTCTCATAATTGTTTATTTGTTACTAAGTGGTCAGCTCTGAAATTATGTGTATACAAACATCAAGCAGACTCACAAGATTATAGTCATATATTTTATGTATATATAATATACTTGTATGTGCATATGTATAAATATGTGTGTGCATAACAACAATAATTAAAGAAAAGGAATCGTTAATTTGAGTTGGACCATTGTAGAGGAAATACAGGAAGAGCTGGAAGAGGAGAAGAAAACAATGTAATTATATTTTCCCTTTTAAAATTACAAAGACCCAAAGATATATGCAAGTATATATAATGTATACTAAAATAAATTATCTATAACAAATATACACTAATAAAACAATAGAGTAAACATAAAATAATAAACTATTTTAGAAAAAATTCTTAAAAATTTTCTTAAGCATTTTTTTTTTATTTTTTAGTTATATATGCCTGTGTGCCTGTGTGTCTGTGTGTTGCATTTTTTGTGACCTCAAAGGCCAGAGAGGATGAACTTGCTGGAGCTTGATTGACAGGCTGTGTGGGTCTAGGAATTGAGACTGGGTCCTCTTCAAGATCTCATGACATTGAAAAGCTTCTGCATAACAAAGGATAGCATCATTGGAACAAAGCATAATGCTACAGAACAGGAAAAGATTTTTTTTTCCCAAAATGCACAGGCAATAGAGTGAGGGGCTAGAAGTGAAGGATGGGTCTCTCTAGGAAGGAGAAATAGAATAGACATGGAGAGATGAGGTGGTAGGTAATAGGATGGGAGGATCAACCTGGGAGGTTGGGAGAAAGGGACGAAGGAGGAAATACAGGTAGGGAGAGCTAAAACTAGGGGGCTGCTTGAATGGTCTGTGGAAACCTAATACAGTAGAAGATTGTGTGTGTGTGTGTGTGTGTGTGTGTGTGTGTGTGTGTGTGTGTGTGTGTGTGTATTGATAAAGCCCTATTGAGAGGTTGCCATGTTGCACTTGTGCCAATCCAGAACCTTAAACCTTATGGAGTAGTGTCCATGGTACCAGAACTGCACACTACAAAAAGGAGAGCTAAACACCAACCCAGCTATAAACCCTTCAATCTGCAGTAGTGGCCTGCCTTAAAGATACACTAACAGTGAGCAGTAACCCATACCAGGCACTACTTAGGTGCCCAAGAACCTGAGACTGGATCCTCCAGGGACCTAGGAGAAAACCAAAACAGTGTACTGCTAAAGGAACATAGGAATAAAATGGCTCCTAAAGATGCTCTGCAATGCTCAAAGATCAGTGACTTGCTGAGCCATCATCAGAGACGCTTCCTCCTGCCGCAGACAAATACAAAAACAGACATTCAAGCCAGACAAGCAGCAGAGAGAGACCTTGAAACACTCAGTACTGAATCCATGGTTCCATTAAATACCTCCTTTCAGGACTCAGGGAACCCCATAGAAGGGAAGTCAGAAAGATTGTAAGAGCTGGAGTGAATAGAAGACACCAAAAAAACAGGCCTTCTAAACATGACATGATTGATGCACATATGAACTAATAGAGACTAGGACAGCATGTGTAGGCTTGCTTGAGTTTTACCAGATTATATTTTAGAGCTGAGAAGTGCACACACATCCAACTCTAACCCCACAGCTACCTCCAGTTGATAACCACTTACAAATAAAAACTTAGTCTTCTCTGAGGGAGTCTCACTGGGGAATCCGACCACTCACTCTTAAGGTAGACCCAAGGCCCAGCAGTACTTGGCCAACATAAAATGAACTCCACAGTATCATTCGAAGATTTTTGCCTCATAATGATGTGTCATGGCTTTTTGATTTTTGTTTGCTTGATTTTATCTTACAAATCTTTTGTGTGTTCATTATGTCTTCTGGTTTTATGTTGTGGACTTACATGCCTTTGCATCTACACACTTTTCTTGTGCTTTTTCTTTGGTTCCTTCTCTTTGCTTTTGTCTTAATATGTGTGGTTCCTTCTTGTTTTATTTTGTTTTACTCTATCGTATTTTATTATTATTCCTTATATGTGTTTTTATGTTTCTAAAGAGAAGTGGGAGAGGGAGAAAGAAAGGAATACGCAGAGGGGAATTGTAATCAGAACACATTACATGAGCAAAACCTACTTTCAATAAAAAAAAGAAAAGCAGTAATTTCTTTCTAGACAGCCAGCTTCTCAGACATCCCTGTTGATTAAATATGTATTTTTAGTATTTTATAAAAAGTTAATGTATTTATGGTATAAAAATGATCTTATGAACAACATATGCCCAAGTCCAAAAATGTATTTAGAGAGATTTAGATATACATAATTATGTACAGCAAGCATGTATATTGTTGTAATGGTTTATAATATTTCAAATTAAATACTTTATTAAACTATTAATAAATCATGGGTGTGTTAAAATATAATGAATCATTATTCCTATGTGATAAAATAAAATATATTTGTCATATTTATTCTTTTGCATTTTTTAAATTTTCAACATAGAATTTGTATAACTATTGAGAGAAATTTTAAATTGTATATTATTAACTTATATCTTCTCTAGTTCATTTCTGCATTCAGAAATTATTCTTCTAAATCGGTGATCATTGTTACATGCCAGGGAAAACTGTTTCTGCTGTCATGACTCTTGCAGCTAAATGTGGCAGTTAGGTCCCAGGCACCTGAACAAATTCCACAGTTCCCTTCACTTGGGCCATTTGAAAGCACTGGCCAGTACCTACTGATATTTTAAAACAATAATCTGATTTAGTCTAGAGACTCAGCAGATGTTTTCTCGAAGAAATAACATTTGAGCTAAAGAATGCAAGTGAACTGGAGAGCAACCAGACAAAATGTGAGGGAGAAAGATCTCCTACAAAATAAAAGCACTTCCTACATGTTGAAAGGGAGTGACAATAATGAAACAGAAAAATTGAAGATGTTTACTGGTGTGGTTGTAAGTGAGGTTTCCATTAGAAAATATGGTAAAGGCTTTATCTATAGCCTAAGAGCCATGGATTGTGGGGGTAGTTTTATTTTATTGTTTTGTTAAAACACTGTCTATTTTGGAAGGCTTATACTTTCTCTTATCCCAAAAGCCTTCAATGTGATGAGAAATGGATAGCATAAACCTTCCAAGAACATCTTCTAAAGTGATGTGCAATGTCTTTTGGTATGTTGTGAATATCATTGGTTAATAAAGGTACTGTTTTGGCCTATGGCAATGCATCTTAGAAGCAGATGGGAAGATTCAAGCATAGATAAAGGTGACAGAGGGTGGAGTCAGATGGGGATGCCAGGCAGACACAGAGGAAAAAAGACAAAATGCTGTGTGGGAGATTGTGTTGTTTCATTGTAAATAATTATCCCACCCACTGGTTTAATAAAAAGCACTGATTGGCCAAAGGCAGGCAGGAAGTGTGAGCAGGGCTACCTGACTAAGAAAACTCTTGAGAACAGGAAGCACAGAGCAGAATGCCAGAGAGAAGCCAGAAGAAGCAGAGGACAACTATGTTGCTCTAAAGAAAGGTACCAAGCCGGATGGCTGAATAAGAGACATGGGTTAGATCGAGGGTAGAGAGCTAGCAAGTGATATGCCTGGGCCTGAGGCTGATCAGCCTAAAACTATTGAAAGCATCTGTGTGTCTCTGTGGGTCTGCAGGTCTATGGGTCTGTGGGTCTGCGGGCCTAAACCTTGAGGTTAGGCCTGAAAGTACGGAACAGACACCTCTTACTACAATGCTGCTCTGAGAAAAGGTACTAAGCCACTGGTTAGTCATGGGTTAGTTCAATAGTTAAAAATTAGCAAGTAATATTCCTGAGCAATAAGCCAAATAGCATGTAAATAATATAAGCTTCTGTGTATTTCTTTGGGACTGATCATCTGGACCTCAGGGCTAGGCAGAACTAAGGAGCTGCAGGCAAGTCCAGACCTTGGAGTTGGTCCAGGCCAGGAACTAATTACGACACTAGAGAGGCCTCTCATTTCACTGCCAAAACTACCAACACCATGCAATGACCCAAGTTTACTCTCATTCATCTTTTTCACATCCCCATTTATGTTCTACAAATGAATTGCCTCAAAGTATGATTTTTCTTCTCTCGGCTCAGTCACTTGCAACTACAATCAACACAACATAATTCTCAATCTGCCCTCACTAAATTCACTTAAGAGTTTTCTTTACTTTTTTAACCTAGGGAAGATTAGATATTTATAATTCTCTATTGTTGCTCATGGCCCCTCTGTTTTACTCACTTTGAAATTGAATTAGTATTTTTAGAAAATGATATGCAAATATCCATGGCCCATTGCAAAATTTTTTCAAAGCATTAACATTAGGAGCTAGGCAGATTTCTTAATTCTACTTTTAAAATAATAAAAAAAAACAAATTTGGAGTTTTACACTGAGTTATTAAAGGATAACCCTGGGGGAAAAAGTTCTTTGCCTCTACAATGAAAAAATGGTCTTCTTACCATAACACACTAGTGCTCACGAGGCCCAATGATCCTTATCCTCCTCCATAAAGAATACAAGGTACCATGTATATCTATTCAGTTTTCTTTACACAGAATTAGAACAACATTCTTTTCAAGGCTTAATAACTAAATTTGAATAAAAGTGTGATTTTTGGATTATGCTATGCCATGGTGTCAAGAAAAGGCAGAAGGAACTAGTTCCCTGAAGTGTAGACAGTAACTGACGCTGAATGGCTTAGAAATGGCAGGAAGTCAGCTTAAATTGCAGCCATAGTGAAAATGCCCTTTTAAGTAATGATATTCTCCATCAAGAAGTTTCCACTGTTGAGAGTATGCAACTAATAATAGTTGATTAAGTCTTCAAGGTAAGTTCAAGTCTCTTGGGCATATGATCACTAGGGACATGATGCCATTTATATGTCACCATGTTCTCCATGTGATAATTTAATGTCACTGGAGTTTAAAGAAAAGGAATAATGACAATAGATAATATACACTAAGTGATAACTAATGGAACAGCTAAGCACCTCTTCATTATTTCACCATTTTCCTAAGCTTCAAACATTATTAATACACACTTCCAGTATGACTTCAGAAGCATCACACCTGTATCTGAGAGAACTTTTGAGATTCAGTGAAGGTCACACAAACAAAGTTACAAAGATATTACTTCATCTGATCTAAATGTGCGTCCTTAGAATGTTCATCTACTGATTAAACCCAAATTTCAATAAAAGAAACAGTTTGCTTCTCTTGAGAGTCAGTACTGGATAACATTGAGTTATTTTTTATCAGAATCACAAAATAAAAATTCAGAATTGCACAATACTTAATGTTATGATATGAAAACAGAATTTCAAGTGATTAATGGAGAATACAAGTGAGAAGTGTGATTTGTAAATTAGCATGATCCACGTATGTTTCCCTTTGGAGGAAGAAGAAGAAAAGAAGAGAGAATTGCAAATGGGCTTAATAATTCCAGTAGGTGGACACATCTGGACACACTCTTGGTGCACTGATGTATATAATGAAGATGACCTTGGCTTATATAGTGATGATACAGTGGACACTATTCCATTTTTCGATTTAGAGCTCATAAATTTAATAATCTCAGTAAATAAAATGCTTCATTGGAGATAACCATTTTATTCTACAATAAATCATTCATCATCCAGACATGAATGCAACCTATGCCTTACTCTGTCATGCCACAGAAGACTGTACTATCTCTTTAATGCTGTCAGAGAATTACCCCCTTAGTCATGCGATAGACCAAGTCAGTTGATTTTAAGGACCAGAAAGTTGTACCTGTGCCTTCTAGCCTCAGACCATTGGTCTATAGAAAGCTAACAAAGTATGGTTCATAAAGTGACATCTGTCTGTTAGCAGTGACTTCCTGAAATGTTGTGCTGAGGATTCTGAGGTCTCAGGAAAAGTAATAAAAATATACTTAAAGTTACTAGCCAGAGACGAGGAAGTCTAACAACCAAAGTAATTATGGTCAGCAGAATAATGTGCTAGTAGCTAGAATATTGCCAAACTCATATTTTTTCTGTTACAGTGTTCAGAGTTCATCATTTATTTGTTTTATCCTTCTGGCTATTCTATAGAAGAGGATATAGTCTCTTTTCAAGCTATACCTGGGCATATAGTATTAATGTGGCATTAATAGGTTTAGGCCAACTGATAGCTGTCTTTTATAAGCTGTTTTCCCTTCTCAGATCATATGATTTAGAGCAGATGATTAAGGGACCACATAGCAGATGTTAGTCATGTGCTAGAATATGGCTACAAATAGAATTTTCCCAATGAAACAGGATGGAAAATATTTGTTTCAGGTTTAACTGTATTTTAAATTTGTATGGCCAATCTATATCAGTGTAAAATATCAGTATTCTGAATTATAGAAATGGAGATAGAGGCAAGAGATGAAATGAGGCATTATCAATTCAAATACTTGGACTTTTAATTTAGTCAAAACTGTAGGCAGAGTTTACTTAGAAGGCACCAGTACCAGATAAATATTTATTAAAATATAAATCAGAACTCACGGTACAGTTAACAGATTACAGTTGCACCTGAACAGGGACTGGAGTCTGGAACGGTGAGGACAGTCGGTGGAGTCGATCCTATCCCCAAACATCCAGGAACCAGGAAGAGAGCATCTCGTGTTCCAGCAGCCCCTTTACAATGGGCTTTTCCCCGCCCCCTTCAGGGGGCCCGGTGCCCTGTATAAGTGTCTTTTGACCTTATCAGCTGACATCTGAATCCCACAACATCTCCCCCTTTTTTCTAACTAAGAAGGTTCTAAACTAAGACTATGTACAGTAGGAATTACTATGAGGTAGTATCTAGGAGAGGTCAAAGTACAATTTCTAATCAAAGCCTAACTTATATAAGGTACATCTAATAGTTCTAGAATATTGGTAGATAGTAGGGTGTATAGATTATTTTAAAGGGTTAATCTGGGAAAGTGAAAATTTAACACCTGAGTGTTCTTATCTAAGAGATACTAGGGTGATAACCTTAAACATCTATTCTTCAACCTCTTCAAGACCTGAGAAGGAAGGTGAATTGCCTGAAAGACAGAAGTACATGGAAGTAGTTACTTCCAAAATTTGGGAGAGGACAGCAACACAGCTACCTGGACAATCACCTCTGGATTTGTGCACCGTTAGAGCATCTATTGGATTGGCTATAGGCCTATGGTATCTGACAGATCTTTTCACAAGCAGAACAATTTTGAAGGGACTGTCTTATCCTGTCTAGGCAGGTTTCGTCAGTCTCCATCTATCAACTTGTTCATCCAGCTTGACATCATGTGTGTACTGTCAGCAATCAAGGTAAGGACAGTTCCTTACTCAACCGGCCATTTTTTGCCAAAAGGACCAACTCCAATGGAGTATGTTCGATGCTCAACACCATCTCGTGAAGGGAGCAGTGACACCAGGAGTCGTCGTGTCTCTTGTGGCCGAATTTTAAATGTTAAATGCCATATTTTCTGGGTCTATGAAATGGTTGAAGATTCTTGTCTATCTATGATATTCTAACCTGTATCTGATATGACTGGGATATGATACCTTAAATAGTGTTGACTGCAGATCTTATCGTCTTAAGGAATAAACCCTGTACTAAAAATTAGAATACCTATATAAGGGGTGTACAATCCCTGAACAATGACCCTTAGTAGAACTATCGAACATTAGCCAGGGGTATTTTACCAGGTAAAGTGTCCACAGCATTTTAGACATGTAAATACATATATAGCATCCAAACAGAGGTATATAAAACATCTTGTGCATATATCATAACTAGTGCAATCATACATTATATCTAGTATAGTTAAGTGAAGGTAGTAATTGCATAGTATACATGACAATGATGTGCAAATATTTTAAACAAAGGTAGAAGCATATATAAAATATAGCAATTTCAGATTCAGTTTTACATAATAGTTACAGATTCAGATTTATATCGAAGTACAAGTTGCTTTGGTTATATAAAGCAATCTCAGATTAAACTTTGTACCAATGTACAAATTATCACAATTAAATGTATAAAATGATTTCGCATTAGTATCAATATACAAATATCTATGACAGTGAAAATTGTCTTTAGCTTAGCCCATACATTCAGCTAGAATGGAGTATAGGTAGGTAGAACAGTCTACCTTTATCTATCCTATCTATTCCCCCTCTCTTCTTCAAAAAAGATCTCTGATGTTATATTATAGTTTTGTCCTTTACCCAGTTTTACCCACAACCTTTAGAGCATAAAACTTATTGGGAAAGGGGGCATAGTCATTTATAAGGTTGCTTCCTGCTGACTTAAGGGTGATGGCATCTCTTTGGGATCCTGTAAAAGCTAAAACAATGGTTAGTTCTTAATGGACTGACCACATACATCTATAACCATTCTTAGGATAGTGGTTAACTCCATCTGGAAACTTAATTAGCAGTGTGATCTGAAGGATAATCATAAGGAGCTATCTTGTATCTGTTTTTGAATTGTCTATTATCTGAAAACAATTGTTGATTGGTGTGCACCAGGTTCTTCATGGTTTGTGTGTGTGTGTGTCTGTCTGTCTGTCTACCTGCCTCTCTCATATTTTTTGTGTTATTCTTGATTAATTAGTAGGAGTTGTTGCGGTGGAGGCCCCGTCTTGGTTCTTTGTAGATGGCTGATAGAAGAAAATGTTATTTACAGTGGAAAACTTAAGCATTGTCGACATTCAAAAGATATTTATATCTTTCATGACTTTAGGAGACTGGAAGCAGACAGGATGAGATGTTTGAGAGGTACAGAAACAGGGAGGAACAAGGTTTAAGATGAAGTCACAATAATATTGGTCCCTAAATATTTTGCCTTCTGTCTCACACCAGGTAGCTTTTATGATATGAGACAGAATTTTTCATACTTCTTTACCAATATGCTTGGGTTTAGAGAGGGAGAAAGCCACAAGTTCCCAATCCAAATCTAGCCTTATTAATAGTCAAATCAGGACCACTTTTTTTTTGGAGGTGTAGATGCAAGATGTAAAGCAGTAAAAATTGAGAAATTACCCAGTAGTGCGTATGTGTATCAGTTGGTCTCGTAGTCTGTCTTGTACATTCCTTAATCATCAGTCTGTCTTCTATTGCAGGTGAATAATTATTCAATGTTTAGTCAATGCCTTAAAAATAGTTGTATCCATTTTCCTGTAAAGACAAAACTGAGAGACCCTGCCCCAGATTTGTTAAGTGTATTTTCCTTACCATGCATCCGTTTGTCATGTCAAGGATGAGCAGTTACTTTTCTTGTTCAGGAAGAGACTCCTTTTCGAAGCGGACTTTTATTAGTTTTGTCGGTACCCATATCTTTTCTGTCCCTGTTGAAACAAGAGCAAAAGCCCTACCCCATCGAAGCACATACCCTGGCTTCCATTCGGAAGTCAACACATCTTTGAAGTAAATGGGTTGATTTAACTCAGAAGATTTCTCTACTACCCAATGTCTTTCAGCAGCTGATGTTCCCTTTTCATCAGCGTTAAGAAAATTTAAAGTCAATAAGGCACTGTGCAACCTCTCACTGGGTTTTTTCATTTATTTCTTTTGTTTATAAAGCATCTCTTTTAATGTGCAGTGAGATCTCTCCACAACTGCCTGTCCTGTAGGATTGTGTGGTATCCCTGTAATATGCTTTATATCATAGTATCCAAAAATTATCTTCATTTTTTGGCAGACGTAAGCTGGAGCATTGTCAGTCTTAATCTGAGTGGGAATTCCCATTATGGCCATGGCTTCCAAAAGGTGAGTAAGTACAGCATCAGCATTTTCAGAACTCAGGGTAGTTGCCCATTGCATTCCAGAATAGGTATCAATAGTATGATGTACATATTTCATCTTTCCGAATTCTGGAAAGTGAAACACATCCATTTGCCATATCTCATTTCCGTGTGTACCCTTAGGATTAGTTCCTGCAGGTAAAGATGGTTGGTTATAGAAAGAGCAAGTGTTACATTTTTTTACTATTTCTTTTGCTTCAATCCAAGTGATGGGAAAACTCTTCTTCAGCCCTTTGCTGTTGTAGTGTGTTCGTCGGGTCTCATGTCCTAGAGGTCCCGGACTCACAGACCTGCCCGGGACTGCTTATCTGTGCAACGTCGCCTAGGCCCCCAGAAACGACTCAGACGCTTCTATTTATTTTATGCTGTTTGGCCTATGGCTCAGGCACATTGCTAGCTAGCTCTTATATCTTAAATCAACTCATCTCTATTAATCTGTGGCCCACGTGGGCCCGGCCCGTAGCTCACCCGTGTTCTTTACATGTTGTTCTTTTCGCGGCTCGCTCGATCTGCCTCTAACTCCGCCCTGCTTCTCCTCCCCAAACTCCTCCCATTTCTTCTATGGTACCTGCCATGGCCCAAACCAGCTCCTTTATTTAAAGATATAGCACACACAAATGCATTCCCACACTTTGCTGTTAACATGATGTTTTTCATGAAATTCTGTGGCCTTTAGCATGCTTCCTATTAGCAACCGATCTATTTCCTCATTACCCTGCGCTAGAGGGCCTGGGAGGACCGTGTGTGCTCTGATATGTGTTATGTACATAGGATGTATCCTACCTCTGATGATATCTTGTAGTTGTATGAATAGTAAGGTCAAGTCTGTATCATCGTGAATGAAGTCAGCAGTTTCAATATGTGAAACAACTCTTTCTGCGTATTGAGAGTCAGGAATTAAGTTAAGAGGCTCTGTGAAATCCAACAACACCATAATAATCGCATATAGTTCTGACTTTTGAACAGAGTTATAAGGGCTCTGAGCCACTTTAGTTAGGTTTTCAGACTTGTAGCCAGCCTTCCCTAAATTGTTTGCATCCATATAAAATATAGGGGCTCCAGAAATTGGTTCATCCTGTACTACACGAGGAAAGATCAAATTAGTTTCCTTTATAAATTGAATTCTCTTGTTTTGGGGATATTTATTATTAATTTCTCCTAAAAAGTCACTGCAAGCCTTTTGCCAAGGTTCACTGTCTGCCCATAATCGTTCAATTTCTTCATTAGTCAAAGGCACAACAATTTCTGCAGGGTCCTTTCCAGTCAATTGGCGGAGTCTCAATTTACCTTTAAAAATCAGATCAGCAATTTTTTCGATATATGTCTTCATCTTTTTGCTTGGCCTATGTGGCAGAAATATCCATTCTAGTATGATGCTTTTTTTTGCATTAAGATTCCAGTTGGAGATTGTCTTGAGGGTAAAATAACAAGTATGCATTCTAGGTCTGGATCCACACGATCCACATGTGTTTCTTGAAGTTTCCTTTCTACCAAGTCTAATTCTTTCTCGGCCTCATCAGATAGTTCTCTTGGACTATTTAAACCCTTGTCACCTTCTAAAGTCTTGAATAAATTAACTAGTTCATAGTTTTTTATACCAATCATGGGCCGTATATGAGCAATATCTCTTAGTAGCTTTTGAAAATCGTTAAGAGTCTTCAATTTATCTCTATTTAATTTTACCTTTTGTGGCCTAATTTTTTGTAAACCTATCTTATATCCTAAATAATTGATAGAATCTCCCCTCTGTACTTTTTCTGGAGCAATTTGTAGTCCCCAATTAGGCAATACTTTCTGTAGTTCTTTAAACAATGTTTCTAATGTCTGTGGGTTTGGGTCTGCCAACAAAATATCATCCATATAATGGTAAATGATAGATTGTGGGAAGCGCTTGCGCAGTATTTCTAGTGATTGTTGTAGAAAATATTGGCATAAGGTGGGACTATTTAACATTCCTTGGGGCAGGACTCTCCATTGGTACCTCTTAGCTGGCCCTGAATTATTAAGAGTAGGCACCGTGAAAGCAAATTTTTCTTTGTCCTGTTCCTGTAAAGGTATGGTAAAAAAACAATCTTTCAAGTCAATAACTGTAATAGGCCATCCTTTAGGTAGCAGAGAAGGCAGGGGAATACCAGATTGTAAGGAGCCCATAGGTTGAATCACCTTATTAATTGCTCTTAAATCTGTCACCATCCTCCATTTTCCAGATTTTTTCTTGACAACAAAAACAGGAGAATTCCATGGACTGGTTGATTCTTCGATATGCTGAGCCTGTAACTGCTCCTGTACCAACTGTTCCAAAGCCTGAAGTTTTTCTCTCGTCAAAGGCCATTGTTGAACCCAAATAGGCTTTTCTGTTAACCATTTAAAAGGCAGTGCTGTGAGTGTCTTATTAAGATCTGTGGATGTAGGGCAATTCTTTTGTACAACTTGAATGGCTGGTGAATTTTTTTCATAGTACCTTAAAGCATCATTTTTGGAAACATAGTTGAGCCTCCGGCTGACATCAGAACCAGGAGGGATTTTAATCTGGGTATTCCATTGCATTAGGAGGTCGCGACCCCACAGATTCACAGCTATATCAGCCATATATGGCTTCAACCATCCTTTCTGACCTTCTGGTCCTATGCATTCAATCCATCTCACACTCTGTTTTACCTGAGATATTGTTCCAATACCCAGAAATTGGATATCTACTGTCCATAAAGGCTATCTTGGATGCCAGGTCCGTGGGGTTATGATCGAAATATCAGCCCCCGTGTCGACTAAACCCTGGATATAAATATTATCTATCTTTATCCCCAATTTTGGTCTTTGTTCATTTATCGAAGTCTGCCAAAATGTTCGTTTCGTAATTCTCTTTGGAGTTTCTGAATCTTCTTTTGAATTTATGTTATCATCTGATACTGTATGGTTTTCAAGATCAGGCACTGGGTGTTCTATTCGTCCTGAGAATGCTGGTCTTCTACTATGACCGGATATGATCTCACCATCCTCGAATTTGGAGTTTGATTTTGGGGGGCTTCCCAGGGGAAGCCCCGAAAGGCGTTTCCCGATGGCAGGGGGTTGCCTTCTTTATCTCTGGTAGATCTACATTCATTGGTCCAATGCCGTCCCTTGCCACATCTTCTGCATAATCCAGAAGGCAATGACCTTCTGTTCGAATTAAACCTAGATCGGGCATCATTTCCAAGAGTACTTTGTGTACAGTTCCGTCTTATATGGCCTTGTCTACCACAGTTGAAACAAGTGATTCCTTGGTTCCTCTTCCTTACTTTAGCAACGGCTTGGTCTACCCAATTGTCTTCATTGCTATGGAGAGGTTCAGCATTGATTGTATATTGAATCCATTCTTCTATAGGTGCGGCTCTGATTTTTAAAGGCAGAAGCATTCTTCTACATTCTGGATTAGCATGATCAAAGGCCAGAGAAAGTATTATTTGCTTTCTAGCTTCTGGATCTGATATTGCTCTATGTACAGCCATGGTAAGCCTCTGTAGAAAGTCAGTATAAGGCTCTTTTAAACCTTGTTTGACCTTAGCATAATGCTCAATTTTTTGACCTGGGTCCAAAATCTTTTCCCATGCATTAAGTGCAGCCGTACGGCATAGCAATAAAGTATGTTCGTCATAAGTAGTTTGAGTCTTCACGTCAGCAAACATTCCTTCACCAAGGATTTGGTCCTGAGAAGCAAAGAAACCCCTAATTCTTCGTTGGTGTTCTAAGGTCCTGGCTTCCTCTCTAAACCAGCTTCTCCACTGTAAGTTTTGACTTTGGTCCAAGACAGCAGCCATTAGCTGCATCCAATCAAGGGGGAGGATTCGGTTTTTTGCAGACCATGAATTTAGGAGCTGCTTTACATAAGTAGAGTGAATACCATACATGGATATTGCCTCTTTAAAATCTTTGATGTCTTTCATATGTACTGGCTCATAACTATACTCTACATATTCTGAGGAACCCCCTGGTGCTATCTTTGTCTGAATAGTAGCTGGGAACAATAGTGGTGGTGAAGGGGGTATCCCCGTCATGTTTACAACTTTATGTAAAGTATTTCCAGTACCATAACACCCCATTGGGGGTTGACCTAAACTGTTCTGAGCATAAGATGTATCATTGCCTTTTTGTAGTGTTGCAATATGGTCCCCACATTCTTGTATTTTGGATATTAGGGGTTCCCATTCTTGGATTTTGGATACTATAGGTTCCCATTCTTGGATTTTGGATACTACAGGTTCCCATTCTTGGATTTTGGATACTACAGGTTCCCATTCTTGGATTTTGGATACTACAGGTTCCCATTCTTGGATTTTGGATACTACAGGTTCCCATTCTTGGATTTTGGATACTACCTGTCTCAGAGCTTGACTTTCTTGATGAAGTAATCCTTCCAAAGACCTCACCGAGTTAGCAATTTTTAGATCTACATCATTAACATAATTAATGATTTTCTCGTCCACTTTATTAATGTGGTCAACAAGTTTCTTGTTTTCATCAGTTACGTAGAGTTTATATTGTTCTTGTACAGTGTTATCGTTATGTGAAAGCTTGTTGTAACCAATTTCTAGAGTACCCATCGTTTTTGACATAGCAGAGTTTGAAAGCTGTAATTCATATACCTTGGACAACAGCTGCCGATTTAAGTTCTGCATCTGCTTAACCTCATATGACACCATAGCATTTGATAATTCTATAATACCAAGTTTGGACGGTAATTGAAGGTTCAAATTCGTGACCTCAGTCATCACCCTTCTATTGTGGAACACAACATAGAGAAACAGACCAAAAAATAGTAAAACTGGGGTATTGAATACCTCAAGATATTCATTTAAAAACTTGTCAACCATCGTGGAAAAATATATACCGAATTCCTCAAAAGAATAGTTGTCAGCCATTACCTCAATCCAGGTGCAATGATGCTGTGTGGTCAGAAGATGTCACAATAACGTTTAGTGCCCCGCTGTATGGCGGATGCAGAGACCCCCAGCACGCTATTCACAGATCCTAGGTGTTAAAGGGTCTCAGCAGACAGAAAAGAATCTTTGGAAAAAGCAAATTCTCACAAGTCAAGACAGGATGTTAATTACAAGATAGAATGGTTTTAGTTTCCTTTGTTCCCCTACAGGAGTAATTTATAATTGTCCCAGGTTACCGGGGCTAGGGGCAGAGCTGCCGCTTGAATCTGCAGTTCCTGGGTCAAAACCCACCAGCCAGGTTGGGGGAAGGGCGCGCGTGCAGTTGCAGTTTAAACTCGGTTAAGATGAGCGCACTTGTGGCGCAGCCCACGAGGTTGGGGCAGGATGCGGGTCGGGTCGCGCGGCTGGATGAGGGGCGGTGTCACCGCTGGCGCCGGCCAAACAAAGCAGCCAGGGTTGGAGCCTCAGCAACCGGAGGAAGCCGTTTGGAGGTCACCACTCATAACCAAACCCGCACGGGGCTGGACCCTCTGTGCTCTAAATTCGACCTGCTCACACTCAAAACCTGACCTGAGTGCGTTCTAAGCCCGACCTGTGGGTCTGCCAGCCCGGGAGGGGGGGTTAGGAAACGTTGGGCGCCAGATGTAGGTGGAGTTTACTTAGAAGGCACCAGTACCAGATAAATATTTATTAAAATATAAATCAGAACTCACGGTACAGTTAACAGATTACAGTTGCACCTGAACAGGGACTGGAGTCTGGAACGGTGAGGACAGTCGGTGGAGTCGATCCTATACCCAAACATCCAGGAACCAGGAAGAGAGCGTCTCGTGTTCCAGCAGCCCCTTTACAATGGGCTTTTCCCCGCCCCCTTCAGGGGGCCCGGTGCCCTGTATAAGTGTCTTTTGACCTTA
The DNA here is from genome assembly GCA_033318265.1 of Phyllotis vaccarum. Lineage (NCBI taxonomy): Eukaryota > Metazoa > Chordata > Mammalia > Rodentia > Cricetidae > Phyllotis > Phyllotis vaccarum. Next base: position 150,818,196 of record JARWLC010000009.1, read on the forward strand.
TCAGCTGACACCTGAATCCCACAACACAGAACTGTCTTGGGATCTATCATCCTGTCATTCAGAATGATGGAAAATATTTCAGCTAATTCCTTCTAATCTGTATGTAGAAATTAAATATAGTCAGACTATGTTACATTGGGTCAATCATTTCTTCCCTTACTTGGTTTGCCTGTTGTACAATGTCTCTTGGGTTAGCAAATTAAATCAAAGTAGCAAAATTTGTTTGGAGAACAATTCCAGGCTATAAAGACAATTTGAAACACATTATTCCAGAGTTCAATGGTATTCCGTGGTATCATCACTCATTTACACTGGATATCTTCAATACACATGGTAAAGAGGTTCAAATACAATTGAAATTCCTAAAATAGTATTAACAAAGAATACTGAATGTGAAAACCATTGAATAGATTCTTATTCATGTGCTAAAGCTTACATGGAAATCAGACTGAATTTTGTGACAGAAACAGACTTAAGACTATTTATCACAGCATTTCTAGAATGCTTCATTCATCATAAAAGTATAAAATAGCATCGTGTTGTGAATATTTTTGACAGGATAATCACCTTTGGCCATTTCTCTCCTGGCAAAGCTAGGCAAAGAAGCTTGTGTGATCTCTGCAGCAGTCATGTTGATGTTTGAAGGAATCAAATTCCCAGTTGAGCTTGTGTGTGCAGTTTTTCCATTGAATAACTGAATCTAAATAAATATAAATAATCTAAAATAAAGCTTATATTCACTCAATGAGACAGATAAATGTATTTATGTAAATCTGAAGTATGAATAGTAAGGTAAAAATTTTTCACAGAGCATCAGACAAAAACCAGTTATGAAAGCCGAGGATCAAAGCCTTCCTGATAACAAATCTAGCCTCCCCACCTTTGGTGTTCTTCTTTTTACCTAAACTCTCAGGAAAAGGTCCTCTTTGTCCATGAAGTTGAGCAATTCAGAAAACCAAGTTTGGCATAAAAGAGAATCAAAATTTTGTTGCAAATGCTTCGAACTCTCTTCTAAATTCAAACATGGCCTCTACCTCTCCTATAACTCTTTGAGAAAACCTTATGACATTTTCATACCAGATCATATTTTATATTAATTCTATTTGCTTTTTATTTTGTTTTTTTATTTAAGAATGTTTTATCCATTTTACCTGCCAACCATAGAACCTTCTCATCTGTTCTCTTGCTTCCCCACGTGCCAGAGCCTTCCCCTCCAAATCAATTCTTAACCTTGCCCAGACTAATCATGTGGTGTCCTGTGTACTTACAAACTAAGCTAAGTTTTGTGTTATAAAATAATGTAGAGTCCACTATAGCTTAGCCATTTTTGTTTTTCCTAATTTGAATAGTATTGTTTGTTTATAATTAGATGGAAATGTACAAATTAAAAAAAAAAAGAGAGAAAATAGTTATCCTAATAAAAGCCTCTTTTGTTTCCTGTCACACCATTTAGGAAAATAGTTTCCTCTTGTTGATGTTTAAGGAAATGTATTGGATCCCACTAAGAAAAACCAGCTGTATAATAGACGATCATGTCTAAAAACACAAGGCAAGTAGAATTTGCCTGACAGGTACATATCCTGTTCAAATCTCTCCAGGGCATTCACAGGCTCTGATCTCCACCACTGGATGTGGCTTTCAGACTTCAAGGAAACAGCAATCTTGTGTTATTACCACAATATCATGACAATAAAGCGATAGCCAGTTTGTTTCTTCAAGGAGCTTGAGAAGGGGTGGGGTTGGGCAATAGAGATGAAAGATTGGGAACTTCTGGGCAAGAAGGACGTGATCACTCGAGAAGGGAAGAAACTGTGGAGTATCCAGCTGGTTCCGGGAGGAAAAGGAGGAACCTTGTCCTTATCCCCTCTTTCTCTCTCTTTCTCTTTTTCTGTGCTTTGCCTTTGTTATCTGTTCCCATTCTTTTTCTTTCCTTTCCCTTCGTCTTAGTCTCTCAAGTCAGACTTTGCTTCTAGCTAAATGTAGTATTGCCGTGTTCATACCAAAGGATCAATTCTTAACCTTGTCCAGCCTATGTGCACTGCTCTCTTGTCTACTTCTAAAACTAAGTTACAACATGTGAGCCTCTCGTGCCTTACCTTCAAACCAACCTACTTCCACAAGACAATGTAATTGGTTTTCTGCCACTTTTCCTTTGAGTTCTGAGTATTTTATGTTTTTCTAGATTCAGATGTTTTTCTCCGATGCAGAAATCATGACTGGCCCTAAAGTGACTACTGTTTCCCCCAAGTCTTAGAAAGGATTCTATAAACTGTCATAGACATATGTTCTTATAAGTCCTATATATACTCTTTTCTAGCATGAGTCATTTACTCTTAGAGTGAAGCTGTCTGTCTACTTCTGGTGTACATAAAAATTATACTTTATTTCTGTCCAGTATTTTGTCTCCATGGCAACTATCTTGATTTACACTCTCATTAACTCATGGAGTTATTTCCACTATATCCTCTTTGTTTTTTTAGATTATATATATATATTGTATTTTATAGTATCTGAGACAATTCTTTAGTCAAAACAGGGAATTATATAGGACCAGTAATGAATGTAGTGTTACTTTGGACATGACGGCTAAGCTGGGTATGATAATCATGTTTGCAATCTCAGTAGTTTTGAGGAAAGTAGAGCAAGAATCCAATGCCATCAAGCCACAAACCTTACAAAATTAAGACTGGGTCACTTCTGGAAACTTCGAATAGAGAAACCATAATTTTTTTGTGGGGAGCTACTGTTCATTAGAATACAAACAAGTTACTAAATGTTTACAAATCCAGGCATATGACTAGTGCATTTCTTGCAGAATCCCACTATTTATTTATCTATATCTGTTTATTTAGTTTAAGTCAGATTATTCTCTATGCTATATGTTCCTACCTTCTCTTCACTCCACCCAATGTCCTCTTATCTCTTCTCTCCCATAGATCTGCTCTCCTTTGTTCACTCCTTAGAACTGAGCAGGCCTTCAAGAGACAACAGCCAAACAGGGAAAAGTAAGACACAATAAGACACAGCAAAAACCCTTATGTCCAAGGTGGACTAGGCAACCCAATAGGGGAAAAGAGTCCAAAGAGCAGGCAAAAGAGTCAGAAATACATCTACTCCTATTGTTAGGAATCCCACAAAAAAACAAAAAACAAAAAAAGAAACAACTTAACATACATGCAGAGGACTCGGTGCAGACACATGCAGGCCCCATGCTTGCCTCTTCAGTCTTTGGTTTTATTTCTACCCAGAGAATTTATTCTTCAGCCAAATTCTGATGGTCTGGTCCTTAGTTCTATATCTACCTATTTTCTCCTTTCAGGATGTAGACAGACTTGGATTCTCGTAAGTTAGAGAATATTGCCATCATTGTGTGAAGACACAGAAAGTATAATCATTTATCTTTAGCTTACTATAAATTAGGGTAAAACATTTTCCAAAAGAAGGTTGTTCAGTTTTCCTAAAAGAAGATGCAATTTCAGGTTCATCTACCAAACCATTAACATTAATGAGTCAATTTCAATGTTTCATGCTCATTTAACTTCCTGCAGCATGCTCAAGTTAAGGATGCTGGGACCCAGTTTAATTATAATAGTAACTTCTAGCCTTTGATGACCATTCAGTCAAGGACATTGGGCATGCCTTTAGTACATTTGGGTACTATCACTAGAGATGAAGCAGAGATCTGCAGTGCTACTAAACACCGTATAGTGCATACCATGCCTTACTACAACGGAGCATTATCAGTCTCCCACTGGAATAAATTCTAGGGAAGGAAAGGATCTTGAAATGCAGGAACCAATGCTAACTTCATTGTTAGAGCTACATGTAATTCATAATTCTGTATTCAATTTCGCTTTTCAAGGTATAACCTCCCTCTGTTCTTGGATTAGAATTACAGAACTTCTAAATGATTTGGAGTAATACACAGGGGCAGGCACACACACACACACACACACACACACACACACACACACACACACGTGGGGGAAAGGAGATAGAGGGAAGGAGAGAGGGGCAGAGAGGCAGACAGACAGAGTTTTCAGACCCAGACCTATTAGTTAATTTCTTGCAACATTTTCTTTCTATTCTTAAATGGTATCACGGCTTTACTCTTGAATAATTCATAATACTTTGCCAAGCTCTCTTATCTGCGTCTTTATAAGAACAAAATCTAGTTCCACACTAGATAGTGCTGGGGAAAAAAATCAGATACTCAACTACTAGAAAGCTACTGTCTTCAGAGAACTATTGTTCAGAAAACCATTGAACAGTAGTTCAAGAAGAAAGCCAGCAGCTTAAAAAGAACTCACACAATGACTGTGGGAAGAAGGAAGTCTGTAGCTGCCCTCTCCAGCCCACACTTAGACACATTCCCTACTAACTGTAAGTGATGTGAGGCTACATAGATTAACAAATATTTGAATGATTTTCCAGATCCATCCATACTGTAGCACCTAATATTTATTATATACATGGAATATGCCATGAACATATTTCTAGACTTGCTTGATACAATTTTGCGGTATGCCCTCTTCCAACATCTTAGATTATGCATAATTCATTTCATATGCTTGATTATGTGTCTTTGAATGAGAAAGTTTCCATCTTGTAGACCTAAGATAGTACTAATCAGAAACAAGAAATGTGAAAATGATTTAATTAACGAGTAAATGACTAAACATTGAGATAGATATTTTCATGTTTTTAGAATACTTACAATTTGAAATTTAGCTACATGAGAAGTGAGAATTGAATTTGTATAGAATGTGTCAATGTGTCAATATAATGACAGTAAATTATATCAATTGTCTTTTATTTTAGTAGTAAATTTTGTTTGTTTCTGGTCCCATCCATACCTTATGTCTTTCTTTTGTCTTCTTAGTGTATCCTGATTAAACTGTCATATTAAAAGTCTTACACCAATTTATCACCTATGCAAGACTAATGTGCTATTTTAATATCATTTATTACTTTATAGCTAATTGTTGGTAATCAAATTATAAAATATAAATGCTATTAAACTTAATTGTAATAGTTATATTTTATACATTTTCAATCTGAAAGTTAAAAATTTCATAAAGTCACATACTTAAAATGATACCTTTTAAATGATACCCTTTTCAGATGAATATCTTAAAGTGCAAGCATTATGTTCAGGGTTCTGTCCTCCATAAACCAAAATCTACTTACTCAGAATGATTATTTTATAAAATGATCTCAGAAAGTAGCATATTCTGGGGATGGGGAGATGGTCCAGTCAGTGGATGGCAAGGAAGCATGAGAACCTGAGTTCAGGCCATCAGAGTGCAAAGCAAGGTGACTGATGCTTGTAGTCAGGATTTGTTGAAAAAGACTTTATATTCCATAAAACTTACTGAGCTGCTAGCTGCATGCAAAGTACATGAGCATCAGATTCCAAGATTCTTTCTCTCTCTCTCTCTCTCTCTCTCTCTCTCTCTCTCTCTCTCTCTCTCTCTCTCTCTCTCTCTCCCTTCCTCCCCCACCCTCTCTCACACACAAGTGGAGAGCAAATAAGGAACAACACCTGATATCAACTCAGGTTTTTGTTCACATGTGTACATTCATGCACACAAATACACTTTAACAAGTGCAAATATAATATAGAAATTAACAAAAACACATAGGTCTGACAAATAATAATTTATAAGAGAATTAATTTTAGTTAACATGTTAATTGTACAAAATAAAGGGTTTTGTTATGACAATTTCCTGCATGCATACAACTTATTTTGATATTTTTTTCATTTATTACCTATTGTCATTCTGAAACACTTAATACACACACACACACACACACACACACACACACACACACACACTTTGCAATAGAATTAATATGGGGAATGTTAAGAAAACAAAGTAAAGAGAAATTTCATTAAGAATATTTGAAATCTCAAATATGTTAATGACCTTGTAAATAATCATAATAACTAATTACCTCATGGAATACCATTTGGGTAGAAAATGTCCCTCCCCTTGGTAGTGTGAGACAGGGTCTCTTACAGGCTAGGGTTATTTCAAACTCACTATGTACCTGATGATAACCTTAAACTTCTGATTGTAGGGAGATTATGTTTTTCCATTGTGAGTAATTGTCCCACCCACTGGTTTAATAAAAAGTGCTGATAGGCCAAAGGCAGATAGGAAGTGTGGGCGGGGCTACCAGACTAAGAAGACTCTAGGAACAGGAGGAACAGAGCAGAATGCCAGAGAGAAGCCAGAAGATCCAGAGGACAACTATGCTGCTCTAAGAAAAGGTACCGAGCCACATGGCTGAACAGGATAAGAGTCATGGGTTAGATTAAGGGTAAAGAGCTAGCAAGTTATATGCCTGGACCTTAGACCAATCAGCCTAAAACTTTGTAAGCATCTGTGAGTCTCTGTGGGTCTTTGGGTCTGCAGGCCTAAACCTTGAGACTAGGCCCAAAAGTCCAGGCCGGAAACCCCCTACTACATCTGATCATTATGACTTACTTCATGGTTACTTACATATAAAAATCTGTTGTGCCTGGTTTACTTGCTTCTGTGAACCAATTTAAGTTTCCCCTTTTCCATAGAATTCCATCAATTATGTCACATCACAAGATTTGGTGTCACTTTGGAATACTTTTACAGAGAACACTTAACACCAATAATGTATGGCTTCCCTCCCTCCAGGTCCTGGGCTTGAAACTATAAATTTTGCATTTCACTGAGGCTTATGGTAATGGTATTGTATCTACATATGTGTTTCTAATCCTGATTGCAGCTTGTCCTGCCTGTCTAACCCTGCTAAGCTTATTTGTTGGCTTCTTGAGGATAATTGAATTTGAGATTTGTGATAGAAAATGGTACATTATATGACTACAAATAAGATCTCACCAACACATCTCAAGAGATTTATTTAATGTTTTATCAGGAGAAATGGGGCAGCTGATGATTTATTCACATATCCAGTATTTCCAGACATTACACTGTAAAACAGACTTCAGATCCATCTAAAGAACAATGGCTGTTCCATGCCCCTCACTGTCCTGTCCCCAGGAGCTGAATTAAGACCATTTCATGCTTCAATGGGAGAGGCTACCTTGACACTGACCAGTATTTAGGAGTTCTGGAGGTACTAGAATTACAGTATGGGATCCACTGTCCTTTTCTTTTTTCCTACAGATAGAAAAAGCACTGGGGCCCTAAAAAATAGATATTTGCCACAGGTAAAGACTCTCTCTCTAACTTTACTGAAGCCTAATACACAAATAAAAATACGCACATCTAAGGAATACAGCATGAACTGACTTCTTTATACACTGGATGAATCACCATCAAGCTTATGAATGAATATGTCATCTCCCACAGTTGTTATTTGTGGGAGTGTCTGTGTAGTGGTGAGAACATAGAAATCTATTTTTCATCAAATTTCAGCTTACCATATTATCTTGCTAACTGTAGGTGATATCATTTTACGTCTCAAATTCACTCATCTTTGCGTTTATTTCATCATCTAATTTCCTGTGACTTCCATCTAGCAGCCACCCACCTGTCTTTCCATGAGTTTAACATTTCAGGTTTCTAGGATGAGTAAAGTTATGCAGCAATTGATTTTCTCATTGAGCGTAAGATTCTCTATGTTCATGCATGCTATAACAAATTGTGAGACTTTCTGTTTTCAATGATAATATTCCACTGCCCATATATGGAATGTTATATAGACACTTAAACCACACTTTTCACTCCTTACTTCCTTAATAAGTCAATGGATACAGTTTGTTAACACAACTCAGTGCAATATGTCACAAGGTATATGAGAGTGTAGCTATTGAGGAAGACATTTTATTTTTGAAATACGCATATGTTAGTGAGGTGGATAGACCCTAGGGAAGTCCATATGAGGGGAGGGTTTGGGTAGGGATAGGGCAGATATGGACCATCTGTGTACAGGTCAGAGGAGGATACAATAGTAAGTTCTTTCCTTGAACTCAGGTTGTCAGACTTGGCAGCAAATGTTTTTATATTTTGAGGGATCTCAGCAATTCAGCATTTAATAATGCCTCCACACAGTTTTATTCTTGCCACCTGTATAAGTGTTCTGTTTACTCAACAGGCTAATGACACTTATATTCTGACTTTTGGAAAATGGTTCACTCTGGTGTCAATGCCAACTAGGATTTCACCTGTGCCCTCTGGAAAGAAAGTGAAAATTATGGATTTGGTATATTTCAACCAAACAACCCATGTTTCAAAATACTATTGCGTTATCTATAATTTATAGATTTGAGTAGATCAGTAACTTAAAGAAAAAGTTATAAATTGCAGTGATGAAGATACGGTGTACAGATTTGACTCCATCCCAGGGAAAATATGCTTCATCAAGTTTCATCTTCTGTCTACGTCTACTTAAGGCTAAGAGCTTAATAAGACAGACTGTATGGAAAGCAACATAACAAACAGTATTCTATATTTCTTCGTTTTCTCTTGTTTTTAAACAAGTATCAAATGTTAGAGTGACTTTCGGGTGAATTTTTTTTAAATCACTTATAAAAAATATCCATTATATTTCCTTCAAGCTCTAAATAGTTCATCTGTGTCTTTACAAATGACAAAATTAGGGTGTTAATCCCATTTCACTGCCCTGATCAAGACAAATGAGCAGAGTGATAAAGATTCAGTGTGGCCATGTAAGCTTAAGCATAGATCAATGATCCACTGACTCCACTAAATCCATTCTGGAAATATGGAAGAGAGAAGAGACTCGGATAAGAATAATGGGCATCATTATTTTGGCTTTGGAAGAAAAAGATAAGGTTAGTGAAAGAGCATTAAAGCAAATGAGAACTGAGATGAATGTGTTGAGGTGAGAAAAACAAGAAAAGAATGAAGAAGGGGGGAGTGCATAAAAGAAAGTCGTTAATAAACAAGAAAAAATAAGGTAGCTGTATCAGTTATCTAAAATATAAAATTTAAATGTTGTCATCCTTGTTTAAAAAATAAGAACAAAATGAACAGGATTTTTTTTGTGAGAAGGGGTTATCTTCAAAATCAGAAGAAGAAAATTCATGTTTTAGATTAGTTCTTCTGGAGATATGTAACTTCTAATAAAACTAAAGGAACATCCATCTCCAACCAAAGGATGCATCCATAGGTGTTCTTAGAAATATTATATGACTTTGAAACTCTCTTTTGTGTTTTTAGGTATAAGTTTATCTCTAAGCATTATAGAAAGAAAGAGAGAGAGAGATCTAATTAATGGTGCAAGTATAACCCACAGTCTCTTACATTACTCTTCTGTAAATACACTTCCAAACATAAAATACAAAAAGTTGGACATATACTTAAAGTTTATGGTATAGAAAACACCATATACATAGGAAATATTTTGTGTGTGCATGTTATGACTATTTTATGTTTGTATGTAGGAGTATTTGGGTCTACATGCACATGGAGACCAAAAGTTGGATGTGAAGTGTTACCCTTGATACCTCTTACCATATATATTGAGATAGTTTATGCCACTTTTTATTTATGATATTATAATTTATTTGAACTTATAGTTTCAGACAGTGGGTCCATAATGGTAGGCTCCCATTGTCAGTATGTGTCTGGGAAAGGAAACTGGTGATTCATATTTCAGTGGCACTCTTGAAGACAGAAAGAGCAAATTGGAAAGGAGGGGAGGCTATAAAATCTCCAAGTGATGTCCTTCCTCCAGAAATACTTCATGGTCTGAGAGTTGCACTGTCGTCCTAAACAGAGCCTATAACTAGGCAACAAGTGCTCAAATACACTAACCTATGGGAGATGCTGATGAGTCAAAGCACCACACCCCATATTAGATGTTTCTACTTATCTCAACCCTGGCATGGATAGATGTATGATTTCTACTTTTCAGAAGGAAAGTTGAGTCTATGTACAGTAGTGACAAAGCATATTGGCTTGTCAAAACTAACCAATACACCTTTGGGAATTTAATGATAGGGCTGACAATGCTTTGGTGCTTTGAAATTGACTATAGTGGGAGCTCTAAAAACTGCAGAGATTGGACAATCTGCAAATCAGACATTTTTTTTTTCCTTTTTCCTGAGAATCAGTGCTGACATCCTCATGCAAAGCCCTACTTGTGTACAGTGGAGAGAGTCTAGCTAGAGCCACAAAGTTTCAGAAAGGAAAGATTAACTTCATTTTCCTACTTTGAACCCTGTAGTTCTTCTGTTTCACCATTCTTTGCCGAAGACAAATACAACCAGGTCATTGGAGAAATTTTAGTTTGGGATCTAATGTATGGAAAGTCTATTTCTCTAAACTATGTCAGGCAAGACGACTGCCACTCCCCCAGATTGCAGTCAAATGACTTCTGCTTTGCTACCTCTGACTCTCTGTGTTGTGTAAACTTTTCCCGAGCTTCACAAGCCTGGACTTCTATGAGTTTTGACAATGTGTTTATCCATTTTGATGCTTCCTCTGGCATTTGCCTGTGCACTGTATCGACAGATACCTTGCACTTTTGATAGCCCATGCTGCTGCAGACTTTGATTACACCTTGAGTACATCTTTGAACTTACTCAGTAGCTCTTTTCTAGTCTCTAACTTCTTCTCTCGCTAGTTGAACTTAACAGGCAGATTCCAGTTTTATATCCTTAAAATACAGCTGCAAGCATACTACCCACCTGCATACTGTCCTACAATGGTTGCCTATTCTTGGAGAAAAGGCACATATATTTCTAGACAGGAATTACTGCTCTCATAAACTATTTTTAAACTGTACACCACACTTTGTTTCCTATTAACCTCTAAACATCCATGTGCCGTAAGTCATACCCAACATGTCTCCAGAAGAGGGGTCAGGTTGGCTTTAGTTAGTGGTTCTCCTACTCTTTCACCAGGGGCAGGGTCTCTTTGTGAACTTCAAGCCTACTATTTTGACTAGTCTGCTAGCCAGGTTGCAGAGAGGAACTCTGGTGTCCATCTCCCAGTAATGAGATTTATCTCACAATTTAATCTTCATTTCTGTAGGACCCAAGACATGGATAAACATACCATAAAGCACAGGCTCCCCAGCCGCCTTTTTCCTCCAGTCACCTATTCCCTCAGCCCTTATGTGGTTCCTAGGAATCCCACACTGTACTAAGGCTTGCTTGCCAAGTGCTTTCTTTACCACTGAGCCACATCCCCCAAGTCTTATTTTTAATTACAAGTTTCTGTTCATTTTTAATTAGATTCCTGCATCATCTCTTCATCCTTTCCATCCTTATTAGAGTAAAACATTCCATCACATTCTAGATATTTGTTGCGTACTTAAGAATAAGCACTCTACATTACTGTTTGAAGCATCTTAGTATATTAAATATTATTTTACTCCATTTTTACTCCATGTCTGCATTACCACTTACTTTTCTCATGACACTGTATTTGGGGTTTGCTCATAGACATACAGAGATCTTTCTTAGTACACTTTAGAAAGTGCACAGAATTCTGCCAAATTAAAATATGAAGTTTAATTGTCTTAATAATAAACAATAAAATTGTTTGTATGATTTTACTCTTATTAACTAACTGGGCCAAATGAATAGTGTCCGAAATGTCCCTTTGAATATATTTGTGGAGATTTTCAAGGGTGGATTCTTAGAAAAAAAAGTTGGTAAAATGTGTGTTTCTTATTTTTGCAAAAAGGTCTTTTATAATGCTTATTTAATCATAAGAGAATTAACTTTTTGGAGTGCTTAGAAATGTATTTCATTTGTTGCTTTTAAATAGTTGATTCAATTTCTAGGTTTCTATATTGAATATTACCCACTGTTTTATATTAAAATATATATATATATATATATATATATATATATATATATATATATATATATATATATATATATATCTTAAATCTATGAATGTGTCTGTGTCTTGTGTCTTTCTCTTGGTAGTTAGCTTATATTCAATATGTTTATCTATACCTCCAATAATATCAAGTACCAGAACAATGTTTCTCAGTGATGGATGACTTTACATATGACACTTGTGCCTTCACCACTATAGAAGTGAGATGCCAGAGAAACTGGAAAGTGTCTCCACCCTTTTGACCTCCCCCACAAACATACCGAAGGAATTTCAGATTGCTGTTTTGTTTCTTCAGAGTTACAATGAACTTTCTTGAATAATCTGTATAAATTTTATGATTATGTTCTTAAATTTCAGAGGCATACTATGAAAACTTGTCATAAAATAAAATTTGTACTTAATGTACAATTATGGCAAGAATCAAGAGTTTATTGTATTGATTTTTCCTCTTCATTACAATATCAATGATTTATAAGATGCTTTATAAGGTCCATTATTTAAAGTTTACATTTTTAATCTTAATGATCAGCATGTTTGTGATATATGTTACAGAAGGTTTACTTCATTTGATTATACTGTTTCATAGGAAAACTTTTCAAATAGATGGACTATAGTTTGTTATTGCTATAAAAGACTATATTATTAAATTTATATATAAATATTTTATGTTATATTGCATATCAACATAATATTGTAAAATTAATTTATTATACTTATTTCTATATATTCCCTAAGATTCTTCATAGTACAGAGAAATTTAGATTTTTTTTTAGAATTTTCTCAATCACATACATTGTACTTAAATTTCTTCTCTTTATTATCATGTCTCTACCACATTGTAATGACAAAAAACAAAATGGTGGCTCCACCTACAGGAGTGAAATCCATTGGATTTTATCAACAGGTCTTAGTTACTTTTCTACCACTATGATAAAGCACCATAACCAAGACAACTTATAGAAAAAAAGTCATTTGGTGGGTCATCCAGTTTCAAAGGGTTAGAATCCATGATCACTGTGGAGGAGAACATGGCAGCAGACAGGCAAGCATGACACGGGAGCATCAGCTGAGAGAGAGAGAGAGAGAGAGAGAGAGAGAGAGAGAGAGAGAGAGAGAGAGAGAGAGAGAGAGAGAGAGAGAGCTAACTGGTAAGGCATTTGACCCTTCCAGCTCACCCCTAGTAACATACCTCCTCCAACCAGGCCACACCACTGAATATTTCCTGAACAGTTCCACCAATTGTGGATCAAACATCCAAATATGAGCCCATTGTGGCTCTTCTCAGTCAAACATCCATAGGGTATTAACATTATATTCAAAGGCCTTTTGCTCTATGGCGTCATACTATACCAGGCTTGACTTTGTATTCCATGCACATAGAACTCTTTAGTGCCTCACTTCCAAATCAGTAGTGTCTTCTGCTGTTCTCCCTTTGTTTCAGTGACAGTGCTTTAAGCCACCAGCTGTTCAGGCCATGGTGGGGGGGGAGGCACGTAGATGGGGACATTTGATTCCCCTATACAATGGCTGTGATGTCACTTTAACTAAATCTCATTGTTCTAATAAAACTCAAGATTCAAAGGCTCAGAGAGTAACAACTGGCTGTCTCTTAACTGGTGTCCCCAGAAGCCCCTCTCCTTCTGCCCCCCGACTCTACTCCCTACTACTTCCTGTTCTGTTAACTAGGGGCTATCCCTGCCTCTCTGAGCCCATGTTAATTTTATTTAGTGAATAAAAATGCAACACATATTTACATAGTTAAACAAATACAGCATGAACAAATGTAACACATCTTTGCCTGTTTAAACAAATATTCCACAACCGTCCTCCCTGTCACACCATGTATCCCCCTTATGTTTTATTTCACCATGTCCATTTCTTACTCTATTAACTTTGTACCCTCCATCCTAGATATCTAATTTATTTGTGACATTCTAAGTCATTTCAGTTCATTCTGTATATACACATATGTTTATCTGTGTTGTGTTGTGCATTACAAGTGTTTAAGTTAGAAAAATAGCATCTTTTATTCTGTTCACCTTCTTCAATAATAGCACTTCTGAGATGTTGTCACAAGTCTTGATGAAAACAGAGCTCACTACTACTGATAAAATATATTGTCGTTCACCTTTGTCATACACAGCTAATACTGTGTGTGTGCCAATTTGGGTCGACAATGCTAATCAACTAGTCTTTCAAACACCTATCTAGATGTTATTATAAAATATTTTAGATGTGATCAACATTTCAAATGAGTTCATTTAAGTCAAGAAAATTATCATATGTGATCAGAAGTTCTTGGTTCTGCCTAGTCCCAAGATCGGAATGAATCCTCCTGCAGTGGGCTTTATTGAGGAGAGAAAAATCATGTCTCAAATGATCAGTCTTGCCTCCAGGGTTCCACATGACAAATCTGTCTCAGTTCCCAGCCTCCAGACTCTGAATTATAACATTATCTTCCAGGCGACCCTGTAGCCTACTGGCTTGAACAATAAGCTGTAATCTCATGGTCTTCACAGTATTTTAAGACTTTAAAATGATTATCTCCCTCCCCACCTCTTTTTCCGACTCTTGCTATTTCTACCTCTCATGCATATACGAATGTTTTAGGTCCCTTAAACACATATTTGCTCAGGAAGTAGTGATTAATAATTCTGAAAAGTCTTTTGCATTGCTTAAGATAAGAAAATGAAATATTCTGTCCTGGCTTCATCCAGTTAGTGTTACCCTAGGACATCAATATAGACAGCTTTATGAACAGGCTATGTTCCAGAAACTATATACTTTATCTTTTGCACTTACATAACTCAAATGAAAATACTTGATATGAACTGTGTTTATGTAAATCTTTTGAATTTTTCCACTTGTATATTTATTATTTTCCTTTTGTCATTTTGATTGTTGCTTTTACATTACGCACATATATAAATACATAGTCCATGTTTGGTTATGTGACAACTACTGGCAAATAGAGCACTTTTCCTTTATCTGATTTACTGGTGAATATAATCTTTTGTTCCTACAAATGATGTTGATTGGGTTGGTTTTTGTCAGGTTGCATATGAGCAGAAATCTTCACCTGTCCTAATGTAGGTCACAGCATATTGTTGACTTGTTTCTGTACTACTACAACACTAGCTGACTTAATACAGCTACCATTTTTTACTTACTCTCATCAACAGTACAGGGAAGTGCAGTTTCCTCCGTGACCTCAATAACATATATAATATTAAATTTTAATATTAACACTTTTAGCTTAAATTTGTATTTTTTTCACATCTTGAGAAAGGCTTAGACTGTCATTTCAATACATTAAAATACAGTCAAATCCATTTAAAATTTTTCCTCTTCAAAATCTGGTTACTAATGTATTTTCAGCAGTTAATTCATTTCCTCACTTTTAAGAATTTAATCATGTATATTTCATAGTACCTTCTCAGATGATTAAACAGCTCTGTTAATTTTGTCATTATATCTGATTTATATTCACCATTTATTTTGAATGTTTCTTTCTTCTAATCATGGTTATTTAAGGTTTCTTTCCCTTATCCCATATATATATATAAACCAAATCCAAGTCCTGCTTTCACTGCTTTTGTGCATTTCCTCACATTTACCAGATCTTTCTATAATTTCTTGAATTTATTCATTATTTCATTATACTCTTTCATTCTATAATTTCTAAACTTCTTCATTTTAGATCTGATTTTTTTTTTTTTTTTTTTTTTGGTTAGGGAGCAGCTATAGTTTGGATTTTTTATGTTTCTCTACCTTTACCTTCAGCCCAAAAGATAAAGTTTTGATTATAAGCTGCTGTTGTTTCTGTGTGGCACCTCTAGGAGAGACAATGGGACACAGTTAGGTCACTGGGGCACACCATGGGTGCGTTTTGAGATACAGACCTTCTTTGTGCTTGCACTACAAGACGAAAAGTTTGGGGTATCAGAATCTCTCCCTCCCTCCCTCCCTCCCTCCTAGTCTCTCAGTCATGCTGTCCCTCTCTGTCTGCTGTCTCTTTCTGTCCCAGACCCCTTCCATGGCCACCCTGAGATGAGCAGGCCTCTCCCACTATTATTTACTCCCACAGTAAAACAGTGTAGCACAAGCCCAAAGTGACAAGGACAAATGACCCTAGATTAAACCTTCTGAGACCATGAGTCAAGTAATTCAATCAACTTTTTAAGTTGACCAGGCCAGTTATTTGGATTTAAAGAGGTCTTTTAACTCCTAATAAGTAATAACTCAAGCATTTTAACCCTTTCTAGAGTAAATTATAGGACAGCTTCAGCACAGGTCTTTTGTAAGCCACACCGAAGTATAGCAAGGGTTCTGTGCCAGTTAGGGCTTCTAGCTCCTTTCATCACAAATATTAAACGTCAGACCCAGAGATGTGTCAGGATAGGTGAGGAAGTGAGGAAGAGCTGAAAAGCCTCTCACTGTGGTTGACTTTCCCCTGGTATCCCTGCTATTCACCTGGGGTAGGACATCTTCTTGAGAATTAGGGTTCTGAGTACAAAGTCTTAGAAGGCAGCTTCGGCTCCATCTCAACCTTTCCCAGGATCTTCTTTTCATACATTTCTAATTTTTCCATTTCCTCCGAGGGTGAGCAGCCCTCCGGTACTGGGGTTTTACTTGCATGTCCCCAATGATTAATGGTGCTGCGTATATTTCCATTTGTTTATGAGGCATTTTGATATCCTCTTTAGTGAATTGCCTCTTCAAGTCCTTTGTCCAACTTTAATTGGATTAGCAATGCTTCTGCTTACTAATTATTCAAGCCCCTTTTTGTA
The DNA here is from genome assembly GCA_033318265.1 of Phyllotis vaccarum. Taxonomy (NCBI): domain Eukaryota; kingdom Metazoa; phylum Chordata; class Mammalia; order Rodentia; family Cricetidae; genus Phyllotis; species Phyllotis vaccarum. The sequence goes on from JARWLC010000009.1 coordinate 150,834,812, forward strand.
ATTCTTCATGAATCCTTTGCTGCAGTTTCTATTGCAAATATCTTCTCCAACCAGGATTTCCCTTTTCACAATTGAATGGCTTTTTCTAATAAGCAAAATTTCTCAATTTTAGCCATTTAATGTCAAATATTTTTCTTTTATACACACTGCTGTTGTGATCTATTTTTGAAACCTTTCTTTTTATTTCTGTGATATCTTTAGTAATGTTATTTTAATATTCTTAATAATAGCAGCTTATAAACTTTTGGTGGAATTGTTTAAGTTCCGTCTTCAAAAATGTGAATGTGAAGTTATTTATATTCTCTGTAAAACATTTGTCTTATAATTCATTAATCTGTATTGATCTTAATATTTGTCATTTAAACATTTTTGTGAGTTTAATTGGATATTCTTTCCCTTCTTTCTTGATATATATACATGGGTCATTGGTTATGGAAGCTGGTTTAAGATTCAAGCTCATTAAGATATCTTCAGAGTAGAAAATGAACATTTAAATTTTTATTAAATTTTGAGACTTAATTTTGATTTGGAATACTTTCATTGCCATTAAGTTAAAATTTTACCTGTGTTTTTCCTGGTTAAAGAGCCAAAAATTTGCTCTTTATTACTGATGTAGACTTGGTTCGCTATGGTTAGAGAATACTCAAAATGCAATCACCCTTTCAGAATTTCAGAACTAAATTTGAGACCTACCATGTGGGGGTTTGGGTATTTTTATAAATACCAGTCTAATAAAAACATTTATTTGGCTATCACTGGCTGGTGTAGTGTTCTAAGAAATGATAATATGTAAACCTGGAACCAGGTCAAGTCTGTTAGTTATTCTGGATAGCTCCTTATCGATGTGCTCTGCTCTGTCAGTTACTATGTTTAAATGTTTCTCAATAGATTTGTGAATTATCTGATTGATCATCTTAGTTCTTTAAGTATTGATATGTTAAAAAGACTTGTCATAATTGCAGTTTTAAATTTTTTATATGTTACTTGTGGGTCAACCCTTTTGTAATTACACAATCCCTCTGTTACTACAGCACTACATTTACATATAGAATAAGCTTTACTATTCATATACTTATACTAACTTGCTTTCTTATTGATTGTCTAAACACCTGTTTACCTATGTACTCTGAACTATTACATTTTTTTCCAGTACCTTGACGTTTGAATGGTCGCCTTCTATCTGACTTTTACTTTAAATGTAAAAGTTACTTGAAGGATGAGGAAGTTACTGAACATGAATACACCTCTGTATGATGGTCTCCTTCATGGGATCTGCTTTCCATGTCTCTGCCTTTGTTGGAAATTTTTGATACATACATCTACATATCCATCCATTATACACAAACAAGTATATGAACATATCTTTAAAATTATCCTTATGTTTCCACACAGAAACCTTGGTCTACTTTAATCAACTCTATGACAAAGTGGAACCAAAATCTCACTGAATCATCATTCACCACCATTTCAAAACAAAACAAATAAAAAAAGAGAGACCTTAAGATCTGGAATCCAAGAAACTTTTGTGCCAGTAGTTTAAGAAATGATTTCACACTCTTCTTCTTAAATTTATAATTTAATGTATAGAAGAAAAGCCGTGACTAATCCTTTGGATTCTAACTGATTCTTTTGATGTTTCCTGGCTGGACTGCAGCTCTGGCAGGGAGAAGTGCCATGTCTCCAAAGAAGCTTCAAAGGACTAATGCCTACATGGTAAAAACATCACACAGATGACTGAGTAACAAACCGGAGACACGTTGAGGATTAAATTGATGTTTTCTTTAACCCACAATGTTCGTTCCCATCTACAAAATCCTCTGATAATTATAACATACCGACTTAGAAAATGAGTAAAAAGACCTGGCTTTGTTCCTTGATTGGTGAAAAAACAGACAACAAAAATTACAAATTATATAGCTAGTTGTGGAATAAATTCCACCAATAAAGAATGTCTCAAGTATTATTTCAGTAAAACCCAGGGTAATATTCCATTCGTTTGAAAGAAATTTGATTTAGTATTAAATTAAATGCTACTTTAATTTTCTAATAATTAAAAATATTCTGTGTGCTGTCGACATAATATGTGAGCTTTTAAGAGAGGTTTGCAGAGACTACTTCCATCCAGAAGCAGCCCCTTAGCACAGGCATCATAAATTCTGTGTCACAATTAGCAACCTGGTATGAAGCCATCTTTGAAAGAGATTTAGACGTGGAGTTGGGAGTCATGAGATATAATTCCAACTGCACCTCAAAATACCTGTTCAACTTTGAACAATTAAGTTAATCTTTCAGAAATTCTGATCTGGATGTATAAAATGAAAATTGTAATACTCATCTAACCTGAGCAGATTAAATTAGGTAATGCACATGAAAGCACTTTAATGGATAGTGCTATACATTGGTGTAGAATTATTATTCTTTGACTCTGAGATTCCTTTTAGTAAATCTGCTTGTAGAAGCCTTGAGGGGTCCCAATGTAACATTTAAAGGCTTTCTTTATGCTGGCTAGGAAAAATTAATCAGACTAGAGGACACAATAGAAAGATAAATGAGGAGAGAAAGAGTTAACTGACATTCTGTGAAGATTTGTGCTCCTTCAACTGTCAGACATTGTATCCTAACACCCAACATTAAAACATTAAGAAATTCAAATTTGTTGAAGTCATGGAGTCTTCTGTTGGGAGGTGACTGGTTCCTATATAACCAATGCTAAGGAGATGGTCTTGCATCTAAACCAGTGTGGAGACACAGCATCACATGCCATGAATGTGGGAGGAAGCCACATTCTTTTCAAATCGGCTGGTACCCTGATTTTGGATTTTTAAACTTCAGAACTACTAGAAATGAACTGCATTACTTATAAATTTCTCAGTCTTGATTATTTTATTAACAGCAGGACTAAGTACTTAAAATCTTTATGTGTGTGTGTGCATACACCATAACACCATTCTGCAATTAAGTAAATAAACTGAATGTGCTGAAGACATTTTCCACTGTCTTTTACCACACAGCTTATCCATGAAGAGCATATCTATTTCTTTATTGCTACTGTTTATTTGCTGTGACATTTTTTCTACTCAATTTTTATTATTATTTTTATTTAAAGAAATGTTATTTTTATTTATGTATCCCCCTGCTCCCCCTCTCTTCTCTCCTAATCCCTCCCAGTCAGCCTTCAGCTTCGATCCTTCCCGTCCACCCATCCCCACCCACAAAGGACAAGAAGTCCCAAGATGGGTCAGCTCAGTGTGATGCACCCACTCCAGGCAAGCCCAGTTTCCTCATCCCAAAGTTAAGGGTTAGGTGTTCTGCAGGGAACGGGCTCCAAGGTGCCAGCCCACGCACATGAACACAGGCTGATCTCACCCCTCGAGGCTCCAAATACTGCTCATGCCAGTCAGCAGTTGCCTACCCTTGCCTAGCTCCCTTTCCCGATGGATCTCCAGTGACTTTTAAACACCGATATAATAAAGTCCTTAAGAATCATGTATATGAGGACCATGTTAATAAAGATTAACTCATTAAATTTATGTCTCCTCTAACTTTGTGCGTAGGTTTTGAAAAACTATTCCAGTTTAGAAATAAATTCTGTTCACATTTTAATGATTCATAGTTACTGTGCTTCAAAATGTTTCCTAAAGTATGTAAAAGATAACAAAAATGTGATCTTATGTAAAAAAAAAAAAAAGAAAAGAAAATGCTTAGTTATATTAGCTCTCTAGCTAATGTGAGACACATATCCATCTCTGAAGAAGAAGATAATCAACTATGTGGGTTGTATATGTCCAGATGCAGAGTGAAACCTCTAGGAAAAGCACAAAGTTTTGAATTTTCCTTTTCTCCACATCTATGTCACAGTTACCTTGGATCATATACGACCTCATCATTGCTCAAGCAATTAAGAACCTGGGGAGTAGCTCTCTCATGGGTAGCTTGACTAGCATGTGCAAGGCCCTGGTTTCAATTCTCGGTATTCAAATTCACACTCTGACTCAGACCAGTGTGTTTCCCAAGTACCACTATAATTTACCTCCACACAGTGATCTCCAGCCTAGATTAGGCCTGCCTCTCTCCTATTCAGTCTTGGAGTGTTATCATAGAGTTTACTTGGTCTTGGGAAGCCTTTGTGGTTAGCACATGTTTTTCTAGAGATTGCGTATATTTTCCAGGTTCCTTTAGTCTTGGCTGTATGACTTTCTCATAACTGACTTGAAGTAGAAGTGGCTTATTATTTGGTGGGAACTACAATTAATAGAAATTATCTGCACTATCTTTTGAACTTAATTTTTATCACATGTTCATGTTTTCTCAAGCCCATAGTTTTTGTCCTTGAGTCTAAGCCCACACAGGACTTCCTAAAGAGAATTATTGTCCTTTTCTCTGTTTTATTATGTGTGTGTGGGGGGGGTTTCATGAATATAGGTCTGAAACAGAGAAGGCTTGGCTAATTTGTATGACGGGAACCTGAATTTCACCATTCTTTTGGTTTCCTTGTGTTCCCATATAAGTCAGTGCTCTTTAAAAAAAAAAAAAATGTTTGAAGTGCCTGCCATAAAGTATATATCAGAAAAAAAAATCTGGATTAAAGGGGAAATCATGTTCAAGTCACTGAGATTTTAGAAGTCCTGTGTTATTCCAGTTAATATTAAATAGATTGTCTAATATACATGGCTAGAAGAGCAGATACTGACATCACAGAAATGGGATGCATGTAGCATTTGGATATATGATTAGCAGAAAGCTGCAAGAAACCAAACCTGACACTGGGTTTGCAGCATGAGGAGAATATTGTTTCATTATTTTTTTTAAATAGTTGTTAATATGGAGATGCTGGGGACTACTGGTAGACAGTTATTTCTTAAAGGGTATGTGATGGACCAGTAATTATCCTTCTTGTATGGAAAAGTGAAACTGAGTGAAACGGGAGCATTGAGGGTTTAAACTAACTGTTTAAAAAGCCAAAGTACTAAGAGAATTATTGAATAATGGCAAATGCCCTATTGGGTTAAAGTATTTAAGTCACAGACAAGCTTGAGCCTAGATGTGGCTTTAATTAAGGTAAGAAAGAGCCACGAGGCCAACAATGAAAGAGAAGAGCACGCTCCTAGCAACCTCTCCAAGGTGTCTGTGCTAGTGGCATGGGAAAGAAGAAGGAATTAATCAGTATCTCAGTATTCAAGGGGATTAGTCACTGAGAAGTCTCAAGCTTACCACAAAATGTGTTTTTGTAAAGTCTATAACAGGCACTTAGAAGTCCTTTCACTAAAGAGCCCTGTCTCATATGTGCCCATAGGAAACTAAAAACAGGGTAAGGGGTGAGCATCTGCTTTAGTTCAGCTAGCTGGTGAACTCTGCATAGTCATGTTAACCACTCAAGGAGCATCAGCCAAAAATGCTGTGAGAAATCTAGAGCATCGTCCATGGAAGCTAAAGTCAAAAAAGAGAGCCAGTTTTTCTATCAGCTTTTAAAATGTCTTGCTCTAGACCCCAAGAGGTGTCTGAAGGCCTCTAGTCATTGTTCTCAATCTGAAGTCACCTAGGATGCCAGGAATAGCAACAGCTCTCAGGACAGATGACCCCATCCTCCCCCAATAATAGGTGCTACCTAGGATGGCATATCGAGGAGAAGTCAGACTGTTCCTCTCATGTGATGACAGAGATCACAGGTTCTCCAGACCACATTGCAGAATCAGAACTGAGACAGTGATCAACCGATGAATTTACAACTTGGTCAAGGCTACCTAATTATACACAACAAGTTACCCCTGCCCAATCATTTCTGTTATTAAATATAAAGCTAAAGTTTGTATCAGGATCCCCCAAATGGGTTTTGGTCACTAGAATGACTGGTCTGCTTTTCTCCATAACATGTATCATTGATGAATCTCTTCAATTTTCACTCTATTGCCTTTGATTGGCATATTGAGACAAAGCATGAACAAGCATAGGTAGGAGTAGTAAAACTGAGAATTTTATTCTAAAACTTTAGTAACAGGATGAATGCAATGCTTTGTACATGAGTATACTGATCTGCCTATGTTACAGTATCATAACATTCCCATAGAAGTGATGGCTATAACCTATGAGTGAATATAGAAGCCTTCATTCTACTGCCAAATGGAAGACAGGATTCTGTACAGTTACTTTCTCCCAGTTATTCACTTAGTACAACCATTCTGCTATACTGTGTGTGTGTGTGTGTGTGTGTGTGTGTGTGTGTGTATGTGTGCTCCAGATGCATGCTGCACATGCATGCATGTTGAAAAAAGAAGTTTCAGAGAATAGTGTGTTAGTTCTCAACTCTCTGACTCCAAAACTGGCATTTTCATTCTAACAGAGAATACTGGTCAGCCCAGATGCACCTAATATTCACCCATTATCCCCTTTCACCCACTCCGTGAAAGAAACACTGACTCTATCTCCTGATATAGCATTGATGCAGCATTGGACACTGAGGAGGAGGACTCCAGGAGGAACAGAACTGTGAGCCTGCTCTGCTCTACTGCTTATGCATGTGCCTACCGTGCATGCCTCAGCAGCACTTGCCCTATGCAGCACATGGAGCCTTGTAGCTCCTAGCATCCAGAAGCTTGTTTAGCAGCCCTTCTTCAAAGATTTGGAATATAGTGCCACCTGTGAGATTTCTCCTTATCAGTAGCTTTTCTATATGATTTCATTATATCAAATTTCAGAAGAAGGTAGATTCCCATTCTAGGCTCCCAGCTAGATAGCACAATGACATCTAAGACATCAGGAAACATACATTTTTTTTTTTTTATTGAAACTGGACTTTAGTTCAGGATGAGCAATATCCATTGCAAAATCTCTGGTTCAATGCTCTCTGTAGACCCACTGCGAGGCTGCTCATTATATCTGCTATAATTATTTCTTTCAACATTCTTTTCAAAACATTAATCTCTGACAACCCATGCCCTGTTGTGTTAGCAGTGTTTTATATTAGTTTCCTGACATTTTTTCTTTTGATATAACCAAACAATGCAGTGTACTAAAGAGGTTTGGTGCTTCGTTGTATGTTTTGAGAAGAATATTTCACATGTGGAAGCAGAGAACATCAGGATAGTTTCCAAACTAAAGGAGTTGGCAAAGGAGGGTTTAGGGTTCCAGGATAACCCTCTACAGTTGTATAATTCCAACTCTTCTCTGTAAGTAACTTGAATGATACCTCACAGATTGCGTCTTGCTTTAATTTCATGTAGTAGTAGTAAAGAGTATAATTTATGATCCTTATGATTTAGGTATATTTAAATATCTTTGTAGACAAGATCATGTCTAGGTGGTCAGCCTTTTATCCTGTGTGCCTAGTATGTTAACATACCTATTGATCATTGTTGATCTGGTGATTTCATAATCACTCAACTCCTTTAGATTTCTCCACACTTGTTATGTAACTGAGAACTATTCATAATGCTTTAATAAATCATCTCAGCCAAAATGACTCAGAGTTTTATGTTCCCTTAAAATAAAATGTGTTGCAAAAACATACAAACAAAATATGAAAACTTCCCTGAAAAAGCCTGTACTCTAATTCAACAGGGGCATCAGGAGACGGGATCCATATCAATGTGACAATTCCTTTGGCTGATTCCCTTAAGTTTAGACTTGTATTAGATTTTTCAGCATGAAATCTCAGGGATGGGGCCCTAGTGTAAAGAAGAGATGTTTAGTCACAGCACCATGAGGCACAATAAGTACAGGGAGACACTATGTAATCCTTAGAGTTAAGAAGTAAGTCATAGATAGACTGTTAGAGCCAGAGCATAGGCAGGAAGGTAACAAGTAGGAAGAAGGCCTTGCTGGATGAACAGGTTGGTGGGAGGGATGGACAATGAACATGGGTCACACTCTGGGCTCTTGTAGAATAACCAACTGGTTACTGATCTTTGCATAAAGCTCATTGCACAACTCAAGGTCTTTGGGGAAAGAAATGCTTTCCTTCTGTTTGTTTTGTTTATTTTTAATGCAGTGATGTAGTAATAATGGGACCAAATCACTGGAAAATATCAGCTTTCTTCTTCAGGTCAGTAAACTTCTACCAGAACCAGAACGTGCCTTTATATGCTCTGAAATAGATGCTCAGAGCATCAAGGAAGACTTGTGTTTCTGTCTCAACTTTGATCTTTTTCAATTCCAATAGCAAGGATTATTGCTTTTAAACCTCACAATTCCCCTCAAGAACATGACATTGACTTAATGTCAGACTTGATTTTGTGATAAATATCAGACTAGATACTTATAATAGTTGAGTCTTATCCAGCAAGATGAAACCATCCCAGTCTCATCTCTTGTGTTAAGAATATTCTCAATATTTTGATTCAGATTGCATTGAGTCTGTAAATTAAATTTTGGATGGTCACTTTTACGGCATTCATTTTACTGATCCATGAATATAAGATGTATTTCCATTTTCCCTCTTTCCATTTTTCTCAGTTTCTTAGTCCTGTTTACGTTTTTGTTCGTGCATATGTGTGTTCATGTGTAGCAATAACTGTCAAAGAAAATATGTTTATTCATGTGAAAAGGAGTTACATAGGAGAAGTTGGAGGAAGGGTATGTGGGTGGGGAAAAAGGGGAAGTAATGCAGTTCTACTTTAAATATAAAATACCTTAAAATGGGAAAAAGAATACACCCAGTTGTCAGAATAGATGGAGAATATGTATACAAGCTTTTAATTTACTCCAAAAACAAGAACAAATTTTGGCAATTACTGCAGTCATGCTAGTAGCTCAGCATATCATATCCAAGCCCTCTGTCATTTTGATTTTCTCTCTTGGTCAGAGGGTGGCTACAGAAACTCCAACCTTCATATCTGCATATAAGGCAGAGGAGCATGAAAGAAAGAAAAGGATGTTGGCAGCCACATCCTCTTTAGAATCAGAAAGATAAGCACATTCCTTTTAGCCTTTTGGTTAAGATCAAATACAAGGGAAAAGAAGCCATTTGGCAGATATTCCACAGTGCAAGTCTTCCAATAGAAGTAAGGGAACTTGGGGTTTGTATTCAAATTTGTGAATATTGTCTCTGAGCAATCATGCCTCAAAAGTTGTGTAGTGCTATACCACCAAAATACTAGATAGCTAGAAAGGCAAACAGACTCTAAAAGTAGATGGCTAGCTGACTATACTGGTCATTCCATCTGTTTAATGTGAAGAATCAAATCTCATTCTTTAATCTCTACATGTCACATCTTACACTTAGCCTGGAGAACCATGCATGCTTCCATTTCTTATCAAGATAGTTAGATATATCTCTATATGTTTATATAAAACATATACATATATAAACACACATACACTACTCTGTCATTTTATGACTACTTCCTTACTTGCCTAAATTTCAGTTGATAGGCTAGACTCCCATAAACATAGCTCAGACACTATTAATTCAGTGCTACTTAGAGACCAGAATCCTTAACATAGGCACTGGGAAAAGAGTGCCAACTGAACAAACTGCCCATCAGTTCATCCTTTCCTACCTCTGCCACTGCATCTGGCTCCACTCTCCTCCTTGCCTGGAGTCAGGGATCTACAGACTCTCGAAAAGACAAGGTTGGTTGCTGTTCTTTTGTAGACTTTTGCTCAACTCCCCATGGCTGTGCTTGGAAATGTTTTGTTTATATTTGTAAAGTAAGTGAATTTGACATGGAAGCCACCAAGGGAAAATAAATTTGGAACATTGAAATGTCACTTTATAGTCACATTTCTAATCATGATTGCCCTTAGAAACGCACATAAAACCAATGCCTCTAGTCCTCTGCTTTCTTGCCCCCATGTGGCTCTCTTTGCAATCTCACAGTGTGACAAGAACAAGATTTAATTTCAAGTTAGACTTGACACCAGCTAAACACTAACACGGGGTCTTTATGTTTCTGCAAACTCTCTGCTTATGGAGCCACAAGTAGAGCAAGAGAAACAGAGCATTAGGTTCCAGCCAAATAGCTCTGTGCTGACCTCTGCAAATGGTAGTACTGGCTGTTTTTAAAGGGAGAGGAAAGGCATATTTAAAAAAAAAAAAATGTGCAGTGGTGCATGACAGTGTGTCCCTGGGGAGCTATCAATCCTATGTAGGTGACATGGAAATTTCTCCCATTAGGTAGCTTACTTTTGGACTTAGAACTTGCTCTTAGCCTTCTGGCCTTCCCTTAGCTGTCTGTCTTTCTCTGCCTTACAGCACAGTTAGTGGACTCAAGTACAGGATTAATTTTAATGTTACGTGTTCCATCACCTTCCCTGAAGTCGGCTGCATTTTAAAACTACCTTCTCACTGATCCCTAGAGTCATCCAAGTTAGAAGGAAGAACTCAAGAACTCAGAACACAAATTTGAAAAGTAGGTAGGAAGATAAATTTAGGGAGAACCGGTGATTTCATTTGTACACCCATAACAAACAAACAAAACCTTGTTCTTCCTGAAAATTATAAAATAGAGGAAGGCTGATGTTGGCCAAGCTCTGATGTCCATTCAGGCTACACCTGCCATGTTATAATTTAAACCCCGTGTTGTTCAATCAGCTATGTGCCTCGCAAGTGTGGGAAATGAAAAAGTGAGATGATTTAATCCAGAGAACTTTCCAGAATGGTTGCTGTGTTCTTCATTCTCCAAGTCAAAATTTGTCCTAACACAGATTTTTAAAAGATTTATTAATATATATGGAGCTTGTTGGTTTTTCACGTGAGACCAGACACACACTACCAGATGCCACACTAGAATTCATTTAGGAGGGTTGTAGAGCAAGTATGAGGGAGAGAAGCAGAAGAGAAAAGACACAGACTTTCACGAGGTGATTCCTTTTAAGAGAGCTCGTGGACACAGATTTACATAGCCAAGCCTAGGGGGGTGCCCTCCATGCATGGCATATTCTGCCTGGACCATGTTGGGTTTACCCAGTGGCTGCTATATGCCAGGAATTCTTACAGAGCTAATTTTGGCTATCCATACATGCAGGAAGCTTTCTCTTTTTCTCACCTCTATTCAGGACACAACACAGACTAGGAACAAATGACAGCATTATAGTGATCGTTCAAGATAGTACACTGTGAAACAGATGCTCTTTTAATCTTTGTGTTAACTGACTCCAAGGGGCACAGTCTTATCTATGAAGTTATTTGACTCTTTATTATGTATAGGCATTATATATGTGTTTTATGTGTGTATAATTAATATATATATTTATATTTGATATGTACCAGTAAAGGAGTGTGGGAATGCATTTGTGAGTGCTGTATCTTTAAATAAAGGAGCTGGTTTGGGCCATGGCAGGTACGTAGAATAGGTAGGAGGAGAAATCAGAGCTTAGGTAAGAGAAGCAGGGCGGAGTTAGAGGCAGACCGCGCGAAAGCCGCCCAAGAGACGACATGTAAGGAGACACGGGTAAGCCACGAGCCACGTGGCCAACAGATTAATAGAAATGGGTTGATTTAAGATATAAGAGCTAGCTAACAAGGTGCCTGAGCCATAGACCAAACAGCATGGACTTAATGTAAGCCTCTGAGTTATTTTTGGGGACCTGGGTGGCTGGGCAGCTGAGGGGTCTGGCACGGCAGGTCTGTGGGTCTCGGATCTCTGGCCGCCCGAGACCCAGAGAGACCTAATACAACAGATGGCGCATCCAACGTGGGCCGATTATCCACTTAGAGCCTGAGAAAGATTAAAAAGAGTTCTAGATCGCAGAAATTGAGCCAGGGCAGCTTCCAAATTGTGTGTGTGGAGCGGGTCTTTGTACAAACAAAGCATGGTCCGGGTCACACTCAAAATGGCGCCAGCGGCGGGCTGGCGACAGGCAGTGTGAGCTACAATCAGGCGGGTTCCTAAAAACTAACAAAAGACTCAGTAATGTGATTGATTTTAGATTTCTGCTTATTTGGAACAAAAGAGAAACAGATTTTCTTCGTGGCAGCATCTTCTTGGGTGTGCTCTGTTTACGGTCCGCTTAAGAAAACTTAGTGATTCAGCCTAATTTGCAAAAACTGTGTTTCTTTTTGGAGAATGTATTTTCAAAGCTCTTAAGGTTAGAAGATGATTAAGGATTCACAATAAAACAGATTCAGATAAAAAGAAAACCTGTAAACGGGTTACAATGTTTGTAAAAGGTACATAGGCTTCAGAGAGAAAATAAAGAGGTTAGAAAAAGTTTTTAAAGCGAGAAATAGAGTGATAAAAATATAATAAGCCACGTAAAGATGGAAAATAGACACAAAATCTGGATTTTGGTTGTTATTGTGTTTTCTTTTAATTTTTTAACTGTTAATGAGCTAACTGCAAAAAGACAATGGATTGCAAAGGCTACTAAGTTAAACAAGAATGTATATTTTAAAGGTATTTTGATTTTGAAATTTGTGTCTAAGGATTTATTGCTTTGGAAGAGTTCTGTTTCTGTTTCCACAGATGAGAACCTGTGGATTGCTTCCAGGCAAATGTGGTTTCATCAACCAAGACCCCCTGAAAAAACCTCTGATGAGAAGAGATGGCCAGAACAGCTTCAGAGCTGCAGACTGATTCAGCCTCAACAACCGTGAGACTTTCAACGCCCCTTAATCAGCAGGAAGTAGTAATAGAAAAACAACGCCCAAATTCCCCAAATATTATTTCTAGATGTTTGTTTTCATTATAAATGGTTAATGTCATAGTTAATCTCTTTCTAAGAAGAAAAAGGAGATATGGTATATAAATGATTTTTTAAAAATTAGATTATTAAATTTACTTAGATCAGGAAATCAGCTGTTAATCTCAAAATGCTTTACATTGGTATAGATTTTGGTTTATTGATACAAATTTAAGGTCAATTTTGTTATGCTGTATATGTTTTTCTATTCTTGTTTAAGGTATGATGTTCATGTAACTGTTTTAAAATTGTAGTGTATAATTAAGAAATAAAGGTTAATAGTCACTTTTGATAATCAAACTTATAGTTAGGTTAGTTAAGATTTTTAAGTATACAAAGATATATTTCAATTAAATAGATAATCTTCAAATACTTCTAAGACCTACAGAATATGGCATTTAAAATATTTTAAGAGCTTAGACTTTTCTGGACAGTGAGACAGGTCTATACCTGGCAGCACTAATTTACTTCAACAGGAAAATGGGCATTGAAGAAACTCCATATAGAGTCTCATCTATTTGTGGTAATGGTAAGCCACTAGAGAAGAAACTGTTTTTATATTGACTGCTTGACAGTATGCTGTTTAAACTGGACATGCAGGTTCCATAAGAAGATGACCTCTGGACTTTGGCAGAGCAAGCCAAGATCATCATTCGGGTTCCTGCTTTACAGAGAAAACTGTCAGACATTCTTCAAGACTCAAGGAAAAACAACGGATGAACTGTGCCAAAATGGGCAGAGCGGATTTCCTACTTCACTGAAATGAAAAGAGACTTTGGGCCTGTAGGCTGAAGATGAATGCCCCAACTTTATAAAAGAACTTTGGGTGACTGTCCAGGCAGATAGGTGTCATCTCTGTCCTTTCTAGATTTTAGAAGTCGTTTGCACTTCTGGTTTACTTGGGTAAATATTATATCCTTCTGTGGTCTTTGATGTAGTTGAAGATTAGATAGTTATATGTACAGTTTTTCTTAGTCATTTAAAAGATATATTAGATATAAAACTTTAGATTCATAAAGATAAGATAGATGATAGAGTATTTTCTTTAATTTTGCTAAATACAAATAGACTAGATATTGTAACTATAATTCTTGCTTGATAGCTATTTTGTTATATGTAATTTTGCTATGTTAAAATTGAAACCTTCCTTTTTGATTAGAGAAAAAGGGGGAAATGTGGGAATGCATTTGTGAGTGCTGTATCTTTAAATAAAGGAGCTGGTTTGGGCCATGGCAGGTACGTAGAATAGGTAGGAGGAGAAATCAGAGCTTAGGTAAGAGAAGCAGGGCGGAGTTAGAGGCAGACCGCGCGAAAGCCGCCCAAGAGACGACATGTAAGGAGACACGGGTAAGCCACGAGCCACGTGGCCAACAGATTAATAGAAATGGGTTGATTTAAGATATAAGAGCTAGCTAACAAGGTGCCTGAGCCATAGACCAAACAGCATGGACTTAATGTAAGCCTCTGAGTTATTTTTGGGGACCTGGGTGGCTGGGCAGCTGAGGGGTCTGGCACGGCAGGTCTGTGGGTCTCGGATCTCTGGCCGCCCGAGACCCAGAGAGACCTAATACAACAAAGGAGCAAATTGTACAAAGTTTAGAGATATTTACTTTTTACTTAATTTTTACAGGTGTAGACTCTTTTTTATCACATTTATTTATTTATTTATCTATTTATTTATTTATTTAAAAAGATTTTTTTTTTAATACCTACCACTGCTCCTCTTCCCTTCCCTCCTCCCAGTCCTCTCTCAGCCTCCCACATGTGCAGATTCTTAAGAAGAACCCAGTGGGATAACACACACCTGAATTTGTAGTGCACAAAACGCAGAGCTGCGAGGTCAGGCGTTTCAAGTGAGAACCTTAACTAAATAGTGAGTTGGAGTCCAGTCTAGGATATATGAGACTTTGTCTCAAGAAATGAGTGAGCAAATAAACAAAATATGATAAATAAAATGAAATTTAAATTTAATTGGAAACTTAAAGCCTTGAGACATCGCTCAATTAGTAGAGTGCAAGCCTATCATGAAGAAAACCCTGAATCTTTACCTCAAGATAACATAACAAAGATGTGGTAGTGTAGCCTGAAGTTTCTGGCCCATCCAGCCTGAAGTCTGGACCTGCAGTCCAGCAGCCACTTGGCCCCAAGTAATGACTCAGATGTGTATATTAATTACAAACTCTTCTGCCTGTGGCTCAGGCTTATTGCTCTTTCATCTGAACTGAAGCCATTTCTACTATCCTGTGTTTTGCCACATGTTTCGTGGCTCTACTTGTACTTTTACATCTTCCAGTGTCTCTTTCTGACTCTGCCCTCCCCCTTTGTCTGTGCTTAGAATTCCCACCTGCCTCTAAGTGCTTCACCATAGGTCAAAACAACTTCTTTATTCTCCAGTATTGATTTTCAGCGTACAGAAAGCGTACTCACATCATGGTAGTACACATCTGTAATCTCAGCTATTAGGAGGTAGAGAGAGAAAAAAAAAGGGGGGGGGAGACCAAGGCTCAACTGCACTCCCTAACAAGTTCAGGGTACACTCAACCAATTCTAAAATACACACACTCCAACAAGAAAAGAACATTCAAACAAAAAATAACAGGAAAAACAGCACTAGAAGGGGAAACATAAAAGTACAGAAAACAAAACCCTTTCACTTGCCTCTTAGACCTCCTCATCCTGGTCTATCTCTTGGATGATCCCTTCCTGCTTCATCAAAATATTTTTGGCCAACAAAGAGCCATGTAACTTTCTTCCCATTATATCATCTTCTTAGATACTTTAGGCCAGAGCATAAGGAATAGCAGTTGAAATCCCAAATATGTCCTGGAAAAGATCAAGCTCCGAATATTTTCAGTCTGCAGAATAAGTCTCCTCAGAGAAGTGAGGTATCTTCTCCCTGTCCCAAGATTATATCTGCATGTAGCTGCTGATTGCAATTATAAACACCGAGAACAAGTTGGAAGGTTTGCTATTTGAAATAACTCTATTACAAAATATAGAATGCAAGTGATGTCTGTTGGCTACATCACTGTGTATTCATAAGTGACATCTCTAGTCAAACATAATGAAGAAAGACATGGGAAAGAGTGTCGGATTTGTTGAATTTTTAAATGAGGGAGATAAGGCCAGGAACTTAAGCAAGACCACAGCTTTTCTCAGATTTCGACGCCCCCTCCAAGATCTATCTTCAAATTTGAGTTCTTCCCAGAACATCAGCATCCAGGGTAGGTGAGCTGATAATTTTAGGACTTTCATGAGATACTAAGGATTATGAGGTGGCTTTGCAGAGGATTCAGGGGTAGGCGGTGAGGGACAAAAATCTATCTGCAATGTATCTGCAAACGAAGCAGATACACCAAAAGTGACAGGGGAAAATAAAACAGCTGACAGACTATGATAATCAAGAAAGGAACACTCTTAAGGCCACATTTCAAGGCTAGCTTGAAGGTCATTTGCAGACTCGTTTGTATAAAATCTCAAATGGCAGAATTAAAGCTAATGCTATATTGTTGATAATTCTATTATTATTCATTCAATTGCACATTTACAAATTATACCTCAATATTTAGAAGATTGATTCAAACTTGGCCTTTAAAAAAATCACCATGGAGACCATAGCCAACTAACAATTCTGTCTCCACTGGGAAGGCCCTCCTACACAGGCACTTTTTTTCCTTACAAGCATTTAAATGCTGGCTAAGACATCTTCTCATCAGAAAGAAAATCAGTCTGGATTCATGCACCTAGTCTTAATGGAAGGAAATTTCTCTAAAAGGTTAATTTCTGCCTTCAGCAATGCCTTCATAATGGGCTATTATACAGAAAACAGTGGTGGAATGTGGAGTGCGCCATAGTTGATGTCACTGTAAAGTGATTTTAAAAAATAAATACGACACTCAGAACCAAACCACAAGGAGCAGTTCTGTCCTCACCTCCTGGGGCTGGCTGGATGTGACCTCATTGTTTGCCTCCAAAGCCTGGTGATTTGATTTATTCTGGGCTATTCTTTTTCCTAGCAATTCCCTGGCCTCCAATTCTAGGCAAATGCACATTACCACCAAGGGAAAGAAAGAAAGTTTAGGGAGCCAGGCACTGTGCACTGTTAGGACAATTCCTTACTATCATGCCGTTGTCTCTTATAAACTGAAAGAATTTTAAGACTGGACTGTTGGCTTTAAGTAACGAATAACCCTAGAGGGATATTCTGAGTAGAACTCTCCTTTCCTCTTTATCTCCCTATCTTTCTAGTTCTTGTGTGTGTGTGTGTGTGTGTGTGTGTGTGTGTGTGTGTGTGTGTGTGTGTGTGTGTGTTCATGTGTGTCCAGGGAGTATACATATGTACACATACGCTATACACATGCATGTAATTGTATGTGTGTACTCATCAAAAGACGATCGCTTGTTTTTCCTTGGTTACCACCCACCTTTTCTTTGAGATAGGCTCTCTGCTCTGTGTAGCCTGAAAGTTGCCAAGTAGGCCAGTCTATCTGGCTAGCAACCTCAGGAACTGGCCCTATTCTACTTCCCCAGAAATAAGGTTGCATGCATACACATCATCATGCCTGAAATTTGTATGTGGGTTTAAAACATTGAGCCCATTTTTTCATGCTTGCAAAGCAAGAACTTCATTGAGTAAGCCTCTCCTCATCAATGATGCTTCCCCAGTTTATATATATTGACAGAATTAAAATGTACTATTTGTGCCTATTTTTGTTGTTACATTTTATCAGGTTTTTTGTTTGCCCTGTATTATGAAATATTACATGGTTTCTTTAGAGAAATTGATATGAAAAGGTATTGGAGGGAAGGGTATGGAGAACATTGGACTAGGTCTCGGGAGCCTAGATTGAGACATGCATTGATATCTGTGCATCCTCTCTCAGCCACAGCTTCTGCATCAGTATCACCATGCCAGCCAGAGAACATACAGTTTTAATTCCTCTCAGCTTTACAGTTCTGCAATTACATTTGTCTCATCCTTTAGAACACCAAACAGAACCACAAATAGGCATTTAATAAACATATCTAGATGGCATTGCTTTTTTTATGTTTACTGCCTTTCTTTCCTAAATCATTCCAGCTTTTTAAAGTCATCTATTAAAGATCCTACAAATTGTACATTTCATTTTGTTTATATATTTAGGCAAGCATGATGCCTTCGGGGTTATGGTTATAAATGATGATATTGGCTTGTTATGAGAAGCAAATGACTCCAGGAAAATGTTTCCCAATAGAATTCAAAGTGTTTCTATCCCATCCCCCTACAACCACACATTCACACTTTGAAATTTCAGAAATAATCACGTAAACATCTCGTTAGCACGTGGAATATTAGGGGAATGGTAACAAAGATAGGCTAGTGATCATTTATGCTTTAATATTGTTCAATGAAAATTTTAACATTTTTATGTGACTTCCCATGGAAATTCTTACTATGTCATCCCTAACATCATTCATTCTGTGTCATTGATCTATGAATTCTGGGACAGCTAACACATAGCAATAAATATGTGATGTTATTTTTGTTTTTGTTTTTTTTTTTTAGCTCAAAAAAAATAATCATTTGCTTAAAGGGAGTTGTGAGGTTTTTCAAGCAGAGGAATCGTTCACTCAACTTAGAGGTCAAACTAAACAGATAACTTCTACTTAGGCTTCTCAGGGTCTCATTCTCAGCCGCCTTTTCCTTTCACTGAAAGCAATGTTCCCAGCAGGATGGGTCTCTTCTTCTTGTCACTGTCATTGATTCTCAAGATAAACCTTTATTTATGCAATATTGGTAAACAGATTGAGATTCATATTTCTCCGTCTGTTCATAGCTGCACTAGGTGGAAGGCAGACTGGATTTGGTTTTCCCTCTAGATCTTTCAGAGATGGGATATCTGCTGGCAACTGAAGCTTAGACTGGAACAAGAACCAAGGTCTCCAGTCTCCGTTCCTAGGGCCATTTGCTCTATTCTGTGCAATGGATTGTGAGGGTAGGCCATTGACTACATTTTTATTTGAAATTTATTTGTGCTTTTATTGTTAGCTCTTAGGATACAGCAAATTGCCATTTTGTGGAATTTATGGGTTAGCGGACATGGGAGAAAAGAGAAAGGGCAATGGAAGGGAAGGGCATGGAGCTTCAGAAGAGCCATATAACAAAAGCCTTTGCCTCTGTTTACTAAAGCATTAGTTGGCTATAAGGTGGTCATACAAACTGAAAAAAAGGCAAGTATGCATGTCCAAAGACAGGCGCCTTCTAGTTTACATGGTCCAGGGATCATGCCCTGTTTATCTGTGAATATGATATATACCACTTCAGTGGGAGGCTGGAAATGAATGCCAATGACCATAAAAAGGGCTATTATTGGGAGGTTGCCAGCTATACTCAAAGCTAAAGCATCTTACGAAGGCCCAGATCTACTCCTATCCCAAGAAGTTCAAATTCATAATCAAGGAATACTGATATTTTGGAAACCCCATGGCATTTAACTACTTATTTGAAAGGAACCTTTTGTCTAACATAACACTTTTCCATTTTCTCACTTTCTGTGTGTATTTTAGAGTGTTTCATCTATTACAGATTGGCCTCTAAATCACAAATATAACTAAAGGTAACCTTGACTTTTGGCTTTTCTGCCTCTAACTCCTAAGCACTGGGATAATGGCATGACTGAGATCCTCCATGCACTGCGGGAAAGCACTCTGCCCTGAGCCCAAAGTGTGCAGCTCCTCGGAGTGGCTCCTCCTTTTCTGAGTGCTGGCTTTGTTTCTTCCTGGCTGGGCAAGTCAAAGTGACAGGAAATGCTGGGAAACATCCAACTTTCTACTGGGCATCCAGGGAATGGGATTCATCACAAGATTAAAACACAGCTAGAGATTTTTGAGTATTTACAAGAGGCCTAGGGAATGTAGTGTATAGCAGCTTCCTTGATAATCATTTTGATGCATTTTAAAAATCCAGCTGAAAAGACAGGCAGTGAATGTATCCCAACCTGTGGTGTTACTCCACCAAAAAAATGCTGGATTGGGTTTGTTACTACTACTGATCAAGTTATGTCAGCGTGTTGCTTCTTAAGAGATGCTCAAGACCTGATGTGACCAATGAAATTAATGCAAACTGGCATAAGTAAATACAGAGTTTTCAGAGGAGATGGCTAGCACTGGAATAAAGTGTGGAGAAATCATAAATCAGTATATCTTAAATCAACACTGATCAACTTCTTATATGAAAAACCAGGTGAAATATGAGGATGTTTACTATTTTTATCCATTCAATATACTAATTAGCTTTATTCACTTAGATAAAATAGAAGACATCAGGATTGGAGGAGTAGACTGAGTAGGGGAGGGAGGCATGATCTAAGTGGTCAAGTGAGAGATCTAAACTGTACAAACATGTACAAAGTACGCATTGTCCATATAGGAGAGGGAATGAAGAGAAAGTAGAGAGCATGCTCGTTGCTAAGATGCACACTCTTTGACTTTTGTAAAGGTTCTGTAAAAGTAGGAGGGGTAAAGGCAGAGACACTTTCCCATGAGGATTTGGGGGAAAATGCCCCCAAAGGGAGTGGCACTATTAGGAGGTATAGCCTTGATGGAGCAGGTTCTGTTAGTCTTATTAGAGGAAGTGTGCCACCATAGGGGTGATGCTCAAGATACTGCCCAGTGTCTCAGTCCGCTTCCTGTCGCCTACAGGCTATAGAGCTTTTAGCAACCACCCCACCACCGTGTCTGCCTGAAGGCTGCCTGCCTTTTGTGACGATAATGGACCGAAAATGTTAGCCATTCCAAATAAATAGTTTTCCTTGAAAGAGTTGCTGTGGTCATGATGTCTCTTCATAGCAAAAGCAAAAACAAACAAACAAAACTAGACATCTCCCCAGTAACCATGCCACTCTTAGCTCAAGAATCCCAAGTAAGAAGTTTGGGGTCTCTAATTCAAAAGGAAATTGAGCTTGTCAGGCAGGACAAGAAACTCTTGTGTACAAGGCCCGTCAAGAGCCAGGATCTCTCCAGACTTCCCATGTGAGGGTATGTTCACTGACATGGCCTCTCTCTGCCCCTGCTTCGCCTCTGTAGCTCACATTCTCCTCAGCTTCTGACTCCTTTATGTCTTCAGCTTAGCTACCGCTTACACAGGGGCTCAGCGTTTCTGTTTGCATATCATCCTTCCCGGTTCAATTGCCTTCTGAATCCTCAAAATGTGATATTCTTATTCCACAGGGATCTCATTGCACCCGTTTCTTCTTGGTTGGCTTCATAGCTCTATTTATTTATTGACTGATACATCATTTTATAGAGCAAAATACATAATTAAATGCTTAATCTATAAATAGATACATAGACAAATATGTGTATGAATAGATGAATAAGCAGACAGATAGACAGACATCACTTGATATTTACAGGAGCTTGGACCTAGAAATATCTCTCATATATCAAAATCCATGAATGTTCAAGTCTTTTATAATTTCATATAATCTGTATAAGATGTCCTATGTGCTTTAAATCATCTTCAGCTTGCTTATTTTATCTCAGTACCATACAAAAATTACTTAACTAGTTGTCGCACTATAATTAAGAAATAGTGGCCAAAAATGTCTCTGCATTTTTCCTAATATTTCTAATCTGGGAAATCTGTGATACTGAACTAATAAATAAGAAGGACCTACCTGCTTTCTTCCCTCCCTCAGAACACCCCCTCTCTCTCACACATACACACATAAACAAAACTGTGATTGACTGATCCTGAAGCAGTTACTCTCCTCTGATCTAAAATTATAAATAATAGTGTAAAATTATGTTGTCATAAAATTATAACCAATGTTTGACCTACCAGTTGGTCTATAAATTCATTGCTCCAGAGGTCTGTGATAGGCAAAAAGGACACCTTGGCGACATGTCTAGTACAGTAGCATATGGCGATTCTTCTCCAATGTTTATTAATCTCTCTCTCTCTCTCTCTCTCTCTCTCTCTCTCTCTCTCTCTCCCACTCCCTTTCTCTCAACCAATAGGGATAGTTGCCTTGTTGCATTCAGACCTTCATACCTCTGCTTGAATGAGAAGGCAGCTCTTCACCGTTACTTTCATTGTTGATACTGTTATTAATATATAGGGTTTTTATGTTTTCCAATGCTCATCAACAAAGAAAATCAAATTGGTGGGGAATTTCACCACCCAGAGTGTGGTAGTCCTCCCTAGTGCTCCCATACCACCTAGCTCCCTCCCTAGTGCTCCCACACCACCTAGCTCCCTCCCTAGTGCTCCCACACCACCTAGCTCCCTCCCTAGTGCTCCCACACCACCTAGCTCATGAATCCTATGGCATATTTTCTAGGAGATTGGCTCCATTTTTATCAGAAATTAGATCTATGAGGTTAGGGTTCATGCTATCACTGAGCAAAAACATAGTGACACGACCATTTTATCACTCTGAGAAGGAATAGATGTGCATAGGAGGCATATCACTTCATTCAGTTTTATTCGGAAGACATATTTTTGCCAATGAGGTTTCTTGCTTATCCTGAATAACCAAAGATTGAATAAGTTTCTAGAGTAAAAATCAAAAACATCCATTTTGTTCAGAAGGGATTTGTACGTTGAACATAACATAAGTGCTAATGTACTCATGCAAAATGAAGTTGTCAGTGAACACCACCCTCACCCACAGCACCTTTTCATATCTATGTGTGTGTGTGGGGGGGGGACCAGTAGACAGTTTTGTAAGCTCAAAGATAGGAAAAGGAGAGAGAGCAACAGAGAAAAACAGGACAGGAAACAGAGTGAAATGAGAGGAAAGCAGAAGTGAAGTAGAGATTAGCATTTTCTCCCCCTATATCAAGAGTTGTTCATTCTGGTCCAGTGATCCCCAATGTTCTTGCTAAGAAAAAAGTAAGAGGTTCCACTGCGATTGGAAGCAGGTTAGTATTTCATCTATCTAGTGGAACTTACTTAGCCTACATAAGCTCCAAGTATAACAGATCGCAAGTATTGTGTGATCCAGGGAAGTTCTCTTCATTCTCTAAGGTAGAAGGGAGAATAGTAAACTACAAAAAGAAACTAATACTTAGGATTGGTGTTAGGAAGAGCTTTCTAGGCAGTCTCAGTATAGTGCATTTTCTTGAGGTAATCAAGAAAATGTCCTGTGTTTTATGATTATACCATGTCCGATAAGATAATAGTTCTCAAAGGGTAGACCCTGGATCAGCATCATCAATATTACTTGGGAACTTTATAGTAATGGAACTCATTAGAGTTTTTCATAGGCTGTGAATTACTCTCCAAGAGTGGGCTCATCCTTGCTTTAAGAAGCCACTCAAGTAATTTTTATAATTGAGGAGTGTTGAAGGGTGAAGAACCATAGCATAAGGAAATTTGGGATTCTCATCAGGCACACAGATCACAATGCATATGATGCTAAGAAGTGCGGTTACCCAGCTAATCCTTGAACAGTTGATACTGGTGTCCCTTCCACAGTTCTTGCTCTCCTTGCCAGGATTCTGTTATGCTTCTCTCTCCAGAATGGAGAATGATCCGAGGACCTGAGCAAACAACATGCCTGCTGAGCATCCTACCCATTCATTATACTTCCAGGATCATGATTAATACAGGAATGAACATAGAGCTTTTCAACAGAAGAGTCTTTTCACTGCTAATATTTCTACTAACAGGGCCCTACTTCAAAGTAATATGTTTACCACAAACCTAATCAATAAGCTCTGGGCATGCTTGCAATAAAATTGAGCTTTGAAGCATCCTCTTACAATTATACACTTTTCTCCTTGAATGGGACTAAAGGTTCTCTGTGTTCTTGGCAAAGATCATTCACCGTGCTTTCTCCCAGGTAGAACCATGAGGAAGAGCAGTACTTATCAGCTATTTATGATGAAAATGTTTGTGTTTCTCTATATGTTTGTACACGTACGCATGTGGGGTGTGTGTGTGTGTGTGTGTGTGTGTGTGTGTGTGTACTAGCAGATGATTACATCAGCAAGTGTGACTAGACAAACCACCTATACATTTAATTTACTTTAGAAATACTGCCATAGGGCTTGAAAGATGTCTCAGCCATTAAAGGCTAGGCTCACAACCAAAAATATAACATATACTGTCATCAAATGTATATGCAAATGAAATTAAAATAATTGATACTATTATGGAGAATCTCTGTTGTATTTGTATATATGTCTTTTATTTGGTTTACATTTTACAAAGATGATACATAAAGGAGTTACCATAGGAAAAGAAGAAAATATTTTACTTGATTCACATGTCTTCAATATTTATCGTGCCAGTTATCAGCAGTGTAACTTAGGATTAGCTTTTAACATCTCTAAATTCTCTTTATCTCATTAGTAAAACATGGGAAATAATATTTAACATAAAATTTTATAGTGAGCATTTGGTAAGGTAGTAATTCAGTAAGCAGAGTGAAATTCACAATGATGAGAATGTTATGAAATGTCATGGTCTTCTTTTCAGTGGTAAACAGTGTGCTTGCCAGTGTATGACAGACACATGTGAAATATCAGACCACAGTGAAAGAGATAAATGGCCAATTAATGGGCCATGAAAGGACATAGTTAATTGCATAATAAATGCTGTAAGAGGTCATAGATGGAAGAATAGAGAGGATTTACAAATTACATTCAGATGAGAGGGCAATTTAAGATTTGAACTGTTTTTTGAAGAGAAGGAGAAACAGTCAGAAAGGGTGAAGAGGTGAGACCCTGCCAGGGAGACTTGGGAAATGGAAGGGAGGCCCGTTTGGATGATAATCTTGCAGCTGGGCCTTGCACATTTGCAGATAAGCACAGCAAGACAGTCAGGGCAGGCTACACTATAGAGATCTTTGAATGTCAAGGTAATGCATCATGCAGACGACTGAAGGAGAATGTCCTGCCAATTCACTTTAATCTGTCCTAAGCTCACATAATTCAACAGATCTAGTTACCCTTCCTGCTTATTCATTATATTGTAGGAGTTATCTAGTGTAAAAGGAAAAAGACGGATGAGGAATACAATTTAGGCTAGTGTCACCTTCCTGGTGTGCTCCTCCCATTAGCCTCCACCCTCTGGCCTCTATACACGGCTCCATGTGAAGGTGCTCTGGGTGACAACTCCCTGCATTTGATGTTTCCTTCTTGTCATTTACTATCTTACTCAGATTGAAACGGTTCCTCTTGGTTACCAATAGCATTATCATTATCAAATGGCTCATATTTTTCCTACTTAGCTCCTCAAGGCCTAGCTTAGTTGTTTACTCTGAAGTTCTCTGTCTGTATTTAAATCCTCCTCGTTGGTCCCTAGACCCCTCTCTCTGGTTTCCTCTTTTCTACCTAGATTATTTCATTATGAAATCTTTTTATTTAATTTTAGATAATGAACAAAAAAGGATTTCCCATTCTCTTTCTTAATTATGCTTGACATCCTGTGACACTTAGTGCTATAATTCCTGGCACTTGAATTTATAACCACCATTACTCAGCATTGACGGTTCTATGCCTTTTGTTTACTTGACTTTCAGTGTATGGATGTTGCTCTTCCGTTATGTTTCGCTCACATTGCTGTGTTTTCTGCCATGATTTTTTAATTGTGACCTTTTTCTAGTTTTGAGAGAGTAAAGCCCCTTTATGGGCTAGGTAGATAGATCAGCAGGTTAAAAGCACTTGCTGTTCTTCCAAAATAGTTCTCAGTACCCACATCAAGTGCTTACAACAGCCTGCAATTCTAACTTCAGGAGATCGAAATTCTTTCAGGCTTTTGAAAATACCTACACATATCACACACACACACACACACACACACACACACACACACACACACACACACACACACACACACACACACATAAATGAAAAACAAAGTAAATACTTATAAAGACCCTTCACATCATTCCTTTTTCTCAAGAATATCTAAGGGGAGGGCAGTATAAGAGGGTATGCCTTCTTGGTCTGGAGCCATGGGAAATACAGTGCTTGCTGAGTAAGCAAGAGGACATGAGCTCATATCGACAGCATTCACATCAGAAGCTGGGTATGGTGGCATACACTTCCTGTAATCCCATCACTGGGAGGCTGAAAAATGAGGATCTTGGGGCTCTCTAGCCAGCCCAGCCCATCAGTGAGCACTTCTTTCATGAGCAACACTGCCTCAAAAACTTAATAGGAATATGATAGAAGAGACAACGTGTGCATCTTTGATAACTAGTTAAAACTTTGAGAACTGGATGGAGATGGAAACACATCACATGAGACTTCAGATTAAACCTTCAGGGAGTCTGAATTACAGTTTCCATAAACTTCTATCTGCATCTTGTCCAGATCCTTTACAACTCCTGGTCATATTCACCTCCTGGCATAGATGGAAGGTAATGCAGATCTAGATAGATTCATGAAGTCACATTTAAGAAATATAATACAAATCTAGGTTCATATCCTAACACAAAATGGACTAGCTGTATATATTGCATCAGAACTCCATGCCTCAGTTTCCTCATATCATGTACTGGACTGTGGGGATAAAAATAGTGTTCACCTCATAGGACTGTCAAGATTCAGTGAGATAATAGCCATACAGTATAAGACTTAGGCTGCTTTTGTCTGGCAGAACATATTATCTAATATCTTCTAATATCACTATTTATGGAAGCAAAATTATAAAAATAAATGTAGCATAATTTCCTCCCTTTGTGTCAAGGTATCCTCATTGCTATATTATTGCTGTTATACAACATTACGACCAAGGCAACTTGTGTTTAGTGTTTTATACTATTTTAGAAGTTTAAAATCTATAATGATGGAGTGATGAAAAGTTTGGGAGCTCACATTTTAGTTCACAGCAGTGAGACAGAGACAGACAGATGGACAACAGAGATACAGAGAGACAGAAAGGAGAGAGGAGGGAAGAACTTAAAATAGACAAATAATTAATCAATGATCCTTAAGGATTGGAGTGTTGGCTTCAACCTGCCGTTTGAGCCATGCCTGTTCTAGTTCTATAATCTTATAGCCACTTCAGAAGAGATAGCAACATAAACAATCAGCAGTCCAACAAGAATATTCAGGAAAAAGAGAAATGTGGCTGGGCTGGAAGAAATGGCTCAGCTGTTAAGAGCATTGGCTGCCCTTCCAGGGATCCTGAGTTAAATTCCCAGTAACCACATGGTGGCTCACAACCATCTGGAATGAGATCTGGCGCTCTCTTCTGGCATGCATGGATACATGCAGGCAGAATACTGAATGCATAATAAATAAATCTTGAGAGAGAGAGAGAGAGAGAGAGAGAGAGAGAGAGAGAGAGAGAGAGAGAGAGAGAGAGAGAGAGAGAGAGATGTAGCTCAGATAATGTGCCTTTCTAGACCATCACTGGTGTATACCCAGCTCCATGGAAATGCATTACACAATATGATGGAAAAAGTTGAATTAAGACTTACTTCTTAAGTTGTTCTTTGCTGAGTAGGGTAAATTTGTTGAAGAAGCTGGTCCACATAAGTACTGATACATAGAAGATAAGTTAAGCTGAGATTCAGAAATTGTTTAAGAGTTAGAAATACAAAATTTTATCCTTGTAAAATAAATTGAAAATCATTTTAAATGAATTGATGTTTTTATGTTGCACAGGTGGAAATGACTTGCCCCAGCCCACAGCCAGTGCTGCTGAATGAAACTCCAAGACAGCCTCATCACTATGTGAGCAGGTGATGTAATTCAGAGCACCCACAGGCATTATCAGTGAGGAAAAAAAAAAACCTAGGGAAATAATTTACTGATCCACAGCAAGCAAGAAAGGGACATGTTGCTTATCCCAACCCAAATTTGGTTAGGACTGTGTCCTTCTATGATATTTACTTAACCTCTGCTTGAAATTAATGTTCATCTTTTAAAATGTTGCTCTGAACATTTGTTTAGGGAAAACATGCAATATGCTTCTCACATTACCAACCCATATCATCTTCTACTACCATCAACTCATTGGAGAATTTCATCCAAAGGTTACTGGGCCTTTTTCTCTAGAAATATGGAATGGAAGGGTGAGAAAAGTCAAGATTGATAGGTGCATGGGGAAATGATAATCTTGACATAGCTTAATAATAAGATCCACTTGTAAGTGAATTTGAAAATAAAAGCAAATTTGACTCCGAGAATAAAATAACAAGAAACAGACCTCCTTGACCTCTGAAGACTGTTCTTTACAATATTGTTGGTCTATGAGGAAAATAGAGATAATAAACATGTTCACTACAGATCCAAATTTGGTCTCTCTAGCATCCACTTAACATGCTGTTGATTAGTGCCATTGCTGTATCATCTATAGATAGTATAACATTAGTGACCTCCCTCCTTAGGCTCCTAAAGTGATATGACTTCATTCATGGATGGGCCTATGGAAAGAATTTCTTGCAATACGTTATTGTTATTATTATATTTTAAAAAGTGTTATAAAAATTGAACTCTAATGTCTTAGAAGCAAAATTTTCAAACTTCTTGCATCTGTTTGGGTTTCCTTGGAGGTCTCTCTTATTTTCTCTCAAAATGAGCAATCTCATATTTCATCTACTCTAGACATCTTCAGATCGAAGCTGTTTGAAACTAGTAAAATTTGACCAACAATTTCAAGGCCTGGATATGAAATGAAGTGAGACCTCCACAAATAAGAAATTTAGAAATAAATATTAGACATTACATTTTCATGGCTCTGGATTTCTCAGCATTTCTTGATCCCTAGCCATAGTGAGGTCTCTTCTCCTTTCTTTTCTGCTGGCCCATACATAGCACACAATTGCAAATATCTAATGTTCTCCATGATCCAGTACATAGCAAGCCAGCTATTCATTCTTCTGCCCAATCATGCCTACATTTGCATATACCTAAATTTGTGCAACTTTCTGGTGAAGCAAACTCTCCATCAGATCTGAATCTACACCTTTGGAAACTGAGACCGGAAGGACTTGTTAGAGCTTGTAGAGAGAATTGGTCGAGTTTCTCCTGCAGTTAAGTGTCTGCTCTCTTCACACATGCCACATGAAAGTGCAGAGCAGCTGGAACATTAAATGGACCCAATAGCTAGGAGCTCTCTTTCCCTTGCATACATTCTGCCCCAAATAATCAGATCTGAGAGTCGTTTTGATTGAAATCCTGTGTGTTCTGTAGAAAGGCAAAGAGGAAGCTGGGCCCCAAACGCTGAGAGACAAGGTCGCAGAGGGCATCTGGCCCAGACCCAGGAGGAGGCCAGGGACAGGAGAAGGACTGTGTAAGAGCTCTCTCTCCCTGAACAACCAACAAAGAGACAGCGAGAAGGAAGAGGCCAACTGTGCCACAGAAAGGAAATAGACCAAAGAGAGCAGCCATGCCCCTGCTCCGCCCTCAGCTTCCTCTACTAGGGTGGCATCAAACACATCATCAAAGGCAATTTGAATTCTAAGAGTCCACCCACCTAACAGTCCAATAAATAGTGATGAAAATGAATTTTACTCTTCTCTATCCCTCTTCTCAAGTTTGCAGACTCAATTCCCTGATCTATTTTTCCCGTCTTCCTGTTGATGTCACTTGGTTTCATTATTTATTTTTAGCCCTAATTTCGGAAGCTCTTATTCTGCTGGGCATTGGCAGGGTGTCAAGGGCATCACTCTCAGCTCTGAAAGGATCATTGTCCAGCTCCAGTATCCATCCTCTCCAGACAGAGCACCAGTGTGAGCCGACTCACGCTGCCTTTGCCTCTTCACTGGCCCAGCCAGCCTGCAGCCTCTATGTGGCATTCTCTGCAAGGCATCCAATGCCGTGCTTGTGAACAGTAGAAATGTAAGTGACCTTAGCTTTCAGCTGATCCAGGTTCTCAGTTTTCAAAGGGGAAACTGAGATCCAGAGAAATTAAAGTTCATCCTCGAAGTCACATGTCAACATTACGCTAAACCTTGCCTACTCAACTTCCTATGAAATGCTCTTTGTAAACCCCGGCAGTCAAGCGGTGTAATGCCATCTTGGATTCCAAAATTTCCCAAACACCATCCTTGCTTAGTTTCACCACAATATCTGCCCCAAAGCAAAATGACAAGGACATCAGAAGGAGGGCTGAGCATCATGACCACATTCTTTTCTCCTTGTTATTGCCTTTTTACCTTAAGAAATATTTTTTTTCTTGGTTTTTTTTATTATTATTATTATTATTTCACGTCAGTAAGGAATACTGAGCTGGTGTGGCTTGCCTGCTAGGGCAGGCTGAAGTAGCAGTAAAGGGACATGCTTCAGTTCCCGGTACAATGGTCTCTTTGACTGGGAATATACCGACCAGTATTACAAGTATGCAAGAATAAACAAGGCTGGAGTCAATCTAAACTTGTTTTACACTCTGTTTTATTAAAGTCAATGCGTTTCCGCTGCTATGTGCGGAACCTCTGCTGGATTAATTATACATACCCAGGCGAATTCTAATGGGGACAGAGGACAGTTAGTGATGGAAAACGAGGCCCTTTTCTGACCTCTACAGGCCACTGAGAGGAAAAGAGACAAGTCTGCGTTTGGAAATTACAAGGTAACATAGGAATTTTTTTTTTTTCCTTTCTGGATTTTTTTTACTGCTTTAAGTGCCAGACACATGTATGTCCTACTTACAGTTTGCCTATTCATGTTTAATAGGGTTACTAAGGCAACAAGTAAGGTCATTCTCCAGAGGCTTGTGCAATGGAAATTAAGATCTCCATCCTTCAATACATATTTAAAGTAAGCTCATCATGTCTCAGACACTGGTGCTAGGTACATAAAGTGGAGTTGGTGAACAAATTATCTTTTTCCCCCCAATAAATTAGTCTGCTATGAGGAGGGAAGTGTTCATGGTAGATTTTTTCAAGACATTATGGAAATTTAAAAACCATGAACGAGTTCCTGGAAGAGAGTATTTAAGCACATGGTGCATGGGACTAATGTTTGGAAAGAAAACCCAGAAACTCACAAACTGCCTGGATCAGGAAGGGTTCCAGTGCTCAATTCCCTTTACACAGGATCATGGGTGAACACTAATGGAAATAGAAAGTATTTCTCATTCTAAATACATCCTGGTTGCCCAGATATCAGAGCTAGAAAGGAGATAAATGTAAAGGAGATAACAGGAGGGTAGAGATAGTTGTGTAAGTCTATGTTATAAATGGCACAAGAACACACAGTGGCTATACTCACGGGAATGCTGGGTTCAGACTCAACCACACATCTCAATCCATCCATTTACCCAAGAGAAAAGGGCTTGCTCTGAACCTGGGCCATGCACCAAACACAGGGAGATAGAAGTTCCCATTAATAGGCTTACGATTATTTAGGAACATGAGAGCGAGTGAGCAGCCAGACCTTGAACTTGGTGAATTTGAACTTGAGATGATTCACAAAGATGCCTGCTAAAAATGGTTCATATTTTGATC
Source organism: Phyllotis vaccarum (assembly GCA_033318265.1). Lineage (NCBI taxonomy): Eukaryota > Metazoa > Chordata > Mammalia > Rodentia > Cricetidae > Phyllotis > Phyllotis vaccarum. The sequence goes on from JARWLC010000009.1 coordinate 150,865,822, forward strand.
AGGTGTTGAAAATCACTGTAAATAGTACACTTTCTTGAAGTGAAGGAGCTCTTTCCAGGTCTTGGTAGGTTTTGGGGATCACTGAAGAGTTGGTCTTTCTGTCTGAACCCATTTCTCACTTCCTGAATAGTATTAGACAGGGTCTTGCCTTCTGTGTTCCTTGACATTCTCACCTATAATATGACTACCACAAGAGGATCATAAGAATAAAACAAGGGAATATATGCGTGGTCTTAGATGGCTGTAGAGATCAGCCATATGTGTTCTTTTTTTTTTTTTTTTTGTGGTACCACTTGTGTTCACCTCCTCTGGTGATGTGGAAAACTCCTAAGTGGAGAACTGTTGACTTCTCTTGAGCACATTTCAACTCCCTCCTTCACTAAGAGAGACTTCTATTTGAAAATGGAGGTCCCTTTGCTTTCCCTGCCACAAGTCAGAAGCAAAAAGAAGCAGGACCTGAGCACAAGAGGGGGCTCCTCCACCATGTGCTTCTACAATAAAAATCTCCCAAGTCCTACTTCAGAAGTTTAAGAGGGGCCTTGGTTTTCTATCGAAGGAAGCTCGTGCCTTTAGCATCCATACCCTGGAACTCAGATGCACGACTATTGGGTTTTGCATCTTTATTTGCTTCTTCGTTCCATACCCAACTCAGAACTGAACTTACTGCCATGCCTTACCTTATACCAAGAGGCCAAGAACACATTCAGTACCACAACAAATTTCTTCCAAAGAAGCATGCTTTGACTTCAGTACTTTGTTGGGGGCAATTTTAATTCTTTTCTGCTACCACAAAGTCTTTCTAACCCATCAAGAAGAACCCTAGAGACTATTAAAGATTTTGCTGATCTGGAATAATAGCTTTCTTTTCTTTGGTCACTTGTCATGAGACTCAAGTGTGGTCAGTTTATTCAATGTGTGTTCTTTTTCAAGGACAAAGGCCACTTTTCCTTGTGATCCAGCAGGCCCCAAAGATACATGCTCTTTGAGACTGGCTTATGCTAAATGTTAATGATCAACTGTTTTCAATTCCACGTGTCAATGTACAAATCTCTGCTTGTCTCCAAATCACCTCTCTTTCTTTCTCTCTTCCTCCCCCCTCTCCCTCCCTCCTTCACCTCTTTCCTCTCATTCCTCTGTGATGTAGGGAATTCAAGTTTAATGCCATGTTTCTTATGTTAGGTAAATTTATCAGTTTTCAAAGTTAAATATATCTCCCTTCACCATGCATACTTTTTCTGAACAACACTTTGCTATCATGAATCTATTGGGCATCAAAAAAAAAAAAAAAAGTCAAATTACAACACAAACAAAAGGGGGACATCTGTTAGGCAGACAGCAGGTTCCAGGCCTGATGAATTATTGTTGCCCAAAAAGCTCTCATGCTGAGTACCAGCTACTGGCTGTGTCTCTTTCCAAGGCTGGAGCCTTTGGTGGGCCCTGTGTGAGACATACCAGCAGGGCAAAGCAAATCCATCACTCTAATGTGGATCCAAATGTTCACATCAACCCTGTGGGTCACTGTGCTGAGTCCCTAACAAGGATGACTTATGTCAGGCATTCCTGGAAGCCTCTCCTCTTGGCAGTAGGAACAGGTTCCTCTCGGAATATAAAATTCATTCCACAGCTAAGTTTTCCAGACTGACAAATGGAAGCCGGGCAGGAGGATTTCACCTCCCTTTGGGGTGTAATGTTTCCTTACATGTGCTGGCAGCCCTCAATAAGATCTCATAATTCAGGGATCAGGCTGGTTTCAAATGTATTTTGTGACTCAGAATCCTTTCTCTGGCACAGTTCAGAAGAAACTGGAGGCAATGGATGGAATTGTGGGATGTTAACTTGCATCAGTGGGTTGCTAGTGGCCAGACAACTAGGTTGGCACCACATACAGAGCCTGTTCTTACCAAAGGGAATGTGGTGTCTGCAATATTTGGATGGATGATACAGTCGCTTGGATCAGGTATATGCTGTCCCTTTATCTTCAATGTGTTATTTAAACATTTATTTATATATGCAAATAACAAGGCCATCAACCAGTTCTTAGGATTTCCTGTAGAAGAACCAGTACTCTGGGCAACCAGCAGCCTGAAAAGCAGGTTGTGTTTGAGATAGATGCCCTTTATGTAAACCAAGTACCTTTTTTAAACATACACACACACACACACACACACACACACACACACACACACACACACAAATAAGGATTTGAAATGGGAAATTTAGGGAAAACATAGGATTCCATTAGGATGTTGTTGGAGATCTCAGTTAGAAACTCATTCTAGGAGGGGTAATAACACAGTTTTGAATCCTCCAACATGTAAGGAAGCATTCCAGGTACAAGGAGAGATGTGGAACTGTAGCAGTACTGTGCCTTTTAGAGTCCACTGCTCCATGAAGCATGAGATATGTGTATAAAATGTATCTAAATCACATTGTAAGTGACAACCATATAATGAAAGATATACAACATACTGATATCTCTTGGTATCATAATATACAGATATATAGATAACATTTTATATATGTATATTATATATGTATGTATGTTATATGTTTGTGTGTAGATAGGAACATGGAAAAGAAATCATAACTTGGATTATGGTTATTTAAAAAAGATTTTACAGATCCAAAGAGAAATTTGAAGTTTGATTTGTGGTATGGCATATGAGTATGTGTGTTCATGTGGGTGAATTTTCTTGTGCTTATGTGTACATGTATGGACATGCATGTGTGAGATCAGAAGTCAACAGATTATATGTCTTCCTCCATAACTCTATATTTTATTAATTTAGACAATGTCTCTTTCTGAACATGAAGCTCACTGATTGGCTGGACAAACAGGCCACTAAACTTTAGATATCAGCTAGCTTCTGTCTCTCACTATCATGGGTTTCTAGGTGTGCACCTTAACAATCAGCTTTTCATGCAGATGCACATGGGATGTTGGGGATACTCACTCAGATCCTTGTGTAGCAAACACTTTGCTATTTGAACCATCTTCCCACTATCTGAATTGAGAATTGATAGCCCGCATCAAGTCTTGGAGTCACGTTAGAGAAAGAGAATTTCATGAAAAAATTTCCTCAAAGAGGACATTTGGAGAACTTTATGGCTCAAAAAAGAGAGCACACACATACAGGGTGAATGTGTGCTTTTGTGTGTATGTGTTATGTATGTGTGTATATGTGTATGTTATGTATGTGTGTATTTGTGTGTTATGTATATGTGTGTGTGTGTGTCTATCCACCTGTCTGTGTCTGTATGCACAGGGTGATACTGAACTACAATTCCCTGCTCTACTTCTCATTTAAAAAAACTCTCTCCAACTCAGTGTTTCTTAGGTTTTCAATATTCAACCCAGTCTCAAAGCACACTTACTCTTTTACGTCACTGCCTGTGTTCTGCTCTGTAAGCCTGCTGTCATACTCAGAGAAGTCCTCAAACTGATGAACAGACCAAAAGAAGAGGGTGTCAGCAAAATATTCATGAACATAGGCTGTGGCACTGATTCATATATGGTGGGCATGTATCTGATATGAATGGCCATAACTCTACCACATTCAGAACCAGACTCAACCGTTTTGTGAGCTCATGTCAAATATTGCCAGTCTGATTATTGTTTCCCTTTTCATTTTTAACTTTTCTCATATTTCTCTTGTCCCAACCTACAAATGGAATCTTTAAATTAGTCATACTGATTATTTTATCCCGAATTCTAACCTCACCTTAGGACCTTTAAACACATTTTCAATTAATTATCATGTCCTTTTTATTGCCTCAGAATTCATTAATACTTTCCAAAGGTAATGGTAATTATTATCTTATTTCAACAGAACCTTACCATTACAAATATCCACATTAGAGTCAATATTTTTCATATTATCTTTTGTGTAATTTTATCAGGGTCCATGCCAATATAATAAAATAAAATGCTTATTGTTCACACATCTCAAATGAGTTTTGAATATGAAGACATAATCTCATTCACCTTCATTCGTAGGGCTTAGTAGAATACATGTAATATAATAGACACTTCTCATCCCTCCTTTGCATAAACAGATCAGTAAATATTCCATGTTCATGATGAACTCATTCTTCAGAATCTAACCTTGTCCTGGTCACTCAGAGTTGAGTTAGTTGACAAGAAACTAAAGTATGAAACAGTTAAGACTGGGGTGTTAATTCCTAATGAATATCACTCTTTCCACTTCCTTTCTGGAGTTTATATTTCAACGGGATTACATTTTTCACTACTTAAGTCAACGGAAATTCAGGAGCAATTTCTCTGATCTTCTTCTTGAGCTTGGGAAGGTAGGACAAAAATACAAGAGACATTCAAAGATGCCGTGAGTCTTGAATTTAAATTGTCTTCCTGTCTCTTTTTTCCTCCCTTAAACTTTATATGCACAGTACAGAACACTGCACTTCTTAACTGAAAGGATGGTTTTCCTGAGATGTAGCAAGAATTTGAAATGGAGGTATAATAGGTGTAAACGGGAAAGACTACCCCAATGTTGTAAATTCTCTAAATTGCAACAGGCATGTATTTCTTCTACATCTTGGTGCTAAACTGTGGCAGAATCTTGCCCTGGGGTTTTCTTCTGAGTTTTCTCTGTCATTACTTAAATGATTCCAAAAATCATTGGGTTGGTGGACAGATTATTAAATGTATCTTTGGTAGTTAACATCAGACAGTCAATACTGTATCTTTCTTTTGTATTAAAAGTTCAAATGTCATGAACTATCTCAGTCAGTTTTCAACCTCCCTCATAGTCATCTTTGTGCTCTCTGGCTGGGATGAAGCAGACACGTTATGTTTAAATTGTTGAAGGGTGGAAGATACATTCTGTTTTGTTGCTGATGTATGGGATGCCGATGTAAAGACTGATGCTTCTGTAGCCATCCTAGATCAAGAGTAGAAGCTAAAACTCACAGAAGTAGAAATCTTAAGAAACAGAGGACATTGGGTCTCTGATATCAAGCATCTATAACACTAGCTCCAAGTAATCTTATATTTGAAATTCCACATAAAAGAAAAACACCTACAAAATCTTCCACTATTTTGTAATTTCGCTCTCTCATAAACAAATCCAGCCCTAACAAAATATGAATGGCATGTGCACAGTAAATCTCACTGACACTATAATCTTCTCTTCCATTCTTATCTGTATCCCCAGGGTTTCTTGGGCTTTCTCTCACTGGCCCTGCACATCTCAAAGTTTAGTGTCAAAGCTATTTTCCTCTGTGTGCTGAAAGACTCTTTGCCATTTCCCCCATGTTAAGCCTCTCCAACTCCTCTGCTCCTCTCTCCTGTGGCTTCCTTTCAGATCTCTTCCAGGAAGGAATACATTTACAATCATGTGACTCCGGAGAGTGTTTGCTTATAACTGTGCAAATAGAATTCTCTGTTCTGGGTGAGAAAAGTGTTGTGAGCTAGTGTTAGTATGGAGCAGGTGCCAAGTTGCACACTTTCATATATGATCTCATTTCATTGTCACCATAACTTTGTGATATAGATATGTCCATTCCCATGGTACATATAAAAACCCTGGAGTTTAGAAAGATTTAATTATTTGCTTAGGTTTTCAGAACAAGCCACTGCCAGATGCAGGATATGAACCACATCTGTCTGTTGATTCTATAATGAATGGATTTCCCAGAACATCTTCTATCTTTATCATGTTTAAACAGCTTAAGAGGGACAAATGTGAAATCTGTGAGGACCAGTAATTATCTCACTTATCAAGGAACATAGTCCAGCTTCTGGGTTCTCCAACCTCTGTAAAATACACATTGTTACAGATAGAACACTGAAGGTGATACTTGCAGTGACTTTGTCTCAAAGGCTTTTATGCTCAGTCACCCAGGACCCGAGGAACTGCCAAGCTTTTAAGGATGTTTAGGCACAGGATTCTTCATGTCTGTGCCTCAAGCACAAATGGCATGGTATTGAGAAACTCTTCATATTCAGAGTCACAGCTGCTTAGAACTCTTTCTAAGAACCCAGTAAGAAAACTCTTTTCTGGTTATATTATCCTTCTGTGTTGGGCTCATGGTTGGTGGAGAGCTGAGGTCAGCCTAGATAGAATACACTTCTCTGTAGATTAGGAAATTTCCATCCAGGTAGTGTAGGCAGCCTGGTATATGTAAGACTCTCAAGACAGGCTAACTCTCTTTTTTGGTTATAGTCTCCTTCTGTATTGGGCTCAAGATTGGTGTAGAGTTGCAGTCAGCCTAGATAGAATATATTGGCAATCCAGAAAACACCACCTGTAGGGAGATTATGCTGTTCCATTGTAAATAATTGTCCCACCCACTGGTTTAATAAAAAGCACTGATTGGCCAAAGGCAGACAATAAGTGTGGGCGGGGCTACAAGACTATGAAGACTCTAGGAACAGGCAGAACACATCAGAATGCCAGAGAGAAGCCAGAAGATGCAGAGGACAACTATGCTGCTCTGAGAAAAAGTACCAAGCCTCATGGCTGTGGGTTAGTTTAAGGGTAAATAGTTAGCAAGTTATATGCCTGGGCCTTAGGCCAATCAGCCTAAAACTATTATAAGCATCTGTGTGTCTCTGTGGGTCTGCGGGCCTAAACCTTGAGGCTAGGCCCGAAAGTCCGGGCCAGAAACCTCTTACTACAACCACCCAAGTCCAATTCTATGTATAACTGATTGCATGCTGTGTACATAAAACTTTATGACATATCCAGATTCTATGTGTGGTAAAGCTACAACAATAACACAGAGAAGATAGCTAATCCCAGACTAGTTTTGGTTTTTAGTTTTGTTTTGTTTTAAAGTGGCTTAGGCACTGTATAGCTAATAGTGAAGAAGCTATATGGTAACCATTAGTTCAATGGCTGGAGACACAGAGATGGTGCTGAACCTCAGGACTGGGGGACAGATCTTCTTCTCCACCCTGACCCTTCCTCTGTTTCCTCTTCTTCATCCTTGTCCAAGGCACACTCCTGAATCTGCCGGTCTAGCTCGGCGACGTTGTGTTCTGGGCCTGAGCTGCTGTCTGCACTGTAGTCAATCTCCTCCATGCAGAATGGTTCGTCTTCGACCTCAGACGACCTGCTGCTGCTGCTGCTGCTGCTGCTGCCACTGCACCTGTAGTTCACCTCCCCCACAAGGAGAATGAGGGAAGAGAGGATGGAAAAGCACATAGGGAAAGGACAAAGGACAGGGTGATGGAGAGTGGTAGGAGGAGGGAAAAAAGAAGTTAGCCAGAAGGAGAAAACTTACACTACGAAAAAGGAGGGTATCCAACCCCCCTTCTGACTTGTGTTGTAATTTTCTCTTTGAGAGTTTCTCACTAACCTCTTTATCCTCCTTACTACACTATACCCAAATCTTCATATCTCCTTTTTCTAACTAAACCAGTAAGATCAATTAGTACTGCCTTATGTGCATGGATGTGGGGCTCTCCACTGAACATTGTGAAACCTAGAGAGGCCACACTCACACAGAAGACTGATTCTTCCCTGTCTAGTGGATATCAACTCAGGTAATTCCTCAACAAGGGTTGGGCTATCACGAGCCCCTACTTCATCCATGGTGGAATTTTAACTGGCTTCATCTTACACAGGTTTTGTGCAGACAGCCACAGCCTGCTGTGAGTTTAAGACTCACCTCTCCCTTAAATGTTTTTCACCCACACACCCCTCTCTTCTTAATTCTCCCCTTTATAGTAAGCAGGACACCATTGAAAGTCTCTAGATTCCTTTCTTCCTCTGCCAATTAAAACTTCACTTTTCTGTAGATCAGTAAATTTCCATCCAGGTGATGTAGGCAGCCTGGTATATGTAAAATTCTCAAGATAGGTTAAGCTTCATGTGGTCACACCCAGAAGGCTATTATTGAATGTATGAGAATGCCATTCCATCCCCTCCCAGCACAGCACAAAATTGGATCTAAATAGAGAGGACTCCAAGATTTAATGGTCCTCTTTCTACCAAAACACACCATGGCTCTCACATAGTTCTTCTTCATAATAAATGGTTTGTTGGAAGCAGAAATTCATACAGATGGAAATTAATAAATGAGCAGGCAAGAAAACCATATTCTGTTTCTCCTGCACTCATACTTCTCCATTATTACCCCCCCTTCTCTAATTTATCAACAACTGGGTGATCAACAGGAGCCGAGTAGCAGAGACAGGAGGGAGTTACCAAAATGAACCAAAGACTTTATTGCATATTGTGATTAGAGGGAATTTCCTCCCAAGGAGCTATATATCTCCCTCATTTGCATGAGATACCTGAAGACTTTCTAATCACTCCCTACTTAGGACTTAACCAATTAGGATTAGCAGCATGCTGGGTTTCTACTTTGTGATTTATAGAAGGCAAGCACTTCATAAATCAGGCAGCACTGTTCATCCACCTGCCTCTCCATAAACAATGGAAATGGGCAATCAGTAGCATGGTCACACGTTAGCTCAGGAAATGAATCAAGCCAGTTTCTTAATTGTTTACTGACTGCTTGGAGTTTTCCAGTGCTCTCCACAGGCTCTGTTGCCTAAACTAAAGATCTGGTAAGACAAAAAAAAATGGAGAACAGGGGAGAAAAATACAAACCTTGTTTGCACAGTCCCATTGCATTAAATAGCCATTATATTTTACAGACTTAATTGCCAGTAATGAAGTCATTAAACAAAGGAAAGGAAAAGCTACCTAGTTTAAGATAGAATCAAGATTCCTGAGTGCATGAAACTCTTCTGTTATCACCTCAGGTATTGTGATGACAGTGCAGGGCCTGATTTCAAATTCTGGCTATGGGATTTTGAAGGAAACCCCATTCCCATAATGAGATCATGGTAGATGAAGTGAATACTGGTGAAGATACACATAGATGCTGTTTAGCAGAATGCTTTGTGAAATAATGCCAGTCAACAAATTTTAATTCCATTAAGAAGACACTAAAACACACTAGAGAAGAAAAGTATGCATTTAAATATGTTGCTTTCCAACCATGTTATGCAATAATTATTGCAGACAAATAGTTGCTGCTAGTAATCTGTAAAATGTGTGCCATTTCCAAATTTAGGACCTTGTAGCATTTCCCCCATTGTTCCTTCATGTAAAATGAATATTAATGGGCTTGATGGGTAGGACTTTCAAATGGGGTCCAGTTTTCAGGAGTAAAAATGATCAGTTTGCTTTACAAAGGCCTTGTCCTCCAGGAAGAATCTGTTCCAGTCAATCACAAACTTGGAACCTCCCACTACAGTATAGTTGATAATTTGATGATAGTGAGATATGTACATCAGATTTGATGCCTCTCCAATATTTTACACATATAATCCTCGTTATATTTATAATCTTTCACACTCTCAACATCCAAGCAAATGAGATATGTTTGTATCAAGACATTCATCTTAATTACTACTAAGAGGCCATTTTGATAACCTCTTCTCTTATTGAAAATGTTCCCTCTAATTATTAATCTAAGATAGTTACTGAATTTGTTTGAAAACAGAATTTTCTATAATCTATTTAAAATTAAAATATAGTTCATGCCCCACCAAATTCATATTTACTTTATTCTACACAATATCTAAAATGTGCAAAATAATACAATAGATGCAAAAATTTGCCACATAGAACATGTAGTAAAGCATAGTTTGAAAAGTCTTCATGACTAATCATGGTATATAGCTATTTTCTTAATTGCTTTTACACTATCTCTGGTTTCTAAAGTTTTATAGCTATTCATGACACAAATATCACTGATTGTTTAAGATGTAATGCACTGATAGTTTCCTATAGAAAGCTAGATACAAGTCAAACAGTGCAAAGTATCAGCTACTTTAGAAAAAGTACATATAAAGATCAAAGCAAATCATGACAACAAAAGAATATAAAAAATTACATTGTGGGATTAACTTTCTTAAATAAACAGAATTTTGGTCTCTGTCTCTGTCATTCTCTCTCTCTCTCTCTCTCTCTCTCTCTCTCTCTCTCTCTCTCTCTCTCTCTTTCTCTATCACACACACACACACACACACACACACACACACACACACACACACACACTCACACATGCACATACAAATAAAATCCAAAACAAAAATATGTATATGGCTGGCTTTACTAGAGTAACAACTTTCGTTCTATTTATAGCCCATAATGTCGTGATGTAGACTTCAAAGCCAAACAATGACACTTGGACATTCTTCCACTAGCAATTAGATGGCCAAACAAGATTAAAGGAGATGTCTCCAGGACAAGAAAATAGTTTTAAAAAATGTATGAAAATTGGTTTGACAAAGATAAAGTTATACCAAGAGAAAAATTTATAGCAATGATTCTTAAAATCTAGCACATTGTAATACCTCATTCTTTTAATCCTACCTAGAGTACTTGGGATACTGAGGCAGGAGAATTGCCATGAGTTCTAGGCAAGTATAGATTAGAAAGTTTAAAAAAAGTAAACACACATGTAACCACAAGGGAAAATTAAAGTCAAAATTATAATCCATGATGTATAGCAAGTAGGAAAAAAAAGTAAGAGAAATGCAGAGCAAGTAAGAACTAACAATTAGATAAGAGCAAGAGTCAAGAGATGGGAAGGAAACTGAAGATATAAAAACAAGGAAATAAGGTATACTATTTCAAAAAATTTATAATTATTATATTTACGTAGGTAAAGAAGATAGCATCAGAAATAAACCAAGATCATCTCTTAGATGATAAAATTTTCAGGGATCTAATTGATAAAAAACATAGTAACCAAACAAGCAATAACAACAACAGCATATATACATATGTGAACTTAGCACCCAAACCATGAAAATAAAAACAACCACAGGTTACTTATGTGAGACAGATCATCTGACTGTCTCTGTAACTATTCAGAAAATTAAATTCTTAATTCCAAATGTATTAATAAAGAAATATTAGGCTCAGATATTTTCATTAAAGAGGTGTGAAAGATGAAAAAAAAAAAAAAGTTCAATATAATTCTACCTAGAAAGTAGGAGGGAATGTTTTCTATTCAATTTATAAAACTAGTATTACACTGATACTCAAACTAGACATTGTAAACAGAAAGACAATTGCAAACCTCTATCTCCCATCAATAAAAATGTGTTTTTCTTAAAAAAAAAAATAGCAAGCTGGATATAGTACTATATAGGATAATTATAAACCCTGATCACATGAAGTTAAATCTTGGGAGTCAAGTCTGGTTCAATACTTAAAAATCTATAAATGTAATCCGCTATATTAATAGGATAGTGTGCAAGAATTATATGATCATATAGATGCTTTCAGAAAACAATTGACAAAATCTTATATTCATTAATGATTGAAAACACCAAGAGATCCTTATATTAACAAAGAGGATCTGTAAAATCAGTTAATACTGGGCACAGTAAAAATTGATTCTCTGTCAAGATAATGAAGAAGAAAAAGACAGAATTTCATCATTATTATTCAACTGGAAATCTTAGCCAGCAAGGTAAAAAAGAGATAAAAATATACACACAAGTAAATAAAAGAGATATTGTCCTTTGGAAATGTGTGGAAGACAATCAAAGGCCCCAAGATTTCTACAACTTTGAAGCAAGAAAAATTGAAGATATGCAGCTATCAGCTGCATTTCCATATGGGAAGCAAATTGATGTAATAGCTATATTTTGTAACAATTGAACAAAAACGAAACAGTTTGCTATTAATTTAACAAAACACATAGTAGATTCATGCCAGACTTACATGCTATACGACAGGCAAAGACTGAAAATGAAGATTACCCTGAAGTTTATGAAGAATTGAAAATGAACAGTAAATACTAAGATAATTTTGTAAGCAAGACCAAAGTGGGAATAGCCACTTAATAATTTCTCTTAACCAGTATTTTAAGGTAAGTAGTTGTATATAAGGATGGCATTGAACTCACTAAGCAGTCAATGTGACTTGAACTCCAGATCTTTCTTCCTGTCCCCACTCCATCCCCCGGGGTTCTAGGAATGCAGGTATTTACCATAATGCCTGGTTTATGTGTTGCTAGGATGCAGAAGACATGGAGTGTTGTGTGTGTTGGGAGCCGCTGGCCCCAGCTCCTCAAGGTGGCGCTGATATCCGGTGCTGGCCAACCCGCCTGAGTCAGTAAACAAAACAAGAGCGCATGCGTTTGATACTCTCGCGAGACTGGTCTCTCCGCCTCTCCCGTGGCATCATGTGGGATAATGAGCTGCAGCTTATAGAAAGGTGACACGTCCAAGGCAAAGGTCTTTGGTCTATATAAAAGTTGGGTTTTCCTACCTCGTGGCCTCTCCATTTTATGTAAGCTTATGCTCTCCCTCATGGAGCATTAAAGCATTGCTGCAGAAGGATCCTACGTGTGCCGTGCCTTTTCTTGCGGGTGAGAAGTAGGCGCGGGACAGTGTGTTTAGGGCAGATACTCTTCCAACTCCAGACTGATCATTCTGTTTCAAGACTTATATAGTGACTGTGCCCAGGACAGTATGGTATTATTGGAAGAGAGGCATACACCAAGACCAATAGAGAGCAGACAGCTACAAATGTAGATGTCCACAAATAAAGCCAGTTGAATGCAAATTTACACAAATGAAAATTAGTGAATAAAGGCAAATTGCTTTCTTTGAAGCAACTGTATGTTTCTTAACAAAACAAATAAAATCTTTCATGAACCCTACATTTTATACAAATTTAATTTTGGAATGGATTTTAGGTTCAAATGTAAAATACAAAGCTGCAACTTTTTCAGAATATGAATATTTAGGAAAAGATGAGACTGGACTTGATAAAAAAATTCTCTGAAATGACATAAAATATGATCTGTAAGAGAAAAATAACAGATAAATTGTACTTTATCAAAAATAAAATTATATTCTTCATGATCTTATTAAGAAGATGAAAAAACACACATCTATTTACTCTGAGAAAATACTTTCAAAACACACATCTGACAAAGAAGTCACATTTAGAATTTGTGAAGAGCTTTCAAAATGAATTATAAAAATGTGTTTATGAAATATGTAGATGACATGAAGAAGATATATGTATGGCATAAGATATTCATCAATAGCAGTCATTAGGAAAAGACTATGATAAAATGAAAAATAAGAGCGAATGCTAAAAATAGCCATAGTGCAAAATAGCAAAGAGGGTATCAGCTAGACTTCTAATATATTGCTGGTCGAAATGTGTAGCCATTGTTGAAAATGGTTTGTGAGTTTTCTGAAATACTAGAAGCATTTTCCATACAAAGGAAAATGTTAATCAAGTTAAGTAGTTATATTCGCATACGTTCCTTTCGACAATTTTGTTGAGTGTTGTTATTATTGTTCGTAACTATAATTTCTTGTGTGATTTTTGTAATTGATCAGAGGAGCCTTTTGCCCCTCCTTCCATCTCTCCCTTCCCTCTTTCTTCCCTTCCTCCCTCCCTCCCTTCCTTCTTTCCTTTATTTTTTCTTAAAAAAATAATGTGTTCCTATACACCCTGATTAGAGTTTTTATTCCTACAACAAACCACCATGACCAAAAAGCAAGCTGGAAAGGAAAAGGTTTATTTGGCTTACATTTCCACACTATAGTTATTTACTGAAGAAAGCCAGGGAAGGAACTGAAATAGGGCAGAAACCTGGAGGCCAACACTGATGCAGAGCAATAGAGGAGGCTGCTTGCTCTCTTGCTAATCCTGGTCTTCTGAGCCTGATCTCTTATAGAAGCCAGGACCACCAGCCCACAATGGGCTGAGCCCTCTCCATCAGCCACTAATAAAGGAAATGTCCTACAGCTAGATCATGGAAGCACTTTCTCAATTACAGTTTCTTTTTTTCAGATAACTAGCTTGTATCACATTGACACACGCTAACCAGAAATTACGTAAGCTGTCTTGGTGTCAAGAGGGCTCACTGGATGTTTGCAACATCTCAAATGTTATAAATGAAGAAGAAAAATAAAAGAAAGAGATAAAATATGATGAAAAAAACGAACAAACAAAAAAAGCAACAACAAAATCCAAAAGCAAGTCTTTCAAAACAAATCCAAAAGCCAGGAAGACATAGGGAAACATCACGTGGAATTTCTTTTTCTTTTGTTCTCAGAAGCTGTTGGCTGCAGATGGATTTTATGAGAATCGCACATAGTCTGCCTTTCATAGCAACCTTAGCACCTTGGCAATCAGCACAACAAGCTCTGGTGGTACCCCACCACCACCACACAGCACTAATCCATTCATTTCTGTCACCTCCTTTTCAAGCTTTGTCCGGGATATTTTGAACTATATCAAGCTTAAAGGCTAATAAAGTCATTGAAAAGCCTCTATGGTGCAGAGTGAAAATCAGCCAGATGTAAGATGTATTTTGCTACATACAAAAGTTGGAGTAAGTCAATAACTTCTGCATTTAGAAATTTTCTAACTTCTTTCACAGGATTAGAAATCAAAAGAAAATCCAAGATTAAAAAAAAAAAAAAAATCCAACATCTGTTGAAAAACACCTCAGTTTTGTATGTAAGTTTTCAAACTCATCTTGGCAACTGGGGGATGGGACAAGGTCTATGGACCAGTGAAGGCTCCAGCTTTGTTCCAGGATGGTAGAATGGCTCATGCAATGAGTCAGCTCAGCTGAAAGAGCCAAATCTTCATTTAAATGATTTCTTTCCCTACTACCTGTGCCTCTTTATTAGTGGATTCCATCTAGATAACTAATAATAGTCTCACTAGCAACCGTTAATGACAGCTAAATATGTATCTGTTGCTAAGTAGTAACACAGCACTAAGGAAAGGTACGGAGTTTGTCAGGGAATCTGTCAATTTCCAGGTCAGTTTCTTGTTACTAAAGGAGAAAAAAAATCAGATTCTAAGCTTTCCTCTGTAACTAACATTTCCACCAAATATTAAATATCTAGATTTTCAATTCTCTTATGTAAAAAAAGGGGGGATTTGCATATACCCTATGCATATCTTTCCATATAGTTCAGATCATCTCATAAATTACTTGTAATTATTAATATTATTTAAATGGTTGTTGCAGTGTGTTACACAGAAAATAATGACAAGAAAAAGATTACATATCTTTAGAACCTATGCAATATGATGTACTTTTGCACACATTTTGATTGAATCCAGGAGGGCCAGTTTTATGATTGTGAAGTGGTGTGGTAAGGCAGTGTATATTAAGGTGTTATCCAAAGTTCCTAAATCACCAGAGAAGAGCAGACAAAACCAAACAACAACCAAACCAAACAAAAACCCTTCAGTGTTTCCATGCTTTCTTGATAGAGGCAATAATTACATCAGTTGCCAACCCCCAAATTCTGCAATAATTAACACAATAACATGACTCCTGTTACATGGTGATGTATAATTAATTTTTTCATACTCTAATAGGAAATACATTTTTTGCCTTCAGATAACATCCTACATGGCCCTCTCTACTTCTTTCTCACTCCTATCAATAGAAATCTAATTAAATCTATAAAATTCAACACACAAGGTGATTAACAATTTAACTCATTCATGCTCTCCCTATCTCTTTCTCCCTGTCCTATGACTTTTGAGCTCCCCTGTAAAATCTGTAGGTCTTCTTTGTTTATATCTATGTAGTGTTCTTCTTAATTTTGGCCCGTAGGTAAATGAGGCCAGAGAGAAGAGTTCAGAGCTTGCTCCTCTGCAATAGGCTTTCGGCCTCAGAATAGGTCACTCTTTACCTTAGGATTCTCCAGTTTCCTAGCACTGAAGGATGATGGTCTCTACCCATTAGCTGCTTACAGCATTGCTTACTCTTAATAACAAGCAAAGACTGGCACCTGATGCTGCCCGATGCTCTGTGTTCAAGAAACACACTGGTTGAGAATTATTGCTTAACGTGTTAGAAAGCTTATATGCAGGGGTGTGACAGGTAGACACATTTATTTTGGAGAAATTTTTGTGTGAAATAAAGGGAAAATGGTAAAAGAAAACCTTGATTAAATACTGCTTTGCTAGTAGAAAATTATCTAGGAATAAAAAGCCTATCCCCAAAATGATAAAGAAAATTATTAATCATGGTGAAGAGTCAATTAGTGAAGTTGTCAATTTCCTACAATTAAATTGGACATTTAATACAATCAAAATGCCACTGGCCACTATCATATGTAATATAATAATTATAAAGCATCACAGCAATCAAATCAAATTTAACATCAAGAGTCACTTGTCAAAGCAACAATAGTAATATTTTGAGTGTTTAATTTAGTAAAATTTGTGAAGTAAAACTAGGGTATTTGGGGTTTATATGATAGTTTAGCAGATAAAAGTTTTTGCTGCCACATCTGACAATCCCTACCAGATCCCCAGAACCATCAATGATGAGAGAATTGACTCATGCAAGTGGACCCTTTAACTGTCACATGTGCACTCCTCACACACAAAATAAATAGTCAATAAACGCATTTAAAACACAGAATATATACTATTGAAAAAAATCATAGCCATTATTTTGAATGTCAGAATCATCTTTTTTGAAAGAAATTAAAAGGATATTTTAGAATAAAAGCTAATTTAGATGACCCCATACATGTGTATTTGTATGTGTGCGTGTAGTTTTGATATTTGAACATTAACTACAAACATTATTTAAAAAAGAAAATATTATATTCATATCTTATCATGATATATAGAAGATTTAGTCATAAAACTAGGAAATATGTAAGCGGAGAGATGGAAAGAAGGAAATCTCCTGTGTTTGTCAAAGCAGTGAACTCCTGAACAAAAGTTATTTTGAAGGTAATGTTTATACAACTATAATAATTTGAGAGATTGCCATAGATCTAGGAGGCCAGATATGAAAATGTGGTTCAGAGAAATCTGTTTCATATCATACACCTATAAATTCACTCAGGAAGACTGTGGGAGCAAAATCTACTAGTTTCAGTTAGTGGAGGATTATGTATGTTCTCAATTTCCTTATATAAACTCACAAAAAATGATAAAAGAGAGGTAAATGAATTAACCCAATGACATTAACAAACACTAGGAAATTACTTTAGTTTTAAAACCATGAACTATTAAACTATATGAAATGTGGATAGTAAGAGATGACTCTAAAAATGGATACATACTGCCCTAGTTACCCACCATGCTAAGCTGCTATGAGAGAGAAAGTAGCTTAGTCCTTGTTCTCTTGCTGTGAACAGACACAAAGAACACAGCAACTCAAATGCAGGAAAACATTTAATTGGGGCTGCTTTACAATTTGAGGGTATAGTCCATTATCACCATTGTGGGAAACATGGCAGCATACAGGCAGATATGATGTTGGAGAAGGATCTTATATATCCTGTGGAGGGTTCAGGAGGAGAGAGACATTGGGCCTGGGTTGAACATTTGAAATCCCAAAGACCACCCCTACTGACATACGGAAGTCAACACCCAACAAGGTGACACTTACCCCACAAGGCCACATCTACTGGAACAAAGTCACACTTTCCAAAGGCAAAGGCACTTCCTAATATTTAAATACATGAGGCTGGGGGGGGGGGTGGAGGGAGGGGGTACACGACACACACGACTATGACATTTCTATTCAAGCCACCACAGTAGTAAACACTTGTGATCAACCAAAAGGCATTTTAATTAGGAATTCTTTGCTCTTTGTCACAGATACAGGAACAGAAGAAGTAGCAAGCATACTTAAAAAGCTGCAATTTGTTTCTGAATCAAAGTATGTGATGGGATGAAAGAAGGGTAAGGTGAGGGATGTTTTAGCATTAGAAACAAGTGTAATAGGCGGGCACCCCTAGGGCACCCCAAGACACCCCAGGACCACGACTAATGACCACTGTTAACATTAAAGAAAAAGAGAGTTTAATGAATATGAATATGAATACCAGTACACACACATGTGTGGACTCCAGGCACTGTATAGAAAAGCCTGGAGCCCCGAATATTTTTAGGGCAGAATTCTTATACCCTACTCTGGGTAGGGGAGGGGGTATGGGCAGGGCCAATGGTCAGCTTAGGACAGAGTTTAGGAATGCGGGCAGGCAAGCTATTTCCTGTGAAACAATAAGGAGCACCTGAAGACATTCATTTCCTGGAGCAGAGCAACTGTGCAAACTTCAGAAAGTTCCTGCCTAGGCAAACAACAGTTCTCAGATAGGGCTTTCCTGGGTGACCCCACCCAGGTTGCTAGATCAGGAATGAGGAATGTGGTCTCACCAGGTGGGTCTCAGGAATTCAGGAAGTATCTATCAGGCTCAGGCTGCTGGGTGTGTCTCAAGCAGCCATCTTGACCTTGGCTAGTTTCAGGGACCTCAGGAAGGGGTTGAGGGGGAGAGAGTTACAGGATTTTTCTATTTTCACACAAGTAATTCAGGAACAATATCTTCATGTGAAGCAAAGTCCAGAAAAATCAAGAGCTGGTATTTTCCATAAATACACATAATTATTGTCTATTTATTGTAAACATCAAATATAAAGATTTGAATGTAACTTTTGTCTGAAGATCAAAGTGGGGAGAAACACTAAGTCTCAAAAAACAAAAATGTAGTCTATTCTGGACCATTAACCTTCTAGGCAGAAGCTTATTTGATGTGGGAATGTCTTTCTGAATGTTGTGAATATTCATCTTTAAATAAAGGAGCTGTTTTGGCCCATAACAGGCACAATAGAAGAAGTAGGTGGGGAATCAGAATAGTTAGGAAAAGGAGGGAGGAGTCAGATGAAATTGAGTCAGCCAACCAAAGGAGCAACATATAAGGAACGGAGGTGAGCCACGGGCCATGTGGCAGACAGATTAATGGAAATGTGTTGATTTAAGATAGAGAACTAGCTAGCAATGTGCCTGAGCCTTAGACCAAACAGCATGTAGTTAATGTAAGCATCTGCGTCATTTTGGGGGCCTGAGCAGCAGCGGGCAGCTAAGCAGTCCGGCACTGCAGGTCTGTGGGTCATTGTAACACTTATTCTTAATATTTTGTTTATCAACCCTTCATATAATCTGTTCACAGTTCATTTAGAGTCTAGCTAGCTATCAATAAAAGAAAGGTAATAAAAATAACTTCAAAGAATGAAGCCCAAAGTGGTTAAAAAGTTATGGGAGATGGGATTCACAGTCATATTTGAAGCCGCAAGTATCAAGATAGAAATTGCTGGGGGGAAAAATGTCATTTGACAACAAAGTCAGAGTTACCAAATTTACATTAAACACTTTGGAATAAATTCAAGGACATTAAGAGATAACAGATAAGAAGGGAAAAGCAACTCAGAGAAAGATAATTCACTTCAGAACCTGGTAGAAGCCTCATTACCCCATAACAGGATGACTCCACTTTAACTTATTTTTATATGTGTATGTGTATGTTGTGGAAACTTTGACAGCAGTTGTCTTCTCTATGATATTTCCCAAAGGTTTTCAGTCTTTTAATTTATCTTCTCCTTGCGGAAGAACTAATGGCAAGCGACAGCTGCTAGGAGATTAAATGTCAGTTTCTTAAGAATGGTGCCTCTGGTAGACCAACCATACTTGGATTCTACATATCCAAGAGTACATAGCCAGCATAAACTTCTTCCCTTGATCAGTTAAAGACAAGCAAACAAACATAGGAGTGGACAGAAAGATGGGTCGATGGGTCGAGAGGGAAGGGGAATAGATCTCAGGGGGATCTAGGGGAGGGAGTAAATATGTTCAAAACAAATGGAACAAAATTAAAAAAAAACTAATAAAAATGGATTGAAAAATAATAGCAAAAAGGAAAGGAAACAGCAAGTGAAGTAAGTAAAATTAAAATTTAAATATGTGTTTGGAAAATATTAGATACTAAATAGAAGTTATTAATGGTAAAATACACAGTTCAAAGATAAAAGATAGAGAAAGACACATAATTGCTGTTCAAAGGGATACATCAAATGTCAGATATATAGACAGCCTTTCCCAAGCAAAATACAGTCCTCTGTATTTACCCATGCATTCAGCCATGCTGCTCCAAGCCTGCTTTTCATCAGACCAGCCTGGAGTTGGACATGGTCCACATGAGAAGTGCATGCCAGGTGAAAACAGGAGAGATATGAGCATAAAAACATAAAGGCATGTCTTACAAAGGGGGATGCATCTTGATTTTACAGTGATGCCAGACTTAATTACTTTATGGAAATAAGTTGCTTATACAATATATTTGTCACAAGGGCAACAGCCCCAGAATACAATGGATTGGGCTTTTTGGTTTGCTTTTGTGTTATTAGAGAGGTGCAGGTATACATAGGGACAAGCTTGAGAAAGTCCCGAACACCAGAAGGAATCAAATTCAGATTTCAAAAATGAAAACATATAATCAGACATTTTTTTAATTTATAAAAAAAAGTCGTTTTTATCCTTCCCTCCTCCCACTTGCAGTCAGCCTTCAGCCTTGCCCCTCCACATCCACTAATCCCCTCCCCCAAAAGGTCAAGAAGTCCCAAGGTGGATCAGCTCAGCATGGTGCATCCACTCCAAGCAAGTCTGATTTCCTCACTGAATATCAGGACTGGGCTAAGTGTTTCTCTGTGGGGAATGGGCTCTCAGGAGTATACTTCTGGAGATTAAAGGAAAGGAATGTAGACTCAATAAGAAAGACAATAAAGAGAGGTGGAAGGGGAAAGAAGGAAACCACAGGGAAATGAAAAAATAAAGGAGCAGGCTCAGAAAGAAAAGCTATAGCCAGCAGTTATCCCCAGCAAGTTGCTAGAGTAGCTTTACATGTCTAGATACTACTCCATCCACATGTGTATTCCCTATTAAAAAAAATACACAAAACTACCAAAATACAGGTCAAGCATCATTGACACTCCTTTGGTTCTTCTGATGTAAAAACCAAAGCTACCAAGTATCTGGTTCTGAAACCTTCCTGAGAACATCCTCAAGGATCTCCTCACAACCACCTTCATGCTCAAGTATTTCATTTAACTGATCTCTGCAAAGTCATGCATCTTTGGTATGATGGCTTCTAGTAGAAATAAGAGATTCTGGGTGTACTGATCTTCTACTTTCAAGGATCTTAACTTCACTGTCCTTTTGTGCAGAGTCAGGGCAGTGAGAAGTACTTAGTAAGCACCAGGCTATCCCAACATCATTACGTATTTGCTCATTCCAATAAACTCTCATACTTTTACATAATCTCACTCTAATGTTAGACACACATGCCAGAGTGAAAACTCAATGGTCAAGTCCAAAGGCTTCTAAAGGCATCATTTTACAATGCTAAAATTAGAGGACAGCTTCTAAAACAAAGCCACCAGCAATTTGGGGTGATACTATCTCACTAAAGTTGTCAATTCTACTCTCTTACTCTAAAATACATGTGGTAACCAGGGTTACATATCTTTAGCAATATTTGGGTGCTAGCTATCTTCTGTCTCCTTTCCCTTTTCAAAGAGGATAAATTTAATAAGGAAGGATTAAATATAATTGAGAATAAATAAAAGGAGTTAACTGTAGTTCCATTGAGAGAGTGTATTTAAATACCTGGGTATGGAAGCTACATAGAGACATCTCTGAATCATTCTCATATTTTATTCTTCAACTGGTTGTTCTTATGTCTTCTAGGCACCCACCCACAAGTTACTATGGGTGGTACTAAGGAGTCTTGTAACATAAGAGAAAGTATACATTATAAACAAGACAGAAACTTGGAATCAATAGCTCAAAAGGGTTTTTGTATTTTGGCTATAAGCACAAAGTCTAGAATAAGAATTTACCTTCCGTGAACCTCATTGGATCAACCCATAAAATAGCAACTAATTTTCCTTCATAAGTTAAAAAAACTAGAAGCAAATGACTTAGCACAAGAACTCACAGTAGTTAGTTACTACTATGTACTACTATGGTTTGAATGTAAAATGCGCCCCCCCCCCCCCATGCCATTAGCTCATGCCTTTGAATACTTGGTCTAATGCTGCTGTTTGGGAAAGCCAAGAACATTGAGGACAGTGGTTCTCAACATTCTGAATGCTGCATTTCTTAAACACAGTTACTCACGTTGTGGTGACCACCAAGCATAAAATTATTTCACTGCTAATTTATAACTGTGATTTTGTTACTTTTATGAATCGTAATGTAAATATCTGATATGTAGGATATCTGATATGCAACCCCTCTCCAAAGGGGCCATGACCCAGTTGAGAACAGCTGTGTTAGGAGATAGAGTTCTACTCTAAGAAGTGATTCACTGAAAGTGGGCTCTGAAGCTTTACCTGCCATGCTTCATTTCATGTTTGCCCAATGCTTTATAATGTGGATGAGATGTGACCTGCCAGCATCCAGTACTAGAGCATTTCCTTTTCACTGCCATGTTTTCCCTGAGAGGATAGACTATAGTTCTCTGGGACTGTAAGCCAAAATAAACCTCTGTGACAAGTTGCCTTCATTAGAGCATTTTGTCAGAGCAATGCAAAGGTAAATGAGAGTTACTATATTTCAATCCCTTTCTTCTCTATTACAACTGAAAAAATAGAGCACAAAAAGAAACTTGTCCTGGCAAGTACATCATCTACCTGTTTAAGCATCACCTTATGGATGCAGCTTCACATAGTCTCCAAGCAAAAGCCATTAAGAACTCTCTGTTCCTTGCAATTCTTCCAAGCCAGCCTGTACAGCAATTTGCAACTTTATGATGTGATAAATAGAATTTCTTTGTTTGGATTTTTCATTTACATATTTATTGAGATATGACGATCTTAATTAGTTCTGCTTTTTTTGTTCTGTTTGTTTTTCCTGCATGGGGAAAGACAGCTTTCTATATTTTGAAATAATTCTGCATGCTAACAGGGTGAACAAAACTCAGCCTGTGGCATTCCTTCATGTTGATGCTGCTTAGAGCTCAGCTTTGCTGAATCCGTCTGCACTTTCTCTTCAAATGCAGAGGTAATGTTCAACACTTGGGTGCCTGCCAGACCTTGAGAGGCAGCCACCTACAGAGAGGCAAGAGGGGAACACTTTTAAAATTCCACACACTTGTATTTATCCAACATGCTCTCCCCAGCTGCCTATCACTATCTCCCTTCTGAGAATGCTGAACCTCCATTGCTTCTTGTTAATGAAATGCAACTCTGTCTGCCCCTCAGCCTGTGTAGGACAGCAAAGGACAGCTTTGATTTCCCTCCGGGCCTGAGTTCTGAGGTCAAGGGAGGTTTTAGACAGCTTGCTTGAATTATACTATTCTTCGTTTATGCTCTACTTTCCTCAGATCAGAGCTATGTGAATAGTGCACCTCCTCCATGATGCACTAGCAGCTTATTCATTAGCCCTCCCATGAGCATGCTACCATCATCACCCAGAACAATTAGCATGGTTCCCCAGGGCTTTGCATTTATCAGCTTCTTCACACCATCACCAAGTCTTCCACTGATTCAACACTTTCTAGAGAAAGGGCATACTATATGATTTCCTTTTTTAAAAAAAGTTAATTAAACTAACGGTGCGCTTCCTGTGCACAGAAGAAAGCTCCAAGAGCTCTTAGGAAAGGATAAGGAGCAAGCATAACTAGTCACCTATCAGGCTACTTTTATTCATTCTCACTTCACTTAAAATATAAGCAAAAGGTCAGAGCAGATTCCACTGTTAAGAAACTAGGATTAAGAAAGACCTTACAGGTTTAGATAATTTCTCTCTAATAGCTTGAAGCTACACATGACTTAGAAGATGTATGATAATCACATAAGGCCAAGTGCTCCTATAGCCTGTGATTTAATCAATACATATTTATGTATATAGTTTACCTCTCCGGAGGAACTATGATGAAACATTAACTGAGGCAAAACAGAAGCCAGACACTCTTGTCATGTGACCTAAAAGTCAGGCAAAAAAACTGCCAGTCTCCCATAAACGGTTATGAAGATAATTGTCATTTTCTTACTGCACACATGATCCCAAGAAGGTCTTGGGAAGTGTGGTTCAAATCATCCATAAAAATAGAAGAAGAGAGAATAAGAGGATGAGTTAATGAGAAAAGGGCAGAAGAAGCTGAATTAATGAGGAAAGAAGTCTGGGGCAGGGAAGTGAAGGGTGGCTTCTAAGATGTTTAAAGGGACCTGTTAAACTGATTTTTCAGCATGGACATTTTTCTTCTCAAAATGGTGTTTAAGGAGCTGAAAGAAATACAGGAGGGACAGGTGAGCTTCAGATAATAGTCAATAGCTCAATATGTAGGAACTGTCTGAGAAAAATACTTTATTTTTTTCCTTATATCTTCTTCTATTTCTCCCTTCTCCCCCCCCCCAACCTTCCAATGTACCCCTCCTTGCTTTCTTTCAAATTCATGGCCTCTTTTTTGTTGTTATGTTGCATGTATATGTATGTACTCCTAGAGATCATCTTCTCAGTCTGAATAATGTTATTCTTATGCATGTTTTCAGGGCTGACCATTTGGCATTGGATAATTAGTTGATGTGCTCTTCCCTAGAGAAGATTATTCAGAGAAGATATTTGAATATCATGTAATACACTGATGTTTCAACCATGAACATCTAAATGATTTACCTATTGTAACTGATAAGGCTCCACTGAGCTAAGCCATACCCATTTGCTTAGTTGTTTGCTTTAAAGTTAGGTTATAATAGATCTAGTGTCCATGAATGTCTATGTTCTACAGACGAGGAGCCAGGAGATATTAACTACTACAAGGAGCCACCCAAATCCCATTCCCTTGTAGGCATTTAAATTACAGTTGGGATGACCTTGGAAAGCCAATTTGTCACTTCAGAAATGAAAAATTACGATGTCATTATTACTGCTACAGCTTCCTTAGTTACAGGCAACCATTCCATTGCTTGATTTTTACTGTTCTCAATGTGTTTCCTTGTGGAATGTTTCCAGATCCACCCCGTGGAAAAATATGGGCCATTGTTAAGATGCTGCAGCATCACCAGATGCATCTGAAATATGTCACTGCTTGATACATTTGTAGTTGTAGTGAAGAAAAAGACATGGGACATTCAAGCTGTGGATAAGTCTCGTTGAACCACAGTCCTGCAAAAATCATTAACTTCATAAAATATTCGGAAAAGTGTTTTCTTGTCTGAAAAACAAAATCAGAGCTTGTGGGAAAGAGTATACATTGGCTGAAATCACTTAGACTTGGATTTAATTTGAAGTCTATCCTTCTAGCCTGCCTAAGTGGTCTCAATTCCAGTTTTATATTAGGAGGATTTTCCTCTTCAGTGTGCTTTAAAACCACAAAGAAATAAACTCAGTCCTGAGACATAGACTAAGCAACGTTTTAGGGTGAATTGTGCAATAGAAATAGTCAGGAGTGGTTTAGTAGTGTAAAAAAAAAAAACAAAACAAATTACAAATATTTAAAAACTTTTAGGTGTGGCTTCTAATTCTTGAAAAAGTGAAAAAGTTGATGTGTATAATATATTTATTCTCTGACTCATAACTTTATTGGCGGGCCCCCTAATTGCACTCTATAGTTGTTTACCATGGATCCCTTAGTGATATATATATTATATATATATATATATATAATATATATATTATATATATAATATAAAATTTTGCACTATGTGTCAATACCATCTATTGCTCTCAGTCAGTGAATGTAAGCACAGTCCTACATTTTTTCTTTTAAATTTCTCAGTTAGATTTAGTAATGGATGGCTATAATTGCTCACTTGGGAAGCACAGACAGTCTGATCCAAAGGTCAAGGTCATACTTGGTTACATAGTGAGTTCAAGACCAATCTGGAGCACAATAACTTTACCTCCAAAGAATACAAAGAAATGAAAATGTTCGTTTTTTAACTCCTCTGAAAATTTCCTTTGATGTACCTTTTATGCTACTTTAATGAACAGTTTTGAGTCACAATGGTTCATAAGAGACATGCAGGAGGAGTTGGAAACAATGAAGCAAGTGAACTGCTTGTTTTAAATGAGCCAGTCACCATGGGTAATTTAAGTAAAGGGAAGGTAAGCAAATTGAAAATAAATGTCCATGGTCAACTGAAAGCTTCATGTTGTGCCTTGAAAACTCTTATAGTGGAGTTGGAGTCACCTCACCACCTCCCAGCCACAGAAAACTCTGTAATGCACCACATGGCTACTATCCTCTCTCTTCAATGTAACAGTAAAGGTAAGCATTAGATGTAATTTTGGTTGACAGAACCTAAAAAGAATATCTTGAATGTTGGCATCAACTCCATCATCGAAACAAAGGAACAAGATTGATTAGAAGTCTATGTTATATGGTCTACTGAGGTATTTTTGGTTTTGCTTGGTTTGGTTGTATGGAGAAAAGCTTCTGCTTCTTGAATATTCAGTTTCTACCAGGCAATCCAATACAGTTTTGAAAGAGAGCTGACAAGTATGTGGCTGCTGATAGGTCATTCTGATACAGTCTGAGAGGTTCTGAGTGTGTCGTAGGACACTGATCCTGGGTTATCTTTTGGCAAAGCTGAGACCACAGTCTGAGCCACACAGGGTCAGTTATTCCCTCTCCTCTGCCTTTCTCAGGAACATAATTATTTCTTTGGCTTTATGTAAAGGGAGTCCAGCTTTCTGAGGACCTGATATTCCCAGATGATGTGCTCTCCTTCTTTTTGGCATGCAGAGGCAGCAGGGGTGGTAAGAGACTGTAACCTACACCATCTCTCCTTTGTTGCATTCCTTGTACCCTCCCCCAGAGTATCTGGAATAAGGGAAAGACAAATTAAATTGTGTAGGGATTTACATACATCATTACGAATCTGCCTGTGTGTGGAGATCTCCTTATCCAAGAGATCCCAAGGGGAGATATGTTTTCTTTCTTTGACTTGTTTCTCTATTCGTACTAACACAATTGAAAAACGTTGGAAGCTCTTGGACACTGAAAAGAACTTCACAAACTTCACTGCACCCCAGGAGATATGTACCCTTAATCGAATGATCTATGGTTTTTAAATATCTTGATAGTGTGCATGGAACAATGCCGAGAAATAAAAAGTGAAATAAACAGCCATTGTAAAGTGAATGTAAGGAACTCATCGGGGACTACGCTTTAAGGACTTGGATGCCTTTCATTCAGATACTAATTTCATTTTCACGAACACCTCCTTAGGATTCCTGGACATATATCAGCAGCCAATAATCTAACATTAGAATACACAAAAATTTATCTTGGGGAACTGCTTAGGTAGTAGTCAGGAATATACTGAAGAACAGAAGCAGTGAGCAAGATGTTGATCAGGTAGAGGATCATAAACAGATATGAGCATGTTAAAGGAGGCACTTAAATCTTGAAAGCTGAGATGTATAGATCAAATGATGGGAAGCAAGCTGAGAAAAAGTGACTGCTGAGTGTTCAGCTCTAAACTTGACATCTGTGTCACCACCTCTAAGGTTTAGGGAGCATCAAGAAGGGGGGGGGGGCACCAAAACACCAGAGGATGGCGTGCTGTGACATGCTTTCTTCTAGACATGGCACGGTCACTGAATTTATGAACTGTCACCAACTGTAGTTACCTGCATAGGACCTACACAAAAGTGTTCCCGTCCACATTATATGAACAGAGTTGTGTGTGTGTGTGTGTGTGTGTGTGTGTGTGTGTGTGTGTGTGTGTGTGTGTGTGATGACATTCCATCCCTCTATGGGGACCTACTGACAGTTTCTGAAAAAGAGTAAATTATGCTTTGGTGTTTTTGTTGTTGCTGTTTTTTGTTTGTTTGTTTGTTTCCCCCATGAGGAGACAACTGGCAAATGTCAGTGCTCCAGCAAAGACCACTTTGCCATGTTGATCTGAGCAATGCTAAATAAACCCAGTAAACCATATATGTGCACACAGACTAGAATTAGGAGGGGGACTTGCAGGGAAAAGAGGACGCCAGTGAGAGTGGGAGGGATATGGCAGACATAGCAATAAGTTGACTGTGACTGGAATATATTATACACATGTATGGAATTGTCAAACAATTAATAAACATACTTTAAAAGATTTTGAGATAAGTGAAATGCAAAAGTTTTTTGTTTTTTTTTTTGTTTTGTTTTGTTTTGGGGGGGGGTGTTTGTTTGTTTGTTTGTTTTTTTTTTTTTTTTTTTTTTGGTCTTTTTTAAAGCTAGGAAAAACTCCTAGAACTCCCAGGATGTTCATGGGTAGGTCTCCAAACAATAGTGGAGGGGTGCTGAACAGGACTTCTATAATCAAATGAATAACCACACAAAGTGCCATCACAGAACCTACATCCACCAAAGAATAGAGGTGGAGGCAGAGATCCATGGCTGAGCACTAGGCAGAACTCCTGGTTCAGCTGTGAACAGGGGAGGAGAGTCTGTATGAGCAAGGGGTAGGGATTATGAAGAAAATTCCCACAGTGATGGCTGGCTGGAACTCTGGAAAGCTCACTGAATCAAGAACAGCCACTGGGGAACCATGAAAAGGGAGTTAGGCCCTCCAATGGTAGGCAACTGTCTATTGGCATGGGCAGTATGTGGAGCCTCACCGGGTGGAATCAGACTGAATTGCAGGGAATGGACTCCAAGGTGCCAGCACATGAACAGGAACATGATATTGGGATGAGGAAACTGTACCTTCCTAGAGTGGATGAGCCACACTGAGCTGATCCACCTTGGGACATCTTGCCCTTTTGGGGGAAGGTATAGGGGATGGGGTAGGAGAGAGGCTGATTTCG
Organism: Phyllotis vaccarum; assembly: GCA_033318265.1. NCBI lineage: Eukaryota > Metazoa > Chordata > Mammalia > Rodentia > Cricetidae > Phyllotis > Phyllotis vaccarum. The sequence continues at coordinate 150,894,415 of JARWLC010000009.1, forward strand.
GACTGAGAGGGATTGGGAGGAAGGAAGGGTGGATGAGCAGGGGGAATACATGAATAACAAATCTTTTTAAAAATAAATTTATATAATAAATTATATATGTGTATAGATAAATTATATGTATTATAATAATATAAATTTAATTATATATATATATATATATATATATATATTAACAAAAAGCAGTAGCCAGGATCCATAGTGCTAATGTTTAACTCAAAGTTTCATGTGATAGAGACAATGTTGATATACTATACCTCCACGGAAGAACCTACAGATAATGAAAAACACAATACATTTTAAAGAAAATCTTTGGGGGCTCTCTCTCTCTCTCTGGCTTCCTTCTCACTATGAAATAAACTTCATTATTCCATGTCTACACAACCCCCAAACAATTGAACCTTGCAACCTCAGACTAAACTTCTAAAGATATAAGCAAAAATGACCTTCCTTCCTCATAATTGGGTTAGCTCTGGTATTTTGTCACAATGAGGCAGTCTGATTAGCACAGAAAGATGGGATGGTCATACATGCACAAAACAGTGTACGCATATATCCTAATATGTTTGCTCCAATAACTTATGTTTACAAAGCAGCGGTTTCATTAAAATTAAGTTATAATCTGTACCTACAGGAAATGAAACTCTTGTCAAAGTGAATGTGAGTGTGGACATGCTTCAGTTCTTGATCAACTTCCTTCCCCACACCCGACCTCAATAGAATTTTGCTCCTGAATCTTCTCTTTTTGTGACTTGGCATTACATACTTAGCAGAAAGAAAAACTGAGCTTCTACAATCTGATAATTATTTATTTTCTCCCTGTGTGTTACAGCATCCTCTCCAACATAATCCTTCCATTTAAGTCAGGACTGTCTCTCAGCTACTCGGATACCTGCTGGGCTCTGCTCATTCTCTAACTTGGCACTCATAGACTGTGCCTGGGATGCAGTCTTTAACAACACTGCCAATTGAACCCCCCCCCCCCCCCATGACTTCAGATCAAGACCAAATGTCATATCTTCATAAAACACCCAAGATTTTGTGGTCTAGAAATAACTACTCATTTGACTTTTTGGACATTTGCTCAACTCCATTTCCCCTTAGAGATCAGAGATAAGGTTTGTATTAATATGTATCTAGCATAGATTTTTATCCCTTGTTTAAACACATAAATATTGAAAACAAATGACAAATATCATATAAACAATACTGTATGTTTAAACTCACACACAAACACACACACAAGACAACAAAACAACAAACAGACACTGTCCACATATTAGGGCAACAGAGTATCTCTTCTACTTTCTGCTTGGCAAACAGAAATTACAGGGGTGGGGGAGTCCCTCAGAGAATTCATTCCTTTATTTGGAAACATCAAGAGTAACAGTCACTGGTCAGGGACATTTCATTACAAGATGAATTTACTAAGACTTAGATAATCGGTAATTTCACATGAGTCTGTTTCTCTTGCCATGGGCACATATTTGTGTTCTGTTTTACTTCGTGGTCTATTTATTTTATGTTCTTTTCTTCTTCCTCCTTTGCAGCCACAGTGATGTAGTTTGGCGTGCATCAAGCTGTTTACAGTTAAGGTAGAGAAAGCAAAGGTGACTAGAAGTCCAAATTCTAATGGATGGGTTAGATGTTTGAGAACCCACATAAAAAAAAAAAAAAAAAAAAAAAAAAAAAAAAGCCAGAGAAACATCAGCAAATCTATTTAAAGACTATTTTTGTTATCTCAGGAACTGTCTTCCAAATTCTATGTTTCTACTCAGGTTCTCAGGTTTCAAATAAAAGGATTTAGTCTTGCTATTGTTACAGACTAAAAGAATTCTTTACACAGGCCTTTTTGTTGTAAGAACAAAATCGAATCTCCTTGCTTCTGAAACTCCAAGGATTCTGGGGAGTTTACAGAGCAATAAATTTTGATCTCAGTTGTAGTAAAGAAAGAAGTCTAACACTTGGTTCCAGAGCCAGGAGCCAGCTACCTCACCACCTGTGCTGACTCTGGAACAAACCTGTTGTTTTTAGGTGTTTTTGGTCTAGTTCAGGTAGAGGTAACACACACATCTGCTGCTACCTATAGGTTGTCTGTTTTATCACAATTTTTTTTCTGGCAATGAACTTGAATGATTATCATGCTGAGAGGCCACTGATGTGAGTACCCTAAATACCCCTGCAAGAAACAACTCCAGAATGAAATGACAAGAAGGGGGTCATGGTTAGGAAACATTCTATGAGGAAGAAAGTGGCAATGCTTTATTATAAGTAGGCAGGTAATCAACATATGGTGCTTTAAGACATGCAAGATGTTTAGAAAGGACAGCTGCACTGTATAATCCTATGGCCAGGAAATTTAGTCATTTTATAAGATTCATCAGAGGAAATTATTCAAACTTTCTGAGATTGTCTTCTTTAACCTTCATAAACCAATTTTAGTTCAGCACACACCCAATTCTAAGGTAGTTTAATTAATGGGAAATCACTGAAGGAATCAATTTTACTATAAACAATACAGATGACCTTCAGAAAGAAAAGGCACACTTGAACTGGGCTAGTGAAAAAGAGTACGGGCAAAAACAAAACTTAAAGATTTTAATTTCATATCCAAATACTAATGACATAGATGACAGTATCTGGATATAATAATTAATGGCGTATATAAGAATATCAGAGAGTCAAAAAACTCAATATCACTAGGAGAGAAGGTGTGAACACGTACTAAAACCAATCTAAAACAATAAAATTAAATGCAATATATTCTATACCCACAATTTCTTATAAAGAAGTGAGCTACTATCACTATACAAACATATGATAATCCATTATAAAAATTATATCAAAGTACATTGTGTATTAAGTTGTTTTATGCATTATATGTAATTACATTGTTATGCATCGTAATTTATTGCAATATTTTTTATGCAAATGAAGATAGCATTGTTAAAGAAATGCTTTAGCATTATCTGGTAGCAAATGCTCTATTAGGTAGCTTTGTTTATTTCCTAATTACTGAATGATGTGGTAACAGTGATGAAAAGAAATATAATAAAATCTGAATATGGTACTTTAGAACAACTGAGAGGCGTTTGCTAGACCCTTTAAATAAATTACCTCATTTAACTCAATGGCACTGCTTTGTTGCATGTCTTCAACTTTTGATTTTAACATATAAGTATGTGGGTTCTTATTCATCATCATGTGTGCCTACCATATAAATCCCCAACCCACTAACATTCACAGAACTCATAGTTTACTTATTCTATTCAGCCATTCAAAAATCACTGATCTCATCTGCCAGTTTTCTCAGTTTACTTCACTATCCATCAATTTAGATAAAGGAAAAAAATAGGATTAGAAAAAAGAGAGTCTGCAATCTACCTCTTCATCCTGATGCTTCCAGTTGTCCAAGATACCAAGATAGTTCAGATGTAGAGAAAGGAGCAGACAAGCTCAGAGGCTGCTCTTTTGAGAGCTCAACAAGAAAATGATAAAGACCTCTTCAAGGTGAAAGCAATGTATTTTAAGCATAGAAGAGAGGGAGGGGGACCTTGGGATGAAGAACAGCACATGCAGAGTCCTTGCATCATGGAAGAAGGTAGCATGCACAGAGAATAAGCTTTTCCAGGTTCCGAGGAACACTAGTTATGTTGGCCTTGACGGACAAAGAAGTGGAGATAACAGTGCCAGAGAAGGAGGGGCCATTGAGTCGAGGAAGGAAGCTAGGCCTGGATTTATAGGTCATTTTATTTCGCATTCATGAAGATGGTGCTGAAGCACACTCTATTTCATTAGCAGGAGACATAATTATTTAAATATAACTTGCTAGAAATTAGATGTTCAATTTTAAAACATAATTAATTAGAGCAATGCATTAAATGATAATATTTGGCATCTATTAATGAGGATATAATTATATGTGTTATTTAAAAGCTTAGTGCAATACCAATATTTTCTCATAAAATGAAGTGAAGCATACTAACTTAAAAAAGTTCAACAACTTGTCTGAATTCATTTCATGAAACACATCTCTGTCAGTAATCACTCCAATTCCAATTTCAGGAATCTGGTTAAAATTTTATCCGTATTATTCTAAGAAAATTCTGGTAACATTTTCATAGAAAATGTATTTTTTAAAACTTAGGAGAGTAGAGGGGAAGAGTCACATAGGGTTCATGTAAACCCTTTGTGAAGGCCTTCACCTTCTCTCAAGATATCTCTGGGGGGGGGGGGGCAGTGCTATTATATTACAGAGGACCATGAGATTGAGTTCTAAAGGCTGGAACTTGTACTGATGGAGTTTTATGCTGATGTGCCTTCATAATGCATGTAGAACTATTCTTTAGAAAAGTTCACAGGATTGTGTGAGTTAATTACTATTGACAGGTAAATTTTATATGGCAAAAAAAAAATATGAAGCTTCAAGAGCTATCAGGGTTTGAGGAACATGGCTCATTAGAAAAATTTTCACTATACAAGGCTGAGAAGAGAGTTCAAAGTTCTAGAACCCACATACATATCTAATGAGTATGACAACCAATATGTAGTTCCAGGCCTAGAGGACAATAGTAGGGGATCCAGGAATAGGCTAACAAGCTAGACCTGCAGTATCAGTGAGCTCTGAACTCACATGAGAGACCAGGCTTTCTCTGCAGTTGTGTGTGTGTGTGTGTGTGTGTGTGTGTGTGTGTGTGTGTGTGTGTGTGTGTGTGTGTGTGTGTGTGTGTGTGTGATTGAAATGTGTGCCAACACACATGTACATATAAATGCACATGTAAAAAAGTAGGTGATTATTTTCTAAATTCACCAAGGAAATAATTAGTACTGCTGCATATTATGCTGAGATAGACTTAATTTATCACTAAGAATTTCATTCAATCACTACCACAGGAAGATATTAAGTATATACATAGATATCTCTTAGAGTTTGTGTTGGATACAGCATTCAGTAGTATAGATCTGTTCCTCATCTATTATCTAGAAAATAAAATCAGTGGGAAACATCATGGAATATAAAGAGGTACTTTACTTGGACATAAAATCACCCTCAAGTCTCATGTGTGTAAAAGGTATGGCCTCCCTTCGGTGGACAATTGGGAAGTTGTGAGATGTTTAATAGGTGAGATCTATTGGATTATTTGGAGAGAGTCATTAAAGGTGATCCTAAATCCATAACTTCCCCTTATCCCCTGAGCCCAAATAGACCTTTTTTTTTTTTTTAATTGATTATATCAGGCATTTTGTGACAGCAATTAGAAGTGGATTAACAAAATTTAATTGTATTAATGCAATTTAAATGTATTATGCTAGGTCTGGACAACCCAGAAGACTTTTGTCCCCACAAGACTTTTGTCATCATATACATGAGAGACCTATGTCAGAAACTATAAAGCTTTTTAAATAGAGAAGGATTGGATATTACTAATTACTTAACTTTGACTTCAAACAACTAGATCATCTTATAGAAAGGCAGCCATGGCCATGGTATAGTATGAAACAGGAGAAATGAAGGAGGAAGGCGAACACTCTTCCAGTGTTAGGCAGGAAAGTACACCTCTTACCTAGTGTGCTGACCATGAGAAATAAGTTGGGTAGGTTTCTAAATTTCTTCCAAACTGAAATAATAGAGACTAAATGGATACGAGGGACAAGAAAATGAGAATCATCAGGAGGATGCTGAGTTTCTTTCTGATTTTCCACTGAAGAAATAGAGCATTTCAGGAGGTAAGTTTTCTCCCAGCATAAGGGATCTTAAAGGAATGTTTTTGTTTTTGTTTTTGTTTTTTTTCACATTTCTTCAGGGCTCAGATCTCATGTGTAATTCCACTCTAATTCAAGAAATGCAATTGTGTTTCAAAAAGAAACATGAAATGGGAAAGCGACATAGCCCAGGCTCCCAAAGTTTCAGCAGGGAACATAGCAATTCTGGAAGGGATGGAATAAGATGAGAGTTGCCTGCCACCATATGAACCATCCCTCATTGTCATCAGTATGAGGTACAGTTTCTCCATGGTGCTGATGTTTAATCAGCACCAGCTGAGAGCCATGTTCAGGGCCAGGTGCCAAGTGTTCATAAGAGGAACACACTTCCCCTCCTCAACTCTAGGTCTCCAAGATGTGGGGGAGTCTCTTCAAAGGGTTGTTATAATGAAAATATTATGGGCTTGATGAGGGATTAGATATGGAACGTGGAGAGCAATAAGGGAATCTAATCTGACTTAATGTGTGACTATGTTCCTTGAAGAATGTACATACGTACATGCACATATGCATATATACACACATACCCAAATCTACCTATATACATACTCATATATCTACAGATACATGTGGACATTTTCACTCATATGAATATACATTCATCCTCCCTCATTAAAATGTATATATAAACACCCAAAGGCACATGCCTGTATAACATGTTTTCATATATGTGTATGTGTATATATGGCCAAACCCACATTCAAACATAGACAGATGTGTATGCATGTGCACCCTCACATTTACACACAGATCGTATCATCTATGTGTAAATGTGTGAGTATACAAATAGGCACATGTACACACATGCATCCACATACAAAGTTGTGCATCTTCACGCACCCTTGCGCTTATGCAAATGCATACTACACATAAAGACATATACCTATTCAATACAGAAATAAATAGATAAGTGTTTGTGCATAAGAACACACACAGGTTCACACAAGTATATCACCATATATACATGCATATACGTATATACATATATACACAGACTCTCTGCCTCCAACCTCTGCACATATGAACACAAGCATTCACATACACAAGCCTCTTACCTGCACCCATACTCATATATCTAAATGCACCCACATATGTATGGGTCTTTATGTGCATACTTTCATGGTCACATAAGGGTACACACATACTGACAAGCAAAGACATCCAGCCCTCCAAAGCTTACACCACAAGACCTTCTCCCTGCTGCTGAGATTCAGAAAATGTTTCCATTCCGCTGGCTGTCATTGGCTCTCCTGAAACTAATGACTATTTCTCCTTCCCTGCCTCCATGCTCAGTGTTGACAGTTTGCTCATTTATCCTTTTGTTCTCATGATCATGCTAACAGTTTGCAATAACACTTCACATAAATGGCAATTGCAGGTGAAGGGTCCTCAGTTTTGACAATGACTGTAAATCAGCTGATTTCTTACTTTATCATTGGAGTTATCTTAGAGCCCACTTCCCAGACTTACACAGGAAAATGTGTCAGGCTCTAAGATTCTATATTGGTTGTTACAGGAGAGAGAGAGAGAGAGAGAGAGAGAGAGAGAGAGAGAGAGAGAGAGAGAGAGAGAGAGAGAGAGAGAGAGAGAGAGAGAGAGAGCATTACCATTGCATCTTACACAATAGTTCCTATCAAATGTACTGTCTCACTGAAGGGTGGGTGCTCTATGACCATCACTTAACGTAGCTCACTGGGGCCAGATGGAAGGTACTTGCTACTCGACTACCCACAACCTCACTGTTTTCTAAGTAAAGTGAAATTTCACTTTGTTGTGAAATGGGAAGGAAGACCTCATGGGTACTAGGCTTCTTTCCTGGGATGTAAAGATATTATGGCTGCCACTCAAGCTCTGGTCCTGCATCTGTGACCATCTCTGAGAGTACCCACCAGCACACAAGAGAGTCCAAGAACAGCTAGATGGTTGGCCATGGCAGGCTTGACCAAAGGGCTTTCTCTGAATTGACCTCGGAAAACACTTATCTGGGACATAAACTCAAAGAAAGAGAGAAATGTATAATTTGTTGTGGGTGTTGTATAATAGTTAGTTTCCCTTAGTTCCTTGGATAATTACAATCTGTAACATTTATACTTAATTTTTGACATTTTGGCATAACAATGAAATAAAGAAGAAGGGCAAGTTGGCTTGAGAGGAAGGAATTTTACCTCAGGAGACCAGAAAGAGCCAAAATCAGAGCAATTCTCAGATGACACCCTCTTTAGAGCCAGGCCATTACAGCAGCACACGTACCATGTTAAAGTCTTCCCCAAGGAAGTGCCATATGGGGTGACCAAGTGGCTTCGGCGCTGTTCCACTGTGCTCATTAGCTACTGGAGGAGCCTCTGTTCCAGGGATCTGTTAACTCAAACCTTTGCCTCAGTTCAGTATGAATGGTATGTGACCACTCAGCAACCAGGTGAGTTTAACTGAGGTATTTTGATTCTTGGGAAGAAGCCCTTCCCTTGGAAGAGATAACAGTGGAAGCAAGAGGAACAGGTTGAGAATGTGGGACACAGGCTGCCCTCCTAGAAATTGGCTTGGATATACCTTTATGCTAAGCTTGAAAAAGGCCCTCTGCCTTCTAGGGACTTACCACTAGCCTCTCCCTATTCCTGTGTCTTTTTATACATCTCTGGGCCTTTTATGCAGCTGCTGGTGTGGTTGTGATGTGAACAACACCATCTGCTAATGTCCCTGGACTCAGAGACTCTCGCCCTGAAGTTGGGAGGGCTAAAGACAGAAAAGAGTCGCTGTCAGTCACAGCCACTGTGGAGGTTGTGAGATGCACTGACATGGGAAAAGGAGGAGGTACCCCGAGTTTACAGAATCACCAGGTAACGTTTTCCTAGGACAATGGAAGTACAGTCGGAACACTTTCATAGTCACTCTAAAGAGAGTCTTGCAGCTCTCTTTGAGCCATGAAGACAGATTTGCACTGTAGATAGCGATTTTGCAAAATGGGAAGGACTTATGATCTCTTTGTAGAGAAATAGAGATAGAAACACACAGAGAACATGACAGAGAGTAAAGCGATCAGAAAAAGATCAAAATAGAAACAACTAGGTGCCAAGAGATACCCGTGGCTGCTGAAACAAAGGTCTACTGAGAAGGAAGGCTTGTCTTGGAGGAGAAAAGAATGATTTCCCATGAACAGGTGGAAGGCAATCCAGGTCTTCAGGATGAATGAGAGCCCCTGGAAGTTCCTTTTAATAAAGATTTTGGTGCACAGCCTCTTATGCTTCGTTGCTTATGGACTCTGACTTCTTTTGTTCTGTGAGTGGTACAACTGAAGGCAAAAAAAGGAACTTTTGTCCTGAAAAGCCAGAGATCTTTGCTGATTCCTTGATGAAGTTGGTCAAGTCCTGCTCAGAGCAAAACCCAAATCCTAGATGTATATGTCTATTTATTCATTGTTTCATAGATTGCAAAATATGCCAGTGTGGAAAGTCCCTAAGCTACTGTCCTCCATGTGGACATCAGTTGTGGTGTGGGAGGGCATTGTCTGGTTGGACAGACAGATGGTTCACCCACTCTAATATTGCCGATTGTGAATATCAAACAGAGATGGGCAGAAATAAAGACAATCATAGTAAAAATAGCTCCATCATATCATAGAAACGTGTTCCTTAAAGTGTTGATGCATTTGGGAGACTGAGCAGATGACATAGTAAAGTACTTGCCTTCAAAGTACAAGGACCTGAGTTCGATCTCCAGCATCCAGATAAGACGAACAGGTTTGCCAGTGCTGTGGAAGCTGACTCAACAAAAACTGGGGGTTTGGAGTCCAGCCATCCTAGCTTAATCAGTGAGTTCCAGGCAAGGTATCAAAAAACAAAGTAGATGGCCCTACAGTTTTCCTCTGACCTCCATACTGGTACATACAAATGTGAATATAATTGCTTGCACACATACCTAGCTGCACATCAGCTCACATGAAATTTTGTTATATTTAAGCCTTGTCCCTGGAGAGTAAGTAAATGATGTGAGTAAAGGAAGCAGGCTGATAAGACAATGCACCTGATGGCAGGTGTAGTATCCTATAATAAGTATTACTTGGAAAATCCAAGTGAGGAGTTATGGAAAAGTTGCTAAGCTATGGGGGATTTGGTGGCCCTCAGATATCTTTGTTTATCCCCGTGACTGATAGCTGTGGACTGTGAGCAGATGCTTACTGCCTTCCAACTTTACAGACCAGCTGCACAAAAAGGATGAAAAAGTTATAACAGGGCCTCTTCTTAGTCGTAGGTCTCATACCTTGTTGCTTTCCACCTGTCCCTCCATTGGTGGCTACAGAAAAGGCAGTTACAAGTATCTTTTCAGAAATAATTTTGTCAGCTGATTTTACATTCCTATCTCTAAGAAAAGTTGCATCTAGTTTCTGCCTGCAGAGAACAATCTCTTCCATGTAAAGCAATGGAACTTGTGCCTGGAGACATACTTGGTCACAATTCATTCCATTAAGTATGGACACCTTCCTTGCCATCCACTTTCTTTGCCATGTCAATAAACATGGCCATCTGCCACCCTCTCTTTATCCAGGCTGTGGTAAGAGACTATCATTTGGATGTGCCTAGTGGGTGTACCGTGGGATGGTGGATGACCAGAATAAAATAAGGAAAGTGAGATTCATTCGTTCTTGCAGTGGAAGACAGGATGATGGAGAAGACATTGATTATGAGGTTTGGCATATTTGAATAGAAATATGTTAAAGAGCTGATAATAGATTCAAACCTGTGGGCTTTGGGAGAATTCCTTCAGTTCAATAGTGAGACGCATGGGTGTAATTGTGTCTTGAATGCCCTTCTTGAATGTGCAGCCCAGGAATGTGAAATTAATATAATAATATGAATTGGGGCTCCATCACTGTTGCCATCACTACCCTGTCAAGCATAATACTAGATAATTAGCATGAACTCACTTATTCAAAGTTCTAAGCAAACTGTAGAAGGAAAGAAACTAAGACTACGCTTGTAGAAGATGCATGGACAACTCCAGACTTAACTCTCTCTGGTCATGAACAAATGACTATTGTTCCTGAAAGAGTCTCTCCCACAGGAAGATAGGTTCATTGAGAGATAGCTTATACCTGTAAGCTCTGAGCACAGCTGAGCCTTTACCTTTCAGTTCCTGGATTCCATTTTCTGCAGTCCTTTAAGGCAGCTCTGCTGTTGCTTTCCAGCCTTTGGTTCCTAAGTCCTCTCTAATTTCATGTTAGTCCTGGCATTCTTAGCTGAGTCCTAGAAGAGGCTACCGGGGTAAGACCCTTTCAGCTGCCTCTGTTTTCTCATCCACTTGCCCCTGCTTCTTTCATTGTTCTCACTTGGATAGACTTCCTCCCTAGAAACTAGAAATCAAGGTGACGATTCCCTGGAAAGCCAATCTAAAGCCTTCACTATTAAGGCCGGAACAGACTCATTCTGGCATTGAAAACGAAGGATTTAATTTTAATTTATAATTGTATAGGTTGTCTTCCGACAAACATACACACACAAACTGTGGTGTACATGCAACCTCATACACAAATAAACGAACAATAAATAAATGTAAAAAAATATCTTGAGTAAAAATATAGGCTTAGGTCAAACTAGAATAAATACACACTTGCACACTTTCATACTTAATGACAAAACTAAGCCTGCATGGGAAACACAACAAGCAAAATGGTCTGCATTTTGTGTAATGTTTCTATAAGGATGTCAAGGGACCACTTTGTTACCTTGTTCATGGATACATGAGGTTCCCTATATATTTCCTCACTAGAAGGAAGTCAGGTGAGACAAGGTAATAATAGCTCAACATTGACTCCTGAGTCCACTTTTCCCTGATGGCTACCAGGATATTAACAGTATCTCTCTCTGATCTCTACCTTTAATCCATCCTTTGAACACAGAGACCAGAAAGCTGGAGCCATGCCAGGGATTCAATATCCTATGCAATCACCAATTTCTCATAGAAAACAAATCTATTTGTCAGGGCTATGCTAACACTGCATCTTTAACTTTATGGCAGTAGCTTCAGGCCACCAAGTGTTAATACAAATAACCCACTTGAACAGATGTAACATAGACACTACAGGGAAAGCTATGGAGCGCAGTGCTGATCCCAACCACTGACAAATTTGCTCCTTTACTCTGAAATCTCCTGTGGGAAAATTTAAATTAAAAACCCTGATGACACTGTGGTTAGAGCATTCTCTGTGTCTGAGGAAATCTGGTCCTTTTTTTTTTTTCTTTTTCCTACCAGACAACCAATTCAAGGTTGGGTATCAGCTCTGGGCTTGTCTAAGATAGTAGGTAGATTTATAAAACCCAGATTTTATTTATAGTGCCAGTTGGCAGACCCTGATAAAGTGCTTGCCCTGGGCAAGGTATAAGAAAGCCTAAGATGGATTTCACTCTCTTATTGCTATTAAATGATTCTTAGCACTTAAAGTGAAGAGAAATTGTGAGACTTATTCTCTAGGGTTCATTAACAAAACATCCACAAAAAATAGTCACATTTATGTTGTCCTTTGATTTTCATCTGTTTTACGTCCACAGTCCTGGATATGACCTATTTGCTTCCTGAACTATAAAACAGTAATATTGGACTTATCACAAAGGACTACCCTAGGAGGAGCTGGAGAAGCCAGGACACTGAGCATCATGGTTAGAGAAGACAGGCCCTCTAAAATGGTATTTTTAAGTTGTTGGATTACGACCTATTTGCATATCCTAAAATACTATATCAAATAATTGTGGGGAGGATAAAGCTGAAAGTACCATATTGTATATTGTATAAAGTAAGTACGGAGATCTTTCTTTCAAACCGTGCCTTGAAACGTACATGTATGTGTTTATAAATGGGCCACTGCATAAATGTGCACTATCTGTGTTGCTTGTGAGAGTACAAAAAAAGTTCTTATTTTTGTGTGTTTTTTTCATACTGAGGAATTTCCCTGTACTTGGGTGATTTGAGATAGAGCTGGTAGCTTATGTTTTCCAGCTTCTGTGGTAGGGACTCATGCATAGCTTCAGATATATCCCCCTCCCTCATAAAATCAAGGACCTGTATTTAAACCAAGAGCAACTCTGAGTGAGGCTCAAAACAGTGTGGTTAAAACGAAAGAATACTGATTGTGTTTTTGTTGTATGCCAGTTACAGTCACCACTGTGTGTGTGTGTGTGTGTGTGTGTGTGTGTGTGTGTGTGTGTGTGTGTATGTGTGTGTGTGTGTGTGTGTTGCATTACAAGCCTACATCAGGCACCTTTTTTAAAAAAAACACTTTTCACATAGAGAAATTAATGTTGAGCAATCATAATGTCATGGTTTTTCTAAGATCTTTATTGCCTACTTTAGGTTTCTTATATTTTTGCCTTTTATTTAAGAATCATCTATACTAATTTACAGTGCCCTTTTGTGGATTGGGAAATAACCGCAAATTTGTGGTTCTCCACAATGGCATCTTATTTTAAAGAAGCAATATATGTAATTGTCACAGAGCTTCAAAATGAACAAAGCGTGAGTGTAATGGTCTGAGCTGACCTCATCATACATCTTTCAGGTGATGAGGAGTAACAAGGCACCCACTCTATAGAAAACTAAGAACATGAAGAATAAATGGTCTATGAGCTTAATAAGCAATAGAGTTAAATCCTACACCCAGGCCTTCCAATTCTTCTATTTTATTTCGTATTTGCTTATATTATAAGATAACAAAGTTAATTGTATTTATAATTACATTTTCCATTTCTTATCCTGATGGAGAAGAGAAATTACTCCTCTGAGAGAAAGCATCATCAGTTTATTTGAAGTGCTATAACAAAACACCACAAGCTAGGCCATTTGTAAAAAAAACAAACAGTAGCTTGTCAGAACTCTGGAGATTGGAAAGTCTAAACTCAAAATGCTAGCTAAGTTGCTAGCCACATTTCCAGACCATAAATAAAAGCTTTCTGTGCCTGCATGGAGGAAGGGGCAAAGGATGTTTGCATACTCTCCTTTTTAAAGCATTAGAATGACCTGAGACAGTCCCACCCTCAAGACTTAATCACTTTACAAATACCATCATATTGAAGCTTAGTATTTCAATATATGAAGTTTTCAGGTGGGGACATAAACATTTGTACCATAACAGGGAGGAAACTTTGCCATTATTAAGCACTGTGGGGTGGAGATAGTTCAAACACCTTTGAAAATGCTATTCATAAGTAGATTCTTAAAAATTGCATTATCATGCGTTATAATCTTGTGGTACTCAATGGTAACCACCTGGATTTCTAACTCATTAATAGAATTCTGAGGATTTTTATTCAGAAATCAAGTCATGTGGCCGAGTAGGGAAGCAGGGAGGATCAACATGCCTTTGGTCTCAAGCTGCAGTCCCCAGAGTGCTTAGAATGAAAAGGGAAGATAAGAGCTTTCCCTGCCACTTTAAACAGGGAAAATTAATTGCTCCTGTGGAGAGGAAAACTTTATGTTTGAAAAGAAACCAGTGCAAAATACTTTTTTTCTCATCAGTTCCCACCTGTGGAGACCTACAGTTTCCCAGCAAACTGAAGCTTAAAGGATGTATTCACAAAGAAAATGCCAGACCCTTCTCTAATTAGAAAAGTCTGACTTCACAGACACTGTGGCTGGAGTGTTGTGATGGGCAGAGGAAATGAGGTAAACTTTGTGGTATTTTCGTATTTGAGAATGAGTGTCTTCATACCTGCTTGTATGTGCAAATGAGGTAGGCCTATTGAACACTGTAGCAATGAACATTCAAAGAGCAAGGCTTTCTGCTCAGACAGTTATTGATTGACAACTGGTATAGAGAGTAGGTCCGTCGTCTTCACTACTTTGTCTGCAATTATTGTAAAGCAGCTTACAGTCTCCATAACAACAGCATGCTCTGTCTAAACTCAAGAATGGGAACAGAATGATCTAGGATTTAAGAAATGGCCTCGAGTTTTATTTTCTCAATGGAGTAGTTTTAGTCAAATATGAATATTAGTTTGTATTCTGTTTTCTATCCTAGGAAATGGAAGGTTGCTGGGGGAGGGTTATTTAAAAATATAGTAAAGAGAAGAATATAAGAGGCTGTGTAACTTCATAGACTCTATTTGTGATTAAAACAAGTGATTAGTCTATCTCAGCAATCTAATCATTGCCTATTTTTAACAGAGAGCCCAAAATGTGCTTCACTGTACCACAGCATTGAAATTTGTTCTATATTATTTAAAAAGGTCTCTCTGGTCAATATTAGTTAGAGAAATCCATACTAGCAACACAAGCCATCTTCTTATCTAAATGAGGAAGACAGGGATATGACTGGCACAGAGACACTAGTAGCCTCTGGTGTGAAGATTGCTCTGAAAGTGTTTCCCTATAAATAGAACTGGAGTTTAAATTTAAGCACACCATTTTGTAATTATTTAGATCAATCAACCCCCAAAATTTCATTGTCCCCTTGGGAATAACGTAGAAAGCAAAATACAAGTGCCTTCATTCTTATTTGTGAGAGTGGATATGAAGTTAATTGAAGTTCTCAGATTCTGGATCTTGGGCATGGGAGGAGGTCAGATCAGGTTGTTAGTTTAACAAGCATCAAGGCAAAGTTTACTCAGCATGTGCAGATGTGATACCAATGTAAAAACATGAAGATAGACCAAAGAATCAACGACAATAAGAAGTCAAGTTGCCTTTGCTCTGAGGCATTGAAGCAGCTGTACATCCTTGAATTTAGTAAAAATGGTGTGGTAGAGAGGGTAGGTAGAAGGAGGGAATTGAGAAGGAATTAGACATTAAAGAGGGTAGCTTCTCTCACAAGTCTGTGGAAGGATATAAGGAGTGAAGAGAGGTTGTTTTGTTGAATCAATAGCCTGAACAATACCACCAATAATGGTTTAGCCATAGCAATGCCACTTCTTATGGGAAGTTTAGATGTTCACTCGGACACTTTGTTTAATAATATATCCAGGCTTCCTAATGGAGCACTTGTCAGGCTGACAAGGTTAAGGTTAAGTCTTGTTGTCTTTAATGTGGAGGTGCATGGATATTCTCTTTGATGC
The DNA here is from genome assembly GCA_033318265.1 of Phyllotis vaccarum. Taxonomy (NCBI): domain Eukaryota; kingdom Metazoa; phylum Chordata; class Mammalia; order Rodentia; family Cricetidae; genus Phyllotis; species Phyllotis vaccarum. Next base: position 150,910,209 of record JARWLC010000009.1, read on the forward strand.
TCTGGGTCCTGTAGCTGAAAAATTGATGTTGCAAAAGACTATGGACTCGAAGATGTTGGGGGGGGTTGGGTTTTATTTTATTTTTTTATTTTTTTTATTTTTTTTTATTTTTACTTTTTTCATACCACAAATTAGGAGCAAAAGGAGGAAGAAGAAGAAAAAGAAAAAGAGAAAGACGGTTGACAACAGCTTTTCTAATTTGCTTTCAATTGATATCCTGGCTAAATCACTTACGTATCTCTAACTTAATGGAAATTAACAGTGAAACCTCACATGGATCAAGAGTGGTGATGGGAAGAAGGTCTCATCTATTCCCAATTAGCTGCTGAGTTCCAAGGGATATAAATTCTCTTTTTAAACCAATGGAACTAAAGGAATCCCTATTTCAAGTAGACGCAAAACTGAGAACTCAAAGAGAAGCAAAGCAAACAAACAAACAAAAAACAACCAGAAACACTTGGCCTGGAAATTTCCAGTGTTGTTTCTGCAGCCGACTGTGAAAATTGAAAGATCAGATCCAATACCAGCTTTGATGAAATTGTAATCTCTGTGCATCCCCTGCAGTGCAGATACCACCAGCATGCTAGTTTCTTCCCAAAGGAATCAGAGCCCAGTTTCACTCCATCTCACTCCCTTGTGGTCTCTCCCACTCACTTATTCATCAGATGCTCTTTTTATTCTTCCCTCTCTTCCTCTCCATATATCTTTTTGTCTGAAATAAATGCTCAGGCTCCCAGGATATTTCTGCTCATGTAAGCACGTGTATAGTTTTCCCCTGTATTTTCACACAGGCTATATTGAAATGCCAAAGGGAATGAGCTTTGGGGGTTTTGTTTTTCTTTTTCTTATTGTGGTGAGCCTTTGGCAGATTATGGGTCCATTTTTAAATGTTCTTCAAGACAAGCAGAGGTAATTGTAAAGAAACTTATGTCTTGCCTGTACCTGTCAATTTTTATTCAACCTTCAATGTGTGATTTAAATTCTATAAGCCTCAAGTTCTTCTCTTGCAAACTGAGAGTCAAAAGTAAGACATCACTTAGTACATAGAAAGCACTAGAAATTAGTGGCTATAAATTAGATCTCTTTCTCTCCCTGTCTCTGACAATTTAACCAAGAAAGTCATATTATTAGAAAGTAAATACAAACTTTGTGTCCATCAGGGATATCTGTCTGTTAGAAGTTGATTCTCTGAGTCAAGGTGGGTGGCTGAAGAGGATGGAAGAGGGAAAAATTCTGCCTAGCTGAAACTGTCTCAAAGAGAAGACTTTAGCAGGCCCAAGGCCTGTTTTCCAGTTCCATTGACGCAAGCCCAGATAATTACTCTGGCCCTGTCAAGTCCTCAAATCCTCCTTTTCTTTTAATAAACTCCCTAAGAAGTGGGTAACCCACTTAATATAGCTGCATAGCACAGAAGGTACTCTGAAGATGAGTGTAGAACTTGCCCAAATGTGATAAAATGTGTACTTACCATAATCATCTTTGTATGGGTTGTTCACAGTTGAGGTAGGATGTATGGTTGTTATTAGTATTGCTATTACTATTACCTGAAGCATTTGTCATATATTTAGGTTCTCGCTACTTATCAGATCTACAAGGTCTAAACTGTCATCTATATAAATGTACTTCTCCCTGTCACACGAAATAATGAGACTCAGGGATAGATCTCTGAAGAAGTCAGAGATACTAGAGGGAATAAACACCACAGTCAAATCTTACCCAGCTGTCTTCCAGCTTCCTCAGCCTTGATTCCCTTGGAATGGTTTTCTCTGTGTTTGAATCCCGACTTAAGTATTCTTTAGGTAATTAAGGCATGGCCCCACCACACCTGCTTGGGAGCCTGGAATTCCTTCTATAATCTGAAGTGACCTTGACTCAGTTAGGATTAAGGGTGTAGGTCACCACTCCCAGGATACTCCCTGTGCTGGGATTAAAGGTTTGAATCACCACTCTAATTTTCCTAGACTGTGGTTAGAGCTCTGGGACTTCTGGAGCTTTTACTAACCCCCCACATAGACTGTGGGTAGATTCCATCTGATATCTCCAAAACTTCTGAAACTTTATTAAATCCCCACATCTCCCAGCTCCTGTGCTATGTCTGAGATCTCCCTAGATCAGGTAGGATGCTAATCTCTTTCAGTATTAACTCGGCTTAGGTTAAAGCATCAATAGATTCATTTCTAAGGGGAAAAAACCAAATGTACCCCATCATATGTCATTCACAGGCGCTCAAAGTTATAAGGCAAAGAGTAGGCCAGGCCTGAGGCTAAAGTCTAGTGAGGATTAGGGCCCTCAGCATGCTGCATTAATGGTGGTCATCACTTTGACTGTTTGGAAGACACAGTGGGTAACTTTTTGGGTAACTATGCCCCAATTCTTTTTGCTGATATATTTCTCCTGTTTCCCTAGTGTACAGTTGGTGAACTGACTATTACAGACTTCAGTAGTCCTTCAAATATTCTTTCATAGATTTTGTCTGTTTAACTCAAATTCAGAGACATTTATCACCCTGCCACCAAGGCAGCTGACAGCTAGGATAAAAATACTCTACAAATTCTTTTAAAATGAAGCATTTGCTGGGTCCTTGAGACTATGTGATCTACAGGTCTTGCATTTGGAATGTCCTAAGGTATGAGCCAAGGTGCTTATACCACCTTCTTTGGTGATATATTTTATATTTAATAAAAATCAGTCTGGAGTATCAGAGAACAGATCCACCTACAGTCAAGCCAGGAGGGTCAGAGAGTATAATTCACACCTTTAATCACAGCACAGGAAAAACCAAGTGGTGACCTATGCCTTTAATCCTATCACCCCAAGAAAAGATCTTTCTGTGTTTCTGTGAGTTCAAGGCCTAACTACCAAACATTAGTAGCACACGCCTTTAATCTTAACTCTAGAATTATGATTCAGAGTTGAGCCCAAAAGTGAAACAACTGGATGAAAAAGAAATTTAAGGATGTGTTGGTAGACAGTGTGGATTTGGTAGAAGCAATGAGCCAGGCTGAGGACTCCTGAAGATAGCTTTTACCATGAGAAGTTGGCTGGGTGAGAATTGACTGTGGTCTGTTTCCTCTCTCTGATATTCCAGCCTTTTCCCCAATATCTAGCTCTGAGTTTTCATTTAATAACAACTAGAATTCATGTTTCAACCTTCTTCATGTTCTGCAAAAAAAGAAAAAAAGCACAACATGTAGTTTTATCTGTGTATTGTTAAGTCCTGTTTCTTTATATTTTGAGATTGTCTTCTATTCTCCAAACATGTGATTTTATGTCTGTCTCATTAATTTGAGTCATCCATCCACATATACTAATGGTTCGTAGGCTCCACTCTTTTGTTGGATATGAGCCCAGGTACAAATCAGGCATTGTAGGGTCATACAATTAAGCTCTTTTCTCTTTAGCAAAGTTATAGAAGAGAACTGATTTAATGTAAATGTAGATAACCCCATCTCTTTGAAACACCCTTATCATGGCTCGTCTTCATCTCTGCATTTGTAAAGGACTAACTCTCACAAGATTTTAAAATGTTCAAAATTCTGTGCTACTTGGGCATATATCCTTGGCAATAACAAAGTGTGGGTAAACTCTACATTTCTAGCCATTAAACATGAAAGAACTCTCCTTGTATGGTGATTTGAAGAAAGGTCACAGAGGTTTCCTAATGTGCTGGTCCTAATTGATATGTGGAGGTGTTGTGCCCTGTAGTCAGTGCCACACTGGAGGAATACATGGTGTTTGCAGCTTTTATTTTTTTCTGATCTATGAATAAATTTATCATCATCTTATGTCTATCCCTGTCAATGTGAGATGCTTCTCTCTCTCTCTCCTCTCTCTCTCTCTCTCTCTCTCTCTCTCTCTCTCTCTCTCTCTCTCTCTGTGTGTGTGTGTGTGTACACACGTGTGCATGTGCCTGTGTGTCTCAGTGTATGTGTGCATGCATGTGTATGTCTGTGTATACTCCTCTGCATGTCTCAGTGTGTGTGTGTCTACCCAACCTTATCAGATAATCCTCAACTTCACTCCCGTCACATCCTGATCTCCCTTGTTGGCCACACACAATTTTCTGCATATTAATCAGGCTTAATTTTGGCAAATTATAAAACCTCCATCATGTAACTTCTTTTGCCATAATGCTATCAATATCACAAACCAGATAATTAATTATTAATTAATTATTTTATTAATACAAGTAAAACAAAATAGAACAGCATGCATGCTCACCTGCTTGTAGTATCTGCCATTTCCTATTTTTTGCCACCCTATGCTCACTAGGACATGAACACGTGATAATCCCAGCAAAGTTATGAATTTCATCAGAGGAGATGAATCTGTATCATAGATCTTTAAACATAAACCTTTGCATTTTGCTAATTTTAAATTACTCCCGCTAATTCCCCAAGCTTTTGTGGATCTGGCTTCTTTTCGCTGACTTTATGTCTGATGTATGACATAAACAGTAAGATTGTGCTGAAAATATCTAGCACCCTACTCTCCACCTTGCTCCCATGTGTTTCTCCATTGTATCGCTCCAAATTTGAAATCTTAGCTCTTTTAACGGGTTCACTTACATGAGACAGTCCCACACCACATGTGACCCAATAGACCCTAAAACCAGCAGAGTCATCTACCATGAATGCAGTTGTACACCTACACTTGATTTTAGCCTCTACAATTTTCTATTCTTGCTTCATACACCCAGAGCTCTTCATTCCCTTACCATTATACCATTACATTAAAAAAAAAAATGTGTACCACAGAAATTCAAAAACTTATTCTCATTTACCTAGTGAGGTAGCTGATTTGTAAAATGTGGAGTTAGCATGATGTCAGTTCATGGTAAGAGGAAAATTGAAGTGCCAGCACGTTCAGCATGGTCTTGAAGGTGTTAGGCTGCTGCTGACACGGTAAATGAGGTAAATGAGGGTGGCATAGAAAGGCACTGAACTCTGTAATGGTAACTAACTGTGGTGATGAAGTGGAATACTCCCATTCTTCCCCATAAATGGATAAAGCTTTAATCGTCAGAGCATGGAGTGCTTGTGTTTACGGTATGGTAACTGCCTCTCTCGTTTCTTGTCATCGTCCAAGATATAGCACTTCTAGCACCTTGGTACGTAATTGTCTTCTGAGAGATTTTGCCCTCTCAACCAATGCTTTTGCAGACTTTATCTAATGAGCTGCTGTTTTTGTTTGATCTCATCTAAATTTTTCTCATATTCCAAATGGTCTTGCATTTTCTACTATGGGAAGCTTTCTCAACTTGCAGTCTAATGTGGGTGGACACACAGTAAAACAAGCAGAATCCTATTATAGACCTCTTTTAATTGTGTAATACTCTGTGTAAATTTTCTCTACAATAGAACTATTTTCACAGTAAGTTCATTGAGTGAAAAAAGAGCAGCCTGTTTATTGTGGAATCACCTTTACTGACTAGTGTTTGGCAGAATATTTTCTAAGGCTAATGATAAGCATGCATGTGTGTGTGTGTGTGTGTGTGTGTGTGTGTGTGTGTGTGTGACTGTCTGTGTGTATACATGTATAATGTTACATAAACTGAGAAGTGGATAAGTACTGGGTCAAGTCGGTTCCTTCACTCCTGAGTCTTGGAGTCACACCTTGAGAATGTGAACACTGTTATATTAACATGTAAGAAACAGTGCATAACTCACAGGTGTGTTGTATTTGGGATACGAGTACAATGGGATATTAGAAGGTGATATGTAGTCATTGGTATTTCTACTATGAAATATTTGCTGTTCTTCATTGTCAAGACAACTCTTTGGATGTTTCTAGTGCAATGTTCATTTTGAGTTACAACCCAGTAATGAGAAAGGAAATTGTATTCTTTTCATATTCTAGAACTAGAGTTCTGTTAAAGGAAATTATATATTGAGAATGTAGAATGGAAGTAGAGAAAGGGGGCTGGATTGGTTGTGATGATTCTTAGAGTAAAGTCCTAGGGAAGGAAAATATGGCTGAGACAACAGCATTCAGGTATTATAATAATAGGAAGTGTTGATCATAAAAGCCAAGAGCTATCAGACATATTGGCATATAAAATGCACATATAACATGTTAACTCACTGAATCTCTCAGGACTCAGGAAGGGCTGAAGAACACTCAAGCCACCCAGAAACAGGCTGTACTGAAGTTTGAACCTGTGTCAGCTGAAAGCTCTCTCTGGTCCTTTAGATGAGGGCCATGGGAATGAGAGGCTTGAATGAAATGGAGGATTGCCTGCTGCTGAGTTATGTCTTGCTGTGAAACAAGGTTTTAGTAGATGTGTTAAAATTATGCCCTGAGAAGAAAATGTTGTGATTAGTTCTGCGGACATGAGATTATCTTAGTCTTTTTTGAGTCAAGAAAACAAAATACAGCTTATGCAAACTTATGATCCATGTTCATCTTTTACAGTCAACATTTTTTTCCTCAGACTATTGTGGAACTATGAAGGCAGACTTGAGTTCTTCTTCCTCTTATTTCCTATGCTGTATGTCTATGTTACTGAAACATTTGATTTAGGTACAGAGTACCCCCACAATGCTATCACAGCTTCATTTGCAATGTGTTATAATATATAACATGGGGCTTTGATTCAAAAGGATTGGAATATTGCATGTGTGACTACAGATAATTCAAATAAACACTTTGATTTTTCTGATTTCTCTTCCATGAAATGAAGAGTGTTGTTTATCCATCTCTTGGGGCTGTGAGTGCATATCATGGGAAATAGCATATCTGTAAGCAACTTCTAAATTTGAGGGAGATGATCCAAAGTGCTGTTTCTGAGTTTATTGTTCTGTTCATTCACTGTTTGTTCTATGGCTATTTATGTAATTCCCACTGCACACTGACACTGTTAGACATTCTGGGGATTCTATAGAGAACAAATAAACAAACCCCTGCTGCAGGGAGAGCAAGTACTTCTATTGTGGTACAAAGGAAGAAATAAGTAAGCCAGAAAACATGAAATGGTTTTAGATTATCCAATGAGAGAGCTGTGAACAATCAAAGCACAGAGGAAGATGGTACCTTTTTGCCACATCATTTTATCCAGCCACTAATATGGACTGAAGGCAGAATGTCCGGCTGAATAAATGATGCTTCTCCCCATATGATGACCATAGAAGAGTACTATAAGATTTGGGCTGTACTATTTTGTCTCTTGGTATCTGTCACCTGAGTGGGGGCGGGGCGGGGGGGGGGCTCTTGGAACCATTGTCTCTTCAGAACTCTAGTAAATATATAGCAATGACTGATCATTTTCTGATGTGTTCTTGTCATGCAATATGAATAAGAGAGTCACAGGTTTGGGCAGTTAAAATGGGACTGAAAGCTTCAGTCAGTTTGATATTGATAGAACCATTCAGTTTAATGGTACGCTGGCAAATACTAGGGTATCCCAGAGTTGGATTTACTCTGTGTTCTAATGCCAATTGCCACATCCAAATAGTGTGAACTCTAAATCCATTTCCTCGTCTACGAAAGAGTATAAAAAGCATGATAATCCATAAGATTTTGACAGTATGATATAAACAATGAAATGTGTATTTAGCACAGTGCCTGAGTACATGAAGCACTCAATACATTTTTAGCAGGTTAAAATCAAAAACTAACTCAATGTTTTTGGTTTTTTTTTTACATTAGTAAAATATGTTTTATTACTAATAGTAATTAAAAGAGATAGAAGCCAATGTGTTGTCACTATTTCCTTCCGACTCCACTTTAGAGCTCAAAACTCAGAGCTTCAAACCCCCCTGGGCTACGATTAATTTTTCAAGTATGAAATAGATCAGAGTAACAGAAAACATTCTTTCCTATAAAAAAAAAAATCACAATGATAGAATGGGATGCAGTGGTTTCTTGCATAGACATTCTGGCTTGTTGCCACCCAAGTATGTGTCACCGGAGTTGCAAATGTAGTCGTAGGAAAATGAGTGGTATTCATCTGCTCTGGTCATATGCCAGGCATGAGGCTAAATAGTTTATGCGTATTAGAAATAATTTTAATTAAAAAATAATAGCCAGAACAAGGCTTAAAAAGAGACATGATTATTGCTTCTTTTAAGGCTAATGAAAAGCAACTGTGTTCTTTAGAATCCTTATGCCTCTGACCAACTGGACTTGAAAGCCCATACATTTTCCTCCTTATACCATTAGACTGTTACTACCACTCTCTTACTATTGCCACTTGTGACAAGCTCACAATTTCATGGAGTTTTCCAGAGTAAAATATAAATTGCTGGTCATTCAGAGGGTGGATTCTGTCTTACAATGACAAGGGCACTTATCAATGCCTACACTAGCAGCCCTTTGTCTCAAGAAGTAGATGGTATCTTCCCTACTTATCTCAGAAAGGGACATTGAGAACTTTTCAAAGAAAACTGAGCTGACTAATAATCAGTGGTAGGGGCTTTCCCCAGAAGCCATTACTAGGGCTTCCCAGCCATGCCATAAACAAGGCATGCATTAGGCTCTGAGAGCTCAGAGCTTCAGCCTAAGTCAAAGCTGTAGCAGCTGAGACGGCATGAATGTTTAAAGCTTTAATCAGATGTGCAGTCATCAGTTTCATGAGCACTTCGGATTTTGATGAGAAAATACGCAATTCCTTAGGGGTAAATGTCAAATGTTCATAACCAGGGAAGCATCTGAAATATCTATGAGCAATATTTATTTATGGGAATAATTTATCCTAAGCCTCTATGTGCCTAAGGAGCTCCAGTATTTATCTGTGGCATTATCTATCATTGCTCAGTGCCCACATATCCATATATACCATCTATTTATATTCCTGGGATGTATCTCTAATTGTTTTCAAAGCTCTAAGTAATGGGAAAGAGTAATTCACTTTCGGATAGATGGCAGCACATGTTTTTCCTCAACTGCTCATTTTACCCATAGTCAACACGAGGACAAATCAGTTATTGGTCCTTGCATGGTTTTTCCTGCATCCCTCAGCTCCTTCATACCTTTCCACCTACAGTGTCTGACCCAATCATAGTGAGAACACTTTTTCTCATTCATTGCATTTCCTATTCTGCCTTGTACTTTCTTCCTCTGACCATTCCATAAACATAACAATGCTGTGGTCAAAAGGGTAGAAAGAACATTTACTTATGAATGAGGAGATGAAAGTCCGTACCATGCATTTAGTTTTATGGATGCAGCATTTTAAACCAATCCTATAAACACTTTGCTTCCCTTCACCCACAGGACCTGATTAGTAATCTAGTGTTAAGCCTTGGAATTTATTTTACTGTTTCCCATATATGTTGATATTTTACACAATATACATTGTCAAGGGCCAATTTTCCTAAAGAGCATTTTAAACCACTCATTCCATGGAAAACCTTGATTCTGTATTGATATGCATTGTTTATTTTATTTGACCCTGAACATGTGTAAGAAGAATATACTGCCATGATTCAAATACATACAGTGAGAAAACTGAATATTACAGATTACCACAAAGTATACTACTATTAATTCATTTTCATAAAATGAGAAAACTGAGTGTTTCAGGTATATATAAATTAAATATGCAGTCTGTGCTTATAGACCTTTGTAACACTAATAGTACACTAGTAGAAGGAGAAGGAGTAAGATTACAAGCCTTGTGGTTTCAGTGAATCAAAATTAGCTAATAGGCTTAACCTCTACATCCTCAGTGCCCAGGCAGGAAGATCTGACCTGATATTTTTGGGGGCTACTTAAGACTTTGAAGGTACATATTATTTTTTGTAGTATTCAGTGACCACACAGCTGATTTGACCTTGTGGGTAAACTTGTCAGTTCACTTGTGAGTGGGCATGGACACTTTGAACTTGCCATTTCAGACATTTTAATCTTTGCTCGGGATTTGCATAGTCTATAAAGGTCACTAATAAAGCAAAACTAGAATTTTTAGTCAATTGGTTTTGTCATCACAAGCTACTAAGCGCTTGATATGGGAGTTATGCCATAGGACTCTCATGCTCAGTTCTAAAATACATCAATAAAATTCTTAAATTCTATTTATTAAATTAAAAATATAAAATATATAAAAATGTACATATTTAAAATATATAAATATATCCAAAGTTGATATTGCTGCTCCGCTGATATTACTGAGAAAAGAAAGAGTTTAAGTCACATTGATAGTCACTATTAAAATCAGGTTTTGAATACTGACAATTTATCCCTGAAGTCTCTCTACTGTTGAGATAGTTTATCAGCTTCCTAATGCTTCATTTCTGGTAGGAGTATTTTCTAAATAAGAGACTTATTAAAACCTGTCTTTGACAGGCCTTTGATCACACAGTGATGAACTAATTGCATCCCAACCACAATTAGTTCCTGCTGACCTTGAAGTCTCTCACAGCAGCAGCCATAGTCTAGCTCACTTTTATTATTCCAGGGGCAACTAGACAGTGTGTTCTTGGGTTGATGCACAGTATTTACTTTTGAATGAAACTGAGGAGACAATGCATATGTGTGATGGACATCAGACTTGCATCGAATTTTAAGAGCAGAGTGATTCAGAACTAGCTAAGGTCTTGAAGAAGTATGTTAATCTTTCATAAGTCCTCTGCCTTGCTTCCAGTATAAAAGTCTCCATCTTGTGACTGGAGAGATACCTCAGTAGTTAAGAATGTATTTGCCCCAGGATTGCCAAAACAATCCTGTTTAATAAGAGAACTTTTGGAGGCTTCACCATCTCTGACTTTAAGGTCTACTATAAAGCTACAATAATAATAATAATAAAAACATCTTGGTACTGGCATAGAAATAGACATGTGGATCAATGGAACAGAATAGAAGATGCTGATATTAGTCCATATACTTATGAACATATGATTTTTGACAAATAGTCCAAAAATATACCATGGAAAAGATAGTATTTTTATCAAATGATGCAGGTATAACTGGATGGTAGTATGTAGATGAATGCAAATAGATCCATATTTATCACCCTGCACAAAACTCAAGTCCACGTGGATTAAAGACTCCAACATAAACCCAATCACACCAAAACTGATATAAAAAAACTGGGAAATACCCTTGGGTACATTGGCTCAGATGACCACTTCCTAAATATAGCACCAGTAGCATAGACACTGGATGCAACAATTAATAAATGGTACCTCCAGAAACTGAGAAGCTTCTGTAAGGCAAAGGACACAGCTAATAAGATAAAACTACAGCCTACAGAATGGAAAAAGATCTTCATCAACCCTACATCTGATAGGACTGATCTCTAAAATATATCGAGAACTCAAGAATATAGAGGCCAAAATCCAAATAATCCAATTAAAAAATGGAATTTGCAGCTAAATAGGGAATTCTTAACAGAAGAACTCCAAATAACTGAAAGACACTTAAATAATGGTTCAACATCCTTATCCATCAGAGAAATGTGAATCAAAACAACTCTGCGATGCCATCTTTCACCTGTCAGAATGACTAAGATCAAAAACACAGCTGACAGCCTATGCTGGAGGGGATGTGGAGCAAGGGGAACACTCCTCCATTGCTGGTGGGAGTGTAAACTTGAATAGCCACTTTGGAAAGCAGTATGGCAGTTCCTCAAAAAACTGGGAATAAATCTCCCCAATGATCCAGCAATGCCACTATTGGGCATATACTCAAGGGATGCACATTATTACCCCAAAGCATTAGTTCAACTATGTTCATAGCAGCATTATTCATAATAACCAGAACCTGAGAACAACCTAGATGCCCCTCAACTGAACAATGGATTGAAAAAATGTGGTACATTTACAAAATGGAGTGCTACTCAGCAGAAAAAAAAATGACATCCTGAAATTTTCAGGTAAATGAATGGAACTGGAGAGTATTATCCTGAGTGAGGTAATACAGCACATAAAGATTAATGTGGTATATACTCACTCATAAGTGGATTTTAGAGGTAAAGTGAAGGATGACCAGGCTACAATCCACTCCCCCTTTCCCAGAAGCTATGTAACACAAGGAAGTTAAGAGAGACATCCATAGTTGCCCCTGGGAAGGGTAAATAAAGATTTCCAGAGAAAAATACAATTATAATCATACTGGGGGGGGTGAGGTAAAATGAGAGGAGAACATGAGAGAATGAGATAGTTGAGTGAGAGTAGGGGTGGAGGGGGAACAACAGAAAGGAAGAGGAAAGATGTAGATATCCTCATAGAGGGAGCCACTGTGGGATTAGAAAGGAACCTGGGGCTAAGGAACAACCAAGAACCCAAAAGATTAGCTCATCTAGGACTCCAAGCATTGGCCTTTCCCTATTAACATATTAATGACCACCCTAACTGTCATTGTAGAACCTCCATCCAGCAGCTGATGAAGCAGATATAGAGATTCATAGCTAAACAGGAGGTTGACCTGGTCCAGCTAAACAGAGGGAGGAGAGATTCCGTGAGGGGAGAGATCAGGATCATGATGGGAACACCCATGGAGGAGGCTGTTTTGTGCTGTTGGGAGCTTGCAGACTCTGAAATAAAAGCTGATGAAGCCTCACAGAAGGGCTCTGGACCCTCTAACTATAGATAACAGTCAAAAGGCATGGACAGTCTATGGAGCCTCTTGTTTTCAGGCCAGAGTCTATCCTGGGTGTGTGTCCTGGCTTCTTGGAGTTCATGCTTTGCAGGGGAACAACTTTCTCAACCTTGCTACTTGTGTGAAGAACTTGATCCTACCTCAACTGGATATGCCAGACTGAACTAACTCACCTTGGGATTCCTTGCCTTCTCTGGGGAGTAAACTTGGGGGAGGGGCTTGGGGAGGACATGGGGAATGGGCAGGAGGGGTAGCAATGATGGGTATGGGGGAAATTATTTGAACAAAACAGGAGTGTGTTTGTTCATGTAAAAAGCCTGAGTTCAGTTCCCAATATCCATGTTGAGAAACTGATAGTCATTTTAACTCCAGCTTCAAGAGATCCAATAAATACTTTCATATGGCATTCACAGCTACCTGTACTAATCTGAACAGGCACACATTATACACATTGATACAAATAGTTCTAAAAATGAATCTCCATCTTAGAAAGCCTCGTCTGTTAAAATTCCATGCCATCCATAATGATGGGAACAAGATGAACACAGATTCCTACATCCCAACTCCCTAGACAAAGTGTTGTTAAAAAGTGAGGAACAGGAATGGTAGGGCCTATCCATTTTTCTGTCTACCTTATTGTAGCTTTCTGCCTACAAAGACATTGCAGAGAAGATTTTCTGCTAGGGGTGAATAGCTTACTAACATTTTCATAAACATAGAAGTGTGTGTTCACCCAAGGAGATGAGAATTTATAAAGGCACAGGGAGGAGGGGACAGAGAGAGACAGTGTGTGTGTGTGTGTGTGTGTGTGTGTGTGTGTGTGTGAGAGAGAGAGAGAGAGAGAGAGAGAGAGAGAGAGAGAGAGAGAGAGAGATTTGTAATGAGGAGACTATCTAACATTAACTTCCTCAGAATCTTCTGTCAAACAATGCCTGCTGAGGGTCCCCAAAGCAGGACTTCATTTGCAGTCATGTAATGTCACCATGCATGGATGTCACTGTAAAACATTTATAAACCAGTGCCTAATGAACAGCTTCTCTGCTTTACATTTAGATCTTACTCTTCAAACTGGTTGAAGAAGAGGAAGGAATTATGTCTGCATATGTATATTTATATATGTACATATACATATATTTTGTGCACATAGCTATATATAGAAGAATAAAATTCATATGCTCTGGATAATATAATACCAAAGGTTGTAAAAATTAAGTGGGAGTCTGTTCTTGATATGAATATAAGAACATACCAGGTCACAGAGAGGGAAACCATGTTGCTAATACAAAGGGAATGGAGGAATACTGTAAACCCTGGTGGAGATTTGATGATTAATAATAAGCATCGCAGTGCTCTGAGAACTTGCTTGTGCTAGCCTCTATTGTCAATTGTCATACCATCATCTCCTATAATCCTAGAAAGATAACACAAGGGGCTTTATTCTATTTCCTATACAGATGAAAAACCAGGTTCAGAGAGGTTTAATTACCTGGGCTATGGTCTTTCTCTTTTGTAAGGCTTTTGAGATACCCACCCAGCCTCTAAACCACTGAATCTCTATTAATACACACACACACACACACACACACACACACACACATACACACACACACACACACACACACACACACACACACACACGCATACACACACACTACTCATTTTTTCTAGTACTAGTACCACACTGACACAGTTTGTAAAAAATGGTTGCGGCTGGTGACCTGAGATGTGGTCTAGAGTCCTACCATATTGAAGCAGAAGAGAATTTCTGCCAAATTTGTTTTTGAAATAATTTTCTTCACTCTACTATGCAGCATCCAGTGATTACTTATCCATTGCTTATGCTGAATATTTTTTCCAATTGTCCCATCATAGTCTCCTAAACACCCTGTCTCCATCCGGGAAAAAAGTGCAATGGAGATTGTGTAACATTTATACAGTGTTTGCCAGCATGGTACTCCGTGACCCAGGACTGTGTGTAGTAACTGTAAGTGTTTACTGGTCAGAGGAAAACAAAAGCTCTTCAGACTATCCTTAGAAAAGGGGACTTTGGCAAGAGCTCACAACAAAGGCAAGATGTCACTACTCCACTGCCAAGAAAACATTTGGGAATGAAAAGGCTCAGGTGAGGGATGCTGTAAAGAAGCTGTAAAGAGGAAGACAGACAGGAGGAAATGGAGAAGTGAGTTCTAAATTGAGTGTGTTCACTCATCAATGTCAGTCAGCATTGACTGAATCCCTTCCAGGTGCTGCTGGGGATGCTCTTGCCTCTACATCTCAGAGTCCACCTGGGAGTTAAGATAGAGCGCAGTGAAAACAGTTATAGGATAGCATAAAGAGTGAGCCTCTAAGTGTGTCATGAGAGATCCTACTTCTCTGGGAGAGTCAGAGAAGGTCTCCCTGAGAAAGGCATTTTTGCAGAGCTGAGATTTAAAGATGGGAGAGAATTAACTGGGCAAGGGAAGGTAGGGAAAATGTCAAGAGTCATCCAAGCGGAGGGGAAATATATACACAAAGCATGGATTTTAAGACAGAAAATAAAAGGAGGTCAAAGACTGGAGCAAGGTTGTGCAGGGAGCGGCTTGAGATGCCATCAAAGATGAGGGGGGTCACAGACAATGGGGGGGGGAAGGGTAGAAAGCAGTTAGAGGGGTTATGTCAAGAATGACAAGAATTTTTTTTTTTTTTTAATTCACTTCTGCTCCTAAGTAAGGAGAGAGGAAGAACATTTGAACAGGCATGAGCTGCCTGAATCAACCAATAGAAAATGGTGCTGAGGTCCGTGTGCCAGCCAGGAGGGACAGAAAAATGAGTGTGTGTTAAAAAACCAGCAAATATGTGGGATGGGCAGAAGTTGGTAGTAGCTGTATATAAACACCATGATGTTTGCCTTTCTGGAGTGTTCACCTGTGTGGCTGGAGATGAGAAGGAAATGGGTCTCAGATTCATATAAACTCAGCTGGTACAACTTTGGAGCCAAGCATGAAAATTTCTGTCATACACTTCATGTCAAAAAACTCCTTTTACTCATTTCCAATGTGAGAGTAAAAATGTCTAGTCTATAGGGAAAGTGTCAGCAAAATGATATATATATATCATTTTATATATATATTATTTTATATATATATATATTCTAAGGTATTTACTTGATCTGTTTGCATTCCATAGACATTAGTGGTCATCTCATGATTATTTTGTGATTTCAAGGCAGCAAATTTACCTTCTTTGTTTATCTATTTTCTAATCTAGATAACTGAAATGACTACTTTATATTCTGCCATAAAGACCAATGAAGAAACAATGGTCAAGGAGTCAAAACTCAATATCCATTATTTTGAAATATTAAAGGTCTAGAAAGACATCAGTTTTCTGCTGGGCAGGGAGAGTGAGGAATACCATTGTGAATCAAGGGATCAGGCAGGAATCACACAACTGTTTCACATAGACGTGCCAACTGTTCTCTCAGATCTACACCTCAGCTGCCCATTTCATGAAATGGACATAAAGTCTGTTTCTACTTTGCTTCTCAGAAGTCATAGACAAGGTCATTGTGGAGGAAAGAAAAGAAACCAAGCAACAAAATCAGAGAGATTTGTATTGTTGGGGGTTTAGCAGAGCAATGCTTTTATGCATGGTCTGAGAAGGAGGGCATTCTCTTTTCAGACACTTGGAGATGACATCTCCGCCTCTAGGGAGCCAGTCACAGGAATGGCAAGAAATAATGAAAGAAAGTGGGAGATGAACACAGATACAGCCTAGAGCTAACTGTGAAAGACAGTATGCCTGCCCGCTGTCCACCCCTTTGCAGATATGTCAAGTCAGGTCCCATCAACAGCGACAAGAAATCAGCCATAGGTCCTCTGAGAGGGTCCATTCCAAGAAGTAATTTATCTCTGGAGGCTGAACCTATGTAATGTCCTTACTAATCTTGGGCTCCTGGGTTATGAAGCCTGCCATCAGGGATGAGTTATGTTTCTAATAAGTCACTCTAGCTAATCAGTCCCTCTCATCAGGAGCTGTTAGAGAAAAGGGCAGGATGAACTGCTCTGCAGAACCAGGGCAGAGGTCCAGAATGAGGAGAGAATACACCGCAAGGGCCTTACCCTAAATGGTTCCATGGATTCTGCTTCCACCGTTCTTTCAGCATCAGCACGGAGAGAAACAGAAGGCAGAGAAATACAAGGAAGATGAAGGGATCTATGTTTGATAGGGTTATGATTAAATCAAGGTTTTTGCTCTAATTACACTGCATTTAAATAAATGCAGCCTAGTAAGTAATTGTAATTGATGTGCAATTAAACATGTATTTATATCACCATTGCCTTTCCTATGCAGCTGTCTGTTCCAGCTTTTCATTGTGGCTGGGGACAGTGAAATCGGTCTCCAGATGCTCAGTCAGAAGTGGCTCATTTCTCCCACATTGGTGCCTAGCTCTGTGGATCAGCAGGCAGTCTGCATCAGAGGTAGTAAGAGTTAGGTTGTAAGGCCCTTAAATTCATTGGAAGAAGGCCCATAAGTGTATCATTTTGGCCCTGGGATTATTAGGACACTCTTAGAAATGGCCCATCATTAACTGATAGACTGATAGATTGCTTGGCTTGGAAGTAAGCTCCTAACATATGCATTGTTTACTTAGCTGATGTGCTAACTAGTACTCAGTTCTGAGCCTCATGTTTCATAGATAATAGCCATCTCCTAAATACTTGTTAAAAAATACTTTAAATATGAAGGTGAACTCTCATACTGAATGCTCACGCATATTCAGTCTAAATTGGGCAGTCATAATGTAAAGAGGTCAACTATGCCACTCAGTGTGAGACTTGGACCTTGATCCTTTATTGCATGGGGATTATCCAAAAGTCATCATACTGTGATGCTGGGTAGAAAGGATGAGCATTTACAGGTGGAAGATAATAAGAACAGGAGTAGATATTGCAATGTGGAGGAGACACAAAAAATTACAAAAAGATTCAAGCACTATTCATAATTCAGTGACTGCTCATCAATGTTCTTATCCAGAAGATGTGATTACTAAAAAAGAAATACAGTCTAGGATATCCCTTGTCTGCACTCCATAAAGACAGAAAGCATCTGCAGGGAGCAGGTAGCTTTCATCGGTGCTTACAGTATAAGCATGAGGACCAGAGTTAGGATCCCCAGAAACCACATAAACAGCTTGATGTGCCAACAAGCTCTTATAGTCTCAGTCCTTGGGCCAGAGGCAGGTAAATCCACAGGGCTTTCTGTATAGCTAGTTCAGCTAAAATGGAGCTAAAGTAGGCAACTATGTTCAAGAAGAGACCTGTGTCAGAAAGTAAGTAATGAAGGAAGACATCAACCTCTGTCCTATACCCATGCTCCCATACTTATAACACATTCATACACACCAGCTCAAGCCAAACATTAAAGCTTAAAACAATTGAAATAAAAGTAGAAGAGTGTATTTAAAGCTCAACAGGACTGACTGTTTACTTGGGATCCAGATAAACAAGATGAGATTTTGGCCTGACTCTCCTGTGGCCCTGATGGAATGCATCCCGTTGGACCCCTTGTCACCCATCACAGTGCTAATTAAGGAGCCAGAAATACCATGGTGTGCCACATCTGTTTGTGTTCTCCTGCTGAAAGGACACCATGCATCTCCCTGACAGTTAGTCATTACAGGAGCATATGGGCACCTAAGGCTTCTGCCAGGGGTAGCTAAACCGCGAAGAACCATAGCAGAGCTCTAAGCCACACTGGCATGAATATCAACTGTCACTCCAGTGGTCAGAAGAGACGTACACTGCTGCCCACTGAGATGACTGGTGGAAATGTAGCTTCTCAGAGGAGTGTCAGGAGACACACTTCAATGAGGTGAGAGAATGGGAAAGGAAGAAAGTGAGGGGGAGAGAGAAAAAGCCAGGCTTGTGTGGCTGCAACCCTCTGAGTTCAGTTTCAGATCCAAATCACTTGGAAGGTGAAAATGACCCTCAGCAGTTTGAAATATACAGCACATTCCTCTCTTGGAGCACTCCCCGACAAGGCACACCCCTGTGCTTTATTTGACCCTTCTCCTCTGGCAGGAATTATTATCTCTGAGTGATTAATTAAAAATAACTGAGGCCCAGGGAGGTTACTATATTCCTCAAGGTCACAGTGCTATATAAAAGACAGAGTTGGGAATAAAACCCAGGCTTCTATATGTCTGCTTCTCTATTTTTTAAGCCAATCAAATAAATGGGCACAAGGGATCTTTTAGGGCTGATGAAAATGTCTTAAAACTAAATGTGGTGGTGGCTGCACAGCCCAATAAATTTCCTACAAATCACTGTAAACTTAGACAAACTGAGCTTTATGAGATATAAATTATATGCCAATGGAGCTCTTACTTAATAACAGAAGCCAAGTGCTATAAGTAGAATCTGGCCCTTCATGTCATTAGAACATAGGCCTGGTCCTATTTCCAAACCCTTTTCCCTAAATGACCTTGGACATCTTCTATAATTTATATCATCAGCTTCTTTGTTTCTCAATATGGTGTAGTATCATCTACTTCTTAAAATTGCATTGACGATCCAATACAAAAGTAATAGTGGTTTATTTTATTTCTGTTATTTCTGATACCTAGGAATTATGACATAATAAAGAAGACAATTAGCTCCCCTCTGCTTGCTAAATTGCTAATGTTTATTCATGACAAAGGATAGCCTTATATGATGGTTAAACATTAATTTAGTTTTAGTCAAAGCTGTAAAGTAGAGCTACTGAATTCAATGAGCAAATAAGAGTAACTCATTATATCAAGCATGTATACCACCTCATAGACTTATACTGCATTTCAAATTTGGCTTCTCACTGAGATCATGAAGGGAGCCATAAGAGAGTAGAGATCTTGGTACCACTCCAGAGTATTGATTTAATTGGTATGGGATATGCTATAAGCTTTGGGATTTTTAAATTTTCTGAATGTGATACTAACTAGAGTAAAATTAAAGAACCACAACTTATAAGTATTCAAGTCTGACCACAAAATTATAAACCTGTGAAGCTTTTAAAAGGCCCAAGCTAGAGCCTTCTCAATTCATCAATTCTGATTTAATTGGTCAAGCAATGGGTGCCATGCTTGCATATACCTAAATCCTCAGGTTTTTCTTATCTAGGGCCAAGAACCCTTGCTCTGAATCTCAGAGAAAGCTGCTTCTTTGGTAGGAGATTTATATCTGTCTTTTCCTCTCCCATTCCTCAAGAAAAGTGACATACCAGATGTTGTGGTGACCACCACATTAGATGCTGATCTAAGAAACCCATCACAGATTACTTCTGTGAAACAAGCTCTGAATGTTTCAAACATAACATAATGTTGGAAGAATAATGCTTATAGTAATAATCTATGTTGTGAAATGGAATACTGAAATAGTAACTAAGAGTTCCTTAAGTCACAATGTCTACATTGTATGTAACAATCTGGAGATGGGTTAGAATGGAATGTTCATGTGGTGCCAGATGTGATAATGTGCTTTAGGAAACTCAAAAAATGCTCAACCATAAATTTATCCAGTTATCAGTGTCCACTGGAGTGAAAGCTATGACCATGGTGAATAAGATACACAAAACAGTCTTGGAATTCAGTAATAAACGAAGGAGCATCCAAAAAAAAAAATGGCTCAGTGAATAGAGCACTTGCAAATAAATTGTGACAATCCATATTAAAAGCTCAGTGACTGTGGAAACCCAGTCTATAACTACAACCCCAGCATTGGAGAGACAGAGGTGGGGGAATCCTCAAGACGAAGTGGTAGCTAGAACAGATGAATAGCTGAATCTGGGTTTAACAGGAGAACCTGCCTCAGTAATAATGATGATGATGATGATGATGATGATGATGATGATGATGATGATGATGAAAACAACAGTAGAAACAGCTAGGGTCAACCTCTGACCTCCATATACTCTCACACACAGATGCATATATACCCACATGTGTATGTGTCCACACACATGACAGTATGCATAAACACATATGTAGACAATCAAAAGAAAAGTGAAAAATTTTGACAGATACAGGCAACTAAATGATTAACTTAAGTCTTACTTAGTATGACATTCCAACCACCTCCCTTTTTCTTTACAAAATGAAAATTTTTGTTGGCCGCTGCTAACATGCTTCAAAATGGCTTCCAAGTCCACCACGAGCAGAGCATACTGCAGAATCTGTCACTTCCTCTCCCCCTTCTTTCCTGGTCACATTCAAGTAGATGCTTTCCTTTCTCTCTTAATACTGCTTCTTGTCAAATCCTCTAGTTATTTTACAAGCTAGCTGCCATTCTAGATAGTTTTCAGGGGCAGAATTAGAGAAATTTACCAGTGAATCAGAATTTATCCTGGCATGTTTGATCAGAAAGCACTTGCTCTTTCCAAAGAGTTTTCTGAAAATTCTGAGGAAAAAATGAAGTCCACTTATTGGAGGGTAATGGAGATAGCTCAACTAGTAAAATAATTGCTGTATGAGCAGTGGGTCTGAGTTCTTCCGTGTCCCAGAGCTCATGTGAAGAGCCAGGCACGGTAGCATGTGCTTGTGATCTTGGCATTGGAAAAAGGAGAGTTTCTTGGACTTCCTGGCTACCCAGCCTACTTAAATCAATGTGTTCCACATTCCATGAGAAAACCTGTCTAAAAAGTAAGAGAGAGAAGCAGAGAAGCAATTGAGAAAGATGCTCAACATTCTGGCCTTTATTAGCACACACACACACACACACACACACACACACACACACACACACACACACACTTCACACTTTTATTCACTATATATGTCTAATATTTATCCTTAGCATTACTTCCCTTGAATCCATATCTCAGTGCCTAGGGAAGTACACTGATGATGGTTCATTGACCTGGTAATGAATGTCTCTGCAGCTCTCATCAGATTTTATCTCAGCCCTCTCCTGAGAGGCTAGGTGGATGGAGTGGGGGCAGTTCTGGCATTCTCTGTGAGATAAGATCAGCACATGCTCTAAACCCTGGGGATTAATAGTTTCAGGACTGAGAGACTCCACAGACCTAACTCATTTTCTCCCAGTAAGAGCATCATATCTTGCACTCTTCCTGGTCACCTCTGCCCTCATTTCCAGAATAGTAGATGAAGGTGCTTCTATCATGAAAGTGCTGAGAGATGAAAGCCGTTCATCTTCCCATTACTATGACATGCAATGTTGCTCACTGGGCTGCGTAGTTTTATGTCAACCAGACAAAAGTTCGAGTCATCTGAGCAAAAGGAACCTCAAGTTAGAAATGTCTCCATAAAATCAGGCTTATAAGGCTTTTCCTAAGTGATTGATGGGGAAGGCCCAGCCCTGTGTTGGTTGTACCACACCTGGGCTGCTGGTCCTCGGTTCTATAAGAAAGCAGCCTGAGTAAGCCAGGAAAAGCAAGTCAGTAACTAACACCTCTCCATGGTTCCTGCATCACTTATTGCCTCCAGATAATCGATTTCTTATTTTTTTTATCATGATATAAAAATAATTAACAAGATAAGATGTTTTAAAAAATATCCTACTGACAGAATGTGTCTATGTTTAGCAATGCTGTTCCCGAATGCACATATATATTAACTGTTGATTTTCTGTGAGTTTTGAAAATGACCACATGATACAAAGGAAGACTGATGAATGGGGATTGTGCACCTTTGAACAACTATATTACGTCCTCTAAGCCTTACAACATACATCACATGGCTAATAACCAGTCCTGTACTATATTTAAATAAAGTCACAAAAATTTAAATAATCATGATAATCGTGAGAACATACACTTTCTTTTAATCCCAGCGCTAGAGAAGTAGAGTCAGGAGCATAACAAATTTGGGACCATTGTTAGCTACGTAGTGTGAGGTCAGCTCAGAATACTTGAAATTATGTTTTAAAAGCCTTTTAAAAATTAACATAATCAATAATTTTGTATCTTAATTGAAACAATGAACAGAATATCGAATGTTGACAGAGAGAAAGAAATGTTGTATTCTGGTGAAAGAAGAATGTCCCAATGTCACACAATACAGGTAGAGACGATACAGCTATGGGTATACCTGCAGTATTAAGGCAACTGGATCTTTATTCTTGGTAAAATTTAATTAAGTTCTGTTCACAGAAGTGACATGTGACAAGTGCTGTAGGACATGAGTGGAAACAAGGTGAGAGGACAGAAGTGACAGAAATAAGATCAGGACATCAAATAAAGCAAAGAACATGCCCTCTGCATATTGGTAATTCTTCCAACATTTAATCCAGGCCATGTCCAGACACTGCTTAATAAAATAATGGATGAATGAATGAATAAGTAATGTTCATAGCCTGAGGCTGCAAAGATGGTGACATCTTGCTACTTCTCAAACTTTGGAAATGACTGTCCCTTTCAAACATAGTTCTCACTACCTTTCTGCCTACTAAATAGGTGTTTGATTCTTAAGTAATTGCCCAGTGACACTCCTTTATGCTTTTCCTGAGAACAATGGTGTTGAGGGCAACTGAACAACAGTACACAAGTGGATGGGTCTATAGTCTAGGATCTGTGAGTCATTGGCACTGAGGTCTTTTAAGGTCAGCACGACTGGAGAGAAAGGCATGGCATCAATAACACTTGTCTTTATCTTCACACTTGCACAAATATCAAAAGAGGTATCTTTTTCTGTGACTTTTCAATAAAACTAAAGCATATGTTGAAAGATGGGTAACCTGAGAGGAGCTCAGGACTTCTGAGGAAGAAGGAGTCTTCCTTCCTGAATGCAGTGCAAACATAGGCTTTCATGATGAGGATCCAGGTTCAGATAAATGTGACTAGCCATAGTGGGTCACAGACAAGAAACTTAACAGACCCTGTGTCATACATCACAAAGCGTGGGGATGAAACTGTCCATAGCGGCAATTTTTTTCCACGCCAGATATATTTGTTTTATTTTTATCTGAAACAAAGTCTATACAGATTCAGCAAGTCTATTTTACTAGAACTTGCTATCCTGACATTTTCTTGTAATTTGCATAATATTGGTCCAAAAGGGAAAAAATTATTGGAGAGCATGACCTTGTTTTTATAACTTGTTTTTCTGGATAACAAATGCCTGTGGATTCAGTGCCTCTGGCAATTCTGGATTGCATTCCCAAGCCCTTCAACAATATGTTTCTAACCATTCGAAAAGTGGAAATGTGTACTTATCATATGGATAGACTCCCCACGAGTATGGAAAATTTCAGCATCCAGAGAAACTGATTCTTAGGGACCTTCTAGACACCAGTAATTTGCTGAAGTAAAACACAGAAATCTGCATAAGCTGGAACCACGTGTCACCAATATTCCATAAACTGGACTCATCTGAAATTTTACATCAATTATCCCTTTTATTAGTCTACTTTACAACTATCAATGGCAAAGAAAATGATTCTCAGGTTGCTGGCCAGTTACAAAGGGCCTTTCTCTAGATTACCAGCCCCATTGCACATCCAATAAGCAGCAGGTTTCCATTCAGTGAGTGTCCACCCACAGACTCCACCCAGTTTATCCACTTGCTTACTTTGAGTACAACCATCCAGCCTGCTCCAGCTGGTTTTAGCTTTCTCATCAGCAGGATTTCAAAACACAAAATCAGGACAATTTCCAAAGCCTTAGTAGTACCTAGAAGATGGAATATACTCAAGAGTAGTTGCATTTTATTAATATCATTATAGTCTCCATTTTCACTGTGGACTGGTTAATGCTACATTCAAAAACTAAGTACAAAGATGTTTATTTATAAGTGAACACAATTCCTTTGATGGAAATCTGACCTACTGTCTTTTCTCACAACATATCCTCAAAGTCAAATAAGCATCTACTGAACAGCTGATCTTTCAGTTTTGTCTACTAAATTTAGGTTAATATATTTTGCACTGTACACAGAGAGATATAATTACTTCACTAAATGAGGCCCTAGTTGCAGTATTGTGCTCAGATTCTGAAAACTATATATTATTTGAGATGTTAATAACAAACACATAGACAAAAACTGTAAAATGACCTGATAGCATAAAACAGAAGAGGGACGGACATCATACATGATTTTTTTTTAAATGAGCCAAGTGTGATAGCTACCTTCTTATTGCTTCTTTTATGTGTTTCCTTTATATTGACATTAAGACAGGGCACAGAACTGTAATTTGAACACTTGAAGGCTTAAAGCAGGAAGATTTCAAGTTCACAGTCAGCCTTGATAACAGTGAGTTTCAAATTAGGTAGACATAACCAAATATTAAATAAATAAATAAACCAAACAAACCAAACAAACAAAAACCCAATTATTGACCCAGACTTCCAATATGGCAATTTTTAAGCTTAGATGTCTTCTCTCCAAAAATCAGCTATAAAAATAGCAATTAAAGAATATCTTGGAAAATAGCCAAATAGTAATCAATAGGTTGTGACATAGAATTTAGATGGAAAAATTCAACATCAATTAGCATGCAAACATTGAGAGAAACAAAATTCTCAAGGCCCCATCACCAGTTGAAGAGCTAGAGACAATTAATAATTGCTGCCTAGAGAGGGAGAATCAGTCTTCTCCAGTGGAAATCTCCCTGAGAGAGATTATCTTATTCCAGGTAGTAAGCACTAAATACACACACAAACCCTACATGTGATGACACTAAATGAATTCATCAGTTTGCATGCATCTTTATATATAACAATAATTATTAAAGAATAAATGACAATAAAATTGAGGCCATGCTATTGAGAATAAGTGAGGAGACATAGGGAGACAGCTGGAAGAAGAGAAGGAAGAAGGAAATGATGTCAATACAATCCTTGTATAAGAAATTCTCCAAAAATAAAAAACAGGTTAAATAAATAAAAACTCAAATTGGTGCCATATTCTTGCATTTGGCTGCTTCCACTGCCTGCTTCCAACTCATCAGGCATGAGCACTCTAACAAGCTGGGCCTGTCTGTGAAAAATAAACTTTGTCAAAGGAGAAAATGAATTTGCTATAAGCAGGAAAAAACACCCCACACTAAACAGCATTGCTAGTGAATCCAAACATCACCATCTCAGATGAATTAATACTCAGCAATCCAAACAAAATGTGACTTAGTCAGAAATCTCAGAGGAGATTCTGAGATACGTGACAACCTTAAGGTGGTCTGAGAAGTTCTCTGTCAGTTCTTAGATAAGTAATAAGTTATGAACACCCAAGGTGAGCTAAAACCTGTATTATTCACATATGATGCCTGCTTAAAGTCTACACATACGTGGAATGGGCCATGAAGAAATCCTAAAGCACAGCCAATTTAAAACCTTAGTGAACTGGCATATGTGTCTCACAATAAACAGACCTATTGGCAGAGAGTAGAGACTTCATGAGTTGAGATCTTGAGCACAACCTATGAAGTACAGGTTTGACCACTGAGCTATACAGATCAACATGACACAGAGAAACATCTATAAATAAAACTGGGATTTATTTCTAAAAGTGAGCAAGAACAACAGGAGTTACACACCACATTTCCCAGGAATTTAGTCGAAAGTAAGTTACTATGAATAAAACAAAACCAAACAAAGGCAGGGAACACAGAAAATACGCCATCCACTATTCATGGGTGCTGGGAAGATGGCTCAGCAGTTGAGAGCACATAAGGCTCTTACAGAGGCGACTGAGTTCTGTCCTGCTCTTTGCACTCACAGAGGATGGCTTTCCACAGTCACCTACTGCTTCAGCTCAGGGGATCTCATGCCCTCTTCTGGTTCATGTACACACCCACACATTATTAGAAATAAACCTTGTTAAACAATATACTGCATAAATTGTTCTGGATTTCAGCAAAAAAAAGAAATATGAGAAATACAAAGAAAGAAGGAAGTGTAACCCATACCAATAGAAAAAAAAGGAAATAAAATCTGTCTTTGAGAAGACCCAAATATTGTCTCTAACAAAGACTTCAAAGTACTGGAAAAATTACATTGACAATAAACCATATTTAAATAAAGACTAATAATGAATAGATACGTAGAGAATTTCAATATAGAAATAGAAAGTCTAAGAACAGCCATGTACAAAATCTATGAGAGGAATATACAATGCAAATTACATGAGGAACCTGAACCACAGAATTTGAGTGGCAAAAGAAAAAACACACACACACACACACACACACACACAACAATACTCAGTAAATTTAAACACAGAACAATCATATTTGTCCAGTTTCATTATTAAGGACCAAGATCTGGTAAGTATCTAAAGCTGAAAGGTATCAACAAACACATCATGGGACTTTCAAGAAGTGAGAAGAAGGAGGAACGAAAATCTGAAAACAGAATAACCTGTAAATCCCCAAAATGTTAATAAAAATGTCCATGTGTAAATTAATGAAAATGTAAAGACACCAATAAGGTGAGAACTACAAAGTTCATATGTAGTTTTATTGTAGCCAAATAGGTTTGAGAAGATCTAACATAAGTGGTGCACTGCAGTCATACCCCTACCTCTCTCTCTTCCTACTTCTTCTGTGCCCTCCCCAAAATTCCAATCTCTTCTTTAATTATTATTGTTACTGTATATACATATGTATCTCTGTCTGTCTATATCTCATCTATATCTATATCTACAAATACATGTCTATATAATACACTGAGTACATTTATCTTTGTTCATATGTACATGTATCCAGAGTTGACCACATAATTGGAAAGCTTACATGGGAGCGCTCCCCTGCTAGAGACTATTCTCTCTCTCACCAGGCTACCTGTAACTCTTTTTCTAGGGGTGGGACCATGTGGAATTAACCTGTCTGTGTTAGCATGTCAAATGGTGTCATTGTGCTTATCTAGTTGAGGAAACTATATTGTTTATATGGTTCCTGAGAATAGCTTTTGGTTATATGTAAGGGACTGTTTCACAGCAGACACCATGGCCTTCTGGGTTCTTATACTCTTTCCACCCTCTCTTCCACAATTTGTTCTGAGCCTTAGGTATATAGATGCTTTGGAATTATATTAGCTGGGGTTAAGAATCCCATAGAAACTTATATTTTGCATTTTGACCAGCTGCGGATCATAGCCAAAGACAAGGAGAATTTCTTGTTACACTGAGATAAGAAAATGATACATCCCCTCAGAAACAATGGGAATAAAAGGCAGAGAGGTGATGTGTTCACATCAATGAAAACAAAACAAAGGAAACGCAGTCATTCTGCCACAAAATACATTTCTCAAAACCAAAGACAATATAAAGACACGCCAGGCAACTGAAGCTGTAAATGGGGCTTTTTCAGCTAAGATGCTGTACATGAAAATCCAGCATCATTTATGTTGAAAAGAAATGACACCAGATGGTAACTCAAATCTACATAAAAACGATAAAGAATATCAAAAAACACCACCTAAATATATGAGTAATTATAACCAAATATAAATGGATACATATTTTCTCCTTTTTTCTTATGCTTAACAATGTAAGTTAGATGTTAATGAAAACTACATCCCTATCTATTCCAATTCTTGACATCCAAGAGTATAAAACAGAATAATCACAGCACAAATAATGAAGGACTGAAGCTATGTAACAGCAAATCCCTGTATTTCATTATGGTTCATTCTAAATAAGCTTGATCTAAGTTAAAATGTACTTAGCGTTATTTAGACAAACATTCATAACATAAAGTTCAATGCAACGAGAAAACCAACAAAGGAATTAAATTTATACTATTAGAAATTTTATTCAATACAAATGGAGACAGCAAAGGAACTACAATGGAATGGAAAGAAAATAATAACAAATCTCAAAAAGCAAAATACTAGCAGTAATACCAATGCATAATTGCTCTACCAATTGTGAATGGATGATATATTCCTACGGAAAAGCAGGAAGTTCAAACTGGATAAGAGAAATTTCAAACAAACTGGAGCCTCAGTTCCGGGACACTCTAGATTTAAAGGCTGAAATTTATGTAAATAAAAAGCACAGAAAACATGCACCATAGAAAAAGACTATATTAAATGTGAAGGTAAAGAGATATGTGTACCATAAAAGCACAAGTTTAAGGGTATTTTAGCCTTCATATCAATATAAAATATATTATTAGAGGAATATTTATTATTAGAAAACTAAGAAAAATTAATAATAGAAGAATCAATTTGGTGGGATGATATAATAATTACAAAGATATACACACTTGATAACATTTGTCAGAAACAAAAAGACAAAATTGACGTAAGTAAAGAGAAATAGACAAGTCATGACAATAATTTTAAAGCATCAATATTACATTCTCAGGAATGTAATACTACTAAACAGAAAATAATAGAAAGAAGACATCAGTGCTTAGCCCTGGAGCTGGTTGGGGCACATCCTGCTTTCTCAATGGCTGCCCAGCTCCTCACCTCCTTGGCTGCCTGGCTGACCCTCCATTCCTCTCATGTTGTGACCCTGGGCTACAAGGCTGGGAAGATTGTTAAGTGGGTACAGAACTTTCTGTTCAGCCAGAGGAGCCTGAGCTCAGATCCCTGATACCCATGAAAAGTCCAGATACAGTGGCAAACACTTGCAATCAAAGTAAAGGGAAGCAGAAGTTATCCTAGGAACTTGCTGAGGAAATATCCTAACTAGTGGTTAAGCTCAGGCTTCCAGAAATAAAAGAAAGCCAATGTGACCTTCACAATCTGTTCATACAGAGGTATATAAACCTACTTACCTGCACATATACATATATCACAGAGCGACAAAGAGACAGAAGGGGGCAAATAAATCAGACAAAAAAATGATGATTCCAGTGATCAGAAAGGAAAGTAAAAAAGATCCAAGACATAGGCTCCAGTTATGATAGAATTAGACAGAATATATAAATTTAAGTGTCTACATGGGGAAGGCAAGGATGTCTTATAACATTACCTTAGCTTCCATCATCACACTGCAGATTAATAAAAACAAACAAACCGAACTATCATCAAGCTCAAGGAAATAAATAATAAACAGTTTAGTGGGAATTATTAAAACAGGAAGCACAGACATCAACATTCATTCTTTGGAACAGATCTACAAAGTCAGCAACATTTACTCTGATGATCAGTGGTAAGCCAAGCAGAGGGATGAGCACACATAATCAAAATCAAGAAGAAATGCTTCAAAAATTAACTTGTTATGCTATTATCCCTGAAGGCCTGCTCTTTTCTGAAGGGCAACAGAGGAGGAGTGGATCATAGTGTTGACGTCTCAGGGAGATTGGGGAGGAGAGGAGGAAGGGAGACTGTCAGGACACAGTGTATGAGAGAAAATTAAAAAGGTTAAAAAAATAGACATCTAAGAGTTCAAAATCAGACACATCCCCAAATATATACAGTTGGCCTAAACTGTCTCAAGAGAAAATTAAAAGCTTGAGTATTTTTAATATAGATATCAAAATTCAAACTTAAAAACATACTTTCTACAAAGAAATTCTAAGCCAAATATTTTCACTGATCACACACACACAATCCCACAAAACCCTTGTGCATTAGAGGCTAAAGTGTGAGGGCTGCTATGAGTTTAACCACATCTCGGGCTACAACCAAGACAAAACAAAATGATTATGATGATGAGTAATAACAAGAGATAAGGTAAAAAAAATAAAAAGAAGTAAAGAAACTGAAATACTCATATGTTACTTATAGAAATATAAACTACGCATTCACTTAAGTTGAAAGTTACCTAAGAATCAAAAATATTCTATCCATATAGCTTAGCAAGTTCCAGCCTGGTTAAATTTATATCCATGAAACAATTTGTTGGAGATGTCCATGGCAACATATGGCATAGTATCTCCAAATTGGAAAGATTTTGTTGTTAACTTATTAATAGATAAACCAAATGTGGCATAGCCATACCAATGAACAATACTCAGCTGTATAAACGGATGCACTTAATGGTACATGTAACATCATGGATATGTCTTAAAATCATTATGAGAGAGAAACCCAATTCTGGAGACTGTATATAATAAGATACTTTTAAAAGTGGGTTTTAGAAAAATAAAACTCAATGGATAGAAAAAAAAATGGTTGTCTAGATGGGGGGGGGGGATGAGGGAAGATAACAGAATAACTTCCTGTGGAAACAGGCAAGCTAAGATGAGGCTAACATTTTAAAATCAGATTATCACATCTCATATTTGCTGGAAACTGATTAACATCTACATGGGTGGGAATTTATAGCAAGCTATAAAGTAACTCATATGTGAGATTCTTGAGCTCAGGGTAAGCCATGGTACTTAGTTAGGAGGCAGAAAGAAAAGCAATCAGCTACACCTTTGATTTGGTGGGTTCCCCAATATTAAATGTTGATCAAGTATCTTTGCCAGAGAAGTTCTCCTTAAATCCTTTTGTGCTTTTTTTTCCTCATAGTCATTATTAATTCTTGCTTTAAGGAGCCCAACTTTTCTCCACTTGTGTATGGGGGTGCAGAATGAACTGTGTTCCTTGAACTTAAGTTCAACTTCCACTATAGTTGTGGCATCTGTCAGTCTCTCTAAAGCAAAGTCGTCAAGCTGCTGATGCTGAACATATGTTCCCTGATCTGGTGCTAGTACTTTAGAGATCTCCTTCAGAAGCATTGAGTTGCACTGGACACAGATTCGTGGTCCTTGTGTTTTGTTGCTACTTTCTAGGAATCTACTCTATTCCTGCATAGTCATAGATAACTTGAATCAGAGGTTTGTATTCCATATTTGTTGCCCTATGCTTGAGGAACTTCCCCCATCCACCCTTTCTACCATAACATATGGTGCCTGGTCTGTCTGCAGGCACCACCAACGCAATCCTGGGTGCAATTATACAAACCATGGGACTTGGAAATTCTTTCAAAACTGGATTCATTGTCTAATGAGTTCGTAAGAAAGCAAGCTTTCTAAAGACAACTGCCTGCTGGCAGTGGAGGCAACACCTCTGTCTGAACTGCAGTGGAGACTAATCCAGCGGATCTATTCTGCAGACTCAGCAGGGCAAAGTCCTCTACTTGTGGTTGGGAGGAAAGAATGCATTGTCCCAGAGAGTACTTGGATAATTGGAGGAGTTACAGAAACATTTAGGATTCCATTTGGACCCTGTACTAATTGCAATAAGCCAAATAATCAGCTCAGTGGCATAGAGCACGGTCCTTGCCTTTCAGCTGTAGAGGAATGCTTCCCTACATAAGGAGCTTCTCTGGCCCTTTATCAACCATTAGCCTGTCCATTCCTCCAGAGAACCCAGTGGAATGTTCCCAGACCATTTCTTCTGGCAGCTAGGTTCTGAGTCAGGGAAGGAAAGCCTTCTCATTGCATTCAAATGGAAAAAGAAAGCCAACCAATGGCTGGGGCTTCTCTTGGCCACAGAGTTCAGGCAGAGATGTCAGCCATATGGAGGCTTCGGGGTTTGATTCATTACAACGAAACTGATCTGCCTGAGGGACTCAGAGGTAGAACTAAGTTCTTAGACAATTCCTGTACTACCACTTCAATAAAAGTTTGCCCACCACTCAGAGTAAGACACTCAAGGCAGACACATCTGCATTTTGCTTTTTCAGTATTGATAGTACAGCGGTCTCCTGATCTCATATAAGTATGCACACTCAATTCTTGCACACTGTCTGTAAGAGCCAAAGAATCAAAACTGTTTCATCTTACGCATTCAGACAGTGCCTTTTGCTCTGGTGTATGCAGAGCTTCCCAATTTTCTACCAACCAAATAGCTACTAACAAGCCAGCCTTGCCTTTATTGAGCAACTAATATGAACCAGAGAGGAAGAAATTAGAGTCCCATATGTGAAAAAGGACAAGATCGGATTTTATTTTCACTTTTATTTATGTGTGGGTGAAAGTGGCAGTATATGTACTGGGCTGTGGGGAAGAGGGGTATGGATGCCAGAGGTCAATTTCAAGACTTATTCCTCAGAAACCAGTCATCTTGGTTGGAGGCGAATTCTCTCACTGGGTCTCAAAGCACAGTGATTAGGTAAGGCTGCCTTGCAAGTGAGCCCCAGTGACCTGCCTGCTTGTGTGTCCTCAGAGCTAAGATTACAGGGATATGCCATTACATATGACTTTTCACTGCAGTGCTGTAGTGAAGGCTAGATCTCGTGCTTTCATGGCAAGAACTTTACCAACTGGAATAGATCCTCAGCGCAAGACTGGTGTTTAATCTAGATTTGTCTGACTCTAGAGCAGAGATTTGAAATGTATGTCAGAAAAGTCACACATTATAATAATAAATATTAAAGGTCAATTCAAATTACAGGCTCCTAAAGGATTTTCCAGCCTGACAGGACAGTCACAGCAGTCATTCTCTGAGAATCTCACTTGCATTCAACATGTGTTCACAAGCTGTTGCATGTCTTGCAGGGGAAGGTCTCTCCTACTTATCCCTGTCTCTGCTTTGAGTCTTCAATCCCTGTCCTAACACACCTCTTTGCCAACAAAAGCTCTCTGGAAAAGCAGCCTGTCAACTCAGAGTAAATGATACATGTTAAGGTCCTGTCAGGAACTTGCCTGCTTTTACCTGTCTGGCCAAGTGCCTGCTCCCTTGTTGGTGGGAGACTGCCAAGGAAAAGTAGGGCTGGAGCCAAGGCAAAAGGCAGATAAATAATATCCATGCCCTTGCTGTTTCTCCCAAGTAAAGCATCAATGATCTCCCCCTACATTTTCACAAGTAGAGATTATTTTTCAAAAGTAAGTTTTGGAAGACCATAACCATGTATACTTATTTTCACTGGATAGTGTGTGTGTGTGTGTGTGTGTGTGTGTGTGTGTGTGTGTGTGTGTGTGTGTGAGAGAGAGAGAGAGAGAGAGAGAGAGAGAGAGAGAGAGAGAGAGAGAGAGAGAGAGTTTCAGTATGTGTTTAAGTGTTAGATATGCATCCTTAGAGGAAAGGGAATGATTTTGAAATGAGCTTGAGTATATTTTTCTTCTGAACAAGGTTTTACCTCAAGGAAATGATTCAACTAAAGTCCAACCTCCTCTTATTCATGCCTAACTGACCTGAAGGAAGACCAAAAACCAACTCCAAGAACCTTCAGATGTCTACCCAGGATAAGAAAACTCTCATCTCCATACCATTCTGGCTCTCCTCTTTCATCTAAAGAGGACAATTGTATCAGTTAAAAAGAGATTTCATTAAAGCAGCTCGAAAAACAGAACCAGACTACATAATGTTTCAAATAAATAATTAAATAACCTATAAAACTATAAGTTTATTCCTCAGGGGATGAAGGAGACAGATTGTGAGTTCGAGGCTGGTCTGGTCTCTAAAAGAGATTGTTACAAAGCATGAAATGAAAGAAAGAAAATATAATGACTCTTGAACACAAAGAGAAATGAATCGCTGTGGCTTCTTTCCCTGGCAGAAGCTGACCCGGGAGAGGGGGCCTGAAAATGAGACACTAATGTCTCATTAATAGCTTGACTCAGATATTCAGACAAGTTATTCTCTGGGACTTAAAAAGAACTACATGAGTAAGGTGTTCAATCACGAATAACACATGGCAAAATAAATGCTTTTCCATAGAGGCACATGAACAGCAACAGCTGACATAATTCACTCCTATCCTCTACACCTGAGAGAAACACAAAATACAATTTGTGTTTTTAAGTAAACTTAAATCACAAGACTTGTCTTTTTCTTAGAGTTCTCTTACAAGTACTTAGAAATCTTCTCACTCAAGTCCATTCTTAAACTGTTCTCTGTCAAATGATGACACATATATCATACTAACATTGATTTAAAAAAAATAATAGCTAGATTTTCCATGTTAATTTCAGACAGAGCAGACCCTGGACCCCCAAATCGACCATTTATATAGAAAATTTTTTCATACTAATAAAGAGATCAATTATCTGAGAAGATATATCAATTCTTTATAGACATCAAACTCTTCTCTAGGAAAAAAAATGTTATAGGTTTATAAGAAACAAATGAATATGTTATCAGGGTTGGAAACATTCACACCCCTTTATAAGAAATGGGGAGATCTGCTGAGCAGAAATGTGGTAAGGAACTCAATGATGTCATTAATTAGAGTTCACATTTACAGATAATCTCATCCATTAACTACAGAATGTATGTGCTTCTCAATGTCATAGGGAGCATTCACCAAAATAGAACACAATTTGAGTTATAAAACAGTTTTAATATATTATAAAACGTTACAAGCTGTTCAAAATCTGCTTTAAGAACAAACATAATTGAATCAGAAATGACTAATGGAAAGTTACTTGATAACTTCTAGAGGAGCAGAGATGAAGCAGCATGGTTCTAAGCAGCAGAAGTTAAAGAAGCAATCTCAAAAGAAAGAAAATATTTTGAACTTAAAGATGTAAAGATATAGTTTGTCAAACTTTGATACGTAGAATGAAATTTATAGACTGCAATGAACAAAAGAAGAAATGTCCAAGTTTAAAATTCTAATCTTATATGTTAAGTAATTAATAAAAGAAGAGCAAGCTGAAGCCATAGTCAGTCAAAGAACACATACCGTAAGGAGGATTGTTTATTCTTCAAACAGAATGCCTGGCTGCTTCGAAATTCTCAGCCAGATGAGTTTATCTGTTGTATTTAAACTTCCGCAGTCCTAGAATATGGATACAATCTGCAAAAACTAATTTCGCCGTAATATAAAAGTAATGGTATATAGTCCAAACGCCCAGAGTCTTTGTTCTTGCAAAGAACCTTTTTGGCACAGTCACCAACAACCACATCAACATCTAAATCCATTTTGCATTCTGACTTTCACAGCCTTCATCAGCATCACCTAGTAAGCACTCCTTGTAGGATTATGAGGCCTTCCTTGACTGCTTTTCCAATTTTTCCCCTTCCCTCCCCCCAAGCAAAAACCAAAGACTTCGGAGCATGGTAAGCTTCAGTCTTAACAATGAGCTCCATAGCATGTTATCGATTTTCTGTATTAGCCAATATTACATAGCTGTGACCAAAATATAGAGTTTCCTTTCCATTGCTACAATAAACATCATGACCCAGAGCAACTTGTAGTGGAGAGGTTTATGTGACTTTCACATTCTGATCATGGTCCCATTATCAAGGACAGTAATATATATATATATATATATATATATATATATATATATATATATATATATATATATTATATATCAAGGCAGGAACCCAGAACCAGGAATTGGAGTAGAGACCATGGAGGAGTGCTGATTACTTGCTTGTTCCCTAGGATTTACACAATCTGAATACCCAGCACTACCCATCCAAGTGGTGGTACTGATAGAGAAGCTGGACCTACCTACATCAATCATCCATTAAGAAAATGCTATACTGTAGTACGAAGTTTCTGGCCTGGACTTTCCAGGCCTAACCTCAAAGGTCTAGACCCGCAGACCCGCAGTCCCACAGAGACACACAGATGCCTTCATTAGTTTTTGGCTGATCAGCCTCAGGCCCAGGCATATCACTTGCTAGCTCTGTACCCTTCACCTAACCCATGTCTCTTGTTCTGTTCAGCCATACGGCTCAGTACCTTTTCTTAGGGCAGCATAGTTGTCCTCTGCTTCTTCCAGGCCTCTCTCTGGCATTCTGTCTGGTGGTCTGATCTGGCATTCTGTTCTCAGAGTTTTTAGTCTGGTAGCCCCGCCTACACTTCCTGCCTGCCTTTGGCCAATCAGCTCTTTTTATTAAACCAGTGGTTGGGACAATTATTTAAAATGAAACAACACAACATCCCACACTATACAGACTTGCCTAGACGCCAATATGATGTAATTTTCTTAGTTGAAGTTCTCTGAGGAAAGACAGTAACTTGTGTCAAATTGTCAAAAACTAAGACAAATACTTACTAACTAGTATATACAGTCTAAAGTAAGTAATTATTTTGGCCCAAGGTCTTAATGGATGAGAAGAATGGTCCTTAAAGGGAAGAGTATCACACAGGTATAACTAGGGAGAGGTGAGGTGAGAATCATCAAATTCAAATGTTTTATCTGACTTTCTTCTTTCTCCTTTTTATTACATTTAGGCTTCCACATATGAAACAAAGCTATATATCCAAGGCAGAGAATGATCCCATCGTTAATCCTCTTGGGTACACTCAGAGGTGTGAGTTGCTGTTCTCACAGTAACTTTTCAATCTGAGAAAGCTGACAAGACAAAACTTTAAACCAGTTCTTTGAGAAAAAAAAATCAGTAAAACTGATGCACTTTTATCCATAAGAGAACACAAGTTATTGATTTAAAAATAAAATAGGAACTGGTGAGATGTCTCAGTGGATAAAGGCACCTGTTGCCAAGACTAGTGATCTGTGTTTAATCCTCAAGAATTATAAAATAGGGTGAGAGCATTTAAGCACATATGTGCACACACACAAACATGCTCACACATACACATGCTCACACATATACACACAAATAAATAATAAATAAATGTGATAATAGTTTAAATGAAATAGCTAAAATTACATATTTTATAAAGAGTAAAATGATGAGGGAGTATATAAAAACCTTCAGGCATACAAATCTGATAACCTCGTTAGAAAAAGCATTCTTTGAAAAAATACAAATAATTTAAGCTTAAGTAATGACAGATACTTTAAATGGTTGAAAATTGAAATAAAAGTGTACAGTGATAGAAAGTAGTGTGCACACATGGCCTCTCTGCAGTCCTACTAGATATTATAAAGGACATTTTATGAATTTTATACGATGTTTTTCAGAGACCATCATTCTAATAACTCTGTAAAGCCATTATTACATCACTAACAAAAGCAGGCACAGATATTAGAAGTAAAGACAACAGCCGATTATGATCTAAGACATCAGCAAAATATTAGAAAGTCAAATCTGGCAATGTTTTAAAATGATGACAATCCCAACCAAGAGGGATTTGGCCTAAGTGTGCAAGTTTGATTTAACATTAGAAAAATCAATTAATGCAACTCACCATGTGAGCAAACTCTAAAAATAGAAAAACCAAGGTGATGATATCGAAAGAGGCAGGAAGAACATATTTTTTAAAAGCGAGATATTCATGATTTTAAAAATTCAAAACATAAGTAAACCTTTATAGTTGATGATTTTCCAAGTCCCCAATTTATGTATAAAAGACTATGCAAAAAATATCCCATTAATGGTGAGAAACACTACTTTTCCCTCTACTGTAGAAGAAGTCATGGGTGATTTCCCACCACCCTTGTTTCTAGCACTGTACTAAAATTTAAAAGGAATTAAAACATTACAGACCGTTAAAGGGTAAGTGTCGTTTCATCATAGAATATAGTATCTTTTACATCACAATGAACTGACATCAACTCCCAGAGCACATAGCTGAATAGAGAAAAGTCACACATCCAGTATTAACATAAAAGCCTGTCACTGTGTACTAACAAAAATGAAATTTAAAACATAACTCTGTTCAAGTTAATACAAAAGGAAAAATAAGTAAAACTGTATCAAACATTTACAAGATGAATATAAAAAAATATTGATGACTGACATAAAAGAATATCATAAATAAAACAATATATCTGTAGATAGAAAGTCTCAAAACAGCCCAGATATTAGTTCTTCTCACCTTGGTTTATATGAGCACAATCAAAATTCCTGAAAATTACTTTGCAGTCATTAACAAACTAGACTAATGGCAAAAAGAAATGAAAAATTAAACAACAGCACACAAAAGAAATTCACATGAGTATCACTAAGCATTAATGTCAGCCGGAAAAACTAACAAATGAGATTTTGTAAAATTAAAGACTACAAAGATGATAAAGTCCTCAGGGGTTGCCAGATTACCAGGGATTTGTGTTAAGGGGCAGAATAAATGGGGAAAAAGTAAATAACATTGGAAATACTCTAGATAATGCTGTGCTTGTGGACTGAATTTGCTATGTATATGTATGTATACACACACATATACAAAAAGTAAAGCATAAAATATACTATGTGCTTGGAATAATTATAATAAACCAATATAGATTCACTTATTTCAGTATATCTACCAAACTACAGATGTTGACACGATGTGTAACTAGGGGTATAATATATATATATATATATATATATATATATATATATATATATATATATGTTTCTCTATATTTTAATTTAAACTTTACCGAAAAAGTAGGGAAACCCTGTCTTGAGACACAACAGGAATGATGCACATATGAACTCACAGAAACTATGGCAGTATGCTCAGGAACTGCACAGTTTTGAACCACACAGTCTCAGGGAAAGAAGACACAAATTCCCATTCCTAAAAAGAAGCTAGTTCTAATGGACATCCAGAAGCAAAGAAAAAAATTATTTTATTCAATGGAGTCACTGGTTATATTAAACATAATTAAGGGCCAGCCTCATGCCCAGAAGTTGATGGCTAACACAAAGCAAATTCAGTTGTATTTTTGTAGCTTTTTTGTATTGTATTGATATGATGGGACATTTTTTGTCTTACTAGTCTTTTGCTTGTATGTTGTTTCTGAAGAAAACTTTACTAATATAAAATACTTAAACTCAGGTACAATCATGTGAAATCTGGGTTATAATACACCCATTTTCACAATACTAACTCAGCTGATATATAAAGATAGGAGGTTTTCCTCATCTTTCAGTGTCTCTTCAGATTCCTTTCTTTGGTGTCTTAAGGTTTTCCTTGTAACTATCCTTGAAGACATCACTTCCTTAGTTATGTTTATTTTAAAATAGTTTAACATTTTAATAATAGTGTTTAACTATTTCAGGACTTCATACAATATATTTTTATCATATTACCTTAACTCATCCAGATCCATGCCGACATCTCTACCCACCCAATATATGGTTTCTTGTTTTCTCTCTTCCTTCCTTCTTTTCTTCTGTTCTTTATTCCTTCCTTTTTCTTCCCTTCCCTCTCTTCCCTCCATCCTTCTCCCCCTTTCTACCTCCCTTCCTCTTCCATATAGATTCCTGAGTCTTAAAGGTGATGGAGGCTATTGATGAAGACAACTCATTTAGGACTGAGTGCTCCAAAGTTTCTCTCTATCTGTAAATTGCCCCGTTGTGTATCCCTGAGCTAATTGCCATCTAGGTCAAGATCTTAGTGCCTACATTAGCTACTGGAATTGTGCTTAAAAGTTCTTTTCATGCCCCATGAATTTCAAGCATATTCCCGAAGTTCTCCTTCATCTGATTCGGGATACCTGGTCTCATGCTGGGGTTCTTAACCATTTGAAATGGATTTTTATTCAGTTTGAGAGATAGAGATCACATTTATTCTACATGAGGCTATCCAATGTGAGCAACACCGTTTGTTGAAGATGCTTTCTGACAATCAGTGTAGATTTTTTTTTCTTCTTTCAAAAATTAGGTCACCAAAGATCTTTGGAATTATAAGCAGGTCTTTAACTCTATAACAAGGATTAGTTATTTAATCTGCTTTATG
Source organism: Phyllotis vaccarum (assembly GCA_033318265.1). NCBI lineage: Eukaryota > Metazoa > Chordata > Mammalia > Rodentia > Cricetidae > Phyllotis > Phyllotis vaccarum. The sequence continues at coordinate 150,950,131 of JARWLC010000009.1, forward strand.
CCAGTTCTGTGCATGTTTTAATTACTATAGCTCTGTAGTATAATCTGAAAATCAGGATGGAGCTACCCCATCAGTTCTCTTCTTGTTTAGGATTGTTTTGGATAACTTTTGCTTGTTTATGTTTGCATGTGAAATTTAAGATATGTTTCAATGTTTAAAAAATGCATTGGAATTTTGATGGAATTGAATTAAATCTATAATTGCTTTTTGTAGGATGTATGTTTTTTTTACAATATTAATCCTAATAACTCATAATCTTAGGAGGCTTTCCATTTCACAGAGTTTCCTTCAGTTTTATTCTTCAGTGTCTTAATGTTTTATACTTCCTTAGTTACATGTATTCCAGAACGATATGATTTTTTTTAAGTTACTGCAAATAGAATTGTTACCTTGATGTCTTTCTCAATATGTTTGTAATTGTGTATAGGAAAGCCACTAATTTCCACATGAAAATACTATGTCCTAATATTTTTCTGACTTTATTTATGAGCTGTTGGTGTTTATAGATTATTTGGGATCCCTTCTTTATAGAATGATACTACCTGATTGCTAGGATACTTTGGCTTCTTCCTTTCTAATTTGCATCCTTTTATCTCATTCACTTGTCCTATTGCTCTAACAAAAACTTAAATTAGTATTTTGAATAGATGTGAGAAGAATGAACATCTTTGTCCTGCTCTGATTTGGGTGGAAATATTTTGACTTTTTCACAGTTTAGCATAAATGTAGTTTTAAGATTTCTGCATGCTGCCTTATTATGCTGAGATATTCTCCCACTATTCTTAGATTCCCCAGGATTTTACTATGGAGAAATGTTCAATTTTGTCAAAAGATTTTTTTTCATATGATGTTTATATCAGTCATTTACTATACTAAGTGTGCACTTCAAAAACTGGAAAGATTACATCTTAATAACAATTATGCACCTGAAGGCCTTGGAAAACAGCAACAAATAAGTCCCAGAATGAGCAGATATAACGGAACAATTAAATTAGGCTCTAAATCAATGAGATAAAAGTTATGTTAATTGGCTGATGATAATACCCCCCCCCGGGAACCAATATACTTTCTATAAACAAACAAACAAAATCAGCCCAAGGCATTGGAGATCTCCTTTTAAGTTGTTCGTCAAGGAATTTCAAGAGACTCCTCAAATACATGTGTTGTTGCTATTGACTTTGGTGGTCTCCCAAGTTCAAGGTAAGTCACTATTTCTGAAAACATCATATATGATGTAGGATGCCATTTGGTATGCTGTAACTTGCCTTTGGATAATAAAGGAACTGTTTTGGCTTATGGCAAAGCAGCTTATAGGCAGGCAAGAAATCCAAGTATATTTAAAGAGGACAAAGGGTGAAGTCATAGAAAGAAAGTGCAACCTGCCACCAAGAGAGCAAGATGTAATGGAACACAGGTAAAACCACGAAGCCATATGGCAAGACATAGATTAATAGAAACAGGTTGAGGTAGGTTGTAAGATCTAGTTGACAATGAGCCTAAGTCATAAGTCCAACAGCTTGAAATTAATATAAGCCTTTGTATACTTATTTGGGACTAAACAGCTGCAGTACCGCAAGTCTGGACCTTAGGCCAAGGCTGGGCCAGAAACTTCTGACTACACATTTATTGAGGACATAGGAATTAGAGATTTTATCTGGTTCGAGTCTCAAAGCCTCCTCCAGGATAACTAGCTTTCATAATTCAATGAGGTGCTATGAATGCTACCAAAGTGAGGAAGCAATCAATACTTATAATAAGTTATGATGGCTATGAGCCACAATAATAACCAGCAAGGCAAGATAGACCTAAGGGTCCAATAATGGCACTCATAACTTGTTAATAACCAACAGTTGTCCTATTCGAATTAAGGAGCTCTCAACTGGTACCGAAACCCTAGCCACTGGGACTAGTGAGATCATGGATCTCAGAGGGAACCTACTGTCATCGACATAATTCTTAATTGAAATCTAAAAACATAGCTTTACACTCACAGATAAATAAAGCTGTTCCTCTTCATCAAAGAAACTTCTCTTTGCAGCAGAAGACTATTGGAGAAAAATCACTACTGGTAAAAATACCAAAATCACCCTACCTTGGGGTACCTATGCTTAGCAATGCATCTACAACACAATTCCTTCACTTACATCTCAGGAAACAACACAGAGGACAGAAGATGGAGCAGAAGAGCCAGAAAGTAGGGAAGTCTACTTTAATACTGTGCCTTCAGGCAATGACAGAGAGACTGCATCGGTGGTATTGCAACAATATGGCTTCCTAATCAAGACCCAAAAAATTACAGTGCTCTCATACTTACCAACATGGTGGGGAGAGAGAAATTTTAAGAGGATCCAAGCCCAGACAAAGAACTATGGAAAGCTCACAACTAATGAGAGAAGGGTAATTAGCATTTCCCAGGGATGAGACACCTAACTGACTGTCCCATACCAAGTAGTCAGCACTAAAATTAGCTTCTTACACACAAAAACTAAATGGACTCAGAAGGTTATATTTGTATTATGTGTGTAGGTTTGTGCACGTGCAAGCATGTAACAATGATGATAAATGAAAAGAAGCCATGAATTGAGAGGGAGTAAATGGGGGGCATAGAAGGAGCTGAAGAGAGAGGACATGAGAGGGGGGGAGGGAATGAGGAAAGGAAAGGGGGAGTGATGTAGTTATATTTTAATTTAAATGTAAATACTATTCATAAACATATTATCCAAAACAAACAGATCTACTTCACCCTAGGTATTCAGGGATGGTTCGAGATATGTAAATCAATGAACATACCACAAGGCAACAGAAGCAAAGTTATTATATTGTTATATATTTTAGTTTTTACATCTATTACATATAAAATTAGTTTCCTTATATCTCTCTTGGTATGCTTGTTTTGATATGTAAGAATTCTAGTAGTATTTCTCTGTTCGTTTTCTGTCCTGTGAATTTATTGAATATATTTTCTGGTTAGATTTTTAGGGTCTAAAGGATATAGGATAATATTATCTGCAGATAACGATACTTTGTCTTTTCTTTCTTACTTGTTCACCTTTTATTTTCTTTTTCATTTCGCTTTAGCTATGGTTTCATGAACTCCACGGAATGATGGAAGTGGGGCATGTGGACCTCTTTCTCTGGTCTGTTATTTTAGTATATATCACATTTGGATTCTGATATGTATTCACCTTTTCCCTGTTTGAAGCAAGTGGCCAAGATGTTAACACTGTCTTGTCTCAAGTATTCTAAACATGTAGAAAACAAATTGTGTTATGTTAAAAGCTCCTTCCACATGCTAACTCCAAAAATAATGGATGAGATTTTATCTGAGAGTATCCTGAGTTGAAAGATGTGCTCCATCTATAGCTGGGAATGATTCACACCTGGAGAAGCAGCAATATTATGACGAAAATAACAGTATGAGCCACTGTGGGGCATCCACTCACCTAGAACCAGTCCAGCCAGTGGATTTGATGGTACTACCTGAAGTCTGCAAAAATTATTGATACACATCTGACCAAGGATGAGAGATATCTTCCCTAAACTTTAGCTATTTCAGAGTCTGAGGTGTAAGGGTAGGAATTAGATGTAGATTTTAAAATAAGGCATTTCTAATATTATAAATAGGATATCTGACTTGGTAAATTAAGTTCCCTACATGCTATGTTTATTTCTGTAAAGTCTTCATTAAAAAGCACCATGGTAAGAAGAAAAAACATAGTTTTTTATGCATCCTGTACAGTTTTTTTTTCCCTGCCTTTATGATAGAGGTTATGACGTCAGTATTTCAAGCTCTCAGGACTCTGTTAACAACACAGAGATTTGGTGGGCCTGAGGAACTTGAAATTCACATAAGTTTCAGAGGTGAAGTACAACATGGATATTAAGAGACACTGGGTATAATTCAAATTTTGAAATAGTTTTTTTTCTTAAATAAAACTATGATGCTGTTTATAACTGAATACAATTATTTGCATAGCTATTTTAAATTTTCTGTACAATCCAGTAGGAAAAAATTGTGATTTTTCTAGAAAAGATTTCGTTAAGTTTGTATCACTGAGACATAATATTTGAGAGAATCAAGTCCTAGGGTAGAAAGGTTTATTTTAATAACATGACTTCAGAGGTTTTTAATTTATAGTAATTTGACACTGTTGGACCAGAGGTGGCAGAGTATATCCTCAGAAGTAATTCATGGTAGAGGAGACCCACTTTATTCATGGTGTCCCCAAAGCAGAAAGACAGAGGAAGAGAAGGGATTCAGGGGTCTCAATATCCCATCTAAGATTGTGTCTCAAATGGCCTAACTTCCCCCCACTCTGCTAGCTAGGACTCACCTCTTAAATGTTTCATCACGTCCAAATAGTAACACACTCTGGGGTTCAAATCTTCACGTAAGATACTTGTGGTCACATTTTAGATCCAAACAACAGCAATACTGAAACAGAATTATCTCACAGAAGGAAGTCTGAACTAACATTGGACTTTGATATAAGCCTCAGAACACTGGAAGTGAAGCGGCCAAATGGCTTGAAGCTTAAATATAGCTGGGCTAGATGCTTTTGGCCCTAAGTCTTGATAAAAATCAGAAACAGTTTTCTCTTCTTTTAGCTTACTCTTCTACACAACAGACATTTTCAACAAAGGGGAATTCAGATCCCAGGAAACATTTGGCAATGACAGAGAAGACATTTTAGTTGTCAAATCTGTAATGGGGTCATAGAAGGGGTTGCTATTGACATGCTGAGAACAGAGGCCAGAGCGGTGCTAAACATCCTACATTCCACAGTTAAGACCCTCACAAGATATTATCTGTCCCTTACTCTTGGCAATGTCAAGTGTTCAAAGCCCTGCTTCATATTAATATCACAGAGAGACAGCCCTGAGAAACTTCAGGGCTTTGGGAGTCAGACTAATAAATTTAACATGCAATGGATCAAATAAGAAATATGTAGACATCATCTTCAGAGAATGAGGGGGCCTATGGCAGAAGGCAGAAAGCAGACAGTCTGATGAAGTGACTGATTCCCTGACAATCACTAATGCAAGGTTCTTTCCACAGAATGCATGCAAAGTTTCAGAATCACAGAGGCTGAAGTGAAAGGAGTCGTCCTGGACAGTTTAGGATGTGCATTGCTCTGAACCACAAATGTCATTCTCTTTCTCACTCCGATCTACAAATGTGGTTTTCCATTTCTCTGATGATACAACTTCTCATTGGGAGACAGATCTTCTGGATATTGCATTAGAGATGCAGTATCAGTTCTCTTAATTTTATATCTTCACTTAGCAAACCCCTTGGATGTTGGTTTCCTACATGACCTTTCCAATAGGAAGAAAATGCACTGAAGGACAAGATAGAATTGTCTTCTCTGGCTATTATATTTCTCATCATGATTGGATGACTTAATATTTTTATTTCTTAAATGTATCAAACCTTGGGAGCTTGATGTCATCCAGTGAGGCATCCCAAATGCTTAGAATCTGCTCATATCCCACAGTGAATTGCTAGTAAAATACAGTCATCCACAGATATTCAAACATCGCTGCTCTGTGAGAGCTCCTCAATGGTCCAAAACTGCAGCTACAGGAACAAACGAAGTCAAGTTTTAATGCAAAACTTTTCCATGATCTAGATGAAGGACAAAAGCAAGGGTAAGGTTTACTGTCCCAGCATTCTACAGCTTCCTACATACGGAGATCTGTGTGTAGAACTTCAGGTTATGGGTCAGTGGCTCCTCCTTCAGTGTTAGGAACTACATACTCCGCATAGAGAAGCAATGTGAGCTATTCCAAAGAAAAAGAGAAAAATAATCATTTTTAATTTGGAACAGAGACCTGAAGATGAAACTTCTCAATCAGCCAAAATATTCCCCAAATAGCAGGACAACATTCTCCTGTGGTGCAGCCTCAAGGGAAAGCTGTTAAATTAGTTTCCACTGTGTTACTGTCAGAAACCAAAACTAGGTGGAATAATGAACGAATTAAACACCTGTAATTGGAATTCGATGGAAGAAACCATTCATCTCACAGATGCCTGTGTCCCTTACATCCAAGATTGCACAGAGGGGAGATGCTAACATAGGTGGGAGCAAGTTTTATGGAGCAACTTGATCTAGAGCCAGAAAACTTCCATTTTTTCCACATACCTACTATAATGGGGGGGTACTCATGCTCATGCTTTGATTGAAGAGTATTATAAAGATATATTTCAGTTTTCAACATCATAAAAGTTATTGTATTATTTTCCCAGAGAAAACTTTAGTCAATGTTTATGTTTCTCCTGTGATGTTTACCAACTTGTTTTCTACACTGTTTCTGTTTTTGCATATTTGCATATTGCTTCATATCAAGGTCACTAGACATTTTCTGAAGGCTAGATGGCAGACGTTCTCAGCTACAGATATAACATTTATCTCTGATGCACACTGTAAATTCTGCACTGTAAATTTTGTTGAAACAAAAAAGCCACAAGACACCAAGTGGGGTTTTGTTTCAATAGAACTCTAAAATTCTATTTATATAAACAGAGAGTGAATATATTTGTGGTTTATTCTTGTTTAATCTATATGATAATAGTCATTTAATCAAGACATATTTTTGCATATGTGTTATACTTAATATCATTAACATGTACAATATATATATACTAATCAGAAATAAGATAAACATTTAGGATAGCAATGAAAGAAGCAGCTGCCCTATAGTGAGAACTAAGTCAGCACTAATGCTTCATTGGCTTAAGATGCAGAGAAGTCATTTTGCAAAAAATGGTATTTTCTTGGGAATGAAAGGGTTTTTTAGAGGAGTCCATAATAAATGCAGTAACCACTGCCAAATCCTGGTAGTGCAAATATTATAAAATGCATGAAGATATATTTGTTTTCTGTATTATTTAGTTCACTCCCTCCATCATTGAACACTGCTTGTTTGGGGGAGGGGCTGTAGATGGGTGTGTACCATGTATATTCCCAGCTGGAAGCAGTATAATACTGGATGTGACAAAATTTGTCCCTCATCTTGGGAGCTCATATGTATCAGGTGGACAATGGATACATACTTTCAGATGTTAAATTTGCTACACTGGAAATTAAAAGATAACATTTACAAAGTCAAGACAAAAGTGGAACAGTTTCTGTTTTCTCAGAAGTGGCAGACTCCCTCTGAGATTGTGGCTTTCAGCTAAGATTTCACAATGATAACATTTCTTCAAAAAGAGTAAGGAAGGAGTAATCACGAGTAAGGGTGGAGAATAGGGGGTAGAATGAAAAGAGGGAGCAGGCTGGAGGCAGGTTATTGGGACTCAGCCTGGATTTAACTTGTACAAAAGGAGAGGTATGAAGCTATATGGAGGGGACAGCAGGATTCAGACTCTTCCGTGGATATCTGTTGGGGTGTGTGAATAGATGGTTGGAAGGAAGACAGACAGGTCGGATTCTGCTACAAATTACTTTTGATCCTCTTCTGCTATATTAAAGTATTTAGCATTTGAATCTTAGTGTGGTTTAATAATTTGTATGTTATCACCTTTGAAAGAGTTACTTCTGGAGGTAGGAAGAGATCATGAGAGAATGGGATGGTTGAGCGGAAGGAGCAACAGGGGGAAAAAAGGAAATAGATACCTTGATAGAGGGAGATGGAGAGAATCCTAGTTGCTAGGGAAACACCCAAGAACCAACAGGATGTCCCGGCTAGGACTCCAGTAGTGGAGAGGGTGCCTAAACACTGCAGGACTTCCCCTATAATCTAATGAATGACCACCCTAATTGTCATTATAGAACCTTCATCCAGCAAATGGTGAATGCAGATGCAGAGATCCACAGCTGAGCACGAAATCGAGCTCCTGGTCCAGCTGAAGAGGAGGAAAAATTATACGAGCAAAGGGATCAGGATCATCAGGAGACTTACAAGGATGGGTGACCCAAGCTATTGGGAGCTCACTGACTCTGAAAAGACAGCTGAGGAACCTTCATGGAAAGGAGTTAATCCCTCCAATTGTAAATGACATTCAAATGGTGTGGGCAATTTGTGGAGCCTCTTGCAATCAGACCAGTTTATTCCTGGTGCATGAACTGGCTTTTCAGGGCCCATTCCCTACAGAGAAACACCTTAGTCAGCCTTGATACTGGGGGGAGGGGTGTGGGGACCACTTTGACCTCTCTCAACTGGATATTCCTGACTGAATTAACTCACCTTCGGAGTTCTTACCCTCCTTGGGGAATAGATGAGGGGATGAGGCAGAGGGAGGCTGAGGGAGGCCTGGGAGGAAAGGAGGCAGGGGTGCAGTGGTGAGAATAGGAAAATACCCTTTTTAAATAAAAAAAGAAAACACTACTTGTATTAAAACGTCTAAACTCTATCTCCTGAAGAAAGCTTCTTGGTTTCACAATTCTTGAGTTACTGACCTCTTCTGACACCCAACTTTATTTCATCTTCCATTTTAAGGGTTATCCACGTGATCCGTTAGAAACAGCTATTTGGGCTTAACAGCACCACACCCAATATTTTGACATCAGTAAATGTACATTTAATTCAGTATTTTTTTTCCAGAGTTTTAAGACAAGGCATCTTTATTTAGCAGTGAAAAATTGTACTTCTATACCTCTAGAAATTGAAATAATATGAACATTTTCCTCTGTAAGATATTATACAGTTTAGTCAAAGCACACTGTATAAGCAGCATGCTGAATTAAGTATGCTTCTCAACTGCAGATTTGATTGAAGGTTAAAAACTATTTTTTTTTATTTAGGAAAAAGATATGGCCTACAGCTCTGTATAAAGGACAGTCTTCTCAAGACATAAACCTAAAGAAACACATGCGCACGCACACACACACACACACACACACACACACACACACACACACACACACACATACACTTGTGTGGAAGGTCTGATCCAGCTTCTGCTCTCTGTACCACACTCACTTTTGCAAGCTGTTAGTATGCAAGTCTTTCTCCTTCCCTGGGGCTCACCACCCTCCTCCATGCCTCCATTCTCACCTTTCTGTTGATATTGACTCAATTACTTCTTATCCTAACCAAAATTTTCACCTACCAACATGTCAGAGAAATTTCCCTTTGCTATGTAACCCTGCCTTCCTCTTTGTCCTTCTACATCAGCATTCCCTCTGACCTCCATTAAAAAAAAAAAAAAAAGGAGAAAACAACAAATCTTCCTCATCACATACACATTACACGTCCCTCACAGAATTCTTTTCTGTCCTGCGTAATACACTTGCATGTTGGACTTAAGAAAAAGAAGGCCTCTTCCTTCCTCCCACTGATAAACTATTAGCTCAATACTTGATCATTTATACTTCAGGGATGTCACTATAAACCAACCATTACTGCTTACTCTACAGGACGGACTTTTACTACCCCAGCTGTTGTTAACAACTCAGTCACGTTTGTCCTCTATTGAATACATTAATTAAGAGCTGGCTTGTAACAGGACGGACCTAAGTGAAGGACAGAGATGTGACCTTGAACAAGCTGTTTCTTGCCTTTTGTTTCTGCTTCTCATCTGAGATGGAGATAAAATAGTATATACTTGTCTTAGCATGGATTATCCACAACAAAGAGCCTAAGGCTATTAATTAACAAAGAAAGTGTATTCCCAGAGAGGCAAGAAAATCATGGGAAAGGGAAATGTATTAGGAGAAAGTGAATGTGAGAATACCTTTCTATGTGGGACAATGCTTGATGGAAACTCAGGATCAGTATTGTTTCTAGAGTGTCTGTGTACTCCTTTCTAGGAAAGTCTATAGGAAGGGAAAGAGACAAGAGTATCCAATATCCACATACCCCATTGGCTGTCACAGGAGAGAATTGATTGGCACACTTCTGGACTGTGCACAGAAGGCTGTCACAGAGGTGCAATGACAAGTTTTGCCTTAATACAATTAAGAACCTTCAGGCTGAAAGGCAAACATGGGCTACAAGTCAGGAGACACAGATGCTAGGGCTAGATTCTCATGAAGTGGGTTCCAATGCACACAAAGTCTGTGGGCTACTTGGAATTGCAGCCACTGTCTAACTTTCTGGTTACTCATACGTGCATTCTGTCCACTTGGTTATTGATACCTCCTCTGAGTGTATGCTTCTCAGAAGAATTAAAGTAACATTTAAAGTTCTATATGCTTTGAGACTATTCCCATGGGTCTATGAAAATATATTTTTCTTAAAGCTTCTTGCCTTGTTAATTTTTTTAATTACAAGATGCTATAAAATAAAATGGACCATTTTTTTTGAGCCTTGTAATCTGTGTATATCTATGTCTGATCATTTGGCCTTCCACAAAAAGTGATCAAATCATACTAGCCATGCACATTTCTACTGATCAGATTGGGTTTCTTCTCTCACTAGCCTCCCCAGAAATGCACTATGTTGTAGAGGTGATGAATTTTAATCTGGTACAGTATGCAGTGCCAACTCACTTAGATTTAAGATCAAAAGCTTATGTTCTTTCAGTTTTTGGTGGAGAACCCCTTATACGACCATGAGTATACACATAGAAGAGGTGTTAGTATAGCTGACACGAGGCTCATGGGTTTGTAGACAGACAAACTCCAACTACAAATATTTCATTGGAACTATGGGGTAGATACTGTTATCAAGAAGCTGTATGACATGATTGGTCTGATAGTTCCCACTTCAAGATGGACAGCTCCAGTCACATAGAGCTGGGTGACCTGTGGCCAGGTGCTCTGATCTGCAGAGTAACACAAAAGTAACTGCTTCCCAACTGCAAGTAGTTAGTTCTCTGCTACAGAAGTTTCCTAACACTTTTCAGACCTCCAGGGTGTCTACTGTGACCCCAACCCCTACTCGAGCTTGCTGTGGAGCTAATGTACCATTCTCCTTAATACAGACATACTTGAAATGATCAGATTTACCAGGCCATTAGCCGTGATGGGTAGAGTAACTTTGGAAGAATTCTGAACATGACTCACGACTTTTTCTTCATAAAGAACCAACTTGAAATTTAAATCCTTCTGGCCAAAACAACTTCTTATATTAGTCCACACTTCTTATAAAATATTATAAATGGCTGCCTTTTCTCTAAGTGGAAGAATATATAAAAGCCAACAATTTAATCTTGATTTTAGAGAGTCTCTGAATGTGGCTGAACAGTGCATCTTTCCAAATAATACTGATGTGTCATCCCTCAAGTGTATGTTGAGAGGTTTTTAATCTTTGGCAATATTCAAATAAGATATCAGTAATACTTTTTATTGTCTTTTAACAACATCCTAGAAATAAAATATCATGTCATTAGTAGAGGACAATAATAAAATACTTAGTGAATATACCTAAATACATACATGTGTGTCACATCTATATGATTTCTACTTATAATTTTTGTCTTTACCTGCTTCATGTTTCTTGGCTTGTTGTTGCTTCCTTCCTCTTCTTTGTGCTTACACATAGTTTGAGATTCTTATTAAGTTTATGAAAGTAATCAGCAAATCATATGTGGATATATAAGGCTGCATAGTAAATACCAGATGTTGCATCAGTTGTCAGGAACAGCAATGCCATCAACTGGATGGTACAGGCCCATGATCCACTATGATATTTTACTTTCTACCGGCAGGGTTTATGGTCAGACATAAGCAAGGAATAGAGGAAGAAGACTACCATCTCTGTATAACTAAACTCTTCAGTAGTAATCTTCTCCAGTGGTCACAAAACTGCTTCTCATTTAGTGTCTCATCTGGGAGTGCAAGGAGAATTGGGGGAATTCTCCTTTGTGCCATTTCATCTGTGCCAATTATCCATTCAAGACACAAGTTTGCTTTACATATCCACTGGGTTTGCGTGAGATGAGGTTGGGCCAAAGTCTATTTAATAGCTGAATTCCCTGTACAAATTTAGCTGGAGGATTTTGCAAGCATTGTGGGGTCCTTGAGTTAACATTATCAGAGAAGATCCATCCAACAGTATGTGAATTCTCTGAGTATTTCTTGGAGTTCCTATATAACTCTGGCACAGAGCTCTCTGGAAAGAATTAGCATTTTTATTTTACAATGTATGATGGTATTGAGGCTTCTTCCTACCCCCCTTTGGGCCAGACTTCACCTTCAATCAAAGTCATCTTGATCACACATATTTCTATAGAGTGCTAGAGGCAATCAAGCCATGGAGATTGCCTTGTCAGCCTTCCTACTTATTACAGTACTTACACCAGACTTGTCTTCCTTGCTTCTGGTGATTAAGAACTGCTGCCTACCCTCAGTAAGTCTGGAATATCAGCACCACTATTTATACTAAAGAGATCATTTTCACACTAATGTCTTCCTCTGTGAAATCCAGTCTACAGAGGGCAGCTACTACAAAATCTCTCACATTCTCACAGGGGCTGATGCAACCTACTCTCCACCTTTAATTCTCAGTACACATGGGATATTTTAGAGGTGAACATTTGGGGATGGAATGATGATTCTGTGCCTAAAAGGACTCTTGCCCTTTCAGAGGTTCTGGGGTTCAATTCCTAGCACCTACATAGCAGCTCATAACAGTCTAATGAGTTCCAGGGTATTCAATAGCCTCTTTTGGGCTATGTAACACTGGTCATGTAAGTAGTACACAGGCATACATGTGAGAAAAGTACCCATGCTCATAAAAAAAACCCACAAGAAAAAAAATATTTTTTAAGTACAGTAATTAAAATGTTAGGGATAATAAAAAGAGATGAGGTCTAGATAATTTTGAGCAGAACACTTTGAAATCATGATGCAAGGTTGACTTGAGAACAGACAGTGTAATGGAAGTAGTGTTTCAATGAAAATCATATAAAAGTGAGTTTTGGATATTATGACTAATCTGCTTTGCAACCTCCACTGCCCTAGGGTTTCTGACTCCATTCTCATGATTATTCAAATGAACAAATCTTGGTTTCACCTGTATAAGACTTCGATATGGAAAAGATTTAAAGATATTCTCTAAGGATCTTTCTCTTTTCTTTCTTGCATAAACACATATGCATGCACAGATGCACATATACAACTGAGACAAGAAAACCAGTGAGAGCTATGGTTTGTACTAACGTAGATTTCCCAGCTCTGATACTGAACTATGATTCTGAAAGAAGCTATCATTGCAGGAAACTAAGCAAAGTACACACATAGAATCTCTCTGTATCTTTTGTACAGCTTTGCACCATCTGTCTATCTACTAGAACTATATACTATCCACTTCTCTATTTATCTAACTGCCTATATATATAAGCCATACCTCCATTCATCCATCCAGTTCCCACCAGAAGTGGGAGATAAATTAATATCTTTCCATTCTCACCAGCATCTGGTAGTGTCACTTCTTTTTATCTATAATACAGGGTGGCTAATAACAGTTGAAATATTTTTATGTGCTTGCTTGATTTCTATGTACCCTTTTTGATAAATTTTTCTTCATGTGTTTCATTTAATCTTAAAAACCAGGCAGTTTAATGCCTTTTTCAGTTGAATCTTGTAAGCCTTACACATATAGTATAATCTGTAAGTTCTTTGTTATATCTATGCACATAGATAGGATTTGCAACAGTCCCAATATGTAGCCTGTTTTCTCTTTCTTTATGTAGATATTTTGTAAGGTAAAACTGTCTCATGGAGTTCAGGTAACATATTGTTCACTTTATGGGGCATGTGCTTGATATCAAGTCTAAAAGCCCACTAAATTTTTGAATAATGTGTGAGGTACAGGTTGGGTTTTTTGTTTTTCTTTTGAGTTCATGGTTGTTTTGTTTGCTTGTATCTGTTTAGTGGTGTCCACTGGCATCATTATTATTTGAGAAAAGAACATCTTTCATTTAATTTTTTCACATTCATCAAGGTCAGCTGAGTTATTTCCTGATATGGCCTTTTTGGGGTTATTTATTCTGTTTTATTGATAAAAACCTATATTCTTTGCTGGTACAAGATTCCCTGATGACTACAGCATAAAGCAAACTGAATGTTGGAAAGAAGGTTTTATCTTATTTTACAATTTTGTCAGGATTATTCAGCTTCTATAGAACGAATATCTTGCCATATAAATTTTATGAGAAACTCAGGTGTATTTATAGAAAGACTTGCTGTTTTGAGAGCAATTGTGTTAAACCTATAAATGTCTTTTAAGGACTTTCTCACTGAGTCCATGAATATTGTCTCTCCACATATATTTTGGACAATGTTCATTTCCACCATCTTCTCTTTTATTATTTTATATACACTTTACTTATCTGTGAGCATGTTTTATTTTGGATAAATATGAATATTTTATGGTACATTCAGCATTTTTAAAATTTTCTTTTCATATGCATAGGAAGCATGCCCAAATAGTTATAAAATAAAACACAGAAAAAACAGCGTATTTACCATTATCAAATATGATATGCTGAGCATATTTCATGTTATGTAATCATTTTCACCATTATCACCAAAACAGAATTTATGGTAAAAAAAAAAAATTCTCAGCATGAAAATCAGTACTGAAAACTGGACTTGATCAAAATAAATAGCTTCTGCCAAAAAGGGGATACAACTAAAGAAAAAAGATGTAGTATTAAAACACATACACATCACCTGTTATGCAATAACATTTTGGCCAAGAGTTGACTATAATAATAGTCTTATAAGATGACAATGGACCTGGGAAATTTCTACCATGTAGGAGCTTCATGAATGCTATCACATTGACTATAATAATAGTCTTAGAAGATGACAATGGACCTGGGAAATTTCTACCATGTAGGAGCTTCATGAATGCTATCACATCAAAGCACAATGTATTACTCATATTTGTTTTTAGTATATAGAAATATGATTAATTTCTGTGTGATGGTCTTAAATTATATAGTTGACCTCTTATCACTGTGGTATGACTGAGTATGGTAAAAGCAATACATTTCATGGATGTGTTTACATAATCACAACACATTCAGAGAGATATTTTTGTTTCTTCTGTTCTAATCTATGCTTTATTATTTTCTTATATTGTTTTGCTTGTTAAAATCTACAGTTCTAGGTTAAGGATATTGATAGAAAAAATATTTTCTTGGTTCTAATCTTAAAGGAAAAGCATTATACATTCATCATTAAGTGTTATATTAACCTATAATATTGTATACACTTTTTATTTTGAAAGTATTTATTCTCCATTCCTAATTTCCCGAGTATGTAATTTTTCATCACACATTTATATATACATATATATGTATAAACACATATGCATATATTTATAAAGCAAAAGGTTTTAGGATTTTAATTTGTTAATTATATGATTATATGATTTTCTTTTTTTTTTGTCTGTTAATGTGTGTATACATCAAACTTTGAAGATATTTACCCAATG